>JACSYO010000469.1:310000-1058750 GCA_016806645.1 Ophiodon elongatus
GGAGGTGTACAACTTTAAGGAGGTATTGCTTTTCTTTTTTCTAATGTAACACTGCATTGTTTGATCTCCTTGGGCCTCTAAAAGTTCAATAGAAACAACCCCCAGAAGAAAGAAACACCTTTTGGGTGGAATGGTTCAGAGGCAGACACACTTTCATTTGAAAGTATGCTTAAAGGTTGGGAATCACTTCCAGTCTAGACCTGTGAATAATGATAAAAGTACATGGATTATTCCTTATTATAGGGTTCATGTTTTGATCAAATCGTCTCTAGTGTGTGATGTGAGAGCCAGTGATTTAGCTCTCACATCACACACTAGTATGTATTGAATTAATTCATTTAAATGTAACTCTGGGGCACCATGTTAAATACGCACCTTGCTCAAATAACATCTTATTCTCCCAATTTGATCAAAGACTTACCAAGTTTACAAATCATTATGAATTGATCCACCAGTTTTGTCACGTTTTGGTCCCAAAAATGTTGATGTGACAACTTTCTCTCATCCATCCAGGATAAGTGGGCAAAGTGGTGTTATTATGAAAGCCCCGCCCTGCACAACCAAAACTGATGGTATTTTATTCTCCCAGGCACGATTTGTGCCAGATATCAGGTAACATGTTCCTAATATGGACACAACTCCCTCCAGTCTGCTCAAGAATGTCTGTTTAGTGGAGTTGCAGTCCGGGGAGGAAATGATAGTTTTAAAGGGCCAGTTAGCTTCAGCTTGAGTACATAATAGATGTCTCTCAGCTGAACTCTGTCTTTAAACCTGATTTCCAGACAAGTGTTCATATTGTTGATGAAAAAAATCAAACTAACTGTATTAAATCAAGCAAAATGTCTCACTTGTTGTAAGAAAAATGAAACTGTTCTACTCCAATAGCAGATGGAGGTATGTATTTTATGCAGTGCAACTTCTGTTGCATTTGAAGTAAATACTATATTCTTGTTAATTTAGTGCAATGCACCTTTTTATAGAACGATAACCTGCCTTTACTCACGCACAGTATAAAACATCTCCAGCCAGATGTCCATGACCACCACAGACCAAACCTGTGGCTCTCATTAAGATCTAAGGTGACAACAATCTTCATGGTGTTTGTTGACTATATGTATTATATACCAAGTCATGTACAGTAATTGGTTATCAATTTAAAGCTTTTTTTTTTTTTTTTGAAGAAATAGAAATAGAAATATTTATTGTTACAGCATGTTATTCATAAGAAGCCGTATTAGCCACGACAGTCATGACCTTACCTCCCGTAACATCTTCATCCTGACTGTAAACACATGCATCCTCACTCTGGTGAGAGTGTGTCTCCGTGTTTGGATTCGTATAGCTCAAGGCTCAAAGAGCTGTTAAGTCTTGATGACTTGCAATGCATCTGCGTTTTATAAGAGGAACACCTTTTGGGCATCTCGTCATCTATTTGTAATTGTAGTGGATTAACTTTGAGGCTTAAGTTTACAGGCTGCGTGTATTTACTTTGGGGTTAAGAATGAGTCATCTGGATGCAATTCCTCTATTCATTACCAAAGAAGGAGACGAGTGAGGCCAATACAGAAGGAGAGATGAAGTGTGTCAACTTATCAAGTCAGTTCCTCTTCTGTAAACAGCAGGCATGTAAATATATTACAAGGATGATAAATATAATACATGGAGATCTCGTCAGCCTGCCTCAAACAGGCCATATTGTTGAGTCTCAGGGCTCGTTGATGCAGAAAAGTTATGACTTTATTTTCTTCTTGATCCCGTTTTGCCTCGAGTGCAGGGCCAATAAGAACTTTACTAAGAGAGCTTGTGAATTCCTGGTTGAGGTCATTGTTTATGAGAGCCTACAGAGGTTTGGCTAATGTCCTAAAGTTTTTTTTTTTTTTTTTTTTTTTCTTCCTCTCCTCCCTCTGTCTTTTAAAGCTGCGTTGCCTCTGCAGATTGTACCTCTCGGCAAAACCCCCCGGACACACCGCTGCTGGTGTCGAGTGAAAGGCATCGCATCTGTTCGCTTTGGAAAGGTGAGTCCGAACCCACAGCTGTGTTTCACTCTCGGTGTCGGGCAGCTGCTCGGATCCCTTCTGTGGAAGCGGGAGGCAGGAGACGTTTATCTCAAGGCGGTTGTTTGGTCCATTTAGGTCGAGTTACCTTTATCTGATCGGGTGGATGTTCCCGACATTTGTAGAGTTGGTTCCATCTTCAGTTAGTCACAGGGGGTCCCGCCTGTAAAATACTGAAATCTACATTTCTTGAAGCCGGGCACGTTGCGCTGCGCAACAGGTGATGCGCTTTGTTTGACACTGCGCGCTTTTTTGCGTTTGGCCATCTATCTGCCTACATCTCTACATTTTACATCCTACATATTAGTGTTCATATTTTTTTTGGAGCAAATTAACGTTTGCGCTTTCTATTCCAGGAATAAAGCTTTGCCTGTGTCAGTGGGTCTTTTTGAGTCATTTCCTTTTTAAAATGAAAAATGTTGTTACCAATAACCAACATCATTTTTTTTGTGTATTTTCATTTGATGCTACTTTATACTTCTACTTCACTGAATTTAACATGGAATATATTGTACTTTTACTCTTTATTCACATATTTAGATTGTTAGTTACTTTTTTCTATTAAGATTCTACAAATAAAACTTTGATTACTTTATAAACCACGAGATGAATGGTTACAACCAAAACCACCCAAAAGAATATAAAGCATCTAACCCATGAAGCTGAAACATTAAAGTAATGCTTAGTGCATCAATGATTTTGGTCCAATAATATACATGTTGAATTAGATTGTATTGCTCTGAATACCTCTTCCATCACTTCTCCCTCATACAAGCTGTCATGATCGTAACCCGTACTATGTAACTTATGCCTACTCCAGCACAAACGGAAGCACCAGCTTATCTTGTAGATCAAATGGTGTGTTGTGATATTATTATTGTACTGCTGGCATAATGAACAGCAGAGCCCAGAGGCTCATGAAACTGTTAAAAGATACATCTGCTTACTGTCTCCTCCCTTTTCTGGTTTGGGCGGCTGTCAAACCAAATGCATGATGTCATTAAAGAGACTTGGAGATTACGCTCCTTTCTCATGGCACACTGGACCTCCTTGTGGCTCGAGTATGACTTCACCATCTTCCAAAAGCCATAAAAACTTTGTACTTCACCGAGTAATAAATTAATCCACTTTCAACTTGAAAAGACACTTTCTTTAGGGCTTTTTTTTTTTTTTTTTTTAAACAGAAATTTAAAAATCCCTTTCAGACAATCTGATTTATCTTGGCAGTCTTAATAAAAAAATCATATTTGATGTAAAATCAGCACAAAAGTAGTGCAGGCTACAAATCCAACAGGACAGTTACACATTATTCATTCATAAAGCCTGGTATGTGGTGTATAATTGATATCACTCTTCTATGAAACTGTTGTATTTCAGTGCCAGTGACATCTCGTCTCTATCAGGCCAGCAGCGGGGACATTTGCCACACTAACAGGCGTCTGGGGGCTTTGCTGCCTGCAGTTTATTCAGGCAGAAGCATGCTTTTGTTGAGAGGAGAGTTTCATCACTTCTTTTATTCTCGCAAACGGAGCAGAGAGGCTGACAGAAGAGAAGCGAGAGAAGATGTGTCTGAGTGTAGATGACCGAGCTGATGAAACACATGAAACAGCGCTCTCACCATCGCGGCGCACTGCTACTCCTAAATAGGCAATGCTGCCCGTTGGACTCGACGAGCTGAGTGGAGGCAATGTTCTCCCTTGTGAATGTCAAACTAATCGTCGCCAATTGCTGTCCTCTCCCTTTTCCCTCTCTTTAGCGCAGAGCAAAGCTCATGAATTGCACATGATTATTTTGTGAATAAAAGAGGAAGAAAGTGAGAAAGAAATGATGAAAGCGCGAGAGCCACAATACGAAGGAATGAAATAGACTGAGAGGGTTGGATGCCTCCTGTAAGACTTTTAAAAGAGAAGTGGAAGAAGTGCTCAGATCCTTTTCTTGAGCAAAAGTACAAGTTTACTCTGTTATGTAATCATGCATTCACGTGCAAAATGATACAAAATGTACTCAAAGTATGAAAAGTAAAAGTACTCTTTATGAAAAGGTACTGCATTTACTTTAGAGTATTAGATGAATTAATGAACAGAATGTATGCTTTATGAGGTTTTATGTGCATCCATCCTGATATATTAAATTTAAAGTCAAGCACACGGAATATTGCTCATCAACAAGAGGCACTGACCTTTTCTGTTTAGAGGCTCAAGTCATGTGAGACCAATGAGGGCTGAAGTGCTTGCTGGCTTACAGGGACGGCTTTATCTGAATGTGTGTGTGTGTGTGTGTGTGTGTGTGTGTGTGTGAGATGTTAGCAACACTCAGAGCCATATCTGTTGGACCGGAGTGTTACTGTGTTAATAGCGCTCCGCTCGCTGCCTTTTATCCACACATATTTGACCTCTATGTGTCTGGGTCTTGCAGCCACACCCTGGTTTCTTCTGCCACTCACTGACGTTATGTCCGTGTTGTAATACAGCTGTGTCCTGTTGTTTTGTGTGTGTGTGTGTGTGTGTGTGTGTGTGTGTGTGTGTGTGTGTGTGTGTGTGTGCGTGCACCCCTGATAGAGGTAACTTTGTGTCTCAGTCTGTCACTGCTCTGTCTGCCCACTAACCCGATTTGGAGGGTGACTGAGAGGCATGGATGTCCAGGGCAAGGGGTCATGTTGAGAGATGAGCTCTCAGACACACAGACATGAGTTCTGTTACCGTTGGTAACAGTGAAGTGAGTGCGGGTGCTTGTTGCAGTCACACTGAGCGATTTGTTCAGGAAGTACAGGCCAGATTTCCTGTTTCTCTATGCCGGCAAACCCCAAATCTACCACTTCGAGAGGTGATAGGCTTGTAGCCAAGAGGCAACACCTAACAAAATATTCACATAATGCATTGCATATCACGATGTTTGTGAAAGCGTATAGTCTGTTTCTATTAGTGGCAAGGACCATTTTAAAACCTTTTGGCCTTTTTTTATTTTTAAGCTGTCAATTAGACACATCACCAGCTACGTATTTATCCATGAATGTCTTATTAGGAAAGAATATATTTATAGTTTTATGTATTGTTCCAGATGATCAGCAGTTATTTTTGCTCTATTAAAAGCACAGCTTTGGCGGTGGCAGGTGGGGAGGTGGGCACTGCATTCCAGCTGTATTGTCTATCAGGACAGCAGTCCGTGGGTAGAGTTAACACCGGAAGGAAAACAACAGACATAGTGTCTCATTAGAGATTAAACTATTTTTAAACGAGAACAATCTAAATGTTAACGAGAGTGTAAAAGAAATAGAGGAGCGGGACCAGATTTCCTGATGTAACAAAGAGCAACTACTGGGAAGGTCTTTGAAGGCCAGGAGTCATGGCGCCGTCCTGCTCATTAATTAGTCCTCGTGGGTTTGGGGTAATTGGGTGACCGATTAGAAAAGGACAAAACGCAATGCTCTGCTTCTTGGTAATGGACCAAATAAAATCCTTGATTACAGCCAGATGTCCGTTAACAACCAAGCTTAAAAAACACACACACACACACACACAAGCTGACTGCATTGATTTGTTTTGTGTCTGACATACGAAGACGTTTAATATAGTCAGGAGATGAGCCCTTTCTTTCAATGTTTCCTAACTGAGTTCTGAGTCGAACAACTTTTTTTCTTGTCGGACTTTCAGTCTCCTCTCATTCCCATTATGATCCTATATTTCTGTATTTAAGCTCGTCTGACTCTAAAGGCCCAAACCAATCAGGGTAAAGTGCCATCTGTGGAGCATTTGCTCCACAGCAGAATAGATGATGATGGTCATGATGGGTTCGATCATGAATGATAGTTGGCAGTAATAGAATGATAATATTGAACTGAATTTAAAGCAGCTGTAATTGGTATTTTTTTATAACAACAATGGAGGGATGGCTTAAATTACTAGAGTTTTTAGAGAACAAAAACGGAGCTAAAAGGAAAATGTATATTGGACGTGAACTCATCAGATGACTAGAAAGACAACTTTAAATTAATGTTTATGTTGCTGTGCGTCTGCTCGATGTGTACATTTTCTATCAACTTAAAAGATGATTAAATGTCAGCTTTGAGCCAGAAAATATATTATTGCAGGTTTAATTACATGCATTATGTAGGATTTTAAAGTTCCAAAGAAGCTGGTTCCCATTATAATTCCTATTCAGCTGCAATATAAAAATATTGACCTTTTTTTTCGTACGGCATACGACTTGTTAATCATAACCTTAACATAAGCTATGGTTGTTGTCAGTCTGAGTAGATAAAGTACTGACGGATGAGGAGATATTTTCTCTGTGAGAAGATTCATTTCTGAGAGAGGAGAGTGTTCATGAAGTGCGTTTGCTTTTCTGTCAGGAATGCACCACGTGTTTCCTGCAGCTTTTAAAAGAAATATCTTTTTTGGAATAAGAATCACAAAAAGATAACAGAGAGAAAAAATGTATCACTAACAGTAAAAAAAAAAGTTCTCCCATTCTAAATCATTCTACTCCAGTTCCCTTTGCATTTAGTTTTGAGCATAGCACATTGTCTTTTGGAAAAATCTGACATACTGTATATGTATACACACACAGAGATATGAAGATATAAGAAGAGATAGTTATACAACACTCCAGCACTTTGTCTCTCCACAGCTCAGTCAATAATATCAACTTGCTCCTCTTGTGAGTCATCCCTCTAAGTTATGATGTTAAGTGATCCATCTTGTCATCTGTACATGTCCTGAACAACAAAACATTTACGCCGAGGCAGTGGGAGCATCTGTTGTCCCTCACGGCCACCAGTCAAAAGCTTTTTCTTTTTTTTTTACCTTCTGATGTTACAGCAGTGGATTCCAATCTCTATCACCTAATCCATCTCCTCATACTCTCTCTCATCCGCTCTATTCTCTAATGCATACCCTAAAAAGGAGTGGAGGGTTAGGGTTAGGGTTGGATTTGGACGTGGGCTCGGGTCACAGAAGGGTATAAACTGCCCCCCGTAACTTAGCGAGGCGTACGGTCTCTGGTCTTGACCCTCTGTGGATGCTACCATCTCCTCCTGTCCCCGTATTCTTTTCTACTTCTTTTTGGCCTCCCGATTGAAACCAAACATGGCTTTCAGACACTCAGGTAAAATAAAAATGAAATAACTTGTGCCAATAAGGATGCTGAAATTAATAATTTATTGAATATGTTATGAGTAATCAGGTGAAAAATGTAAAAACCTGACTGCTATTGGCATGTTTCTACTCAAACCTCAGGAAGGATCGTCTTCGATTTAAACCGAATTTGAAAAACAATTGTTTATGAGCTCAACTTTTTATTGACCTTCGTGACGATGAATGTTAAGATATTTAGCTTCAGAAATAGATAGAAATCCTTCAGTTTATCTATTTGAACAACTTTGAAGATATGTTTTTCACTGGACAAGGATTCCGATTTCTTATAATTGTCTTATACAATGCAGGATTGCACAATGACATGTGTAACAATATGTAACAATATAATCTAAGCTCAAACGTCCGCTTTGCTTTTTGGAGCTTTTGTTGATGTTTCATTGATTTGTAACATGTTCAAACAAACCTTTGCAGCAAATTGAACGGCGACAGTGCTTTAATGTCCAAATGTTTTGAGTCGTTGAATGTATACGTTGGTGTCATCTTGTGATAGAAATCTGTGGTCTTATATTTGGAGCTCTCTTCCATCTGTTCTTTTTTTTGATGCATGTTGAAGAAAGGCTAAAGAACGGGCTGTTCCAGGGTTTGCGATGTACTCTATATTTCTTTTCTCCAAAGCAGCATGATGGCAATATGTGATTATGTTAAAATTAGCTGATTTTGCAGGAAACCTACTCTCAAGAGAGAACAGAAAGCGTTGACAATGTAGCAGTTGATTTGGCCGCTACACTGTGTGGATCACTCTGACTTTGAGCATCTCGCCCAGCTCTGACTCACTCCCCAATCTGGTCTTCTGTTGACCTTTTTTGCTCCCCAAAGGGACCACAGTGGTACAATCCACTCCCCCTCCACAGCTTATGGTCTGCACATACCATGCCTGTTTGACAGGGTGCAGCTGTCACTCTGTCTTTGACAAAAGATTAAAGTTACTGGATGCAAATCAAGTGGAACCACAATAGCTTCATAGTCCCAGTAGCCATCTCTCTGCACCCATCTCCATTTGTCCCCACTGGAAGGTCAATCTGCTTTAAATAGAGAGTGCATGTCTAAAATAGATCTCTGGGCTGGCAGGGTTCAGAAATGAGACCCGAGCATTGTGTGTGTGTGTGACTTGACAGCGTTTGGACTGGGTAGGTTTTTCCTGCTTTAGTTCCATGAAATGCTGCCAGGTGAGAGTAGGCGGAGTGGGGCGTGTGAGGGCTCAGTCCAGTCTTTATCCCTGGAGCACAGCTGCAGATAGAAACTCCTCTCCCATCTATCCATCTACACACACAAACACCAGGGGCACATGCCACGCTCCTGAAGGCGCGTCTCTTTCACACGGCTGTTTACCACATCCCACTTAAATAGCTGAAGTCCCCTATCGTAAATATTGCCCTTGTTCCTATGGTTACTGCGACAACAAATGGCATTCCACCCATTGTTTCCTCCGTTTGTGCTTACCAGATTAAAAATGATATATGAATCACTTTTGCTAAAGTTCACACACCGCTCAGCTGCCCTCCCTGACATGCTGTGAGAGAGAGAGAGCGACGCTGTAGAGTGATGTAGATAAAGCATCCACTTACTCCACCCTACACACAGCCGTTCCAGGAAGCTTCTCAGGCTGCTCCCATGTGGACGCCGCCTGTGATGGCAACACAGGAATGTTGATGAATGAAGTAGCAACTTGGTGTTTACACTGAGAGGCAATAAAATGACCTGGCCAAAATGCAGACAAAAGATGGAGTGTGGGCCAGACTCAAAGGGGGGGGGGGTCTTTGAGGGGTTGGGAATGAGCCAGACGGTCTAAAAATTACGACATAAGCTTTCCAGGGAGAGCTCGGTAAAAAGTCTGCAAGCCAAAAAGCACGCAGACAACAAGCAGCCATCTGTGGGCTGTTTTTAACTTCACTCACACTTCTCTCATCAGTGTGGAATGCTGCTGTTAGAGCTGCATCTCGCTGTGTCTTACTGACATTTTGTTCAATGCGCGTACAGATTTTGAGGCACAAAGGTTAAATTTACAATCATTGAAAGTTTATTTTCATAGTTTTTTTCTTCCTTAATTCTTTTGTTCTTTTTTCTCGGAGCTTTACAGCACTTTTAATCAACTATAAAAGGTGTTGTGAGTGCTATATGAATACATGTATTCATTGCCTTGCATTGTTCAGGGAGTTGAGGATGATAAAAAAGCCAACACTGTCCCCATCTGGCAACATCCAGTCGTGTCGGGAGGATAGAAGCTGTGAGTCTGACGGTCTTTTTTTGTTTTGTTTCCGCAGGTCACAAAAGTTATCTCACCTCCACCATGACTGATCGCTTCGACTGCTACTACTGCAGGGACAACCTGCACGGGAAGAAGTATGTGAAGAAGGAGGAGAAGCATGTGTGCACCAAGTGCTTCAATAAGCTCTGCGCCAACACCTGTGCAGAGTGCAAGCGTCCCATCGGTGCCGACTCCAAGGTGAAACACTGTCTGAGATTGTGTGAGTGGAAGAAAAATAATGAATGAGTAACGGAGGGAATGATGAAAACAAACAGAAACATTTGAATAAACAACAAAAATGACAACGGAAGTCGCTCTGTTTTATTTTGACATTTTCTTCACCATTTAAAATCTGATGAACAGAAATGTTTAAAAAGGCCACAAAGTAGATACATGAAGCATGAATACATGATACATGCATGCCTTATATGGTAGCTAGTAAACTACCATAAATAATCTACCTGGAAAATGTATTTATACTGTAAGCTATATTCATATACATTAAACCCTCATATTATTTGTCTAATGATTTAGTAAAAATTTGATGTCTTTGTAGTTTCTCAGCAGTCAGTTTAGCAGCATTTGTTTTCACAAGTCACTTTTTGATTGTTTTTTATGAAAATACCCAAAGATGCGTCTTCTGAAGATGGCAGGTACAGCAAATGTACTTTGGTACACTGATTTTCACAAGATAACAAAAACAGCCCTTTTTTTTCCAGATCATGCTTAATCCATAAAGGAACACTAAACACTTAATAATTCAGTTTAGATAAAAAGATTAAACAACCTGAAAAAACCTGAACTTTTCTACAGATCCCAAAGACAACATTAGAACAAATACTATGTCAGATTAAACATTTTAATAACATTAAACAAAGCCTCGTTCTACACAAGTGTCCCAGTGAGCCGTGACAGTATGACAGTGAGTCAGCAGGAACAATACCAGGACCCTAAAACTGAAGCAGCTAAATGGAATTCGACCATCATTGATTTTATTACTTACTCCTGTGCTTTTCCTACTGTAACATGTCAAAATGTCTACTCTGGATGTTATTGGGTTATTACAAACACATAACCAGTGAGCATGCATCTATGTGCATCTCCTCAGAGAGCTCTTAGTCTTGAGCTGCCATTGAACCTGTGTCTCATCCTGCTTCCAAAACACTCACCACTCAGTCACAGCTGATTGAATGTGTGAGGAAGATGTGTCATTACTACTAATGAGGCTCAAATACTACATATCACATTTCCACCATCTAAGTCTCCTCACTCCTTCATGACTCTCCGCGTTAACGCCTGCCACACGGGCTCGTTCCTGTTCTGTATTCTGGCCCCAAGCCTGAGTCCACATGATGAGTAAACAAACTCCCCTTTAATGAGGCCTGCGGGAGGACTTAGTGAGGGCACCCCTGCTCAACCCGAGGTTCCCCTCTGTGTTTCAGGAGCTGCACCACAAGAACCGCTACTGGCATGAGGACTGTTTCCGCTGCGCCAAGTGCTACAAGCCCCTGGCCAGCGAGGCGTTCAACGCCCGTGATGATGGCAAGATCATGTGTGGCAAGTGTGGCTCCCGGGAGGATGGCAACCGTTGCCAGGGCTGCTACAAGGTGGTCATGCCAGGTGACTTTTTTTCCTTTGATGTTACATAAAAGGTGTTTTCTCTAAACTTTAGCTTTGACTGTTGCTTATTTATTCACAAATATGTATTGCTACAGAAAAATAAGTAGCATTAAAAAAAAAAAAAGAAGCAATTTGCACTGGAAAGAGGTCTCATAGGTTTACTAAATATGTGCAATCGTTTCTTACCTCTGATTCAATCTGTTTTTATTTCGCTATCCCACCCTCTCTCTGGTGATTCTAAAGATATCAAATATGTTAAATTTAGAGAACAGTGTAAAAGATGGTATTTCACTCAGTATAAATATCATGAGTCCTCAATTACGATGTGGTACCAGCTGATGATAATGGATGTGATAATGTCAGACAGTGTGCAACAAAATCATAAAAAAAACCAAACTATAACACTACTTTTTATATTTGGGTTTTAGGATCCCAAAACGTGGAGTACAAAAACAAGGTGTGGCACGAGGAATGCTTCACCTGCTTTGAATGCAAGCAGCCGATCCGCTCGCAGAGCTTCCTGACCAAGGGCGACGACATCTATTGTGCTCCCTGCCATGACAAGAAGTTTGCCAAGAAGTGCTTCCACTGCAAGCAGGTACAGGCAATGATGACGTATCACCCACGGTGCAGAGTCCCGTCTACACTAAGTAAAACTGTGTGGGGGGCGCAGACGGTTCATTTTCTGCAGAATGAATGATATGCCATCCTCGTAGTGTTAGAGGTCACGATCAGAATGTTCCTGTGTCCCTCTAAGGCCATTACCTCTGGAGGGATCAGCTACCAGGACCAGCCCTGGCACTCCGAGTGTTTCGTGTGCCACACCTGCCGTAAAACTCTGGCTGGAGCTCGCTTCACTTCCCACGAGGACAAAGTTTACTGCGTGGACTGCTTCAAGACCGACGTGGCCAAGAAGTGCCATGGATGCAAAAACCCGATCACAGGTCGGGGCAGCAGAAACAAATGTTCTTGATTGTTTGATTTATGTTGCGCTTCCACTTATATCTGGATTGTCTTACATGTATACATGGTGGGATTAATGTGAAAAGAAAAATTGAGACAGATGACTCAGAGACCATGATGAATTTTGGCCATAAAACATATTTTGGAGGATGAGTTGAAACTACCACAAATTATGTTAAAACAGGTTTAGTGTGCCACAGCAGGAAAAGTAGATTACATGGTATGCTGACTTTTTATATCATTTTTTTATGACATGCTATACTGTGACTTTTTCATTAAATTATTTTAAGACATACTATACTGTGACTTTTATGACATTTTCTATTAAATACAAGAACTTTTATTTTTTACTTTTTTCTCACTCCGTCTTTCTGCTGCTTTTAACTTTATTTGACGCTCTGGTAGATCAAATCTGAACTGAGGTAAAAGTATATTTGAAACCCAACTTAACCATACTTTTTTCAGCCAGCCATAATACTAAACATTTAAAAGTGACTTTAAATGACATCTTTGAGATTGATGCCAACATATAAATTGTTCCAATACAGTAGCATGCAGCAACACCAACCCTCCGCACGTTGGAAACGTCTGTATTTAGATAAGTCAGTATCACCGTAAAACTTAACTTCAGATTCAAGAACAAAAGTTTGTCGAAAATTGAAGGCCATGTTGGGCTCAGTGTTAGGTCAGATGAGAGGACTGTTTTAAACATGAGGTCTGTTTTCTGCTTCTGTAATCTGGGAGCATCATTACCTGTCTTGCACTGCTGACTGACAGATGTCCTTCCATTTTCTGCAGGGTTTGGCCACGGCACCAACGTGGTGAACTATGAAGGATACTCCTGGCATGAGTATTGCTTCAACTGCAAGAAGTGCTGCCTCACGCTGGCCAATAAGCGCTTTGTCATCACTGGAGATCACATCTACTGCCCTGACTGTGCTAAAAAGGTGTGAACTGCAAATTAGCTGTGCAGAGGATTCTGTTTAAAGTGGAATTACACCTAAACAGACCTTAAGGCGGTTCATTTGCAAAAGAACATATTTTATTGCTGAGGGAAATTGAAGCCTAAAAATTACAGGAAAAGTTTTTCTGTGTGAATTTGGATAAAAAAAAAAAAGTCAAAACAGTCGATTTTGGTGCCGCTTCTCTTTTTATGGTTGACCGAATATAGTTTTTTTTTTTTTCTTCAACCAAATATGCACTAGTTTGAGTCATGTATCTACATATATATTTTTGCAACTTGTCTGGTGTTGGATACTAACATGGCAACATAATTTCTTTTGGGGGATTGTGTTGTGCAACATTAGTCCAATTTAATCCAGAATTCTGTGCAGCTTTATGAGACAAAAGCCTTTTTAGTGCCTTACTGGAATCTATCAGAATAAAATGCTTTTTACATGCATACTGCTCATCATGCATACCAGCTTTCATTAATCTGTTGCATCCGTGTTTGAATTGATTATAAGAATTTACAAAAATGTTTAGAGGGACTTTAAATTAGATCTTTGAGATTGATGCTAACACATAAACTGCTCATGTATTCAAGACTTTGTGGGTGAATTAAAATCTAAAACAAGAATAAAAAGTGGTGTGTAGTCACTTATTTCTAGATTATATAAAAAGTACAATTATAGTATAAGATTTTATGACATTATACGATGACATTTTAAAGCATAATATGAACTACATTTTTGTAACTTTTTATGATTTGACCTCCAAGACAAACCTTTATGGCATGCTATACTATGACTGACTTTATGACTTTTTGAGAAACAATACTAAACTATGACTCTTAGTTTTTTTTCTACATAATATACTATGAATTTAATCAAAAAACTATACTGACTTATTTTTATCAGCATACTATACTATTACTTTTTAACAACTTTTTTTGACAAACCAAACAATACTGTATAAGTATATTGTTTTATTACATTTTTACTGATACTATGAGGTTTTTTCGACACAATTCTGACTTTTATTTTCAATGACATACTATGCTGAGACGTTTTATGACATACTATATTATGACTATATTATTACATTCTTTTTACGACATACTGGCTTTTTTGTGATTTTCCTCAACATACTGTTACGCCTCAAGGAAGCACAGGAGAAACCAGAACTCAAATGCACAACCAGACAGCATAAGGTGCAGGTAAAACACACTTCACTTATCAGCAGAGGTTCAGTTTACGGGAAGTCAGTCAAAACAGGGAAAAACAAATCAGGACGGGATCATGCAAAAACGTAGTCGACAAAAAACAGGCAGAGATCAGGGAAACAAGGAACATAACACTGGGAGAATCACTGTAATGTTTGACACAGGATGAAGAGGGACTGGCACAGAGACAAAGGGGAACACGGGGTCTAAATACACGGGGGAGGGGCAGGTAATTAGACACAGGTGGATTCAATCAGGGGCGGGGCAGACAATCAGTGGCAGGTAAACACATGAAGGCAGGAAGTGAAGGTATCTGAATATGAGAGAAGAGGTTAAGTAACGGAAAATAAAAACAGGAACTACTGAAATGACAAAATAAATAAACTTAAGTAAGGAACAAGACATGACAAACACAGGTGCCACACAGAAAAAAAAAGGAGGGAAGACCACAAAGATGTCAAACAAACACGGGACACGAGAGGTAGGAAACTTCAAACTAAAAAGAGGAAACAAACTAAACCACGACTGAGGTCAGAAAGTCAGAAAATAACCTCCTAATGTCTATTCCTAACCACCTTTCCTTGACGGAAAACATCATGAGGTCAATTTTACTGCATCTTTTGTCGATGTTTTGTCCAATTCTGTGTAGCTTCATGAGACAAAAGCCTTTTCATTGCCTCACCGGACTAATCAGAGAATAATATGCTCTTTACATGCATATTGCTGCTCATACATATTAACTTTCATTATGAATCGGTTACATTTATATTTGAACTGCTTGTGGGACTTTGAGTTAAGTTAAATGTAAAATGGATAAAATAAGGAAGTGAAGGAAGTCTTATTTCTCTACAGCAAGAAAACATGGAAAAGGAGCATCTTTGCAAGACTTTATTTGTATTAACAGTTTGTATCATCTCAGTACACTTAAGATATATTTACAGTACAAATTTTACTCGTGGACAGGGCATTGTTGGGTCTGTAAATCTTCCAGAAAAATATTCATATTCACTTAGTTGCCCTGGTTGGATAGACTTGATTGTCGAGGCCGAGGTAAGGAAAAGCTTTCTTAGTTAACTGTGATACAATAAAAACACTAAATATCATTCTAAGGCACCGTTCTATCCTATTGTTAGAGACAAAGTTGAGGACTTAAAGCAGTCAGCTATGTAATCGAGCCCTCGAAGATACAGCAGGATCTGGAAGAATTACAGTATCTGTTCAAGCAGCAGCTACAACAGCCCCCCAGCAGGTGCTACTCACGAGTGGAAAGATGAGTAGGAAGTAAGGAACAAATTACTTTGAGTTTTCTTCCAGAATATCACACAACTCTCCTATTCTCTACAGTAAAATCACTCCTCAGAAACCGTTCTTTTAAACTTAGCGAGTAATTTGTGACAGTGCAAAGAGTATCATGTTTTCTAAATGAATAATGAATGAAAGCCAAAAGGCGGGCAGCTCAGAGACGTGGTAAATAATGGAGGACGGTTTAAGGAGTCTGTTACATTCTTTGAGCTTATTAATCAACGCTAAGATCTAAAGCTCCAAGACTTTATGTACAAAGAGATTTTAGTTAGACAGCAGAGAACAAGGCAAAAATAAAAAAGGTCCCCAAACCTCGTGCTTGGACTGGTCAAGCGTAGGGTATTCAAGATTTCAATACAGTTCATGAAAAATCCTGAAGAGACAGAAAACCAGTCTGACCTGTGTCATATTTTGTTTGGCGCATGCGCCCTGCCTCATACTACAAAGAGTAGCTAAAACCCAATCTGATATGCCAACCTTAAGTATCCCCACCAACAACGTCCCCACAAACCCTTTGACACCACGTGAAACATATTTTGATGACATTAAAAGCATCATTAAGAGGCACAGCCTTGACTTTATTCATGGGTCAGACATGTCAGACATGTTGCTCAGGGCTGGAACAACTGGCCATCAAAGTGTCAACTTGTTTAGTCTCGGTGAGGCAATATTCAGAATCAGGGATTAGGTACATGTGGTTGAAAGCGCTCAAACATACGTACAAATACACACAACATATTTTGAGAAACGTTTAGTGGCCCATTTTTCTTTTTTTTGCAGAGCTCATGTGGAAGAGGGCTTTATGTAAATTTTTCCAGGCTGCCCAAACGTAACCTGACAACCCTGTCACCGGGCACGAGTCGAACCGAAACCTAACACAGTATAGCACGGTCACATACACAGAGACTTCAATTATCCACATCCATGAGGCCACTCCATCCTATACATGGCTTCATTTGCCTAATACTGATTATATACACAATACAATAACACTTAAATATATGTAGAAATGTATTTTCATATATATATAAACAAAACAGCCAAATTTTATATTATAAAAAAAAAAAAAAAAAGAATTGAAATGCATTTAGTCAGATGTAGCAGCTCTTTTAGTTGAGAATTTTCAAATGCAGATAGTTAATGGGAAATAAATGTAACTAATGAACGAGCCGCACGGACAGAACGATGGATGGAAAAGTGCGCGTGGATGTGTTGGTAAAGCTTAAACCAGATAATTGATAACCTGATTTTTAGTTTCAGGCCAACATTCATGTTCTGTTCAGTAACAAACACAAACCGCTTTAAGTTAAAAAACAGCTGTGAATGACTTCATCTGTATGTTGCAGTTATGGTTATTCAAACAGTTGTGTGGTGCAGATGCAGTCAGTGGAGACTAAAACTGGATGAACTGAATTCTGATGCAAATTACAATGATGTCGTTAGTAAACATAAATTCTATATACATATGTAAAAATTAACAAAACTTAAACAAGCCCTACATGAACAAACTGCAGAAACGTCACTGAACATGTGAATTCACTAGTGTTGTGAATGAATCTCAACACGCTTCAGCTTCAAATGTAACAGTACGAGTTGTGTTTCTGATGCCCTCTAGTGGCCAGAGAAGCAAACACACGGTGAGAGAAGCCGGGAGACAGAAAGACGAGGCTGAAAGGACAGAGCTCTGACCTGAAGTACGAATACAGAATCCAGTCCCAAGCGTAAGCACATGATGATGACTACTAAACTGTGCGTGTATGAGCTTCAGCACAAGCAATTCAGCATATGCACTTTAAATTAGAAGCTGGGGAACAAAATGGTAAGGCCATATTGCTGGATGCTGCTCAAAGCAGCCGGTCAAGTAAATTTAGATGAATCACATGCGAAACTTGGGATGCTCTCCTCACCGAACCCCAGACAGAACAGAATGTATCAACGTTCCTTCCTTTAACTCACGATATTCAATTCACACAGCCAAATGTGCATGTGTCCTGGAATATTCTCATACAAGAGAAAACAAAAAGACTAAACATAGAACAATAATTACAATAACAAAGAAGCCAAAATTAATAAATTACATTAAATGCACCCCTGACAAAGACAAACTCTTAAAAAACATCATCAAATTTGGACACAAAACAGAAATTAACACAAGAGGAAGAGGAAAGAGACCTGAAGCGAGCATGTTAACGGAATATATGGAATTTCCCTGAAGCATAACATATACACTATATCTATAGATATAGAGCTCTATATATATATATATATATATATAGAGCTCTATCTATATATATATATATATATATATATATATATATATATATATATATATATAGATAGAGCTCTATCTATATATATATATATATATATATATATGCTATATATATATATATATATATAGATAGAGCTCTAATATATATATATATATATATATATATATATATATATATATATATATATATATATAATATATATAATATATATATATGTTATTAATATATATATATATATATAATGTGGGGCGCAAATGTAGCACTTGGGGTGGTCTTTCCGCTTCACCTTGTGCGCCTCCTTCCTGAAGAGGAGGAGGAGAAAGAGGAGGAAGCTGTTTGGGACTGATACAGGACATTTCTTTAAAGGAGCTCAGCTAGACAGGAACTTTACGAGTGCAACAGAAAGAGGCTTCTCAGCAACGGCTGCAGCATCAAATCTCTACAGAAACACAGGAGAAATGAGTTACGGTCTTTCAGAAGATGTCAAATGATGTCAAACAGTATACGTGAATAGGTGTAAGTGGCTCCTCACCTGAAAGGGCTTCTATGGGTTGATTAGAGGAATGCAGGGTGTTGACGGGGCTTCCCTTGTCCTCGAAGGCTACCCTGGTCCCATCTGAGCTCCCATCACAGTTGATCAAGACCTGGTTACAGTCCTCCGCCTTGATGAGGGGCAGAGCCTTAGAGTGGACGTTAAGGTCAATGAGTTCCTCAAAGCTCCACTGGTTGGATTTACCATTGAGACCTGAGACCAAGCCCACCTTGGCGGAGTCCTGCTCATTCAGGAACTCCGAGCCCTCGACGAGGCGGCTCTTAGGGACTGGACTGGAGAGGGCAGGAAGGAAGGAAGGAAGGAGGTAAATGGTTAGGGAAGTGATTCGGAAGGTGGATAACGGATTTCTCCCAAAAGTAAAAGCTAACAATGTGTTAGTCCGTCTTAGCTCCAAGTCCAATCTTTCACACTGAAGAATAAAATCTTAAAAAAAAAAAAAAAAAGAATGTCAAAAATATACATAGTTTAATATAATATAACTTTTAGAAAAGTTATTTTCCTAAAACAGCTGGGCGCCGCAGTATTTTAACAAATGATAAAAACACACAAATGTGAGAAAATTGGTGCTTCTCTGGAGTTAACGTGCGGCTGCCGTCTTGTGGGAAACCAATCAATTTTGCCCCTTCTGTTCCAATTATGTTATTTACAATTACAATATTGTCAGCACCACTCATTATCTTCATTCATTCTCTAGACATACCTCACTGACTGAGTCTCAGCTGCACTTATGCCATTGTTATTCTCCTTGTCGTCCGTCTCTGGTTTTCCGTTCACGCTGCCCAGGGGCTCCTCTCTTTGTGCCCCCGGCTCACCAGAGGACAGACCACACTTTTCATCCTCCAGGGCGATGTCATCTGACTGGCCTATGATGTCAGTGGAGGAAACGGAATTGAATGAGACAAAGTCAAAAGTCACGTGGATAATTTAGTAAATTTACACAAGCAACCCATGTATGTAAAGTAAATGCAAACAAACACAAATAGGGGAAGACACACCTTCACTCTGTGACAAAGTACCACATTCATAAATGCAGCGATGCATACATCTACCAAACCTGCCAACAGTGAGAAAGCTGGGGGATGGGAACACTTACTCTGAGTGTCACAGTCCTCCCCCTCCTCACCCTCTTCTCCCTCATCTCCATCTTCTCCCTCTTCTCCATCTTCTCCGTCTTCTCCATCTTCTCCGTCCTGTTTATCGTCATCACCCTACGCAGGAGACACAAACAACACATTAACACACACACACTCCGTGTCGATGATGAGGGAACGTCTGAAGGAACGTGAGCTCACCTTCAAGTCACTTTGGTCCCCTTTTCTTGTTCTTTTCATTATTTCTTCAATTCTCTGAAATTAGAAAAAAAAGCACATCTTTTTTTCAATCATGTTTAATTGAGATCTACACAACGAGAGGACACTAAGTAACTGTTTGTATGGTCATTGATTAAATAACTTGAAATATTAGTTCACTATTTGTGTCAGGACTCAAAAGAGAAGCCAACCTGGATAAATGATCTAATAAAATGTAAAACAAAAGCAGTGTAGGCAGTAAATGCCGAAGAGTTTATGGTGATCAATACACCAGATTATTGAAGACCCAAATAAAAAGAAGATTCATTAGTCCGTTCATACCTTCTTCCTCTCCATTCGTTCTTGCTGGTTCTGCTGCATGATGCGGTCTCTTTCCAGACGGACTCTCTCTGCCTCCTCCAAGGCCTTGACCTCAGCCTCCTCCCGTTCCTTCTGGAGCTCGGCCTGCTTCACGGCCTCCTCTTCTGCCATTTTCACACGCTCCTCCTCTGCTAGACGAGCATCTTCCACGTCTTGAATTTTCCTCTCCTCTGCAAGCTTCTTCTCCTCCTCCAGGCGTAGGAGTCGAGCCTCCTCCGCTAAACGCATCTCTTCTTCCTTTCTCAGCCTGGGAAAGTAAAGAAACAGCTGTGAATGGCTTGAAAACATAGAAAATTATGACAAAATGGGAAAAGATCATGTTTTTAAGAGATAGGAAAAAGAGATTCACTGAACAATTTCAATAATCTTACTTCTCCTCTTCCTCCCTCTGAACCCTGAGCAGCTCCTCTCTCTCTTTCTGCTCTCGCATCAGTCTGCGGTTCTCTGCCAGGATCTTGGCTGCCTCAGCGGCCGAGTTGGTGCCCGTCGCTTTAGGGTCTGACATGCGGCAAGACAAACATTGAAAATCTGTTTTAGCACTTTGTGTCACTCTTTCACCCATTTCTCGACGTGGTGCTGACCCGAGGCCACAGCATCTGTCCCTCCATAGGACGCAGTGAGACTGATGACTGAGAGGAAGCCAGACTGGTGGAGGAGGTCAGTCGTGATAGAGAAGGGCAGAATAAAGGAGCAAGCCGCCTGATGTTGAGTTGCGTAACCTTCACATGATCATCTGTGTGCTCTTTGAAAGAACTCTGTGAGAATAGTCACATTTCAGAAATTATCCCTTTAATATCTCTGAGTGTATTAGTATAAGGTGTTCGGCAATGTTGCATATCGGTGAGAATAATATTAAATGGCATACATCTTATGCATTTACCTTTTCATACACTCCTAAACATAAATGTGTACACCTAAACTGTGCCACCTACATTTTTGTTTTTACATCTTTCTAATGCACAGTGCAGTTGCATATAGTAATAAACCATTACTAAGTTATTTTATCTTGCTTCTCTCCAGGAGGTGGCAGCGGCAACAACCCCAGGTCTGTAAAAGGATGTGACTCAAGATGGAACTTAATATGTGTCCTGCTCCACTGAGATTTATTGCAACCTGAGCAGGTGCCACGTCACACACACACACACACACACACACACACACACACACACACACACACACACACACACACACACACACACACACACCTGATAAGAGAGAGCGAGACGTCAAAAGGGAATAATGAGATCATTTTTTTTCTGGTTCCCATAAAAGTGGCTAACTTAGCAAAAGTCACAAAAAGACGATATTGAAAATAAAATGTTTGCAATATTTTTATGTATATTCTGCAGATTTAACAGTTTGGTTAACCAAAACTTTTGTTTAATCTTTTTATTTCTTTTTGCACCCCCTTAGTTCAGTATGTATAATGTAAACGTGTAACTGGAACAGGTGTAACAATGAATACGTAGAGAATGACCAGCAAGAAGTTGTGTAGGAATGATCATTACTAACAAAAAAAAAGCACCCAATTATTCAAAGGTAAATCTCTGGGTCAAGATGTGCCTCAGTAACATGTCAACATTACTTTGAGCTCTTTTGGAAGTTTAAGAAGGTTTGGATCTGTATCAAGAAATATTTATATAGTTGAGATGAAATTGATGTCTCGTTGGATCACTTGTCTCCCTGAACCGAACAGCATGTACCGATGTACCAGTGCAAACATCCTTGTTGCCAGAACAACAATCAGCATTGGCAAATATTGGTACTGAGTAATTAAAATCTGTCAGCTGACCTTGGTTGTTAAGCCTGCCTTTACATGGACCTGTTTTACACCATTATGAAAGACATTCTATAGAGTTAGATATATTTTTATGAGGTACAGTAAAACATTTATATTCTGGACTATATTCTTATCGTTGGGAATTGCTCACCATCTTTCTCTTTGGTCTTGTTTGAATCCGACGACTGTGGAGACACAGCCTGGACAGGACACAGATCCTTGGACTTGGAGTCCCTCTTTCGCAAGGTGGGGGGCCCAGTTGGAGTGAGAGCAGGTTTCTGGATAGGCGGCGGTTTGGCCGCTGCAGGCTGGGGGGACGGGGGGCGTTGTTTCATTGCACCCGGTGAGGGTGGGCGTGTCCTGGGACTTTGCCTGTAAGAACAAAGTGTGAGTTGTGTCCACTTGTGTTTTAAAATCGAAGCGAAATGAACGGCTGCATTCAAACTCTCAAAACACTTGAAGTAAAATATCACTGAAGCTGGACTTGTAGTCTTACTTGGGTACTGTTGGGGAGGGCGTCCTCTTTGGGGCTGGGATGGGGGCTGGGGATGGTGAACGGTTGCGTCCCAGGGTGGTGGATGGAGAGGCGGGACGTTGTCCTCCAGGTGACTGCTTGTCCTTC
Organism: Ophiodon elongatus; assembly: GCA_016806645.1. Classification (NCBI taxonomy): domain Eukaryota; kingdom Metazoa; phylum Chordata; class Actinopteri; order Perciformes; family Hexagrammidae; genus Ophiodon; species Ophiodon elongatus. The sequence continues at coordinate 332,400 of JACSYO010000469.1, forward strand.
TGTAGTCCCGTTGGGATGGGACAGAAGTGAGGAACTGAAGTGAGGAACTGAACAAGGATCATGCCAACAACTCCTTACAAACACCGTGAGGTATAATAATTGTTCATTTAAATAACATTGCGTTATAAACAGTTGTAAATCAAGTTGTACTGACATTAAAAAAGGATCAGTCCTCCACAACCCTAATAATTACTTACTACTACTAATTATTACTATGCAAGTGTGAACATAAAGCACTTAAACCAAACTGTATCATTATTAAATTGTATCATTAATTTAATTTAGGGGCCCCAAATAGGCGAAAGTATCTAGAATTATGGAAGAAAAAGGTCAGAAAAAATTAATAATTTTGCGTAGTGGGTATAATAAACATAATATTTGTGTAAAAATATTTGTATGAAAATAAAAAAGCCTAAACTCCTAAAGGAAACCTCAATATTGTGAACTGATAATTGAACTCTTTTTTTTTTAGTCTGCCTCTTTTAGTTTCACAGGCACATTAAAAAGCTACAATGCTGCTGTGAAGGAGCCATGAGTCAGGGTTTATTCATCTTTATTCTATCATATTTAATGCTAATCATGTGCCATGTTTGGCAGTATATACATGAGTATATGAGTACAGCAAGATCAACCATGTGACACTCAGACAGACGCAAATATACAGGACCATCCACCAAGCAAGCAAAATTTAGATAAAATGTATTTGTGCATTTATATAATTGCTCTTATAAAAAAAAACTGCATTAGCTTCGGTCACAACCATTCTCTTGGGAGGATGGAAAGGAAAAGCAGGACAGTGAACAGGCAATTGGTGTAAAGTTTCATAACAGGGACAAGACATTCGTTTCCTATTTCTGTAAATATAGCATTGGAGCAATAGAGTGTCTTTGTACGAAGGAGAGGACCAGAAGTCATCTCAAAGACACTCGCAGCAGTAACTTCACGATAACGACCCTAAAATCCTACTTATATAATTTGATAAGCAAAGGAAGGAAGCTTGCAGGTATTTCATTATTTAAAAGAAATACTTCCACCGAAGTCAGGCGGCTTAACTCATCCAACTTAAAAACAAGTGTGTCGCAACGCCTGAGCGATAAGCTGTGAATTTAACTTATCTACACACCAATCTGTGCATGTGGAGAAGAGAGGACAATGAAATGGTGAGGAAAATCAAATGCTTTTGGCAATAGGCCCCAGGGTCAGGATGGGGTCTGATTTGCATGGTCTGATCTGTCTATAATCAGGCCATTGTGGATCCCTTTGTCTCATGCTACGACAATGAAGGCCTTCACGGTCAAGATGAGAGAAAGAGATAGAAAGAGAGAGAGAGAGAGAGAGAGAATAGAGAGAGAGACAGGCACTACGAGCCACCAAGAGAGAACATCTGAGACATCACTTGTGAGTGTTAGCATGTTGGCAATGTATCAACAGGTTCATACTATGAGTGACCAGCAAAGGTCAGAGAACAGCTGGAGGAACAACATTTCCCTATGGTTAGCATCCTGCAGAAGCACTTTGACTGGCAAATAACTGGATACGTGCATATAAATCTGTCTGTCTGAGTCTTTGGTGCCATCTGCTCATTTCCCTGAGCGATGCCATTTCAATGCAGTAAAGAGTGCACTTGTTCTCACGACTTAAGAGGTCTGTTTGCTGTCCAACGGTGTCACTCTTCCGGTGCTACTAACAATTAAATCATGTGTCCACTATTAAAATGTTTTTATAGTCTATCCATATTTTCCCAAGTCAAATTCTTTCCCGTGGAAATAAAACCAGTCTATTGCAAAAATTAAAAAGGCATCGTGGTTTTAAAAACGCAGCACTATATTATACATTGTACTGTATAATCTCTAAATTCTGTTCCCTAACAGTTTTAAAAACATTTTAATACAGTGTCTATTACAGTGACTTATTTTTACAACCAGAATGTCGCACTGCCTGAAAGCAGAGTTCTCATTGCTCTACACATGTAACTTAAATAATTCTATGGTCACTCTGTAGTTTGAAAATAGACACGATTGTAAACTCCCTCAGTAAATGCAGACTGACTGACTCACTGACTGACTGACTGACTGACACAGGGCTGTAAAATAATTCAAAGCTATCTTTCTGATGCCATAGTTGTATCGTAAATTAAGTTATAAGATTCTCAAATTGAGATATCATTTTCGATAGGTAAAATCTTACAGAGAAAAATGTTAAAATAGGGGTTTCCATACAACACTAATAATTGGGATTCCAAAGTGACTGGACTCACCAAATTAAAAGTTATCAAATTATTGTAAGCCTTTCAAGTAGTTCAAGCAAACGGACCTCCTCTGGGAACCAATATCAGTCTGTCAGCTACCACATGTATTGTTGTTTTACACACACATATACTAAGTACTTACTCACAGAGCCATATAAGACATACTTATTCATGAGGATACAAAAACACAGCTTAAGGAGAAGGGCACAAGAAGGACGCTCAGGAAATCACCCACTGCGGTGAAAGCTTTCACTTAAGATCATTAACAGCATTACACGTCTTTTAGTAAATGTCAGAGTCGGACCAGTGGTGTTAGTAACATAAACTCAAAAGGTGTTCTCACCGTTGAGGGGTCGAGGGCTCCGTCGGCCGACACAGAGGTGGTCATTCCGCTCTTCTGTCGGTCAATGCTGCGGCTGCGCACAGGCCCCCGCGGGGGGTTCAGGGGGCTGGCAGAGGCTGAGCGAGGACACAGGTGACACTCTGGTAAAGGACACAGTCATCGCAGGGCCATGGGAGCATAACCAATGGGAGGTGGGATAAGCGGCCGAGTTGGGCAGCAAAGCAGCACAGAAAAGTGGCGGAAAGAGAGAGAGAGAGAGGAAGGGAGGGCAGATGATGGTTGAAAGAAATGGAGGGGTGAGATTCGTAAGGGGACAAGAGCACAAAAAGGCGATTTGTTAGAAATAGCACTTTAGGCAGGCAACAGCTTGATTTCTGAAGCTTTGATTGAGCTGGAGATTACAGAAGACACGAGGAGCAGAGAGCAACACTCTCACAAAAACCCAGACCCTCCACAGGTGCCAAAGCCTCTGGACACAACATGAACACACCCGAACACCGAGAACCACAGCACAGCACACACTACACAGAACCTACCACCAACACAGTACGACAAACACTGACACTGCAAACACATATTTATTAGTACACTAAACACACAAAGAATGTTGATTGTGTCGTTTGTTGTGTTCAGTATCGGTAACTTAAAAATGAGAATTTGCAACGTTTCAATCTTTTCTGAAATTATAATGTAACTCTCCATTATCTAGATTAGACATTGAATGCAGCATTTGCTGTGGTTTCAGAAAAAAACTGCCTCTGGTATAAGCATTGCCTTAGAATTTCTTAAGATTTCGACAAACAAATCTCAATTGTAATCAGGACCAACTGATCCAAAAACGTTGATGCTGAGCTGCGGCGGAGTGTCGCCTGTAGGTAGTAAGGATAGTAAAGACTGTCATCCACTGGCTATGATCTTGCTGTGTCAGATTGAGGGATTAGCCATGATAATCCTGAGACCGGAGGAACTCTCCCTGCCACAGCCTGGTCACAAACGTGTTTTGTTATATATTCAGACCACTGACCAGCTATGTTGACTACCAAATGTTTCCTGCCATGAGCTGCTGCTGCTGCTGCTGCTAATGCAGATGTGTCATGTTTCTATATGGGCCATACTTAGCAGAAGATCTATAGCCGCTAATGGGTCTGTAATGGCCGGTCAATAAACACCACAACCTAAAACCAACACGGGGAATACAGATGCAGCTTCACTGTGACTCGGTGCTGGGTTTAGTGCTACAGTATGGTTCTTTCAATCTTGCAGAGTCTGGAACTATTTATACCCTTAATCTCTGCCTTAAATACTGTAGATCACACGCATCGTAACAGAACACTGAAACGGTTCACATTTTATGTGAACCGTTTCAGTGTCATGTTAAAAAAGCATGAAGAAAGCATGCAAATCATCCAGTAAACCGTAACACCTCACCAAGATGCTTCAGAGGCTACAACATGTCAGACCAAACTCTAATGCCAGTGCGACATCAAGTCAATATATTAATGGAAATGCCAGGAATAACTTTCATCAACGTCCCCCAGCACTCTGGTCTCACTACCAGAACACATGCAATAGCACAACGGTCTCATTCTGACGTAACAAGAACCAACAGGTAAGCAGCTTAGAGCAAATCTCCCAGCATGGTCCCTGAGGCTCCTCAAATGCAGAGAGTTGCTCCCAGCCAAGTCGGCCCTGCTCTGCTCGGCTCAGCTCAGCACACAACGGCCAATTGTGTAAGAATGCATGTGAGCTGGACCCGTGTGTGTGTGTATGTGTGTCAACATTTACTGAATAACTATGCTGTCTCTCACATGAGTGTACTTTGCTGCAAATAATTACTGTACATACGTAACATAAACAGCTGATCGTTACAATAGCTGCTTTTAAACACATGGAGCTGACCAGTGACTTTGGTAATTCCACCACCAACGTCAAGAGGCCACTATTAATTCGAATTGTTTTAAAAGCATAAGGGTCTGCAGAGGGCACTGGGCTACGAGCTCTGATCTAGTGAAGTGACACTGGGAGCGCTGGGTTAACTTCTAATTTCTACTGATAAAATGAGGGCAAGTAGGGAGGACCAGGTTCTGTGTCTAGCCATCCTTCCTCTTTGTCAGAGTCTCCGAGGTTACCTGGAGCATTTGTTCCTTCAGCTGACAGGGCGGCGGCGCTCTTGCTCCTAGCTAGTGAGGCCTGGGTGGGGGTGAGCAGGCGACTAAGGACCCCTCCGTCCACAGTGCCAGCCGGTGGCCTGCGAGCTACACGGTCGAAAAATCACCCGAAAAAACAAAGGAGAACAAAGAGGCCAAGAAGGAAAGAGTGGATGAGAATGGGGGATGAAGGCAAAACAGAAGAAGGGAGGTAGGAGGGGTCAATGAAGTTCAGAAAGGTCACCATGTGATTTAACCAACAGGAGAGAATCAACATCAACAACCAAAGGTCATGTCTCAGTAATCTTACATGGGCTCCTTATCAACTGTCTTTAACTCGTTTACTTTCAGTGATATTCAATAAAATGAGGATAGTCAATAAGAGACAGTAAGGAAAGGATGCCATGGAAAAGTGCTGAGACAGCCCAAATACTGATTGTCTGGTAACTGAAGATCAGTTAAAACAGTAGTCAAAGTAGACAAGGTCAAATCAATGGTCCCTTGAGGTAGAGGGAGGTGTGCTGATGGGAAAAACAATCCATTAGTGAACTTAAAAGATGGCAGAGGAGTGCTATTGGGTAGGAAGATGAGAAGGGAAACAAACCTAAAAGTGATAGGGCAAGTGACTGTGATCAGGCAATAATTATTCAGCTTCTGCTGTGCAAACTTCTATGGGGAATGTAAAGAAGGTGTCAAATTTGATGAAGAAAAAAAGGAGGCAGCCTGCAATGGTCATCACATGATGGAAGCACTATGGTGGACATTGATTTCACAGAAGAAACAAAGATCTCTTGCTCAAATGAAAGAATTAACAATTCCCCATTCAATCCATTGCTGCAACCGAAGCTACAAAGTAGAAATCATACCAGAAGAAGAGTGTAAGTGTTGTCGGGTTCATTTTGCCACATGTCCGTAAATGCTAGCTCTTCAAAAGGAGAGGACAGAGTCACACACTTCCCTTTGGAGCTCTTACTGAGAAGACATCTGTTGCAGACAGACTTGTTTGTTAGCTGCCGAGTGCTCACCCTTGGGGCATGGCAGCACGGCTCCCTGCTCTGCACCCAGGTATTAAAAATCTGGGGTATTAGTCTGAGTTAGGGTTATAGTTGTGTGGGAGATTTGGGGTGAAATAAATGTATTGAATGTTATTTTTGCTGATGGGAAGTATTAAGTCAGTTTGATTGATGGTAGCTGTGTTGTATTATTGTCTAAGCTAACCACACAGAAAAAACATGTATACAGAACAGGAACATATTGACAGCCGATCTTTCGTACGAATGCCGACATCGCTAAGGCACAAACAAAAGCATTGGTGGTTAATGGCAATACACGGACTGTAGGGAGTCATTTCTGTGCTCTGGGGGTGCTATGGTGGGATGGCACTGCCACACACCACACTGAAGCACGAGCCTAGTGACTTAAATCAAGCTATGACGTCATCTTGGAGGGAGAAAACAATCAACACTTTGTGACAACAATACAATACACCGTGTTAGTGCAGACACGGCACACAACAAAACCATTACTGGGTTGTCACTCGAATAGAAAACAATTAAAATGGTTAAAACAAGATAAGCTGTCAGTGAGAAAGATGGCACAGTGCAGGATCTGGTGGGTTAAGACAGCAGAAAGGTTAAGGCACACATGGTACGAGCACTATGTCCCCAGTAAATCACAGACATACAACAGTTTAGAGAGGCTTAGCAGCTGCCTAGGGGTAATTCAGAGTGAGTGAGCAAGACTTAATTAGAAGGGAACATAGACGGAAGGAAGGAACACATAGAAAGAAGACTTGGCCAGTTTATGAATCCATGTAGCTGATGACACTGAAATGAGCCAAGCGTTAGCCCCAGAACTTCTTAGTCGCTGACAGTGTTGCTAAGGTTTTAAAAGTCGAGCAAATTTAGAATGAGCAAGCGGCTAACATCATAGCAACATGCTTGTTATCATAAAACGGGAGGCCTGAGTGATGCAGATAGCGGCATGACAAAACGGATTGCTGATTGTTCATGCTAGCCACCTTGATCTTCCGTTGTCGCCTTATCAGGCTTGGCAGGGGTCTGTGCTCTGCCCTCACTTACTCGTGTGAGGGAGGAGCTTCTCTTCTTGACGGAACGGCCTACGGACATGAAAGTGGAGTTATAGCCAAGCAGGCACTAGAAAGGAGTCAACAAGGAATCCCCAAAGACAGTTTACAAGTCATGTGCACTTCATTTGGCCTTATGCGAGTCACCAGGCTAGGGCAGACAGCAGCTGATGTGAAGTGTAACAGACTAAGAACACAGAGGAGAGCTGAAACTGCCCAATCTGATATTAATCCAGGTAAACTATTATGGTATTCATTGCCATGAGTGTTTAAACCATTTGCATGTACAAAGACAAATTGCTATGTGGTTGTCATAGTTGTGACAGATCTTATCATATAATGGAACTTATTGAATATTTCCTCTATAACCTGTGGTGGTCTGTTAAATTGTGCACAGTACCCCATATTTATTCTGAAAGCATAGTGTGGGATGGAGAGGGGATCTTTTGCACCTGTCTGTTCCACCTGAAGCTTTTTGCCGTCTTCCTTAATGGCCTGAGCAGCATTGCCATTGTTAGGCAACCGATTACAAGATGAACTCCTCGGCTTAACACCTGAGAGACAATGATGAAACACTGAATGATGAATTTAGACGGCGCTCTATTGTGAATGGTACAAAGTCTCTCAGACTTTTTTTTTATATATATATTCATAGGCCTAGGAAAGGAAAAGCATGAATATTAAACATGTTGAGAGGAATAGAGCAATCAACAATATCAGAGAGAAGAAATGGCACTGGCAACCCATAGAAGCTGTGGAGAAATATGAATCAACTGATGTGTTGATTAGTTTTGTATAGTTCTTGTGAATCAAAATATGCTTATGAATATTGTGATAGGCTTCTACACCACTATGAGCATATGTACAAACGAATCACCATGTGGCGCTTGGGACCTCTTATGATTCTGAAAATTTGATCCGGTGCTTCATAGAGGTGCAGTGAATAGATTGAGAGGCCATGCTCCTTCATAATCAGCTGGAACCAGAGAGCTCAAGCACTTTTACCAGTCTGTCAGCGTTCCAGTGAGTCTGTGTTTAAAGCCCTGGATATGAAGAGCACAGGGGTCAGAGTTCACTCCAGGCTTAAGAGTTAAAAGAGAAAGTAAGTTTGTTCCAGATAATCTAGTTTGTCACCTGGTAGATCTCAGTACATTATTCATCAGAGTAACACATTTACCTGGCTGGTAATAGTCTGTTTGGAACATACTACGTTGGTTAAGAAACGGCACAGAAATGCAAGGAGGGTAGGAGGAATGGGTGAAGGGAGGCAGGGAGGGGGAGAAGGAGCCAATGAGGGAGGGAGGAAGGGAGGAAGGGGGGAGGGGGATAAGGCGGGAGGGAAGAGAGGAGACTTACGTTTGTCAGGAGATTTGATAAGGGTGGCAGAGGAGGAGGATAGGCGTTTGCTGATGCCAGCCTCGGACGGCTGTTTCAGGTTCATGGTGGATGTGGAGCGCTTGTCCACTAAGAGGGAGGAGGAGAGACAGACAAGGGAGGCGGGGTTTACACTGGAGGTTGGCTAATGGAGGAGGGCATTTGGGTGCACACAAGGGAGTACAAGGTTCTGCAAGATCCTAATACCCCTAATAGGCAAAGGGTAATATGCTGCTTCATTAATATTCCTAAATTAAAATACATAAAAACAAAATACACCAATATAGTGTCCCTGTTAACCCATTGATCTAACGTGCTACTAAAGCGGTGCACATTTAGTGACGCACTCTTAGCAAAACACATGATATACAGCATGAATTTGCTGTTAAATATCATGTATAAAATGACAATGTTCATTTTTTACAAACCATAACAAAGTTGTTGTGGTTTTAGAGGCAGGCATGGTGGTTAGTAAACAACAGATGCTTATTTTTGACCACTCCAGAGAGGAGAGCATCACAAACATAACATGATCCGTGCCAGAGAATCCAAAAGGTGATATTAGTCCTGTTTTTTCATGTGCCATTCATTTGGCCTTCCATGCAGAGTCACCCATGTGACCTGGAAGTGCTCAACAGTGTGAGTAAGTGAACAACCTAAAGCTACACATCGAGCTATTCACCCAGCACAAGGCACACCAAGAACAACGGCCCCATACAAAAACGGTTAGTGAAAAGCGTCCAGTTAGACTGCAGGTGGGGTGGGAGGTGGTGGGAAGCGTAGTAGGTAACCAAGCTATCTAGAGTGCCAGTGCCAGTCCATGCTGTGTTGCTACATTGGTGAGCAAATTATCAACAAACAAAACCTTGTCGACTCCTTGGTGGCTTTTCTGGCGAGGCAGGGGAGACAACTATAGTTACTGGAGATGAAGCGCTGGCATCAGAGTCTCCTGTGGGAAAAAGAGAGCTCCCAGAGAGGAGCGATAAAATACAAGATGCTGAGAAACATCCTTCATACAAGGCGAGAGAAGAGGCAACCCTGTCTGCCAGTCTTTGCTCGACACCCAGTCCCGAAAGCAATAGGTATGCTGACCTGAGTATATACAATTGTTGCACCAAAGAGTCATGAGAATCAGTTGGTACCGTGACAATATAAACAACCTGTAATTTAAATGACCCATATATTTCACAGTTATGAACGTTGCGCAGATTTCTGCAGAACATTGTGGTGTATTGCTTGAGAGTCAAATAGTGGGAGTGATTGTGCAAAGGGGTCAAGTGACATCACATGCATGGAGTGTTGTGACAGTGAGAGCTTGACAGATGAGTAACAGTTGTCATTTACATTATAGCTTCAGATCTCAGTAAATTAATTGGATTTTATGAGTTGACTTTAGTGCATGACATTTATATCTGACAGTACTGTTAGCAATTTCTGAATGTATTTTTGACTTCAACTAAATTAGATTGTTGAGAAAAAGAGTGTTGAAACCTCTCCACTTTCAGTCTGAAAAGGGGGTTCAGAGTTCAGAGTTTGAGTTATTAACTGGAAGATCTTTAAAAAAAATGTATATGCAATGCATAAACGTTTGACTGATAACAAGGCTGAGCTCTTCTAGTTGCCCCTGAAAATGACTTAAAGTTATGCGAATCAACACAAATGCGCCTCCACCTGAATAACCACGAGTGTCATGCGTATCAATACCAGCTTGAGAGCACTTATTCAAGAAAAGACGAGCGTCATCTGGCATTATCATCAGGGGAAACAATGCTTTATATTGCTTTCATGTACATTGTGGCTCGATTTTTACCACTTTCATGTCTTGTTTTGAAAAACTGAGGAGCATTTAGTGTATCCTAACTGTGTCTTTGATGCACCATAAGGGATGAAAGTCAAATTGAACAGAAAATAAAGGGTGTACTTTAAATTAAGGTGAAGAAAGGGCCTCTACCTGTCCGCCCATCAGAGTCTGTGGACAGTCCTCCCCAGGACCATCTTTTCTGCCTCTGCTCCACTCGCTGACTACGCTCTAATGTCCGCCGCATCATTGCCTCGTAGTGCTCCTGCAGCATTACAGGGGCAGACGTAGAGAAAAATGCAAGTCATTTAAAGCAGAGCAACATCGGTCCGTAAACCAGAGCCAGAGAGGACAAGATCTGACGATCTCATAATCGCACTACAATGTATGCATAACTGTGCCGTTATCCTCTTAACACTCTCCTTATTCAAAATTCTCTTCCTCTCCTTTTTAAACTTCTGCAACATAAACCTGTGTATCTTTGTAAATTAAATTTGTTAAGTCACAAGAGTGAAATCAACCAAGCAACAACAACAACAACAACAACCACTGCTCTGAGGCTCTTAATACTCCAGCTGTGCTGCAGTTACCTTTTCCTCTTCCTGTTTGTGTTTCCTCTTCTCCTCCACAGCCAATCGTTTCTGCTCCTCCTTTTTTCGCTGGTCATCAACCTTTTTCTGACGCTCCTCCATCTGACGCTCCACTTGCATCTTAGCCTTGCGCTCCCGCTCCATGATCTGAGAGTCTTTCAAAACTGTGTGCATGCACGCGTGCAGGATAAAAATAACTTATTAATATGTTGTCTTAAGCTCAGGCTGCGATAATTTCACACTGGGATCACCCCCTTACCCTGTTGTTTGTCTGCCTCCTCTCGCCTCTCTTTTGCTACTCGCAGTCGATCGTCTATTCTAAGTGCAGCACCGTCAATGACTGCAACACATACGTGTATATGTGTTTAAAAGGTATGCAGCGATGCATATTCAGAGAACAAAAGGGGGGAATAAAATGCAGGATAGTGTTACAAGAGCTTTGCATTAGGCAGGCAGATGTGTGCATGTGACTGTCATTAATGGGCTTTGTCAACCGTTACAGTAATAAGATGACGACTAAGGATTACCTGCAGTAAGCTATACCGACAGGGTGGTGGAAGTGGATTGTGTTGCATCTAATGGTTCACATTACGGAAGACAATACAGCGGTGACAGGGCAGTATCAGTGGGAACCAGTCTGTTTCTGTGACAGGGTGTGGTGTCATTTACCTGGCCTACTCCCCGGAGGTTTAGCTTGTGCGTTGGTTGTAGGTCCTGGGCTGTTCCCTGCAAGGCTGCGCCGCTCCTCGGCTTGTGCTTGTGCAGCTGCAGCTGTATGTAGGAAAACACAGACACCCGCAGTTTACACACACACACAGGGAACTAGAGTCACATCATGTCATGGCTGACAAAGCAGGTATATACAAATAATATCTCGGAAACAGAATAGCCCTGGGCCCAAACCAATAAAGTTTATATCAGCTGTTTTTCTCTGTGCTTTGTTTTCCATAGGAATGCTAGTTCAAGAGCGATGCAACAGATTTGAAGCTACAGAACAATCCAGCTATTCAGCCATCTGACATAACCCATCCCTCACGGTCAACCCTGTAGCCAGCCATACACGGACTTCTGTGACAAGCTCAGAGGGATGGGCTGCAGTGAGAGACATGTCTGGAATCAAACCCTTGTGAGCTTCCTGGTAAACTATATGCCCGCGAGTGGACACCATTCTACAAACCTACTCCATTAAAAACATAAAAATGAAATCAATATGAGACAATTTCAAGACATCCTGTGCTTGCAGCAAACTGATTTGCTTTCCAATTTGGGGTTGTGATTTCTAAGCAGCACAGAGAGAAAATATCAGTGCGCTGCATGCAATAGCTCACATTTTGTTGCTATACACATGTAAAGCAATTTCAAATAAAGGCAGGGGTTACAAAACTTTTAAAGGTAGCGAATACATCAACTCTCCCACCAGGACTACCACAGGGTTGAAAAGCTCCTTCTTCAGTTAAAACTACAGCATTAATGGGAAAGTCATAGTTAGGAGATACAGGGGCAGAAAGGAAGGAAACAGTGAGGACATGATCAAGCTGTATGCGCCCTGCCATCAGCCTTTTCTCTGGTCTCTTTCCTTTTGTGTCGATGTGTATTCAGCGTTACAGAAGTGCTGACAAAGAGGCACAACGATGGTCAGTCATGGGATATTATTCACATTACTGATGAACACATCTAACTGTGTTCTGAAAGTCCCCCACTGTCTCCATCACCAACTCAACTAGTTCCTACCGTTGCCACAATCTACTTTTTGGCAACATTATTTTTTATTTAATATTTATGGTACTACAAAATCACATGTACATTACATCAGTCATTCCAAAAATCTAGTTTAGACCAACAGGTGGGTCGTAGGAGATATTATTAGGGTTGCCATAAACTTATTTCTTTTATACTCTTCTATTTAACATTATTTGACCAAATGAGGGAGCCTGAATGTTCACATTGTTCTGATAATTATAGCCTACTTGTAACATGAAATCGAATATGAAAAGCGAGCGTACATTCCGTTTGTTTTACTCATGAGGGAAAACAAGAGCCTGTTAACTCTGCCTAAATGCATTTATTTGGTCTAATTTTAGTAATGTTAGTATATAACATGTGTATTATATGTTCTCAATAACACGTGCATTAAACATCATCAAACGTATATCTCTTCAAAATGGCAAATAATATAAGGTGATGTGGAAATGGTGGTAAAAATGGCACAGAACATTAATTTATGCACACATTTTGTTCATCTCGTGATTTATAGATAAGGCCTATTATAAAAGTTACCACCAAATGTTTTGTGGTAAAAAAGTGAAAATGCGTGGACTGTTTACAAAGTTCAAACATCTGAGTCTTGAGAGTGAGTTGCTGAAAGTCCATCTATTCACATGCTTTCATTCATAGTGTATTTCACCTAAAGCAATGCCTAGAAGGAGGACTACAATTATCATCCATGACATATCTTGATTTGGTAAATAAATATAAAGATTGGTTTTACTTGTCAACAAGAAAACCCACACCGATTTGGTGAGTGTAGTGTCACAGAAAAGCAAATCCATTGTTGACCAAATATTTAGAAAATCGACAATACTTCTTCTCCCTCACCTTTAAGAGGGGAGACGAGACACGAAAGGCCCTATGTCCATTGCGTGTGGCATGATGTGCCGAGTCATGATCATATGCGTTCATATGCGTGTTGTCTCCCTGTGATATTGTCACCTCACCCAGCCCTAATTGGAAAAGACATTAACATGCTGCTGCAAACCAAAGATGTTACGCTCCTTCACATCAAACACTGCACCAGCGAATCACAGGAGTCACTTTTCGTGATAAAACAACTATAGAAGTGCAGCCTAATAGACATTTCACTCAAAAGAAGCAGTCACGGTGAATTGAAACGGTTACGTGAAGGTGCTTATTGAACGCCATCAAAGTAAGCAACACCTTTTACCGTGTTGTCTTAGCGAATGGAAAACATTCATGCTGTGCCCACCACAGGCACCGATCATGGTACAGCACGGCGTGCAAGTCTTATCAGTATGAAAATTGACTGTACACTCTTCTACCTTACTTTCTGGAAGAGGACAAAGGGCCGTTCTTACATGAAGTGACACCGGCAAATGGAGAGATAACATTTGTTCACTATTGAATATGCTTTGTTTGAACATTGAACCAAAGGAAGATTTTTTTTTTTTTTTTAAGTGCAGACATGAAGAACTGAGAAACATGGCAGGGTATCTGGACAGACTGTTTTAAGACTAATTACATAACTCACACACAGAACTGGGCGATATGGCCAAAATCTTCTATCTTAATATAGGTCATTTCATATCTCAATAACAATACATGTATATCACGATAAAGCATGCTTTCTGGTAATTCAATAAATAAAAGTTATTTATGAAATAACCACATGGTAAAGCATATTTTTGTATACTCCTGAGTGAATTACATACTTGACAAAAGGAAACTATGGAGTATTTTCTAATCTAATTAAAAACTTAACTGAACATAATGGTTTCAAGTGAAATTATAGAGAAAACATGAATAAATATGTCCAGCTATACACTGACTGTTTATATGCATGCAAAGAAAATACTAGTAATATGATAGTAATCAGATTAAGACGACACTTTGATTTAACTACACTGATGTATTCCCAGCAGAATTCTTATTAATTCACATTTTGAGTAGTGTAGCATGTGCTTGTTATCAATCCAAAGTAGCCTAATTGTGTACCATGATATCTCAACATATGATTTTATCATATGATTCCATTGCAAGATGATTAATAGTCATATTGAGTTATTGCCCAGCCCTTCTCTCATCGATAACAATCATCCTGAAGTAGTTGTAACAAACCAGATGTAAGAATTACCAGGAGCTGGACAAAGTAAAGGCAGCTGACAGGGCAGTAATCAGACACTCGGTATTTGTATTCTGCAGCAGCATTGATGCTCTCAAGTCAAGCAGTAGCTTATGAGGGTCAAAGTCTGCTGCTAATGCCCAGTGGAAGTGTACCCGTCACTTCACTTTTGCTAGTGGACTCCATTTTTCAACCCCACTGATGACCTGGCTAAATGGTGGGTAAATTAAGAAAAAATGGCAGTGATTTAACACCATTTTTAATATATTTTACAATACAAAAGAGTAACTAATAACTCTAGTTAGTCACCAATGCTGTGCCATTAGATGTGGTAATAATCATACAACACCACAAAGAATACACTTACCTCAATGCAAACACCGTATTTAGCATGTTATGGTGAATGTAAACAGTATATCATACTGTACAGACCATATAAGTTAAAATTGTGAATTTCTGGGACACTGATGAAACTGCTATTACCTTCTGACAACAAAACCATTCTCCTTTACTCTAGAGAATAGACAGGAAAACGGAAGGGTCACTGTGGGTTAAGGAGCCGATCTATCCTCAAGAGGGAAAAGACATCTAAATCTAGGGCATGAATGAATCACAAACACAAAAGAAAAAAATCACATTTATCTCTCCAAAAGAAAAATATGTTAAAGGATCATTTGTGCAGATTATGTAATTTAAATGTCTTGGTTTGAATCTAGCCCAGCACCATAACTCTTTCTCCCAACCTTTCCTGTTTTACTCAACCTTCATACAAAGGGGAAAAAAAAAAGAATTCAATCAATAATGCCAAGCACCCGTAACAGGGTAACTGTTGCTAAGTGACACACACAGCAGCTCAGGATGGATGACTAGCTTCTCAATCATGCTTAGGCCTGTATCAAGGTGGGCACGGAGTCTGAAATGAGATGATTCATAGCTAAACACAGAGAACACATCGTAAAGCTTTAAAAGGTTAAATGTGTCAACTTACAAGCAACAATTACTTAGTTGGGGCTGTACAATATACAGTATATCAACAGTAACACCTTGTAAATGACAGGATGATGCTGATATTGCAACTCAACCCATGAAAGGTAGCTTTAGGATAAAATCTATGAAGGGGGCAGCTCAGAAAGTATCGACATGCACAAAATCAATTAATGTACACAATGTAGTTGTGAGACAAAATACTAAGTTTCAATAGTACCACCTCTTAGTACATGACAGAATTGAGACGTCATGCTGCATTCTCTGGTCTTTAAGAGGGAAGTAAAAGCAGACCGGAAAGCAAAAGGGGCTGAGTAAGTAAAAACGGTCCCAAGCTAAAACCATGCAGACTCGTTGTGTAGGGGCAAGACTACTTATGCATAAAATCTCTGGCTGTAACATCCAGTTATATAAACCTTTCAGTTACATTGATGCTCGGAAGATATTATTGAATTTCTGGATGCCATAACCACAGTGGATGTACCTACTCACTGAACTGACTGTTCAAAATAAGAGCAAGTCAGAAACAGCACCGAGGAATAAAATGAACAATGAACTCTACACTGACGCACACATTCATGTTTTGATTAAAGTGCTTAAATGAGATGGGGGAAGAGTCCATTTTCCCAACAGACCTCAAGAGAGCCAGGTGTGCTCATAGAAATGAAAAGAGCCAATCAGAGGAGAAGAGTCGTCTCTCCTCAACGCATCACTATGGAGATTTGCAGACATTAACATAAATCATTGCCGCAGCATTGACAGACTCTGCTAAACGCTTCAATAGGGACATTAGAGGGACAAAACCACTATTTATTAACCTGGCCTCTAATCCTACAATGGGTTGATCAATGGCATTATCAGAACTGAATAATCATTTGTCCAGGTACTTGTAGCTTGTTGGAGACTGTTAAAGATCCAGTCTGCAGATTCCACTCAATCATCACGGTGTCATCAAAAACGTTATGTTGTTTAATGTGATGTATTTCAGTCCGTGAACTGTAACCCGGCTGCCTGGTAATGTTGTGACATATAATGCTCTCGCGTAACTTCAGTCAGGAAGACTATTCTTTTGAAGGCCAGTGGATCTTTTCTCATACATCTGCTATTCACTTCTCTCATATAATGTCCTTGCTCTCATTGTTTGGGGCTGTCAATCATGAGATCATCGGTTCTCATCAGCTGGTCTCTTCTATCCAATAGCACAGTGCCACGCCTTTATTGTTAGCCTATCCTCTTGCTGTTGTCTCTTATGAAATATGATTGTCTCTATGCCTTTAGTACATTCATGTGGCTTTTACAAGCGCCCTTCCGCCTCCCCATCACCGCTCAGACGCAGATTAATCAGCTTCATCATTTCATCAGCCGCCACCACCAGTGTCTGGACTCCAAAGGGCGGATTTATCTTGCTGCTGCTCAGGGCAGACGCCCCTCCACTACAAATCTCCCTGTAGAGTCTAAGAGCCAAATAATAATAAACAATTATATTTTGTTGATCTCACTTGTCTCTCCTGATTGACATACAGTTAGTATATTTAGTACCGCTATTGTGATACAGATTACCGCATCATCCAGTAGTTTCAGGGAGTAGAAAAAAACTCAAAAGAACAAAAAGGGAAAAACATTCTGAGTGCAGCACAAATATGGATGCGGTCCAACCTTCAGGATGCTGATTATTATGGCAGCAGTAAAGACCACCAGGGGGGCTGGTGATGACCCTGCTCTGGAGGCCAAAAAAAAAAAAAACACTTAACAGGAAACAGGCCAACCTGCATTACGTCATAACACTTTTAGTTGAACGTGAACACTGATCAAATGCTAGTTCTCTAAATGACAAGCATCTTTCAACATACCTTTTGCAGGCTCTGTCACCGAGACACTGCTGCTATAGTGAGGAAGCAAGAGTGGGTTAGGACGTTTGTCCCTCCTTCCAACTGCAGCCTTTAATGAGCCCAACTGCTTGGTACAATTAAGTCGCTTGTAGGACAGGAAGTGTCTGCGCTGCTTAATGCAAGGGTGGACGACCATAAGCCACCGAGTACTAAAAGTACGTAGGGATTTTTAACTCCGTCCAAACACAACCGGTTAATTCACTGACCAGAACATCTTAAACAAGCAATTACTTCCTTTTATTTTGTTAATATTGTCCAACATCAGTGATACTGCCTTGTGTTTTCAATTAAAACGTCAACCTTTTGGCCATTTATGTCACACAGAGCTTCCCTATTGCTGGCTCAAGATTTCTGGTCCTCAGATAACACTGCTGATGCACGATCACACATGTGCACACACACATGCGCGCACAAACACACCAGATCTTCTATGGGATTACTCGGGACCTGTTCATGCAAAGTTAAGCCTTGGCTATTTGCAGTACTTGTTGGATAATGATGACACATCCCAGTTTTCTACAGAGTCTCTTCCTCCAGGTAGATCATATTCTCTTGTGGAGATCGGCATTAAAAGGATATGATCATATCCAACTGCATTGTCAGTTATTACTATTATATCAGTCGAGTTCTTGCTGGGCCCTTTAACCCCTTTATTTATTATAAGGCCTTATGGCATAAAACAGAGTACTTAGAGTACAGTTTGTGCATGTCGTTGTGTTGCATTGTCTTTTCTAATGTGAAATGAAAGAAGATTCCAGAAAGAAACTAGAAATAATTATGATATATACACGTACCAACTGATGCCGTGACCAAACTATTCTGAAGCTGGGCTGACCTTAGTTATAGCTTATACAAATGAACATGTTTTGCTATTCAAATATTTTCGTGTGTGTATAAACATATACTGTCAGTCCATTTAAAAAGGGGGAAATTAGACAGACGAGGGGACATTTGTGCAAGAAGAGCAAAGCGGATCCAAGAAACTACAGTACACACTGAGACCGAGTCTGGTCTATTTCCTACTTTGGTTAAATACGACCAGTTCAGAAATACTTCTCATGCTTTTAATTCTGCAGCAGCATTTGCTGAGCCAGGATCAGGATAACCTTGCAGTGTGACTTGCAGTAGTGTGTTCTCCCTTCATAATAGCAGGGTACATTTTATCCTTGCTCACATTCTTGTGGAAATGATCATGCACATGAACCAAATTCCTTACATTATTTTATTAGTGTCAGTCCTCTGCTTTGACTGAAGGTCGAGCAAACTGACATCCTCTTATTCCTCACAATGGATTCCTACACGTCACATCACTCTAGATGCTGTGGATATTTTCATAAAACCGCAGAATTGGGGGGGATGTAAATTCCAGATTGAAAAGACTGAATGGAAAAGTTAAGGGAAACAGGAAGAATACGGACTAAATACGATCCAGTTATTGCCAGGAGTAAAACATGCCTACACCCACACTGGGTATGCAGAAAACTCCCTCTTACCCTGAAACCCTGAAACCCTGAAACACTAAAAAACTGTCAGCCCAACTGCAGCTCGAGTCATAACAAACTGTGCATTCATGCCCGCAGATGCAGACACAGTAAACATCCATGTCTAGGTCTGGAAGGGGCCAGCTGAGTTGTGGATGAGAAGCATTGATAGAGACTTTGCTGCTGCAGTTGGCACATATAGTGCCATTTATAAAAATGCAACGTGCATTTTGCTTAATGGAGCCGATTGTCACATAGGGACCAAACAAAACTCCTATATCACTTCATCAAGATGTAAAAAAAAAAAAAAAAAAAAGAAGCAACTATGCACCCTTATTCTCTTATCAGAGCTGTGTGTCTGACACTCCAGCTTTATCTCAAATTCAGGTCAGACATTGTTATAGTTACCCTCCCTGGAGAGTGGAGGGGGCTGTGCCATATGTCAACAAATAAGCGCAACTGTCCAATGGACACAGAGGAGAAAAGACCACTTTTGTATAAGATAAGAGGAGTTTAGGGGCAGGAAGCTACAAAACTGCTGATGCTGTGGACCTGCTGGCTGGTCTGTGGCTGGACAAACGGTGCCTGCTGGTTTCTACTGGAGGCTTGAACCCATGCACTGAAAAGCGCTTCCTGATCGGGATAGCAGATGATCACTTTTGACAATAATCCCCCCAAGTGATGAGCAACGTTATCTAAGAGCGGTCCGCTACAGCGCAGTTAGCTTCGTTTACCGGGCAGTTAACTCGAGCCTGTCCACCTAACGTCAGTTTGGATGCACTCACACAACAGGCACTTTGATAGGAGACGTGATTTACATCCAGTAAAGTAAAGGGAGCTTGGCGCCACACAAGTGACGTTAACGTCAACTCAAACGCTGAAGTCGTGACATGTCAACCGGCTCTTCGGCTCCGAAACACCGCGATACAACTCGAGCTGACGTCGACTACAAACCACTTTAAGTCCTCAGCACGTACAACATAAGCTCCCTGCCGGGACGAGTGAATTAAACCCAACTTTTAACGTTTTATGCGGGGGAAGAAGTTACCCCCTTTCTTTTTTTTTCCGCATCCATTGTCAGCGTTTCACCGGACAGCGAGCTAACGTCACTAGCCGGGGCGAGCTTGAACACGTTTAAATAACCCATTTGGCGGCGGCAGTTGGCAGCAAACGTTAAAAAGTGACCACAACAGTGTGAGAGACCGCTGGGTACAAGAATAACCACGACCGGCAGGATGTTTCTTACCCATTTGGGCTCGCAAGCCTTTGAGAGTCGTAGCACCCTCCGCCATTTCTGTGAAGTTTTCCTTCTCTGTTTTTTTCTAAAGCGCGTAACACTTCGCAGCCGACAGGACGGACACCACGGGGACGTGGACACCAGAGAGGTGGGTGGAACATAAAGAGGTCTCACTCTGACCTTTTCCCGGAAACCATCAAAACGCGTACGAACCGTCAACGCCTTTTAAAATGCTGCTGTGTGAATGGAAAGTTTTCAGACACGGTCAGCTGCAGATATCTTATATTAAATCGTTATCGAAAGCAATTCCCTATTATTTAAATACAGAATAAAAAGTATTTAAATGTTAAATTTAAATTTAAATTGGAAGTTTGACAGTAAAATCTCTTCCACGTCCACTTGCATGAGAATAGCGTTGCACATGAGAGGTTCCAGCATTTTGCAGACCATTTCTGTTCACTTTTTATCACACAAGAACAAATTATTTCCACAGGCCATCACTCTGGTTTACAGTTGACACCAGTCATATAATATAGTGTCAATAACCCTGTAAAACTAATACATATACTGTGCCTACGAATTATAAATGACATAGTGACAGATTAAAATACACACTGTGATTTAACATGTATGCATCAACACTGTCAAATATAAATCTTACACCTTGTACTGTATGTAGACGTGCACATTTATTTTAATAGTAGTCTCCCCCCCCCCCCCACTCCAACCCCAGCTCACACCGGACAATGCTGCAGTGGAATAAAAATTAAGCAATAAAACGACACTTTAACAAAGCACTTTTCTCTTTCTTCTTCTTCTTCTTCTTCTTCTTCTTATTATTTTAACCTATCTTGGTTCAGCTTTGTTGTTCTTGTTTTTAGTTGTGAGTCAAATTCCCGACACATACTTGGTCAATAAAGCTGATTCGGATTCTGAACATGAACGCAAACAACCCGGTTCACCATTATTTGTGACTGGTAGTGGATTGTCTTTCAAATAGACGATCTAAAGGGGTGCTAGTAAAATAATGGCCTATTTTACTGTATAGTGGCCCCTAGCGTTTATGTGGCTGCTGCTGCTATTTATTTGAACATTTACCCTCAAGAGATAATGAATACACCAGCAATTAAGTTTCGGACTTATTTCACAAAACAGTCATGATACAACATGGTTTAGTCAAACAAATCAAGTATTTTCATAATATGAAATAATTTTTTCATTAGACTTCTGAGATTCAGATAGTTTTCAGAGTAGAAAGAAATAGAAGGAAGTAGAAGGAAATAGGTGTATACTCACAAGAGAGTATACACTTTACTGAAAACGAGTTCATAGTTTGCTTTTGAGAAAAATCGTGATGGGAAAAAATGTAAACCTTACCTGGATGAGTGTGCTGAAGAATCTGCAAAGCTAGAGATCAAGGACAAATACAGTTGGCAAATGATTCTCCCAATGAGAGAATAACATATTTTCTCAGGGCTCTATGTTCTTTCTCTTGTTATGAACACTGTATCCTCTGTCCTGGTCTGTCTCACATGCTATGGCCAGAGGGCCTCTCATCTATTTTACATGGTAAACAGGAAGTAACACCGCATGTAGGGTTCAGTTGCAATGGCCTAGATATTGTGTTATGTAGCCTAACTCTGAAGACTCTGAATAAGGACTTCTTCTCCCCATTCAACCTCATAACTCATAACAAATATTAGAAATAAGGATTTTATTCAGGTGGAAGTAATTATCAATGTAAATTAAGAATAGAATAGAATAGAATAGAAGAATAGCATATTATGTGAAGAAAATGTCAGTTCTTCAGGTATTCCTTTCTTCAGCAGTATTTTCACTCAAAATTAATTAAGAAATGCTGCTATCAGCCGAAGTCATAGCAATAGATCCTTGGGGTCTAAGTGGTCACTTGTTCACCACAGCGCTGTGTATCCTAGCAACAACTTGAGGATTAGGCAGGAGCGCAGCAGCCTGGGCCAGCTGGGGCAGCAGTGTGTAGGTGGAGGTGCGCAGGTATTGAAAGAGGTCCTGGAAGCCCTGGAGATGAGCGTTGACCTGAGGTGGGACACCTAAAGACCGTCCCAGTCTCCTCAACATGTTCCTGTTGTCAGCAGAGTCAAGCAGCAGGGACAAGTCCTGGACTGAGTCATAGTCGAGCATCTCGATTCTCTGACCTGGACAGAGTCGGGACAGAATCACCAACATGGACTTCAGAGAGGAGTGCCAACAACTGAACTCACCTGCTCGGAGGCCACAGGACAAAACTATAAATTATTATTATTATTATTATTATTATTATTACTGACTTACTTTGACGGAAGAAAAATAAACAAACCTTGAGCTACTTCCCATATTGTCTGAAGTTTTTGCTCCATCTGATATTGAAATAGAAAAGAGGACATTGTCATTTTTATAGAAGCAAAATACATTCAACATAATGGGTATTGGTATTGGTTCAAATTAAACAAAACATTTAACAATTACAATCAATTTAATTATTTATTTAATTTATAAGTAAAATGCAAAGTATTTTCGAGTTAAAGCTTCTGAAATGTGAAAATACTCTGTTTGTTTTTGTTTTTGATAAAATTCTAAATTATATGTGGGGCATTGGTTATTATTTATACCATGTTTTAGATTCAGAGAGGTATCAGTGAATCTCAAAATATGCAACTGAAAATCGGCCATGATTAGTAAATACAGTGTTAAGCTGAAGTCAGCCAGCAGTCAGCTTGTCATTATATTGGGTTCGATTTACATGTCTTACTCTTGAGTACATCATAACAACGCTCTCACATAATTGTGGCTTAGATATTCCTCGGCACCTTGACCTTTAATAAGTTAAACCACTTTACCTCCTCCATGGAATAGCAGCGTCTTTGCTTTTCCTCCCATGTGATGTTCTCCTCTTTCTGACTGGAGGGCTTAATGTTGGTGGTGACATTAATCACAATAGAAGTAGGATGCACCTCATTGTCGTGGCTCAGTGAGTTCAGGTCTCTGCAGGGAGGAAATTAATATAAATAATCACATAGAGAACTGAAAGAGGTCAATTGAATGAGTGATCAAACATTATGTATATGCCAAGCACCTTAACGCATATTGAGATGGAATAAGTGTCTGTGTAGGGGCCTCTGAATGTTCGGCTGCTCTCTCCGCGGGGCCGGACACAGGTGTGTACTGAAGGTCATCTCCAGACAGTAGTCCTTCAGGCCCAGGACAGTACTCAGGAACCTGCTCTGAATATTGCAACAAGTGTGTATGATCAAAATGTAGTCAAGCAAACAAAGGAGGAGGAGGGAGAAAATAGCAGAGATGTCAAACACCAAGTGTCTAACTCACTGAATCGCTCAGCAGTCAGAAGGACGGCCCACAGCAGCAGGGCAATGAGGAAAATTGAGGAAGCTGTTGCTGAACCAATCAGGACCATTGAAAACGTTTCTTCTTTTACTCCTTGATTAAACAGAAAAATACCACAAGTCAAAAGAGTCCAAATGGAAAAGTTGTTTAAAAAAAAATCCAAAGGGTTACTCACTCTTCTCTTTAGGTTCTTTTAAATTTCCCCTGGGCGCAGTGATCCCGCTGCCTGTCAGAGAACAACAGTTATAACTTTCTCTGGAAGGTCTCTGTAAAATCAGCAGTCAATAAAACTATGAATAAAAGCGTATTAACATTATCATTCCGTCTATATAGTTTATCTCTAGTTTTTACCTCCTTTCGAGCCGTGAGCTGTCAAAAGCAGACACTCTTTATGGACCGTGTCACGATTGTAACAAGGCACGCAGGGCAGCTCCACTTCCCCAGTCATGCTCCTGAGTTCATAATACCTGCACACACACACAAACAAATGCTATAGCACTTATCAGGTGACTGGTGTTTGGGCTGCTACTGTAGGTGTGTAACTCACCCTGGGAGGCACTGACCACACTGGGCATCTCTGGTGGCTGAGCACGCTGTCTTCTTCAGGCGGTTCAGCAGATTGCACCGGGTGCATCGCATGCAGGGAGCAACATCTGTATCTGCACTGAACCTCCCTTCTCCACACAGAATGCAGACACCTTCACCACCATCTCCGAAACCACAGTCCTGAGAATGATGTACAATGTAGACTTGGAGTCAAGTAGCACGACTGGTAAAAGAAGGGAAGAGAAAGGGGAGGAAAAGGGGGCTGCCATTGTAACGTGTAATGTGTGTTACCTCTGAGAGCTGCTCTCCTGGCCCACATACAGGGCATGAAACACAGGTACCATTAGTGTGTAAGAACTCCGTCTGATCGCAGCTGGGCTCGGGTTGCACCAGCACACACCAAATCTGAGGAAACACACATTTAAAATATCAGCAGTGGTAGAAAAATTCAGAGCTTTTACCAAAGTAGAAGTGGTAATACCACACACCAAAAAGTGCTTCATTCAAAGTAAGTTTACTTAAGTAAAAAGAGAGAAACATCACCGGCAACATTTTAAATTAAAAGGACTTGTTTGATGAAAACTAGCTTCTTTGGTCGTGTATATTTTATATATTATAAATAATATAATATTAATATTAATATTATATATATATATATATGTGAATATATATATATATAATATTAATATTATATCATTTATAATATATACAATTTATTATTTTAAATTAAAAGGACTTGTTTGATGAAAACTATCTTCTTTGGTCGTATATACATATATATATTTATATATATATATATATATATATATATATATAAAACTGGGTTCTGATGAACCTCGTTGTCATTGCAGTTTGAAAAAGGTGTCTCTAACTTGAAAGAAGAAAGAATAAGGCAGGTTGCTGAACTAGTTCATATGCATTGAAAACAAATTAATATATTCTTGCAGCACTGGCAGATTCACTTTTATTTTTTAAGAAAACAATACTTCAAGAACTTTAAGGAAATTACTCAATAAGCAGATTTTGTGCTCTGACCAATGCATCATATCATGTATACACTGAAAATTCAAGTAAAGGACAACTATCTCAATATTGTGCTAAATATATTTGGGAATGATACAGGACTAGAGAGGCAAAGTTTTAAAAATCTGTGAAAGGAAGTTGCTTGAAGGTCAGACCTACCATGAGCAGAGAAGCAGAGAGACAAGCCTCCATTGGAAAACTGTTCATGGTCCTTCTCCAAGGAGGATGTTACCCATCTGCCTTCCTACACTGACACTGTAACCCTAGAAAATTATGTAAAATTACACATATAAAGATAGCTAATAGCATAAAAAACTAAACATGCTCAGAGGCTACTAGAGAAAAGCAATAAAAACCTACTGCTCCATATAGTTCAATAAGCAGTGCATCTCTCACAGACTATTCACTAATTTGCAGCTTCCATCAGTGGCAGCTGCTCCACATTCAGTAGAGGTACGGTGGTGGTGGGAAAACTCTTTGGGAATTCCCCTCATTCTACATCACTAATGACGCAGGAGAGGTTCCCAACCAGACTATCAACCAATGAATGTGAGACTTTCAGGTCCCCCACCTGGACGCCTCACGTCACACCTGGTCTTCTCGTATTTCCTCTGGGGAACCCGCTTGTTTTGGCCCCGGCCTCTCAGGCGGAGGGAAGGGGATTAGAATGCATGAATGAGACCCTTGTTAACAAATGTGTTTCCAATAAAGAGACTGTGTGTGTGTGTGTGTGTGTGTGTGTGTGTGTGTGTGTGTGTGTGTGTGTGTGTGTGTATGCAATATACTTATTTGACCACATTGTGGTAGCAAGGAGCCATAAAACTGACAAAAGAACATATACCTATATTTCGCCCCCCTGACAGGATATTATGGGAGATATTGACATAATGAATTGTTAGGACTTAAAGGAAAGCTGAACTATGGACTTTCTTTACTTTCAGCTGTACAGCTGAGAACAAGGTTATGATGGCCATCATATGTCACAGAAAAACCAATTAGATTTTTGTGAGTAGTTATCAATTGAAGATAATTGTAAAGCACAAGATTAGAGGAAAAATATTACTTTGACTGTTTGCTGACCTGACATATAGAAAACACACACACACACACACACACACACACACACACACACACACACACACACACACACACACATACACTTGTTGTCTCAGTCATAACCATGAACAAATTGAACCTAACAAGATTATCTTTTCATATCCAGCATTTGCAGCAGCAACCTTTGCAGATGATGTTTTCTATTTACATACCAAATGATGACATCTTTAGCTTTTAGCTGCCGTGAACAGTAACGTCAATAAGAACCAGTTTTATGAAGCTCATACAGCGACCCCGAATGTAAAGATTGTTATGTAATGAGACAAGCCATTTTGATAATGTTACAGTTATGGTACATCTGTGTCATCAACATATACTCAAACAAGGGTGTGTGTCAAGTATTTCTCAACATCCTACAGCAGCATTTCTTTAAACTTTAAGCCTTGGTAAGATACTTATTACCATTACTGAGCCACTGGACCCTCTGACATCAAAAACTATGTGCATTCACACTGAACAAATATGACTTGAATGTGTTAATGGGAGGATTTTCAAGTTCAGATTTGCAAAGGTTTCATGAAGTGGTGATTGTAACGTTATCGTGCTTGTTAGTTATGTTTATTGGTGGCGATTAATGAGTAACTCAGGGAACTACAGAGAGCGGGTGTGGAGGTCTTCTAATAGAGAAACGAAGTGACGCTTGCCAGTAGACTCGTGGCTCAGCCAGCTTCTCATGAACTGACATTGGTTGTTTAATTTCTCACGAAACAGCTCAGACTTCAGATTGTAAGGAGATGACCATGGTAAGTCGAAGTTATGTATTCAGCCACATTAAGATAAGTTGATAGCTGTTGTATTACTTCGAGGTGAATGCAAATTAAAACAATAATTTGTATCTTGTTGTCACCTTTTAGCTGATCACC
This sequence comes from Ophiodon elongatus, assembly GCA_016806645.1. Lineage (NCBI taxonomy): Eukaryota > Metazoa > Chordata > Actinopteri > Perciformes > Hexagrammidae > Ophiodon > Ophiodon elongatus. Next base: position 359,341 of record JACSYO010000469.1, read on the forward strand.
ATTTGACTGGCATCGAAAGGTTTTTGTTTGCTGTCATGGACTCCGTCAGAAGCCTGTCTTGTCTAACTCTAATCTGTCTGTGTATGCAGCTTCTGGGCTCAAGTAAGATTCAGACCAATGAAATGATTTTAAAGCACTTGGAAATGTTTAAAGTAGTACAAAATGTCACATAGAGTAATAGCTGTTAATACAAAAAAGTGTGTATGGTACTCCCACTTTTAATGTCTTCAATTGTCTTATATTGTTTTTATTGTTTCTGGGTTTTTTTATCGGGGAAAAATTGAGAAGAATAGATTGTCAGGCTCTGTTTGTTTTTTTGTTTTTTTTGGGGGGGGGGGGATCTCATTCATCTTCATGGTTCTCTCTATCTACCTGTGTCTTTTCCACCTACAGCTGCAGCTTCCTCTGCCAGCACCAGCCTGTGGGGTAAGAAGCTGCTGTTCAAGGGTCGTCGGTGTGTGTGGCAGCTACAACCAGAGGCTGTGGTACCAGCCCTCCAGGAGCTGAGTGCATGCATGCTTTTATACCGCACCCATACAACAGAGTGGACAGGTTTTGACTACAAAGCACCAGGGGGAAGACACATAGAGCTGGGACTTGGGGGCTCAGGTATACAATTGTCCGTATGGCTGTTTGGAGAAATACACAGCTTGGACAGAGATTTGAAATTGCATGAATGGCACACTGTGTGTTTAACTTGGTCTGGCCGAGCTCACAGGCTGCGGATCTACATCAATGGAACCAGTAAGTATGAGACCTCTATGAACCCCATCCTACCCCAGCAACTGGCTCCAAACGGCACCCTCACTCTGGGGGTGTCTCATTATACAAAGACTAACGGGGAGGTGCAGCCGCAGACTGGAAAGGATCTGCTCGGTGAGATCGGTCTGTTCAGGATGTGGGCCAGAGAATGGAGCGCCGAGGAGCTGAGGGGGCAGAGCTGTGCGGATGGAGACGTGGTGAGGTGGGACCTGAGTCAGTGGAAACACAACTGTCATCCCGAGCTTGACAACAACCTACATTGTGGTAAATATAGTATGACCTTTTCGTTTGCACATCATGGTCATGCAGTTTGATCTATCTAGATTTTAAAAAGTGAATTACTCCCGGGGCTTCCTCACCTATTCACACTGCAAGGTAATCTCCTGCAGGTGAGAGTTGAAAGAGTGGGCAAATAATAAACTTTGCTGTTCAGTAACTACAGTTTAAGGTCAAAGACAAGGTAAACCACGCATCAGTTCAACAGTAACTGTTTCATTAACTCGTTGACGGGTCTAAAACTTTTCTTTTGACGTATTTCATATTTTAAAGCAGACGATTTATTTTTATTTTCTAGCATGGTCACCCTACAAAATCAACATGTGGACATTCATGGTTAACTCTACGCGGCCTGGAAATTGTTCAGTGTCACTGGAGGAAGTGACAAGACACTGGGTATGAAGAACATTTGACTAATGACTTTGAACAAACAAGTCAGATTTGAATTAATTAATCTTTGCTCTCATCTATTATCAGTTGGAGAGCATATTCCCTCACAACATTTCAGTCCATAGCATCCTTGTGTCATCCCCAAGGTAACGCAACTTTCATTAGAAAAACACTCCTCTCAGCTGGCAGTGGTTGAGGAAGTATTCAGATCCTTTACTTCAGATAAAGGACTAATACTGCATTAAAAAGATCCAGCTCACATTTTAAAGTACAGTCATTATACCTGTAAATGTGTGTAATTACGTTTCACCACTGCCAGCTGCTTTATCATTAAGACAGAGTATCTCTCTGTGTGTGTGTGTGTGTGTGTGTGTGTGTGTGTGTGTGTGTGTGTGTGTGTGTGTGTGTGTGTGTGTGTGTATATGTGTTTGTTAGTAAGTCTTTAAATCACTTGTGATCACAGCTGCAATCCAGGACAACATTCCTGTCTGTAATTTCTGTTATCTGTGTTCCCGTACAGCCGTACCTGCCATGTGGTTAATAATTCTGCTGCTCTACCTGCACAACTATCTCAGGTAAACCACCATTAAGTCATCCGTTTGATTTTCCACAGAAGGAAATAGCAATATCCTCCAAGACCAGCTGATCAGAGAACAGGCTTTTTTCTTTATTGAGATAATGTCATTTTCCGAGGAAATGAATGACGTATGTGAGCATTGAGCTGAGTTCAGAGGCACGGTGGCTGTAATTTTTTTAAAGACAATCAGTTGTGTGTAAGTAAGTAAGTAAAATCGTAAGACCTTTTAATAAAGAGGTGAAAACTTTGTTTTCAGGGATCAAGAGCATTGTCAAACTCCACCTGTGACGAGTGGTAAGATGAATTCAAGACATGAAATTGTTAATAATAATTACAGTATATATGTGGGCTGTATGTCACAAGGTGAATATAAACTTCTCCAAACTGCAGATTTAACCCATGTCAATGTGATAAATCCCAAGTTTCAGCTGTGAAGTCTACGTGAACGTGGCTCCTGTTGCTAATGTAGAAGTGGTTCAGGCAAACATTGCCTCGTTGCTGAGTTCGACCTTCTCATACGACTTCCTCACCCTGACAGCGGACCCTAACAGCATCAGCATACTCCCTGTGGGTACGTACAGTCCACCATAGTCCTCCCGTATGTAAAATACTGCATCAGTCAAACATTAACCAAACACAGATTATATGACCGTGGTCTTGAAAAAAGGTGTATGTTCACGTCACATGTCGTTGATCGTTTCTGCCGGAAGCATATTTACGTACATAATTGTATGATATTTGTTCAGTTTTTTTTGTTTTTTTTATAGACACAAAGCAGACTTTGAGTCAAACTGTAAATGTTCCCTTGATGCGTGAACATTAACAAATCCATTAAAGTGATTAAATTGACCATGCACTTTCACTGTGATTGTTAAGTGGCTGAATTAAAAAGATGCTGCATAGATATGCACTGATGAAAAAAGATTATTGCACACCTGCAGAGATACATTAAAGACAGAAACATAATTTCTGTGTTTCTAAAAACACAACTACTCCTAGTAAGACGTTTACATTTTCATGACTTGATTTCCGTCAGACTTCATGCTATTTTTTATTTTAGTTCTTCTTTGAAGGCTCCCTCTTCAAGCTTTTATAATTAATGATTCATGTTGTCTCATTCAGAGTTACTCCCTGCAGTAACAGAACCACCGCCAACTGTCAGCTCTGCTGCATCTACAGGTGAGCATGCAAGAATAAAACAATGTCCATGAGTATTACCGGTGCTTTGCAGCAACATGGAATCATGTTGTGATAGTAGTAATTTCGTTTTTTTTTTTTTTTTTATACAGGTGCAAAACATTTTGTGCTGTAATCATTTCTTTTCATTTAATTCACAGAAACAGGTCCAACTCAAAGTCTGTCGGTTCGACCCGAAACGACAGGAGATCCTATAGATCTCAACGAGACTGCCGGTCAGTTCACTGAACAACTCAGACGGATCGTGTTTGTCCATCTTCTTCATCCTTGTTTCTTCTTCAGTTCAGATCTTTACTATCTTACAAGAGAAAATAATGTTTTGCTGGCAGCGTTAAAACATAGAAGCATGAACGGTATACAATAAAACACGATAAGACATTTGAAAACATCAAAAGTGTTGATCATGTACGTAAAAGAGAGAGAACAATTATGTGATAAAAGCAAGAAAGAGAGAGGCGGATCATTGTTGTATTAGAATTAAGAGTGCTTATTGCAAGTGACATGGAGGAACACTTTAACTGTTTGCAACTTATTTATGGAAATCTGAATCCCTGTGCATAGAAAATCCTTTAAGACAGAACAGTCTGGATTTGCCTTGAAGGATCTCGGATAATTTCCTCGCTGCCTTGATTAAATCCAGTTTCGCTCATTTAAATTATCATTCCAACAAATCGATTAGATCTGATTCAGTGATGGATCTGTAAAATAACACCATCAGCTCTCTCTCAATATTCCACCTATGCAGAATTACAGACTTTGTTGCATACTGCCAGGGTGGGAACATCAAAGCTTCTTGTCAGGTATATTGGTACTTCAGTCATTAATACTTTAGTTACTCACAAACAGTACAGTCATCGGTGTAGAGAATAAACAGTAGCGGTCAGGATAAAAAGATCAGGACAAAAGACAAATGCTGCTTAGAAATAACAACACGTGTTTGTTCTTTTGTATAATATTAGACAAAAATACATTCACTGTAGAGATGTGTTATCTGCTGTCTTTTTTCTCCTGCAGTCGGAGCAGACACATTCTTCAGAGTTAATTTGACTTTACGTATGTATGGCAACCAGACAAAACCAGAGGAAATCATTGAGAAATGGGTAAGAGACTCACATAACTAAACTTAAAAAATGTCTAAAAGAAAATGTGTGTACATTGAATTGTTCTCTTTTGGCAAAAGGTGAAGGAACAGCTGGAGGTGAATGGCACCATGATTGTGCTGAATCTCATCACAGAGGAGAACGTTGGCAGGTGGGACCCGTTGAATACATTTTAATTGTGTGTGTGTGTGTGTGTGTGTGTGAGTGCTTAATATGTGTGCTATAAAAGTGATAGTTGACCTATTATTCATCTGTAATATTCATAGGAACATGGAGCAGCACAATGGACTGATGGTGAGTGTGCAGTTCATTTTAATAACACAGAGAAAAAGACGAGACGAAGATTATATAAATGGCATAATTGTATAGGTTAATCCTCTGAATAATAACTGCATACCACTGAAACTACTGATAATTACATTGCAACATCTCTCTGGTTTCCTTTCTTTAGATTTTCCACGGCCAACAAAAACAGTAGGTGACAAAAGAAAGAGAAGAATAATGGTGCAGAAAGCTGCCTGTTTTGTAAGCCAATAATTGTTTGTTTCATCTGCAGATATTACAGCACCTTTCATGTTCAAGAATACAACAAAAACAGTGTGGCAGAAATTTTCACTTTTATTAATGCTGCCTTGACATCAGGGTATGGAAATGACTCCATTATTATTCAAACTATGGATGTGGCAATCAAACATATAGGTAAGCTTGCCTGAAGGTCTTAGCCTTGAAGAATCATTGAAATCTTTTCAAAAAAGCCTTTTATTTATTTAAGCACACTGTCTTATTTGTTTATTTACCCCCTTTCATTTTCCTAAAGTATTGAAATATTTGAACATGGGTTCAACTGTGTAAAGCACTTTGTTCTGAAAAGTGCTTTATAAAAAAAGTTTTATTATTATTATACAAGCTGGATTTCCTAACACAAGTAAAGATGTGTTCAGCTATGGAATAAGATTTGACAATATGTATATTTTCTTTTTCAGTGCCAGCAAACTGTTTGGAAGAAACTACTTTAACAATCTATGGAGAATACATTTGGCCTGAAGCATTTCCACAAGTCAATCAAGAAATAGGATGCAAAAAGCCCAAATCAGAGAAAGCCTTCCGGCTTTGGTAAGACATCAACTTCCATTTATCCAGGATTTAATATTTGACCAGAGACAATGACATTATTAAGACAAGATCTCACTCTGAACACATGACAAAAATCAGCCAAAACACTAATCTTAAACAATCATCATGCTGTACAAAATGATTTAATGTATTATTGACTAATATTATACAGCGGTGAATTATAAACGTCTTGTACACAATAATAAAGCATATAGTGATTTACAATAGAGACAACGTGTAATAATGTTCATGGGTTTATTCACACCAGCCTGAGTTATCTGAGCCAACATTGATCTTGAAGGATTTTTTTTTTGTATAGTTCTTTTGTACAGATCCTGTTTATCTTTGTCGCAACAGACTGTTTCCATAGAGACAGCTCAGCGTGACAAGAAAATTCCCTCAATTACAATGTCCTGCTCCAAACATGTCCTCCCACTCTGCACACACGCTCTGACCCCTACATGTGTATTAATGATGGATCCCTGCCAGAATGCAGCTCAGGCGAAAGAAAATCAATTTCCTATCAGGGAATTATTAGTGTAATGAAGGGCTTCAATCTTCTGACATTATCTCTGACAAATTTGATATAAATATTACTCAAAGGAAAATATGGGTAATCAGTTTTATGGTCTCTGAGTGAAACCGTTGATGCTTTTAAGACTAAAACACAATCATCGGTGGACATGTGCTTTTAATTAGTTTTTTTATAACCCTTTGACTGACAGTCAAGTTTAATTAAACCAATCAGAACTAGACCAGAAAGAATATCTAATGTCTTCTGCCTCTGTCGTTTCTGTCTCCCCTGATTCTCTTCAGTAACTTAGACATTGAAACTGACACCACCAGCTGGGTTAAACCTGATATGAAAAATTGCAAACCGCTTGTGACCATATCAGACCTTGGCAATATCACTGTCTCCACCGGTAAGAGGATCAGTCTCACACACCGGCTGGTTCATTTCCTTTGCTTATGATATTATTTTAAAAGATACTTTGAAATAAAAATATTTCCCTTTCTCGTTTATTCTTCATCCTTCCATCTAAATGAAAACCACAACAGAAAAATCTGCCGAAAGCACAACAAAAAACATTCATGACATTATTGATTTCTAGGTAACGCGGCTGAGGTTGTGGACATGATTCAGGACCTTGTAGCTGTTCAGTTAGGTAACAGTGCAGAGCTCTCTTCCTCCGAGCTGGATGCAGTCGTGGAGAAGCTCAGTGAAGTGGTTGACATCAGCAGCATCAAACCTGCGGTTGGTGCCGAAATCGTCAATATTGTTGCAGATATCCTGCTTTCCAAAACTTACCTCACTCCAGTGGCTGGCATGTAAGTCGAGAGGGAAGTCTGTATCTGGTTCAATAAATGTAAAACTGAATATAACCGTTTACAGAAATGCATATTCCTTCTAAATCCTTACTTTCTTGTTAATCAATGTGGGTTTTTTTTGTCTTTTGGAAAGTATCCTTAATCTGACAGACAGAATGGGGAACAATATGGATTTCCAAGATGGATCTATCAGTATAACGGCCCCGTCGATGGCCATGTCCATGATCAACGTAGATCAACATGAATTCAGTGGCCTTACCTTTGGTGTGTCCTTAGCTTCTTCAAACCTGAATCCAGAGGTGAGACGCCGGAAATGGTTCCACCTGACTTTTTTAGGACAATTTTTGTGACACTAATGTTCTGGAAACAGTGTTAATAAAAAAAGGCATTGTGGCCTCAAGCAGTTGTGGCAGATTAACCTTTAACAAGAAAGCAAATGACAAGAGTTGGAAGTTTGACACACCGATTTAAGGTCGACAGGTGATTAGAAATACTCTGTTTTTCCACAGGTTTTTGTCAACCACAGCTTTGTGAGTGAACTGCTCCCTGACACGGATGCAACTATCTCTTTGCCCTCTGAACTCCACAACTTTTTCCCTCCTGGAGAAAGAAATAGAACTCGTGTCCAGTTTCAGTTCCATGAAACAGATGAGCTTTTTCAGGTATTAAATCGTCTCTTTTTACTATTTGCAATCTTATTGTTTTCTTTTTCTTTTTCTTTTTTTTGATGTTGTTGTTGTTGCTTTTTTCTTCTTCGTCTTCTATTTTCAGATGTTAAAAAAATAATACAATATTTCCTGCAGACCACATAATGCTAACAGTTGTGACATTTTGGGAAATACGTTTATTTGCTGTCGCACAGAGTTAAACAAGAGAGATTGACACCACACTCGTGTCTGTGGGATCAATATGAAGCTGCAGCCAGGAGATAGTATGGTTAGCTTAGCATTAATTCTGGTAACAAGTGGAAACGGCTAGCCTGGCTCCGTCCAGAGGTAACAAAACAATGTCTATAATCTGCACAAAAAACAAAAAAAATGTCTTCTTGTGGTTTTATGGGGGTAATGTTCCAGACTATTCCTAAACTGAACTTTAGAGTGGTATCAATCGTCTCATTTAACTCTCTGCAAGAAAACGACAAAGCATAAATGTCAAACTTTTCCTTCAAGAAACAACAATAAAATTATAGTGGCACTAAATTAATAAAATGTCCCCACTATTTAAACAATCAATATAGTTTAAATATGACAAATCTGCTCTCTCTCACTGTAGCCCATTTTATTGACCACTGACCTTATCCCTGTCTTGCCTCTTGATGTGACAACCATTTTATTAAAAGGACCCACACACAACCAATGCAACACAGAGCAGCTGGACATTGCATTCCTTTATAGTATCTGCCTGCATCAATAACAGCCATATCAGCAACCTGAAGGATCAAGTGGTGGTGACCTTCAGCCATCAAACACCCAAACAAGTGAGAATGAATTCAGTTCATCAGAAAGAAGAAGAGTTTGTATTTGACTTTAAAACCATCGTCACTTCCATGTTGTCTTTATTTTACAGCCAGAAGACAAGGTTCAGTGTATGTTTTGGGATTTCCAGAACAACGGTGAGTTTGTAATTATTTACCGTACCTTTGATGTTTACAGATGCATTTAGATGAATTACAGTAATTCAGCCACATGACATTTTTGAGGAACCAGTGACATCAATAAAGACCCGTTAACGCAGGAAGCTGTGTGTCTGCTGATAAGCTACTGTCAATGTTTGTGCTGCTAATATGTGTGTGTGTGTGTGTGTGTGTGTGTGTGTGTGTGTGTGTGTGTGTGTGTGTGTGTGTGTGTGTGTGTGTGTGTGTGTGTGTCTCAGGTGGGCGGGGTGGTTGGAACAGCAGAGGTTGTGAAACCCAAAGTGTTTCTGCTTATCGGACCAGCTGTCTCTGTGATCACCTCACACACTTCGCTGTGCTCCTGGTGAGTCACTCGTCTAGTTTTTATAAATCAAACCAGGGAACAAACTACTCCCACAGGCACCAACATACTGTGTGCCTTCTGGCCAGTAGCTCGCTGACTGCTTACATATCTTTCTGATGCTTGAATCTGATGTTAACACCACAATTTGTGAATTATAAGTATGTCATTATTTCTTTAAAATACTCATGAAGGGATGAGTTTTAACAGGTTGCACTTCTGCTTCCCATTGTGTCTGTTTTTGGTGCTACCACTAGGGGGCTTTAAACATATGCAAACAATATGTAAACATACAGTTTGTGTATTATGTTTTAGGATGTATCCAGGACACCCATCAGTGAAGCTGACAGCCAGATTCTGACAGTGATCTCATATCTTGGCTGTGGTATATCCTCCATCTTTCTGGGAATCACTCTTCTCACCTACCTGTCTTTCGAGTGAGTCACTCTGAGTGACAACTACACACTAATCACATTGTATCGAGGTTCCTATTGTAAAGACCATCTTTGCTGCAATAACCAGCAAGAGGAGGCTGAAGGAAGAAGTTCCATAAGCTGCAATAGCTGCATTGTCGCCTCATAGCAGATTGTGATCAAATCTAATTTTTCCTTTTTGCACATGCCTAACATCGGGGTGAAATCTGAATCGTCCCCTGTGTCTATCACTCTCATACACTTTAGGAAGCTGCGTCGAGACTACCCATCGAAGATACTCATCAACCTGTCAGCTGCCCTGCTGGGTTTGAGCATGCTCTTCCTTCTAGACTCCTGGCTCTCATCCTTCTCCAACTACAGTCTGTGTATTGCCACTGCTGCAACGCTGCACTACTTCCTGCTGGCTTCTTTCACCTGGATGGGCCTGGAGGCCGTGCATATGTACCTCGCACTGGTCAAGGTCTTCAACATCTACGTTCCCTCCTACATCCTCAAGTTCTGTGCTGTAGGATGGGGTAAGACTGAACTCAGAGTCTTTCTCACTAGTTGGAAAAGTCCATTTGGCTTTCATTGGCTGATAGGGTTCAGAAGTGGGTTTTGATTTGTTTGGGTCAAGCAGCTATAGGGGTTTAGTTGGTATTCTATTTTGAAAATCCGTAATTTTTTATGCAATTTCAAAGAAGTGTCCTGGAAAGAATTATGTAATTTATTTTATGTAAAATAAGAATGTCCTAGAACGAATTAGCTCCATTTACACCCAATTAAATATGTCATCGATCATTTATTATTACAAACTTTATTCACCTTATATATTGAAATATATCCTTGCCTTGACTACAAGACTCAATTCATTACCTGTAAATGCCATTAAGTGGATGTGCAACTATAGAACAAAGTATATATAATAATATAAATAATAAAGCCTTTTTTTAAACATTTTAATTTGAGAATTAATTCAGCAGCACAAACAGCAACAGACAGAAAATAATGCTAAACATTTTTTTATTTTATTTTTATTATTAGTGGCAGGATAAACAAATGTGCACCTCACACTGTCAGTTTGGTAATTACAAATAAAAAACACAAATCAACAAAACTTCCAACTAGAAATATATTCGGGAATTTTTTTCTTCTTCGTCACAGTGTGTGAATGTTTAATTAACTCCGATCTGAATTAGGATTATTTTGTGTTCTCACAGGTATTCCTCTGGTCATAGTCAGCTTGGTGCTGGCTATAGATAAAGACGCCTATGGCAGCTCTCTGCCTGAAGACTCTGCAGTGATGCTTCAGTCCACTGACCAATTGTAAGTAAAAGCACTGGTCTGTCGTTGAAACCGAGGTGAAGCATGATGAGTCATGGGAGCATCATGTCTAAATTGTGTGATGAAAACTGTGAGAATATAGGTCAAATGCGAACTTGATGAAATTGATAATATTCTGAATGCACAAAACAACAAACAAGCAATAAATCCCAAACTCTGCCGTGTCGAACACTCAGAAAGCAATCTAGTTGATGACATTTATCCAAAATCCCAGAGTAAATGGCATGATGACCATCCCTCTCCCTCCCTCCAGCTGCTGGCTGCAGAATGACGTCTTCTTCTACATAACGGTGGTGGCATTTATCCTTCTGATCCTGTTGTGCAACACCATCGTATTCATCGTGGTTCTGATCCAGATCAGACAGATGAGGACCAATAAGCAGTCGACGTACAGACTCAGCTCTTCGCATGACTTGAGGGCGGTGGCCAGTATCACGGTCCTGTTAGGCCTGACGTGGTCAATGGGCTTTTTTTCATTTGGGCCAGGCAAAGTGGTCTTCATGTACCTGTTCTCCATCTTCAACACCTTGCAGGGTAAATATGAGCTGTAGCTGGTGTTAAGTATTATTAGCTACAGAGGAGCGAGTCATTTTTCAACACATCTGTAATTCAATTGTTTTTGTCTATACTCAGCATTTGTGTCATTTTGCATATACCACCATGCACTTTACAGATAATCTTCTTGGTTTTAAAATGATTTCTTAATTTTGGTTTGATGATGTTTACGTTAAATAAATGTGAGGAAAAGGGCACTTTTAAGAATGCAGTCAAAGATAAAATGAAACTACATGAAATAAAACAATGTGCTCAGAGAAAGAGAAAAAAAAAACACAAAGATGTATATATCATGTTGTATTACTTCACAATTGTCTCACATGTCTGCTTTTTATTGTCCCAGGGCTCTTTGTCTTTTTGTTCCACTGTTTGATGAAGGAAAATGTGAGGAAACAGTGGAGAATCCACTTGTGCTGTGGACGTTTCAGACTCAGTGATAACTCAGGTAGGCTACGCATTATTTGTGGACGTAGGACTTATTGCAGTATAATGAACAGATGGTGAAGAGGGAGCTATTTTCAAGATGGATGATGCAAAACGTTCTCCTCCTCGTCCCCTGTGTGTTCAGACTGGAGCCGCTCTGTGACAGCGGGCGGTCGCTGCAAAAAGAACCACCTCGTTAACTCTGACTCAGTCGCTTCTGACAACACTTCCACCCTCAGAAAGATCTCTGACTCCTCGACAGGATCAACACCAAACCACCACCAGGGGGCGTGAGCGGGCTTCTGTATGAGCCATCCTGTACGTCTCTGCCCTTCAAGAGCCATCATGCATTCACAAACACTGATAGCAGAAAATAGAACAGCTTCATTTCTGTTATGGGCAGGGAAAGGATAAAATAAACCGTACATTCAGCGGGATGCAATGGGTCCGTGGACACTCCCGCACCATAATTAGCCATGAAAATTATAATAGAATAAAATAATGTCAGTTCAACTCCAGGAAAGACATGTGCTCTGAAAAGTGCAAATTTTATGCAAGCAGTCCATATTTAATCTGCAGTTTACCTTCAAGGTTTCCATTACTACTTTCACATTACAGTTGAATCACAAAACAACACAAACAAATATTCAGTGTTTCTAAAACGTTTAATAGTAAAGTAATGCGTGATGTACATGTTGCATAGAGTTTTGCATGTAAATGTAACATGAATGTAATGGAAAAGACAGTATCTGTAACCAATAACTGTATTAAAACATAATAAATTATACTCATGACTGTTTTTTTGTAATTTGTAAGACAGTCTGCTTCTTCTTTGGACCTTTGGAAGTTTAACTGCTTAATGTTTCCTTTGAAGACGTTTTAAAGGGATACTCAATATTAATGATTGTAAAATATTACTGTAAGTTTTTGTGGGTGTCTAAAGATTTATTTTTCTCTGTGCAGATTTCAACCCATCAAGAGCACCACTGATTTTTCTATACTGTAAATTAAAGTAAGACTTTAAGCACATATTAATTTGTGGCTGCCTGTTAAAGTTATATAGTTAATTTATCCTATTGAAATAATGTATGAAACATTGCAGCAATTGAAACGATATCATCATTTGCTAACATAGAATCTACACAATTAGCAAACAACTAGTTTTTGTATCACAGACCACACTGATTGTCTCATTATACCAGCGTTAGTTTAACAGACAAAATGCAGCTAAAGACACTTCACAACTCCTCCGTACAACACAGTTTGATCTGTTATTATCACAGTAAGTGTCACTGAATTATTGCACCGGGAATACAGGGAACCACAAGTCCACTACAGAATATCTAGGTCTATTTTTCTACCAGGTAATATGTTAATGAGGTTTAACTTTATGTTGTAATCCCTAGATTTTTTTAAATAGAAAATGAAACTTAGCCTCTCTGATTTGCATTTCACTTCAGTGTTGTTGTTAAACTGCGTGCAACCTTTCGACAGTGCACCTGAAGAATGTTTTAATAAGGTGTCAGTCAGGTTCTGGAGGAACTCGCAGGATGACATTCTGTTCATAGCTGTCTGTGTTCAGGAAGCATCACACACCCTCCCAGTCCAACACACCGTGTAACTTTAGAGGCTCAGTGAGCAAAATATTTTGTCCGGGAGGAACGTTAATGTTGGTTCTTCGAATCTAACAGATTACTCTGATGTTCAAACTCAAGCCAGGTGAGGCTTTTTTCCTACAATTTCGTCTGCTGCTCGTTTAGGTGCACACTTTAGCTTTGATTCAACCAGTCAATGCAAGGACGCACCCCCTTTTCATCTTTGGTCGATCATCAGGCCAGGTAAGAGAAGCAAGTTACATAAAATATAACTAGGACAATGCTTTGGTTCTTAATTCACAAACAGCAGTTCAGTTAAGTTTTCTTTTCCATGACGTATGTAATCTTATTATTCACACTTATACAAAAAAACATATCGTCGTCAGTTACAGTGGGTTACATAATGTATTTCAACTCACACAATATATTACCTCTCAGGTATTTTTTAATGGTAAACCACGAAGCCCTTTTGTTTGGGCAAAGTGAACTCTTCCAGATCTTGACATGTTTCTCAGAATTGATCTTCTGGTACTGGCGTGAACGTATTGAGCACCATCGTGTGATTTTTATGCATTGTATAAGATGTTACTACAGAGACATAAAATGTACCGAAATGAAAGGTACTTTACACACTTACTGTTTGTGTTTGTGGGAAATGATTGAACATGTTATGGTAAAATGTAATCACTTCAAGGATATGTCAACTGTGAGTCATCCAGGGCAAATTGAGATTAAAATGCTTCCAATAATTAGCATTCAAGAGATTGTTTTCAGGGATGCAGTAAATACAACCAAGTAAAAATGTGGACCGGTACATAATCCTTGAATGGATTAGGTTGTCTTTTGTGTAAATAAATACAGCAGAACAATCAAATCTGTAGTTGCATTTATACAATAACAACCTGTTTTGTCTGAGCCACAGCTGGCCCATGGAAAACAGAAATGACAGTCCCATGGCTGTGAAGGTGGAGGAGCATTCTCGCGGTGTCATTCTGACCTACTTCCAGGGGGACATCAACAGCATGGTGGATGCTCACTTCACCCGGGCTCTCAGCAAAGTCTGCAAGGCCAAGGCACCCGCAATAAAGACGAAGAAAATCCGTAAAACTATCAAACTGGGTAAGCAAGCGAAATAAACAGTGTATGACCTACCTGACTACAAACCGGACACATTCATCGTCACTAAGTGGCTTCTTTCTTTGTCCCCCGTAGAGGAATCCAGCCCCTGCCAGGGCAGTGCTGGTGACTGTTACTCAGAGTCACAGGTCCCTCCTCCTGAGCGTCTCCTAAATTTCAGCCCTACAGAAGACGCCCATGACTCGTGGCACTCGTTTACTTCCAGGGCAGCAGAGGGGCCCGGGACGCCGTCTATCGCCTACCCCATGTCCCCTAATGGGTTGGGTCTTACCGGACAGCAATACGCCACATCTCTGCTCAACCTACTGCATAATGACCGGGGTGAGATGGGACCCAGCATGGCCTCCAGTTCCAAGCCAGAACTGCATCCTAGCTGGACTGTGCCTCAAGGATTTAGAGACTCCGTGGACCCCACTGCGGGCTTTGAACCTGGTAGGCCTTCTGCTGCAATTAACATCTTTAAAACTGCCTACCAACAATCTAATTATGAACTTCTTGTGCATACTGATTACTTACTCAATGACATAGTCCTGTTTAAAGGGTGTTAGTGGTCCTGGGGAGCACTACACAAGTTAAAACGTTTGTAGTTGTGTCTGTTGTGGCCCTGAAGGAGCTTTCCAAAGTCTGAGAGAAATAACCCTAGTGATGTCATCCAGGTCATCTCGCCTTACAAATCAAATTATTAACAAAGAGCACCAAACTGGTAACCTGAGCCGCCAGATGTTACACAAAATCATCAGAGAAGCCATCATTGGAAACTGTGAAAAAGGGACTTTCATATAAATACGTGGTAGGTGATTGGATGAGCCATCTGTCAATCAAACATATTTTCTATCAAGAAAAGCCTTCAGGGTTGTTCTTTGCTCTTCTTTCAATGAAGAACTACTGTCACGTTCTGATATAACTGAAGCTATTGCAGCATCTACGTGAACCTCTTCAGGACCCACCATTGTTGTTTGTAACGAACAGTCACCTCTCTGTGAAGTCTCACACACTCCTAAGTGATGCCACAGGACGCTGATTGGTCCTTGTGTCTTTGTGAATGTCCTGTGGATGGAAGAAAGTTGATTGGGTTATATTTGCATACTGTATTTATATTTTCTTTAGCTAACATTATATTTACACAGGTAAAAGACAAATTCAGCATTACGAAAATTAGTTTGTGAACTTTAGTTGCCAGATCTTGCGAGAGTGTGTTGCTGAGACAGAAAAAGATCTTGAACAAATAATTAATTTTCTCCTGATTTATCTGTTTGAAAAATGCCATTTTAGTGTAAGAATGTTCAGAAGATATGTGACTCGTGAAAAATGGGACAAATTTTACTTTGTACAAATTGTCTAAAGCTGTGATCCCATTCACTTCTCCCATTGGAATTTATAGACAAGTCTCCTAAAGGGGAGGGGCAATAGAGAAACCCATGTGACACAGAAACAGGAAACTGACTGTCAGTGGGACGTCTCAGTTGGGAACTGTCTCTGCTACTACTTCCCTGTTACATATGTACAAGTTTCTATTTTTGAAGCCCCTTAAGTAAAGTAGAGGCATCACTTACCCAACAATGACCAACTGATGAAGCATTAGTATTTCATAAAAATCACTTCAGAACGAAAATAAAGTCTTAAAAAAATCGTATTGTATTATCATATTCAGAGCACATAAAAAAGTCACCCATTTGCTAAAATTATTATGCATTATCATTTAACTTTAAGTGACACATAAATAGTAAGTGATTATGTACAGGTTTACAATTAAGCAGGAGATAATTAGACAATAGACTACCAATAATGACTCAGTCCTGTTTTGAGTTATTTAGGAACTATTTGTTTGGTATTTTTTAATGGCCTGTTCTTGACTTCCTTCCTCGTTTGTTGGTAACCACTTCTGAGTGGTATTCTGAGAAATGCTACTGTGTGAGAAGGATCAAATAAATGTATTACAGCTTATTATTACTCAGCATGTTTTAACACAAACTTGTTCATGTACATCCATTTCCACTGCTAAGTAATCGCTGACATTGTCTACTCTCTGTCAGGACGACGTCTGGACAAGAAGGACTTGTACTGGTATTGAAGCGAAAGGGGCCGGTGCAGCAGAGACGAGGCAGCTTCAACTGCACCACATACTTGTGGATCTGCAAAGCCACCCGGCTTTCTGTTCAGCCGTCAGATGGTTTCTCGTCAAACAGGCCTCACTGAGTGTTATCTGAGAATACACGCCAAAGAAACACTGCAGCGCTTCTATTCCTTTGCCTCCATTTCTGAATGAAATGCCCTCAGTAAATCAGCATGTAGCAAGTGGAGCAACCTTTCTGAAAGGGAGCACTCTTCGACAAACCTGTTCTTCAACTCTGTCACTCCTCTCGTAGATCTCAAATCACTGTATGTTGTCGTTGCTCCAGTTGGATGAAGGGCATTTTCTTCTGCCTTTATCAGGCACTTCTCTTGGTGGGCCAACACTAGTAAATAGACCAGTATTACAGTAAGTGAAAGTATGAACATTTGTGAGTGCGTAAATATTGACGTTAATATCTACAGTTCACTCATATAAGTTCAAATTGCTATGAGAATATTTCATATATTCAAACAAACAAAAACAATGAAGGATAGTGATGTTAATTACCTGTTTTCTGTAATCTTAAACGTGTGTCATGCACTGTAAAAGAAATGGAATCATATACAAACTTAGATAAATATCAGCGCAGACCAACAAAAACATCTCAAACGCATCTGTGTTGACCACAGATACTTAACATATTCAAAATGTGAAATACCTATGAAGTAAAAAGAAAAGTATCAAATGCTAAAGGAATTAGCATCAGACTCACAAAATGAACAATACTGACATTTAATGATGTTTTGTACAATATTTTTTTACACATATACATAAAACACATATGATTAGTGGTGGAAAGTATAACTTAGTACATTTACTCAAGTAGGCCTACAGAACTTAAGTACAACTCTACTTGAGTATTATAATTTACTTTATACATCTACATTTCAGAGGAAAATACTGTACTTTTTACATCACCATATTCATCTGACAGCTATAATTAGGCCCACTAGTTACAATTAGCTACTCTAACATTAAGGTAGGCTATCACTTACATTATAATGTATCAATAATGATCCAAACATATATTGGTAAAATGCTGACGGGCACCATTCTGTATAATGACTACTTTTTCTTTTGATACTTTAAGTACATTTTGTATATAATATTGAATAAATAAATGACACATTATGAAAGGAATAATCATGTGAAGAAATACATATACTGTTTGTCATTATAACCGACAGAGACTTGATGATTAAGAATGGCAATATGAAATAAAATGATCTTTGGGAAAAATGGCGTTGTGGAATAAAAAGGACTGTAAAAAAAAAAAAATAGAAGTATTCAATATTGAGCACTTTAACTGACATTTTCCCCACATCGCTGCTGAATGGAGATCTGCTTCTGTATGAAGTCTATGGAGCAAATAGGGAATTAACGAAAGGACAATTTTGCCAACAGGAAGTGGGATTCAATAGATTCTACAGGATGTTTTTTTTCATCATCACCACCACCATCCCTAATTTCCTCAGCTCTTTTCACCTGTTTGTTTACTACCTCTTCACACATCCAAATGTCCTTTTCCATTTAGTGACTCAAAACGGTGATGGTGCAAAAGTATCCTAATTATAAATGTGGAGAGTACAGTGGGTGGTGTTTTAGTCGAACTTTAGAGGCCTGTTGTCATTATTGGAGCATGTTCACGCCTTTGGCTCTGTCAACACGAGTTTCACTTGTGGCTTTGTGAGGAAGTTAATTAAAGCTCTACACTTTGATGACACTTTTTGAAAGGTGCAAACTTTGGAAGTTAACAAGATAGTTAAAGTTTGTTTCGACTTCAGACAAGAGAAAGTTTAGATTCAAAGTAGGTCATCATCTCAAGTCTAATCAAGTAGAAAACCTAATTTTTTTATGGAACTCAAGAGACATGACAATCACATATATGACATTCAAATATCACAAAAAAACAATCAACAACAATATCATTTCTTGCAGTTACATTATGGCCTTTCATGCGGAGTTCAGAGGCTAAACATCTCATAATCAAGCCAAGTCATTAACCAACGTCTGTGTTTAACATGAAACAATGCCAGAGCAGGGAAACTGTCATCACTGAGGAACATACACATAACACATTTGTTGCCAAAAAATTATGCACAAAGCATATGTGCATTGGATGCCTCCACAGTCTTTATTTTGACTACATATTGACATCTTCTGACAAGCTGAATCTGTACAACATTACTCATTAACATATCTGCCACCTGGTGCACAGAAGCACAGATGATGCAACAAAGATTGTTTTTATCACGCTAAATGATCACTTCAGGTATCTGCTTATGACTTTTAGCCTTACAGGCGTCCAGACCCAGGTCAAGAACATCCACGGGAATATGACCTACAGAGGTTTTGAGGGAATCAATTTTTTCCGAGGCTAACATCGTCAACATCTCTGCTGGTTTCCTCCTGAGTTTTATTGTCTCTGCAGTTAACATTTAGATGGACCCAATAAGCCAGCCACCAACTGGCCCACTCCAAAAGTTCCTTGATCAGCGCAACATCAACGTTCAACAACTACAGTTTTGCCAGATGAAAGGCTGACCAGGTGATCTCTGACCCAAAGGGCTCATTCAACTGATGAGATGAGTGCTATCACAGCACCCTCCTCAGGACCAGAGGCACCATCTCCTGCTAGTAACTTCCTGCAGTGTGAATTACAGCAACAGCCACACGTCTTGGTAGTCAGACTCACCCAGGAGGGGTGGAATCCCATAAAGCAGATGGACATGAATTTTGAACACGCATTCATGTTCCCCAGGTGATGACTTCAACTGACTTTCGTTATCCCTGACGCTTCCTCCAGCGCCACCATAAGGTTGACATTTGTTTTTAAGTGGAATGTCTCAACAATCAACAAAGCGAAATAGGTATACGCACACTCATGTCCACTTTAGGGTGAATTTAACTAGGGATCCCTCAACTTTTCATCCAGCACTATCATCAGTTAAAACTTTCATTTTGTGCAATAATTTGGTTTATGGTCCAATACCTGCAAAGTCAACATTCCCATAAGCCACAACTGTACCATGTGCTTGGTGCTAATTAGCAAATGTTAGCATTCTAACACAGTAAACTAAGATGTTGAACACTGTACCTGCTAAACATCAGCATTTCAGCATCGTTAGCATGTTATCATGTTGATGTTAGCATTTTAGCATCGGGAGCATGTTATCATGCTGATGTTAGCATTTTAGCATCGTGAGCATGTTATCATGCTGATGTTAGCATTTTAGCATCGTGAGCATGTTATCATGCTGATGTTAGCATTAGAGCTCCAAGTGTCACTGTACCTAAACAGCTGAGATGAAGTTGTGCACACCACTGTGATGCATGTAATAAACATAACGTAAAAAAATGAATTTATTTTCTAGATGTGTAGTGCTTCGTATTGTGATTTTTGCTTCATATTGTGTCTTTTCTAAGTTGAGTTACTGAGCTGCTGCTTGCTTTAGCAGTAGTGCATAGAAGGATAGGATATAAGTTTACAGACTACAGACACCAATGTTGTGGTGTTACAATGAAGTTTGTGTGGTAGCTTTACTAAAAAGCTAGAGGTTAGATCACTTGCAATTCTAAAATGATTCACTTGACGTTTTGTAGCCTTTTCATTTCTCTATTATTCAGAAACCATCTAATATGAAATTAATGTGGAACAATAAGCTGACTTACTGCATGCACATGATATTATAAATTACCCTGGAGTTTCAGCAGATTAACTATTATTATGATAATTAGTCATTTGACAGCAATGGGAACGTATTAAAGATGGCATTTAACACACTGTGATCATTAAGACACCCCAATTGTTTTCCTGCAGAATCTCATTACACCAACGTCATTCTGGGGCAATTTATGCTTGACACAGCAACCCAGTGGTGTAATCTCTTAAGCTGAACCATAGCGCTGTCTTTTTAGGTATCTATTGGTATTTGTATTGGTATAATTATTTAGTTCTTACAGTCCTTTTATTATTGATGTATACTTCCACATCTAACCTTTCCTTCGGTACCAAATCTCTCTCCTGATTTGCTCTGCATGTCTGCATAAAACACACAAAAACACATGGATGGTCCTGTAAAACTATTGTGGAAGTTGGTTTATTTTAAAAGATGCTGTGCAAAAAAGAAAATGCTGAACAGGTGTGAAACTGTCTTTGTTGGTGACTTACTTTGTGCTCAATTGAACTATAGCTGCACAGCGGGAACAGTCTGACACAGAAAGCAGAAATGAATATAAAACGCACAGCGTAGCAAAAACATGAAATCTAAGTTTGTGTTACTGGAGCAGAACGCCCTGACTAATTATCTCCAGTGGGGAAAATGATAACTTCATTTTGGACATTCCCTTAATCCGGCCTGTATCTTCAATGGGAAATCCTAAAATCCAAAAGAGGTCGGTGTAGGTATGCGAATGTGATTCAAGCCTCAAAATGAGCTCAGCACAAGCTTCGAAAGGCGTCGCGTTTGCTGCTGGAAAGCAATAAATCTGGGGGATTTACTGTATTTACACAGGCCATTGTGATCATAAGGAGTCATTATAATAACCGGAGAGACTCTGAGAAAGAAAAAAAGACAGCTGTTTGAGCGTGGCAGAGAGAAGGGCTGGGTGGGGGTGGAGGTATTTCCATACATTACAGGGGTGCAGGTATAAAGAGTGCACAGGGCACACTCAACTCTCTCCACACTCTAATAGCGGTGACATATCGGCCCGCGCCGCGCGTAAAGCTTCTGCAGTGAGGCTTGTGCAGGACTTTGTGCTTCTCTTCAGCCCTCTGCCCACCTCCCCCCGCCATGGTCGCCCACATACGGGGTTGCAATTTCAGCACCGCAGACAGCTCTCTCGCCAGCTCGAGCCTCGGCACCGTGGCCACTCTGCGGGACTCCCCGGCGTCCCACAGCCCCGGCGGGCTGAGCCGGACCGGCCACACGGTGGTGGCAGTATGCCTCGGCTTCATTTTAGTGGCGGGGATCCTCAACAACTTCCTCGCTCTTCTTATCTTCGCAAAGTTTCGCTCCCTCTGGACACCCATCAACGTCATCCTGTTGAACATCAGCCTGAGCGACATCCTCGTGTGCATGTTCGGCACACCCTTCAGTTTCGCTGCGAGTCTGCACGGGAGATGGCTCATTGGGGAGCGCGGCTGCAAGTGGTACGGGTTCGCCAATTCCCTCTTTGGTGAGTAACGATGAGTGCGGGTAAACTGTGCAACTTTAAGTCTGTTTGCTCTTGTTTCTAATTTCCACCAACTTGTGTTTCATGTGGGACGTTTTATGAGGGCGTTCAGGAAGTTAAAGGCTGACGTATAACAGCCTGGATACAAACTAACGTATTGGACAAACCGGTATATAACCTGCTGATGGCGCTATATGAAAGTTAAAAAGTCCTCCTGGGAGGAACATGAACGTGTGTATACTTATTTTGATGCACTATTTGCATAGTTTACAGCTTACAGGACACTTGACTTTTTTGAATCCTTATTTCATTGTTGGTCATTGGTGCTTTTTAGATATATTTATAAGATATGTATGTACACCTATTTGTTCGCTACCTGTGTACAAAGCAGTCCAGTCTATTCGTTACCTTTATTTGTCATTGTTCCTAGCTCTATTTCTGTGTAAGTACATTGGAAAAAAAAGTCAAATCCCTTGTATGTGCAGGCATACTTGAGAAGAAGAAAGATACATACATATTTTTATTTTGTTTTTTTTTGTTTAAGTAAATCACTTTCCCATCTGAACATATCACAAAAAAACCCACATCTTTACATCAGGAATTACATTACAAAGTCTTCTTTTACATGTCATTTTTGACAAGAAGCATCTACTTTCACATTTTAAAAAAAAGAAGGATTTCTTCACTTAACTAGTTTCTAATTTACTTCAATGAAACCAAGGGCCCAAGAATATCATAGCTGTTCTCCATCCAGAGCATTGAGTTTAGAGTTGCTGGGAGCTAAATGAGAGGGGTAAGGATGAATCACTTTAAGAATTGCATTCTCTCCCCCTCCTTCTCTTGGTCTTTAAGGGATTGTGTCGCTGGTGTCCTTGTCCGTCCTCTCCTATGAGCGCTGCACCGCCGTGCTGCGTTCCTCGCAGGTCAACGTCTCAGACTTCAGGAAGGCCTGGCTCTGTGTCGGAGGCTCCTGGCTCTACTCTCTCCTCTGGACCATGCCGCCCTTCCTGGGTTGGAGCAGCTACGGACCAGAGGGCCCCGGCACCACGTGCTCCGTCCAGTGGCACCTCCGTTCCGCCACCAGCGTCTCGTATGTGTTGTGTCTCTTCATCTTCTGCCTGCTGCTGCCCTTTCTGCTCATGGTCTACTCTTATGGCCGAATCCTGGTGGCAATCAGGAGGGTGAGTGATTTCATACAAACCTGTTGCACTCTTTAACAAGGTTAACTATTTTAATTCACAAATTCACTGACCAGACAAGAAAAATAACCACTACAAAAATACATGTTTATTGAAAGATCATGTTTCAAGAATTGTTCTTTTCATTGTGTTTTATGGCATATGACATAAATACAAATAAAAGCAGGGTATTAAAAACATATATAACACAAAACACATATAATGCACATTTAAAGTTAAAGGCCATTGCCTATGTGGGTTTTTGTATTGGTGACACCATTAAATACATTCATTGTTTCTCACGTGTAAGTGGGAATGGAAACACCCTTCCATGCAGCACACAGGAAAACGTCACAGAATAGAGGATGGCAGCTCAGAGTGAAAGTGACTCATATCTAAATTTAGATACCTGTCATTCATAAGTGATGCATCTTTGTCTACAGTGTTTTCAATTATATCTGTCATGACTACAGTAAATCCACCCATTACAGTTCGTATTTTATTTCCTTTTTTAGGCATCAGTGGTTCCTTTTTTGCTTTTGGGCTATCAGGGTGTTCCTAGGACATAAGATCGTGGCTCAGAGGTTGAGTCATGGGTGACTCACTTACACTTGCTCTGGTTCAAGGTAATTTCAAGGAGTATCAAGCCAGATAATCCCAGAAGCCACAGCTCTGTGTTTACTATTTTACAATCAATGTGTCCTACAGGAGAAGGAATGAGGACAATGTCTTCCGTTCAGTGTATCAAGTTTGTTCTGGGCTGGCTGTGTTCTTGATAGCAACAACCCCCTGTCCCCCTCAGTTTCCAGTGACTCATCCCCACCCTGCTGGGGCTTACATAAACCTGCCACTCACACCGATAATTGACAATTAAGGGCACCCAATTCCCAATTAATGTTGGACCCCTGCCTGCACTTTGCAGCCACTATTTCAATCAATGAATCACCTAGAAGGTATTTTTAGATTGTGGAAGCAACTCGTTACTATTGGATACCGGCTTTTATATAAGCACCTCTATTTATTTATTTTTTATTGTAAGCATAGACGGAGTCAGAGAGCTTTGCAGACTTGGTTACTGTACTGGTGAATGGGGGCTCAGCCAAGCACCAGTCTCCCTGCGACTGGAGGCTTTTCTTAGAAACCGATCAATACATTTTTATCGAGCCTCTTCTGGCTTCTCGAAGGTGGCTTAAAGAGACACATCAGAAGGAGCGATGACATTTATATCAACAGGGTGGCTCACGCTTGGATCGTTTTTCTACGCATGACAGCATCACATTTAGAATTAATTCATGATGCTGTTTATAAAGCACACACACTTTTGAGATTTACTGTTCCACAATTCTGACTTGTTGAATTGGCATTGGACGCATTTCCTAATAAAATAAATACCATTTTATCCCAAAACAAAAGAACAAAACATTTATTTCCAATTAATTTATGGGAGCTCAATTCTGTCGCACTCCTTGAGTTTATCGGCCATATTTGAGTCTTTGGGGTGAGATGAGACATAAATAGGCTATGTATTAAGTGATGCTTCCCAGATTAATGATGTGGGTTATATGCCAAGCAAAGTTAAGCCATGCATCACTGCTAATTGAACGCTGTCAGAATACGTATTACACGACAGGGGACCGGGGAGAGAGAGCCACAAAGGTTGTGACCTAATACCACACAAGATGGAGTGTAATTGAGTGTGTGCAGTAATTTGACAGTAATTTCCTTCACCAGCATTTATTCACAAAGCACCATGATGAGCATCGCAGTGCGAATTAAACAAGACAGTGACTACAGGGGTATGAAATCAATACTGTGGAGGTGACAATCACCACAGATGATATGCTGCTTTATTGGATATGATTCATGAGCTAATTTTAGCCCACAGCTAAATAAATGGAGGTGCTTATATAATGGCAGCTACAGCACCTCAGTACATCAGGTGAAACCAGCAGGACAGACTGTGAACGCTGTTGACATCATCAGGGCTATTTCTTCTTGACCGTTAGGCTTGGACTCACAATTACAACAGAAAGCCAGTGTTAAAAACTAGGTGCGTTTGGTTTGAAATATGCTGCACATATTTCATACACAACGCCATACATGGGGGTTCTAATGAAAGAATCCATGGAATCCATGCTTTTTCAGAGCTTTTAACGACATTGCACAGCCTTCATCAGTAAATGGCAGTTGCTCAAGGGAGCCATGTGTAAGATTCAGTTGAATGTGTACTGCTTTTTCTGTCATATTTGTTCTGATTTGTAGAAAAATTAAACAATCTCAGTGAAGATGATTCCATGAGGAGCACTGCTGTGTGTCTTTTTCAGTACTACCATTGAATGGTGTCATATAAAGAAAAGATTGATCAAAATAAAAACACAGAAATTAATATGTGAGAGACATGAAAAACCTATCCTATAACAAAACTGGGACAAAGGCTATGTCACATAGAAATAGGCAATAGGAGTGACAGAGCCATAGCTTTAGTTATTTATACTGCTAATTTCCAACCTGAAGTCTGGAGGTTGAGGTCTTTTTTTTTTTTCTTTCTAGCTTTCTGGTCAGTTTGGCTAGGTCTCTCCCATCTGAAAATAAGCAAACCCCGGTTAATATATTCAGAAAGACTTACGACTCATTTAAATATGAATAGGAAACCGATGGAGGAAGCACTTTCTGTCTGCGCTGAATGTTGGACACTTCTAGTATAGGTGGAATACCGGTTAGTAGGTATTTTTTCACCACTAGGGAGGGCCCCTACATTAGAGAGGGACTTTACCCTCCTTCCACCAACAGGGAACCCAAGGGATGGCAAGTTGCATCCTTTTCCTCTGAAGTCACTTTGTTTTATGTTCAATTAATGTTTTTTGGTTCATGTTTTGTTCTTTTGTTTGGGTACGGATTGCAACTTGACTTTAAAAACACAAATGATAGATAATAATATTCAGATACTGTAGTTGAATGTAAACGGTTTGAATAACCCTGTTAAATGTCGTAAAATAATGACAAAATTAAGGAAGGATAAGGCACAGATTATATATCTACAGGAGACACACTTGTCTAGGCAGGAACATGAGAAGCTTAAGAGGTTTGGTTACATTAATACATTTTATAGTTCATTTCACCAGGGTTGTAGAAGGGGTGTGACTATTCTCATATCTAACTCAGTAAAATTTGAATATGTTAGAGAAATCAGCGATAAAGAAGGCAGATATATCATTGTTAAAGGAAAGTTGGAAAACAAAAAAGTGACATTGGTAAATGTTTACGCCCCACCTAACAGTGAAAAGTCCTTCTTTAAAACTTTATTTGATAACATTATTCTTGAAACGGAGGGAATACTAATATGTGGAGGTGACTTTAACATTGTTATGAATAGTAGTCTAGACACACCAAACCATAAGAAAAATCCTAATCATGTCACAAAAACAATCAATACCTTATTCAATGAATTTGGTATAGTTGATATTTGGAGAGAGCTACACCCCACCAAAAGGGACTATACACACTACTCGGTACCTAACAAAAGTTATGTTAGAATTGATTTTTTTATGAATAAAAAGGACATATACAGAGTTATGGAGTGTGAAATTGGAGCAGCAGACGTGTCAGACCACTGTACATCTTAATGTCAAGCTTAAACCACAGGAGAAAAAAACCTTATGGAGGTTAAATGTTGGAATATTAAATTACAAATCAGTTGTAGAGGAGATTAAAACAGAGATTAAAACATACCAAAAAGAAAATGATAATGGAGAGGTTAATCCTACAATCTTGTGGGACGCTCTTAAAGCAGTTATGAGAGGGAAACTTATTGCTAAGACAGCAGCTATTAAGAGAGCTAAAGAAGAAATATATGAGAAGGAAAAGGGAAAACTTGCTTGAAATCGAACGACAACATAAAAATACCCGTGATTCGACATTGCTACCAAAAGTTAAAGAAATTAGAGACAACATAGATAAACTACTAACTACAGAGATAGAAAAGAAAACAAGATTTCTTAAACAATCTTACTATGAGGTGGGACCAAAAGCAAATAAACTACTGGCAAAAAGACTGAAAAAACAACAGGCAGACAGGACAATCCATAAGATAAGGGATACAGCTACAAACCAAATAGCCTATGAACCCAAGGAGATTGAAAACATTTTCAGGAACTATTTTCTAAATTTGTATAGCCAACCTCCATCCGCTGGCAAGGACCAAATTATAATTTTTTTAGAGACACTGGACCTACCAGTAATTGGGAAAGATCAGAATTACTTTTTGACTTCACCCATTACAAAAATAGAAATAGAGAAAGCTATGGGTAGACGGAAAACAAATGAATCCCCAGGCACTGATGGTTTACCAGCAGAGTGGTACAAAACGTTTAGTGAACTACTTCTACCAATACTTGAGCTGTCATTTAACTATACACCTGCCCATGGGGAACTCCCACCATCTTGGAAAGAGGCTGTAATAACAGTGATTCCTAAGGGAAAGAACAGTGATACCTGCTCTGGTTACAGACCTATATCAATACTTAATATAGACTATAAATTATATACCTCGATTATTGCAAAAAGATATGAGCACTTCATGAATGATATTATAGATGAAGACCAGACAGGCTTCATCAAAGGGCGTCAAACCCAAGATAACATAAGGAGAACCCTACATATAATTGAACATATTAACCATAAAAATATGAATGCAGCCTTAATAAGTCTTGATGCAGAAAAAGCATTTGCCAGTGTAAACTGGACTTTTCTGTATCAGGTACTTGAGAAATTTGGACTAAATGAAAAAGCTATTCAATGTGTTAAAACAATTTACCAAAATCCAACAGCAAGGATAAAAATAAATGGCAGTCTAACTGATAGTATATCACTAGAACGGTCCACCAGGCAGGGTTGTTGTCTCTCACCGACTCTATTTGCAATTTTTATAGAGCCTCTGGCACAAGCAATTAGGCAGAATAAAGACCTTAAAGGGATAAAGGTTGGAAAAGAAGAACACATCATTGGGCTTTTTGCAGATGACGTAATCTGTTATTTAGAGGACCCTGACAAATGCCTGCCTATATTAATCAACCAACTTGAGACGTTCGGCTTTTACTCTGGATATAAATTGAATTTGTTAAAAACAGATTTTAACACTAAATTACAAACCATCCGAAATTATACAACAAACTCTTAAATTAAATTGGAGTTCTAAAAGGATGACACATCTCGGGGTAACTTTAACAACAGGTATTGAGGATCTATATAAAGCCAACTATATTAAAGTAGATCAGGACATTAGGAGTGATATGGAGAGGTGGGCTGTTCTCCCACTAGATTTCAGTTCACGGATAGATACTATAAAAATGAGCAGACTTCCAAGACGCCTCTATTTCTTTCAATCACTACCAATCGAGATCCCTGAGAAACAATTCAGAACCTGGGATAAAATTATTTCAAGGTTTATATGGAACGGCCAAAGGCCAAGAGTCAAATATGAAACATTACAGATTGGGAAAAATAAAGGGGGCATGTCATTACCAAACCGTAGGGCATATTTCCATGCAGCTCAAATTAGACCAGTAATCTATTGGTGTACCAACGATTATGAAGCAAAATGGAAAAACCTAGAACGATATGTAGAAGGAAGGGAAATTCAAAGCCTTATTGGAGACAGAAATATAGCAAACGATTTACTTGAACAGATGGATGCTGTCACCCGATTTACATTAGAGATGTGGTTCAAATTGGTACGAAAATATAGATTAGAAGAAGAGCTCAGGCTTCTACGATGGATAGCCTATGATAGACATCTTATCCCAGGTACTCTCGATCCGAGGTTTAAACAATGGATTCCATATGGAATAACAGCAATATGCACAGTTATTAAAGATGGAAGTGTTGTGAGCTTCCAGGAGCTGAAAGATAAATATTCACTAAATAACCAGGACCACTTCAGATACCTACAATTAAGGGACTTTTTTGACAGAGAAATAAAGCACAAAATTAACTTGGGAAAAAATGGGATAATTAGAACCATAATAGGAGCTTACAACTCAAAGAAATATAGAAACATATCAATTTTATATCAAAATCTGATGGAAAAATTAGGAAATACAACATTTTATGTAAAACTGAAATGGGAACAGGAACTTGGTGGGAATATTACAGAGGTCAAATATTTGGAGGATACAACAGTCCTCAACATCTGCGCGAACTTGGAGAGAACACTGTTGGAAAAATATAATCAGATTCTTTATTACTCCCCAAATTACAAACAAATGTCTGTCTATTGTTCAACCATGTTGGAGGAAATGTGGGGCAGTAAATGTAGACCACTCCCATGTATTTTGGCTATGTCTGGAAATTGTACAGTTTTGGGGAAATGTCCATATGGTTATTGTCAAAATGTTGGGCTATGACACACCTAAGTCCTGTACGTTTCTCTACTTTGGTAATATGACAGTAGAAACTGTGTTACGGGAAGACAGGTATCTGCTGAAAATTCTGCTAGCAGCTAGGAAAAAGGCTATTACGAAGAGATGGCACACGATAGAACCACCATCACAAGATGGATGGTTGAAAATTGTGAAATGTATGATATGGAACCGTTAACTCACAGAATAAGAGCTCAAGAGGAGCAATGTCGTGAGAAGTGGGAGAAATGGACGATGTTTACACGTCAACGATAACACGAGATAAGAACACCTGAATGTTTCCCAGGATTTATCATGCTTTTGAGAGGACAGAGCAAACCAGACCCTTTTTATGTTGTTATTATTATTTATTTTTCATTTCTGTATATATGTGTTCTGTCTGTGGTGAAAAGGCAAAAAATAAAGTGTTAAAAAAAAATATATCCTATCTACCTCTCATATTAGCCTCCTGGCTCCTCGTACACGAGGCTGTGCTGCAAATGACACAACATGATCCAAGCCTTTTCTTTAACTATAGTATTTAACAGGGTTTAACCTTTAACCTTTTTCTCTCCTTGGCTTTCCAGGTGGGTAAGATCAATCTGTTGGCCGCTCAGCGCAGAGAGCAGCACATCTTGGCGATGGTGTTGTCCATGGTGTCCTGCTACATGCTGTGCTGGATGCCCTACGGCATCATGGCGCTGATGGCCACCTTCGGTAGGTCTGGACTGGTCACTCCCATGGCTAGTGTGGTTCCCTCTGTCCTGGCCAAGTTCAGCACTGTCGTCAACCCCGTCATCTACATATTCTTCAACAACCAGGTGAGGGCAAGGTGGGGAAAAATGATGACTCAGAATTGACTGTCTCCATGGCATTTGCTACCAGATTGAAGTTTGGTGTGTAAGATCTGATGGTTGAAGTGCATACGACTGCTCAGCCTCATCTAAATATAAAGTGGGGAGGAAAATAGAGTGGTTTCATCCACAGAGGAGAACTCAAAGGCACCCATGCCTCTGTGACATTGAGGATGCAGCTCAGTCTCAGTTATTATTATCACTCTGAGTGTCTCTTCAGTGTCACTTCTCAGGCGCTACATGCCGCACACTAGATGGCATACTTCTGTCTGTTTGGCCACAAGAGCGCTCTTTCCCCTACAGCTGTATGTGAGCCAGATGTGTTCTTACTGATTTGTCTGAAGTTGACACTGTACGCTTTGATTAGGTGATTTGCAGGTCAGGTCATTTGGAAATTGTTGGAAATTATTTTGTGTAGTTAAGTTCTGCTGATCTGTTTTTCAGCATTATTTAACAATGACTAAATGTGTTTTTTTGTCTAAAAATCTTTTGAAACCAAATGAATCCAAGTTTTAACTTGATATGTTTGATATAATTGATTGATATCATTACCAAATTCAAGCTTACTGGATATGACCATAGTCCTTTGTACTTTGTACACAGTTTTACAGATGCTTTGTGGCCTTCATGAAGTGCAGCTCTGAACCTCAGTCTGTCCAAGGAGAGGAGCACCCAACTCCAAAGACACAGTTCTCTGGCTGCTTCCTCGTCCACAGACAGGCCTCCCTCAGCTCTTCAAAGCGTCAGATCCTCGGCGGCTCCAAAAGCGCCGCCCTCTGCAGCCGGCACAATGACCGCCACACTCTCGTTGTCCACTACACTCCTTAAAAGCTTTTCCTCTTTTTCATCTGACAGACTGTGAACGTTAAATCAAGTGTTTTAGTTTTTCTGAATTATTGTCCAAAGTGCCACCAAAGGACACAAATTTCTCAAAACTCTGATATTGATTTTACATGTGAAGACAAATGTCACTCTCAACTCTGTGACATTTGAATGTAAACTCAGTGCCATATAGTTCAGCCTCTGCTTAAATGTATATTTAATTTGGTCATGTGATGACCATCCATATATGCAAGTGCCAATGTACATGTTTTTAATGAATGCTCTGAAAATACATGTATGCGTTTACTGCAAGTTTGACCAAGTTAAAGCAGTACCCAGTTCCCCGAGAGACATCCAGATGCATATGAGAATGATTAAATGTCTTTCATCAGTTATATAAAATTATATCCACCCCCACTTCCCACAAAACCATCTGTTTTGTATTTTTTTGTCTCCACAATAAACAGAAACCACAGCAAACAGGAGTCTGCATCACCATAACTATACATATGCTGCATAAATAAGAATGTGTTGCTTTGCTGGACTGCATGTGTGTGAGCTTTTGAGCATTGATTTTGTTTTATTTTTTAAAGTAAGAATATATTATATGTATCAATGTATCAATGTAAACATAGTGTACAGTATATTATACATATTTATGAGGTTTAAAGCAAAACATAATGCAGTAAAAGACCACACTACTACCTACTTTGGGTCACCATAGCACCGATGCAATATGGTCTTATAAGTCTTAGTGTTATTATTTCTTAAAGTACAGTGTTAGATATGAAAAGCTCAAGTTTTACCCTAAAACTGTTACAAATCTGTTGTTAATTGTAAAAAAAACAATTTGCATATATCTCAACAGTCAAAACTGCAATAACACACGTTAACAATCAGTAACAACTGGTGACATGTTAGTTTAAAAAGAGTCAGAATTAAACAGTTCAAAACCATACAATATTTTAGTTTTGGGAAATACCTCAACAGTCATTTAAAAAGATAACACTAGACAACCCTTTGATACTATTTATAGTTAACTATAGTTAGTTCCTGTATTGCATCGGTGCTATGGTGACCTGAACAGGGTAAATACTTTTTTTATTGTCTGAAAATCGGAACAACAACTTCTCTAATCTCATCTCAGCAAAACCATCATATGGCATCATATCTGTTAAGTTCCATTATGCAGTCATGCAGCGCCCTGTATACCGTGTGAATACACCACATTTGATTAGCCGTATTAGGCTCTGTGGTTTTAATGAAAAACAGTGGGTTTAGACATTTAGACAAATGTTCCACCACAACCAAGCAGAGTTCACTTATTATTGTCATCAAAGATTGACAACCTTGTGTACCTGAATACACCTTTTCAAGTTGAATTGAACTGGAGCATGCTTTACTAATCTGGACTTTGGTCATTGCACCAATTACCACTTGAACTTGTGAAGTAAATAACTGCAATAATCAAACCAACATTGAAAACATTTGTGCACATGGTCATACAGCCAGCTTTTCTTTTGTGGTCACTGAGCGGTTACATTGATGTTTTATTACGATTGTGAAAATACCCACAGCATCAAAAACCGTGTGAAGTAACCATTTAACACTCAATACATAGACATTTGGGTATACTCTGTGTAATGTTGCCTACTTTAAAAACAAATTAAATACTAAACTTCTTGGGTATTTGATTTTCATGGGCCAAAAATAGACATATTGCCACATTGAATCAGGATCAGAATCAGAAACTGTATTGTTACACATACAAGGAATTTGGCTTGGTGATTTGGTCTGTAACAGTAAAACATAGTATGGCATGAAAATGCACAAAATAATTTGGTGAGCAAACAAACGACATAGACATACTGAGTAATGCAAGGCGTCATGGCATTGTGTGTCATTTAGAGTCACATATCTGACCGAATGGCAGAAAAAAAAAAATGCAAAGAGGTATGTCATGCAACATGTACCAATTTGTACATGAACCGGGCAGAGGTCACAGAGCTGCATCGCAGAGTGTGCAGGAAGTAGCAAGAGTAAAACTCAGTTGCTTGAAAGTGCAGTGGCTCAGAAGTGCAAGGGTAGTCAAGGTCCCCAGACCTTTCACCACTCCTCTCCGCCATGATCAACACCTACCAGACCAGCCTGGCTCCACCGCCGGTTCCACCGCGCCTCAGCGGGTCCCACTCGGTCCTCATCCCGGCTCCACTTCCATCACGAGACCACAGCAAGGCTCTCATCCGGTTTTTGGTTGGTGTAGTGTTGCTGCATTTATTCATGTCCATCGGAGGATTCCTCTATCTGTACCACTATAACAAAATGGTAAAAACAATTTTTTTCTTTTAACTAAGTACAGTGTAGATATATAGTTGATGGTACTGCTGCATGTATTATTATGGTAATTATGCAGTAATCTTCCAAGCCATTTGAAGTTTGAATGTTTTTACTTTGCCTAATATACTGTATAAAGGTAATGGCTTAAAGAAAAAAAGGAGTATTGTTTTTTGTATTACTAACTATTGTTAAACTTCAAATTTAAGCTAAACAGATCTTTTAATTTTTAATAATAAATAGCAGTAGAAATAGTAGAAAGTCAGAACAGTGAAACTTTAAGTCACAGGAAATGCTCTTGAACAAACAAGTGGGGTGTGAAATTCACAGCTCAGGGTGTTGTTACAAGATGAGCATTATACATATGTAATAAATATCATAACAAAATGTACATTCAGCATATTGTTGAGCTGTTCCTGACATTCTACCATTTTTATTTTCTCAGCTTTCATTTCAGCTTTCTTCAGGAAAGCAGGACGAAGGAAAAGGTATGTTAATTTCATTATTTCTTCCTGAAAGTAACTTTATACATTAAGTTGCATGGCAAAAAATGCAATCTCAATGTCTCTGACCAGATGTTTGTTCTCTTCTCCAGCAGCTTATAGCTCATCAGAAAAGCAGGAAACCTCCTACCAAGCCTTGGCACGCATGGTAGTTAATCAGCAATCACACTCATCGGCTCAGAAATCTGCATGTAAGAAATTATGAAAATGACATATTTCAGATTTTTTAAAACGCAATTAAAAGTAATCAAAAATCTAGAAGTTAAAAGAAAAGATGATCTCAATAATGTTACTTAAACCTCTGCCTCTGTCTCTCCAGCGGGTTATCTCCAGTGGGACATCAACCACTCAGTTCATAGAAACATCGGCTACTACCGCAACAGTTGGTTGACTATCCTGCAGCCTGGTGATTATTACGTCTACTCCAGGGTGACCTTCTCCAAGGGCGACTCTAAGCGCCCTCTGGTCAGCAGGGTGAAGCTGAGGAAGAATGAAAATGAAAATGAAAAGGCTGAGAAGATTGTGATGCAGGCCTACTGCAACCTGGACAGCGACAGCGGGTCTGCATTGATCCCTCGCCTGTGCACGGCCACGCAGGGAGAGCTGATCACTCTAGAGAAAGGAAACCAGCTCAGTGTCTGGGTACAAGACCCTTTACTGGTGAACTACGAGGACGGAGCCACAACCTTTGGGATGTACAAACTGTAGGACTTCTATGGTAGCATATGCATGGACATAATCTGAACAGTGGGAACTCATTAAGTGGATGTACTTGGATTTAAATCTGCTGAGAACGTTGTTAAATAGACTGGATCAACAATCAACTAATGGATTCTGATCTTTTTTTTCGTGGAGACAAAGACCACATTCCTAAAACATAATTTATTAAATCAGATATAATTGTGTGATTTTGTGCTATTTTTGTGGCAGTTGTGAATGGTTGTTCTGTATTTATTAATGTAAATGAGCTTGTATGGCTGTGAAATGAAACTTTGATATTTAATCTAAAAGATTTCTTCTCTTTTCTTTGTCTTGCATTCAGGAGTTAGTTTGACGTAAAGTAAAGAAGACACATACATTGAACATTAACATCCAGACTAAAGCAACACAGATTTTATGTTATGAGCATGACCCAGTATGAGGTAATGCATAATATTTTAAATGGTGCAAAGGAAAGATCTGCAGATATTTTCTGTAAACTAAAAACGTTTCAGTGCTGAAAAGAATTTAGCATTGTTTGGAGAATCAGAAATACTCGAGGTAATCCAGTGCCTTGAACAAGTTAAAATACCCAGAATCATCACCAGTATTACCACAAAAACGAAAAACAATATTCTTCTGACAAACCCAAAATTATGCTGCATGAGCTACTCAGAAGTTAAACTTTTACCACATAAAGTGCAAAACCTTACACATTTTCATTCTGTACCACTGGTTTTCAATTTCTAGGAAACTAGAAACATAGCAAAGACACATTTTCTCTAAGCCACAAGAAACAAGACCACTCGAGATGTAGGTTACCTCTCCAGAGACGGTAACTAGACTCGAGACCGAAGGTCATTTTGTGGTATGTAAAGAAACTTGTGCATCAAACTGAATGTTGTTTTCAGTGGTACAAGAAAGATGGGAAGCAAATTCACATCTTAATCATTGATTACAAATCACACCCACAGTATTTTACTGCTGATAATTTTTCCAAGCAACCTGCAGACGTTCTACTTTCCAGGCAGCCATTGGTTCCCATTTATTGCCTTGTGGCATATGACTCATTCATCTGTTGGATTACACAACCATGTATAACCATAAAGGTTTCATTTCTGTCTTTTGTCCTGTGGCAATACAGTTTAAATGCAGATTGATCTTATAGGCACTAACTCACAATGATAATAAAACTGACACATATAATTGCAGATGAAAAATGTATACACTACACAACTCAAGCATGGTTTGAAATATAGCAATCAGTAAGTCAAGTATTGAGGATAATAGCAATGGACTAAAGCATGAACTGTAACTCTTCTGTTAAAATGCACCTTGACATTCTTTTTTTTTTACTGAATCACTGGACACACCAAAGCCTACGTGGCTGCTGACTAATATAAAGTACTTTGTGAGTAATGTAAAGGTTCTACCAGCAAGTTTAAAGTTAGCACCTCAGACATCACAAAACCTGGCAGAGCATCTCGCATGTCACTGTCGTGGAGTCGAGCAGAATGGAAAGTGTGAAGCTTTATGGCGAGGTGCGCAGATGCAGAGGCGGCACACTTTGACAGGATGTCATCTATTCTAGTCACCGCTTCCGTCCCGTGAAGGGTTTCTTGCTACCAAAATCTAAACAGCCCACAAATTCCTGAACCGCATATGTGCCGAATGCTGCATGGAAAAGGGCGTCTGTGTGGATTTTCCTGCGAGAACGAGGGAACATGCAGTTCATACTCTGTGGTGATGCGTGTTTGAAACCTTTGGAGATTTCCATTTCTCATTTTGTAAAAAATGAACGGCAAAATGTTTTATATTAAACTTTTAATAAAAGAATGACCATACCAAACACAAAGTACAGAGTGTCTAGAAAAGAAAAGAAAAAAAAGCATTACAATACTTGCAACAACAATAATTGCATAGAACAACCTGCCAAAAACAATACACACAGTGGTCTGGAGATAAACAAGATGAAACCAGAGCTCAACCTCCCACCAGTAAGTGCTCGCTGAGGATATTTGGAGTCGAAACTAAAGTATGTGAAAAAAAAATTTCGGATACACGAACAGCAATTATGTTAGTCTTAACAGGGAACATGTTATGAGACAGAGACACGCATTTGTACACAGCTTCTGTAACGCTGAAGAGATTCTGGCTGCCAACTGTGCATCCCATTAGGAATAACAATTCAAGATCATAATTTTTTCCAAGCTGATGTGCCCTAGAGCAAGACAACCATCTCTGCTGCAGAAGTACCGGTGCTGCCTTGTACCCTACACAGTGCTCTGACATCCCTGGAAAGAGGTGCACGCAAAAAACAGCCCTTCCCAACAGTGATTGTGCACTACTACAATATTATAATATTTTGGACAATGTGTGATGAAAATTGGGACCTGGACAGCGATCTTTAAACAATCAGCAATCCCAAGTGGCGCGATTAAATAAAAGGCAAATGGAAAATGATGACGAGCCGGACCGTGTGGTGGCTTAACCACGCGGTCTGGCCCTTTTTGGTTAATAAATTGGGTTAATTATTTTCTTATTATTGCAATTTC
Source organism: Ophiodon elongatus (assembly GCA_016806645.1). Lineage (NCBI taxonomy): Eukaryota > Metazoa > Chordata > Actinopteri > Perciformes > Hexagrammidae > Ophiodon > Ophiodon elongatus. The sequence continues at coordinate 396,153 of JACSYO010000469.1, forward strand.
TCCAAATCTGGCCTTCTATGCTGAGACTAACCCAGAGGTCAGTCAGTAAAGCACTCACTTATTGCATTTCAATAACATCCACAGCTGCTCTGCAAGAGTAGCGAACAGTGTCGACAGCACACACACTCAACCTCACGAGGAAATGTACCGCAGTGGGTCTCTGTAAAGAGCCTGCATCTTAAATAGCGCGCAAAGCCCTGTATGTTTTTCAGACCCAATATATATACCCATTAAGCTTGAGCCATTCTTATTGAAATATTACAACAAACCACCTGTGACACTTTCAATATAAATCATGCATTTAGTCCCAGTCCGGTCTTAAACTCTCTTAAGTTTATTGACCCCTTCGGGAGGCACTTGAACATTTGAGCTCGACTCTAAACCCACAAATAAATCTCTCGGTTTATTTCCTGTCTCCATCAGCTCTGCAGGACCCTGTTAGGAGGCCACAGAGGCTGCAAACAAAAACCTCTGAAACCTCAAGTCAGACTCATTATTAAAGTCATTTTTTTTCTCTCTTTTGAGATGAAGAAATGTCTATTTTCCCTTGGCCAAAACGAGGACTTGTCTGCCTTTACACCGCAATGTAGTTGAATAAAGTTCCAGACAGATGTAAAGGCAGCAAAACTATATCAATAAGGCTAACACCACAATTAAATGCTTGGGTGAACAATAAATAATGAATATTCTTTAAAATTCAAAATAAAGCAAGGCTATGTAATTAATATGCTAAAATTATACTTGAATATATTTTAGTAAGAAGAGTAGGGGTGACATATTTGTTATTATTTGCATTCTCTTGTATATAAATGATACATCGTTAGCCTTTTTCTATTTTATTATGCAGCTGCATCCCTGATAGCTTTGGACTATATATCTGAATATCTTGATTATCACATTTCTGATGCAGATTTCATACTGTAGAAACACTGTACATTCATGCAGTTTTTAATAAACAGTCACGGGCTGCTTCTGGAAACAACCGAATGCAGCACAATGAGCTAACCTGTTTGAATTGCTTGAATGTCGACAAAACGGTGTGGAAACCTGGGATGTGAATGTCGAGAATGGTACAAAAAAAAAATGCCAATCGCACATACTTATGAAAGCTCAATGAATCCATTTCCCCCGCTAAGTGTCGTTGTGACAAATAAAACACAACAATGACGAGAACATTCATGATGTGAAGAAAAGAAAAATCAGTCCCCTTGGTAACGGAAGTGCATGCAAGAGAACACCTATCGGACTTGATAGCTTCGTACTCCTTTTCCATTTCCAACTGAAGCAAAAGAAGCAGCGGAGATCTTGTGTTTTTTCCTTGCCCAAACTTGTCCCATTTGTTGGGGGAGTGTTCACAGTGCCAGTCGCCTCGAGGCAGTATGTTCGAAACGTCCCACTTTACCAGTCTTGGTTTAGCTGAGCTGCTTTGTGGAGAAGCATATTTCTGGTCTCATCTCAGTGAGGCTGGATCAGGAAGACAGATTACAAGTCATCAAAAATTGTCAGATCAAGCTCCAACACTTGAAATGTAGAAACTCCAAGCATCGTCGTTAGCGAGGGAGTCCCACTCTGCTGTGTGTGATTGAAATATGGAGACGCAACAGAGACAGATACACAAACACACACACACACACACACACACACAAACACGCACACACACACACACACACACACACACACACACCTGATCACCCACAAGCACGCTTACATAGATGTACCCACACACACAGAGCCACAGTAGGATGAGGATGATTGTGTGGATGCGTTCAGTGGCCGCACTCGTCCCAAGCACAATCGTTCTTCTGCTTGGCCAGTTTCCGAACCACTCTCTCCAGCTCTTTGCGAGACTTCTGCTCCTCTTCCAGAAACTGCTTCATCCACTTATTCTCCTGTAAAACATACAGACAATGACAGTGATTGACAGGTTGTCTTCGGCCCCTTTCCCACTGGACAAAAAAAAGAAAAAAACACTAACACCCACTAACATCTGGCTTTTGAAGTGAATATATAATAAATCAAATCAAATTCGTAACCCCCCCAAAAAATGTCAACAAACACAGTTGCGCGCTTAAGAAGTAGGACGCACAACTTTACATACATGTATGAATTTAGGAGAAATCTACGGACACAATTTCACAAGTGTAGTGAAACACCTAAATGTGTACTTAGGATGTTGTATTTCCACTAGTCGAAAAAAAAAAGAAAAAACATGTTTCGGAGGCAAAATAGTGAAAGATTGGACCTGGTCTGTAACCCCTTAAACACATTCAGTACATTAGTCAAACAAAATTCCCACTGACCTTTTTCAGGTCATGAACCTCATCCTTTAGAGCATACACAGCATCCACCAGGCTCCTGAAAGAAATACAAAAACAACTTAAGTATTGCTCGACAATATCTATTGTTTCCCCATTTTATACTGCCTTTCAACCCAAGGTCATACTGTGTGAAGATGCATGCCTCCACAGCCTGAATTAGATCAATATCACATTTCTGAATCTATTTACAGTGAAAATAATTACAAAGCTGTTTCCCAAAAGTAATAATACGCTTACTTTTCCTCAATGACTGTCTGCCCGTTGCTCTTCATCTCCTCCACAATGATCTTCTCTTCCTCTGGCAGAAGCACCTGAGGGACGCACTCTTTCCGCACCGCTGCGCACACACAAATTAATGAGTCTTGATTCATGGCTCTATCAGCTGTTGGAAGATGTGCAATCTAAGAAGGCATTACAGAAACATTTTTCTTACATAAGCGCACACCCGCGGTGGTCTGATGCAGGCTGGCCCCTGTGCAGTACGCCTCGATTACCCTCAGTATCTGAGCGTCCTCCTCCAGCGCCGCCGTGCCTGCCAAAACCAGAGAAGGTCAATATCATAAATACAAACTTAAGAGTTTCATTAAGCAGAAACATTCCTGCTTCGCAGATAAACATTATTCCACACACTGCATTAGTGCAATGACATTACATGTGCACACTCCCTGTATTACGCCATCTCTAATTTTACAGAAAGATAAAACTCCTACTTTTCCTTGTTTGGACTTCGTCATCAGAGTGCTTCCGCTCTTTCTTCCTATTGCCTGGCAGGAACTTCTTTATGGGCCGCGGGCTCTTGCTGGAGTCCTGGAAGAGTCCAACATCAAATTCAGTACATCTCTCTCTACACAAACACACGCACACGCACACGAGCACGCACGCACACACGCAAAGCTGAGGTTCCAAACCAAACAGAATGCAAGCTTACGGGGACGCAGCATCCCTTATAAACAAACATCAAAAGAACAAAATTCCATCAACAAACAAGGCAGCAAGCGTGTGGTGATGACTGTGACCAACCCAGCCGTGGGATTTATCTGTGCTATCCGGCCTAACGTAGCATCCAGAAAACACGGTACTTATCAGATCCAGAATATTTTACCCACCACTGTCAGGGAAGGACAAAATAAATCCTTGAAATATTCAAGCTTTACCTGTGGGATACAGTGTTGACAAAGCTATGGGAAAGGAAGCCGAAATGCCATCACATTAATTTCTACAAGCTTTCCAACCACAATGATGCGGTTTTATGAATGAGACTTTTTTTTCTTTTTTCTTTTTTTTTTCTAAAAGGTCTGAAAACAAGCGCAATGTCGGTTTCCTCTCCACGTACAATAAAAGTTTAGGTGTGATGAATAATCAACTCGCTGAAAATAACGGTTTAGTCACGGTGATCATGCCAATGCAGAAGGGTGGAGATAATGTATGGCACATAAACGTCATATTCTTATGATACTTCACATGAAGTAACTTGCTCCATGCCCGTCGCTGGAAATGGGAGGCTTAGTCAAACACGCAACAGGAAAATAAGTAGTAAGCAATTGTCTGTTTTAGTAATTTATGGAGAATCCACTTGCACAAACTCTACCAAACACACTCCTAAAAGTCCCTCATGAGAATCAGAAGGAATAATTGACGGCATCATATTACTTAGCATATAAAATGGTGAGTGGGGGTTTCTGGCACAATTTCACCTACTTTTAAGGGGAATGGAGAAGGTAAAAAGTCTGAAGAGATCAAAACTCCTACAAGTGTTGCTTGAGTTCTGACCTCATCGACCTTTCAAGGGGCTCAGGGATTAGCGTGAATGCAAACGTACGGCACAGAACCCATTTACATGGCGTTTACCGAGGTTCTTTCCTCGTTGGGTCGGTGTTCTCATTGTATACAAGAGTGGGAGGAGAGGTGGAGAGTGATGTGCAATTCAGTGGCACGCTGCAATTTGTGTCAAGATTTAGCTCCATCCACCTACTTGGAGTACATCCACAGTGCATTCTGCACAGTGCACGCATGTTCTGTGAAGGTTTAGTCATTTTGAAGCCGTGGGATTGATATTGATTGCCACTCGAGAGCAGAAGAACGAGACGCTTTGAGACACATGATCGCCTTGTTACGTGGTTTTGTCCAGCGTGTTAAACAACTGCCTTTACCACGAGCAGACATAGAGGAGCTTTAGCATTCAATGGAGTTTCGTTTAAAGCCACCCGGCGGATAATGAAAGTGGTTCATTGAGATGTCAAATACAATTGCACATTATTATGCATGGAAAACATAGCTTCAATCTGGTTCTCCAGAAACATGCAATCAACTTAAAAGGGGAACTATGCCCATTTTCAAAAATGCATACATGTTGTTCCTGAGGTCTAAGACGGTCCAAAATGATTCGTAAACATGAACAGTTTCAAAAACAAAAAATCTAATTTGTGATGTCATCAAGTATTAAGTCCGGTACTGCTCCATAGACCATGAATAGACCATTAGAATGGAAATGCATTGCTAGGCAACAGCTTGTGTCCATGTTGATATCCTGTCTGCTGATATCATTCACATACACTGCAACAAGGAAAATAATGTCTTTATGTCACGGAACTCAACTTGGTGCCAAGCTGATGCTCTTCTTTGTTATCAATAACCAACCAACCATAAAACTGTGAATGACATTTAATAATATTCAAGAGGGCTAACGTTAGCCAGATCCGTTGATTTAATGTAAAATGGTCTATTTGGAAAGATATTATAGATGTCGGACACCAGCGAGACATTAGCTCATGTTCACAAATATTGATTGAACTTTCCTAGGCCATGGAAAAAACATTGGAATTTGTAATTTAGTTGGCGTCCCCTTTAAAAAGAGACGCGATCTTACCAATGACAGCATATTTTGGCTGCTGATTATTCAAATGTGACACGTGTGCAAAATAACACTCAGGGCTGAATGATAGTAGACATGACTCTGTGTCATGGTGTTCCACCCCAAGTAGAAAGTAGTAGGCTACTACTGTTGCATACGGTTGTTTTCAACTTAACTCCCTAAAGGGAACGAGAGAAGAGAAAAAAAAAAAAAAAAAAAAAGAGCAGACACGCAGGACCACAGAAAACAGGAAACCAACAGATGACAATGAGAGAGAAGTGAAGCAAACAGAGCAATGGCATGCCAGCTCAACACTGGGGCAAACACACACACACACACACACACAAAGGAACACCCCATCCCAAACGCATCCCACCCCCACCCCCAAACCCACAACCCTACCCACACGCAGAAAGAAACAGTGTGATCTAACCTTACCTTCATGATATAAGACATCCTCTACAGAAGGCAGGATGGAGAAAGAGAGAGAAAGGGGAAATGTGCATGAAAAAATACGACGAGAAAAGGGTGTGATAGAGAGTTAATGGTTGAACATTTTTATACCCCCACGCTGCCATTCACTTATTCTGTGTCTATGCAGAATAGGTTGATTCCTTCAAGTAAAAAAAGAGAAATATATGGAGAATTTGGCAGAAAGAAGGTTATGCATTCAGAGGACTATACATGCATTCTTTGCAGGGCAGAGAAAAATAGCCAAATAGCTACAAGCCTGCTTGGTTCCATTCTCAGTGGATCAGAAGAACCAGCTCGTGTAGTATAGGTGTGTATTTAGTGTTAAAAAGTACAGAGATTAAATCATTTTTAGCTTAAGAGCTTTAAAAAATTAAAAAATTAAAAATTTAACCAATTTAACCACTGGTACCCCTCAATGCCAGTCAGACTATGTAACTGGAATTCACTTCCCCAGAACATAATCATGTCACGTTTCAGACACACTTGAAGTAGTGTTAAAAATCGATTCTATTTACTTTATTATTAATAACTTGTTGCAGCTTTTCAGTCATGTACTTTATTTAGGTGGCCCACATATTGCGCGAAGCACTATTCTACATATGTGAAGGGTTTCCTGTTGTCAGCACGACACAGTACAACGTTTTTAGAGTCTGGCACCACATGTAGTTTAACTTATGTTAACATGTCAAATGTCAGTAGCTGATAAAGGTGAATAAAAATGTTTCGCAACAGTAGAAAAGTTACAATTCCAAAATGTATCTATAAATACTGAAAGCTTCTTTGGTTCTCCAGTACAAAAGTACATTACAGGCAGCTAACATGCCAATAGATTACGATTACTGTAGGTAGTTGCAGTGATATTTGCCGCCTGAATATCCACATAAATACTGCTGAATATGTATCAATGACGGTCCAATTTATGGATTAACGGTATATGTCAACTTCACTTGTGTTATTTGTGTGTTTGGTGGAAAGTATTGTGTAAAACCGGATAGTGGCGGTCTGAATAAAGTAGAGACAGAAAAGGGGACACAGAGTGGGACTTGAAGTGGAGGAGGACTTCTTGCGGTTCCTGACTAACAATGTACGGCATCACCACTTATAAAAAGATGCATATTAAGCTTGCGTAGGCTCGTTTGTGCAACTCTACAACCTCCTACCTCTTTGTATCCCAGTGCGGCAGAGGGCTTGAGGGGAGGCGCGGGGCGCAGGCAGCTGAGAGACCAGGGCTTGCTGATCTTTGGCGGTTCCAGGGGGCCGCGACTGACGGCGCTGAGGCTGCCCAGGTGGGACAGGTGAGTGGGCGTGCCAACCATGCTCAGGGGCTTCCCTTCTACAGTCTACATGAGACGATAAAAGGAAAGAAGACAAGCAAGTGTGTGGGAATTATGCGCGCAATGAAAGATGAGTCTAATGTTTTTCACACCTCAGCATGTTGCAAGGTTTACTCTTGGTATTGTTTTGACGGTTTACTGTATGTGTTTGTGCGTGTGTGTGACCTAACCTTTGAGATGGTTCCTGCAGGGCTTCCTCCTTTGGTGAAGGGCTGAAGGTGCTCTAGCCATTCTTGTAACTCCTGGGCAGTACTGCAGAAGACTGTAACACGATCGATCATGCTTCCTGCAGCACATGAACACACAAGCACACAAGAAAGTCACGTATTGCTGACAAAAGGTAAACATGCCACGACCACAACTAGAACAGCCAAGTAAGAAGGTGTCTTTTAGAGGTCAACGTCTACTTCATATTTCCCCCAAAATGTAGCAAAACACACGAAATAAAACAACCTGTACACAAAGACGCCACAAACAAAGAGAGAACAGTGGAAGGCAAGAATTTTGTTTTTGTTTTGGTGACTATTATGGTGCATACTTCCATTTCTTAAGACCTTCACACACTGGGAGCGTGACAAATAAACTACACAAAAATGTGAAATACTAGCCATCAAATTTTATGGCTTTTATTGTGAAAGGTAAGAACAGAAGGAGTGGATCTGGTACGCACTGCCTCTGTCACGGTGAAAAGTTTGCCGTCTTGGTTTGGACTACGCCTTTTGAGTTTATATAAATATTAAAAAAAGGCGCAACTCAATCCGGTTTGCACAACGTGATTGTTTGATGCTTTTATTCGTGCTGCGAAAGCTCAGAAAAATCTACTTTGTTCTGAAAAAAATTATGTTGCTTTTTCGCTGCGTAGTATTCGTGTTCTGTGTAAAAGTATTCATGATAAAAACGAAAAATATATTGAAGTGCAAATTAATAGTGAAAAAAAAACGCCCCCAGTGTGTAAAGGCCTTTTCTGTGGAAGTAAAGGGATGATCTGAATTAAATGCTCTATCTATATCCATGTGTGTAGCAACTGGTTTTCTGTTAAAAAAAAAAAAAAAAAAAAAAAAAAAAAAAAAAGATCTTCTTTTCATGAATGTGTACAGCCACCAGCTGTGTCAATATTTGACACAGTCCCACAACTGTTTATTGGGCTAATGGTTCATCTACAATTCTTTATTTGGGTTACAATCTAATACACTGTATTACTGCTGTATCCTCGACTAAACTGAAGAAGATGAGACATAGTTTTCTCCAGAGCTCCAGATGCAAACCTGTAATGTCCAAGGCATAGTGGCCATTGTCTGCATCCTCGGCATGTCTTGTCACTGTGGTGCCTGTCAGTGGCAGTCTTCCCTGAATGGGACAAGCAAAAAGGAGAGGAAATAAGATAGCACCATAACGTAGGTAGGACATGTTTTCCATATGTTGTTATAGCCTGGAATTAATTACATTATGTGCCAACAAAAATTAAAACTCATACAAATGGGAAAAAAAATACTCATGAAGGACTCATATAGGAGACACTGTTCACAGTGTTACTCACCTGATAAATAAAGCCACTCATCCGGGGACTGGCGGAGAGCATGACTAACACGTTAGGGAAAAGCATTAGATAGCGCTCCTCTTTTTCCTGCAAGAAAGAGACAAAAATGACTTGGTTTGAATGTGGCCTCTTAGTTTATTCAGATCAGTGAAAGCAAGGTGGCTGCAGTTGAACCCGTTTATTATGTTGCTTGTCATAAACCAAATTTGTGCTAGTTGAGGTCACACCTTCTGACCGAAACCATCATCATAGCCGACACTAGCATAATTTAGCTCAAGTTAGCAACTAGGAACTGGTTTGGCCAGGCTGTCGATTGTTATGTAGATGGAAAATAAGATGGGCTGCCAAGATAATTGGTATGAGGACTGGTATGGTGGTTGGAAAGCAGTTAGCAGTGATAAAAACATAAAAGAGGGTGAATCCAAATGTCTATCTTGGGTTTTTATTTTCCAACCACCAATTTTAAATCGACCCCTACACGGAAACCACATTATAAAGAGGAGTTGGCTTTTCAGTATGTGTATGGCCTACATAGGTTTCTGCTTTGACATATGAGAGGGATGTTAAATAACCAAAGAAGGAGGCCGTCATTTTGCACACACGGTTCATTGGGAACACTATAACACAATTAGGCTAAGTTCAATTATTCACATTTGTTGTAAATAATGACACTTCTGGGCATCGGGGCTGTTAACTTGTAATTGTGAGACTTGGCATTAGTCAAACAAATCTAGAGCACTTCACCTCAAGGCGCCATTCCCACTTCCTCTGTCTGCTTATCTGCAACACCCCATGCATTCTCAAGCTAAGACAATATATGACATATAGAGATAAAAAATAAAGCATCCAGGCTGTGAAAATATTAGCCAATAAGAATTGGCCGTATCTCAATTTGGACTCATGAAAGGAAGGAACATAAGATTTAGTGCACATTTCTTGAACTATTTAGGGTCATTGCAGCTGTTTGGATTGTTGGCTAAATGTTAAAACACTTAAATCACAAATTATGACAACTGCATGTCTAACTGCTAGTATATTATATGTCATAGGAGAGCAGGAGAGGTACCCAGTAGGCTTCATTGAGAAAAGTATATGATCATTTTAATGTGACATACAATGACTCCATTATTACAAAGTCCATTAGAGATGGGGGGTGGGGGGGGGAGCTCATGGAAGTCCATCTTACAGTCTTCTCTGTACATGCAAAAGCTCATTTGCATGCACTTTTCCTTCTATCCTCATTGACTGAATGGAACCCAGGTGATTCTAATCCACAGCTTTCTTCCTTTAAACACGACACGTCTCTCACCTCACTGGACCCATTTTTTATGTGGGCCTGGGACATGTAGGCCACGTGGCCCAGGCTCTTCATGCTATCTCCCTCCCAGCCACGCACTGGTTCTGACAAGATCTGGAGCTCCAGGTTCTTGCGCTTTCGCAGCTCCTGGCACTGCGTCTAAACACAAACACACACACCATTTAGTCAATAAAGATGCAAAAATATTATATCATTCATTAGAACAATTAGATATATAGGGCTACTTTGGATAGAATTGGAAATAACTTAGAGCTGATCTGGAAATCATTTTGCCGATATCTTTTTCTAGATTACTGGATTTGACGATGTCCAAATTACACAATGTCAAATATGTGACACACACTCGTACAAAACAAGGTGGTTTCTTGTCTTTTAGAAACACTGAGTAATGAGCAGCAGGTTTTGTTTTTCCCCCACTATGGATATGGCTTTAGAAAATGTAAACGTTTACTTTAATATTTACTGTGAACACTTCTTTTATACCTCTTTGTCATACGTATATGGAGTAACCTGCACAATAAAGTACCACATTTGCAGGTGCTGGGCAGGGGCTCTCCCTCCTCAAACAGGAAAAATGACAAGTCATTTTCCACTGCACATTGGGCAAAAATGAAGTTCTGAACACTGAGAGCTGCAGAGGTGTAACTAGCATTGCATAAGCCCCTACCCACCCAACCACTTAAAGACACAAAGCAAAAGGAGACTTGCAAATTACAAGTCAGCATTGGGTGATGCTTTTTTTCTCCCTGCTTCCCTGTGCAGCTCGGCTAAAGAGACATGTGAGTCACCTCAACTATTCTTACAAGGAACTCAAGACCTATACTGAGGAAACTGTGTCTCAGAGTGATGTTCACTCAGGTACAGTGCGGTTACATTGTTTCTAATCCAACTCTTCTCTGGTGCCATTTCAGTTCACACCCACAGCAGGAACAACATGATCATCAACATGCAGCACACACGTCCATTATTATTTTTCACACTATCGCCAGCGCATGCTCGTTTATCGAATGCTATGTTATACTGTCATTTGTTCGTCGTGACAACAACGGTGGCATCATAAAAACTATACAAATAGTCACAAATAACCCAAACATGAGACTGATTTCATTTAAGTGAGACGGTCATTAGAGACTAACCGTACATTTGAAAAGCAAATTTACTTAAAGCTGGGTTCGGCAGTCGGGATGTCAGCGGTTAACCACAGAGGACATGTAGGAATGTTTATGCATGCCTGTCTATGGGTTAAATAACCATTTATATGTATATATGGCCATATTAAGGCCCGTGCTTTGACACAAAACAGTGTCTTGAATTTTGTCGGGAAGAAAAATCAATAAATGAAGAAAAAAAAAAGGAAATTACAACCCAATAATTGAGAATCAACATGAGAGGCTTCCAGCTTGTTTAACTCAGCCTGGTTCTGTACTGTATGAGCTGAAGCCCTGGTGAAGATGAACAAAGATAATACAGTTGGAGGCATGCAGAGCCCTCTGGAAGTATCCAGACTTACCACTAGGCTCCTAAATGCTGCGGTTGCCTTTACAATATCAGCATAGTCAGGGTGGGCATCCTGTGGAGGAAATAAAACACCACATCAAGAAACACAGCAGCCCAACTCTAAATGTTAACGCACATACTATGTAAACTGTAATATACGCAGGAAGTCAGCGGTTGAAAGAGATAAAGACTCAAAAGGTTTTTTACCCTCCATTAACATACATTATCAGACATTAGTGGCCATTTAGTTGTTGGGAAAAAAAAATCAAATCTACAAAATGTAAAATCCGTCTAAACTGTGGTTACAAATATACAGTACAGCTATAAATACAACATTCTGATAGTATTTTCAATTCCTCTAGTAAAAGAATATATTTTTTTAATTACATATCATTTCAGTATATATTTAGACATTATGAGTTTATTTCCATGTGCTGTACCTCCACATGTCTCTCCAGCTCCTGCAACAGCGTGGGGTATTTGTCGAGCCGCATGAAGGGCTTACTGAGACTGGTGGTCAGGGTCAGGATCCCTGGAGAACTGGCTCCTTGGCTCTCCATGAACTTGTCTAGTTCCTCACTGTTAAACACAAAGTCTGTTTAGTTTTTTAGATTCTTTTATTGGGATAAACTACAGTGTACAGAGCACCTCCCCCGACTGTACAGGTCAAGGCTCAAGGACTATTCAAAGATGCAGATGTATGATGACGAGAACTTGATGGTACCATAAAACCATTAATGCTACCACAAAACATTGCATTGAATTATATATTTGTTTCAATATAAATTACTGGGATTTATACATTTTGCACACAAAAATGGTTTTATCATATAGTCAAATTTCCGATATGCTCTATACTGCATGAGAGTAATTTATTAACATTATGCTGTCTGTGTAGGTGAAGTGGAAAACAGATATATAGATATAAATGTGTTCAAAGGGGAAATTGGTTTCCATTGAATGCGCATCATATGTGCACCCACAGCAAATATACATGTAAATACACACACACACTACACAAATAAACAAATTTGTGCAGAAAAACTATGTACTATACTGATTTGCTGAAATATGAAAAGTTCTCTGAATTCAGATTCGGTGACAGCAAACCGATGAAATTAAAAATATCTAACCACTTTCTAAAGATGTACATTTATTGGTCATTGCTGTCAAGACCACTAACACAATGACAACCACACACATCATATCACCTGTTGAGCATGCGAGAATAAACCACAGATAACTGGAATGGTGTTAATGACATTAAAAAGACAGCACAAATTAGGTCATCGGTTTCTTTTTTGCACTTCTCCTCCTGCGATACTCTCACTTCACTGCAAACCTGTAAAATGTGATTTGAAAGTAACACCATTCACGGGTTTCCATGATCCAAAACTTCAGTCATACCGTATCCTGTAGCAACACTAACTGGTAACATTGAGTAAATGTCAATGTCACAAAAAAGAATCCTGCAACTGAAATGCAAAAGTGCTTACTATGAAAAGGCGCCTCACTTGCCTGTCAACATAACCACAATGACAATGTATCCTGTCAACAGTCCGCTTCCTGTGTGTAAGTGTACTTCATCTGCAGCTCACCAAGTAGAATCTAACAAGCCACTTCTACATTACTCAATATCAATGAAACTCGGTTTTTGCTATTTCACAGCGACTCTGATCACACATTAAAAACAGCCTTGTCACTCAATGACAATGACGCTCTTTAATAGTAACTGGGTTGAAGGAAACCTTCAGCACTCCGGGGACTCCAACTGCTCAGACTGAGTTAAGCCCGCTGGTCATTTACGGAGGGGAAGCCTGACACCTTGTGGTGAGTGAGCAAAGTCTGAGGGCATTTAGGTTGGTTATGTTGATGGTTTCCAACCGCTTTTTGTTCTTGACCCGATTACACATAAGGGCTGACGGTCTGAGTTTTGAGCAACTCAATCAAATAGTGATTATTACGTCGCAGATCGTTTTAGTTTTCATTTTTAGGGGCAGGAAGAGGACAAATTAAGACTCCAAATTTGTCGAGCAGAATAGAATTTTTCTCTTATTTCCTACTCAAGAAATCCTATCATGACCTCTTCAACCCTGAACTTCAAATCTTATGGATCCCTTCCTGAAATATTCCAGCCAATCAAATGGATATTTTCAGATTTATATCTGCACCAATCTTAAAAAAAGAAAAAAAAAAAAAAAAAAACTAATTTTAAAGTGACTGCTACAGTGCATCACTTCCTTGTATGCTAAAAACACTTTGTGATACCAGTAAATGGAATGAAGTCATATCTACACTGAGACAAGAAGCACTGCCAGAACGTTTGGGGAAAACAGTGAAATGTTTTGTGTTAATGCTGAAATGTCATTGTTCAAAAACATCTGTAGAAACATCAAATGCAGAATTGAGACAAAACCTAAAAAAAAATAAAAATAAAAACCAACATTGACCCTGGTGGTTTGTAGCATAGTGTGAAGGCTGCCGTCGACATTTACTGCTCCATAGTTGTAACCTTCATTAGATTAGTGAGTCTACCACCATAAGGCTCATTTAAGTCAATCACATGCCTGAACATTGACTGAACACAGTTGGTATGTGACAGCAGGGCTATTACATTTGCACTATTCATCCCAATTCTCAACATGTCTTCATGGTTAAGAATCAGACTTTTCTTTGTGGTGGTGAATGGCTGTGGTATGACTGACCTGTGGTCAGTGAGGATGCAAACAGCTGAGGGATGGCTGGAACAGTAAGCAAAGTACAGACTCTTGATCTGACACATCAGGTTTAAATAGCAGCCCGCCACTCGCTGCTGGCCCTCTGGGACTCTGCAAAGACAGAGGGAAATGGTTGGGGACAGAAGGCGGAGAGATATGGAGAGAGTAGAGAAGTTTGCAGTGATGATATACTGAATAAATTCCAAATAACTGAGAAGCTGCCATTATTCAGGGCGTCATGAATTTGATCCTGTCAAAAGATGTTTCACTGACGGGTAGAATACAAGACCGCTCTGACAAAATAAAAAGGTCTTCGGCATTCAACTGATTTCTCATCGGATTAACAGAGCACCAGAAAAATTGTAATACATTAAGATTTCTTAAACTGAATTCGATAGCGATTCCCAGGCCTCGAGCTGAAATGATATAGTTTACAGTATTTCAAGGACTGTAGATACTTCACATTCCTACCGGCCATTTACCAAAGCATAACATACCTTCTAAATGCTTTTTTTTTTTCCAATCTTTGCAAGTTATCCGAGCCATGAAGAAATAAATAGGAGGAAATGTCAGGGAGGAAGAAAGTGATTGCAAAAATGTAATCAAGTACGATATGCTTTGCGGAACATGTATGGTATGTGTGCAGTGTAGTAAATGGCCCACTATGAAACATAAATCAATACTAGAATGGTCTAAAGGCATTTGATTATGTACAATACAAGCACAGCAGAGAATACCCCGTGGTCCAAACTTTACTCTCCACTAAGATGAGTTTAATGAAAAAAAACTTTCCATGGAGGTCCGTGTCCAGCATGACTTACTTGGTACAGTCCTCCAAAGCCACACACAGTCCCTGCTGGAAGGTGAGTATCTCCTCCAGGTTTCCACAGAGGGTGGCGCTGTCTGCACTGCTCAGCCTGAAAACACACACACACACACACACACACACACACACACACACACACACACACACACACACACACACACACACACACACACACACACACACACACACACACACACACACACAATAGGAACCGTTCTACATCAGGCACGATGAAAGAAAGTTAAACTTTAAAGTACAACGACCTTTATCATCATTACGATTTCAGTAAATTCAAGAATATTGACTTATTTATGAACTGTTAATTTCTCCTTTTCGTTGCCCTTACTTGTCGCTGGCTTGCAGGGATCGGAGATAAGAACTGAGCACTGTTTGTAATTCTTTGACAAACTCCCGCTCATGTTCCAAGATGTCCTGCACCACCTGCAGAAGCAGCACAATCAGCAGAACAGTTAAAGAATGCACAAGATTTCCTAAAAGTTAAATGTTCCGGGTAAAACAAGTGAATAATTAGGAAAATCTGGATTATTTTTGTTTTTATTAGTCCACAATACTTCATCAGTCCTCTTGATATCTTTAGTTCACTTAAAATGTGAGAAAATGTTTGGCCTTGTTGTGGTTTAAAAATTGAGAGGTTACTTAAAATATTTGTCAAAAGTTAAAAACTAGATAACTAAAATAAACAAAAACTAAATATAAAAAGCAGACACACTGATCCCATGGTCACTAAGTCAGTATGAGCCGGCAGTATTTTTGATAAACTCCAACAAACAGTTCGGATTTAAGATTTGCTTACACATTGTTTTGTGTAAGCGAAGTGACATAAGGAAAAATGATATTTTCACATGTTCTACATAGATTTGACTCACCACACTGTAGTAGTTCTTGGTCAGCTGAGTGCCTTTAGGAGACAATGGCTTCTCTGTAGAGGAAATAAGTAAAAAGGATGAGAGCGCTCCTCAGAGCTAATTCGTTATAATCATCAAAAAGATGAAAGAAAAACAACCTTTGTACTGAATATTCCAACAAAACTTGAAACAACTAATTTAAGAAAACTAAAATGACTGCCTTGTGGTTGTTTCACTCTGCTAACCTGACACGCCGTTTACATAAATGTCCGTCCAAAATGTCATCACTGCATCATTTTACCCTATTAAACATTTGTGTAAATTGTCAGAATTAGTATAGGAATTCTTGAGGTCACAGTGACCTTGACCGCTGCTACCAAAATCGTATCAGTTCACCCTTGATTTCAGGTCGACGTTTGTGCAAAATTTGAAGAAATTCCCTCCAGGTGTTCGTGAGATATCACGTTCATGAGAATAGGACGGACAGACAACCTGAAAACATAAAGCCTCCAGCCACGGCTGTTGCCGGCAATGGGGCATGAAAAAATATTTATTTTAGGGAAATCTGTTTCAGATGATGACAAAACTCTGTTTTTCCAAACTAACAAGACCTCAGAATTTCTATCTCTTACCTTTATCTCATCTATTATTATTATTATTTTAATAAACATGTTATGCTTTCCCTCTCTGACCAGGAAGCTAAAATAAGTTGCTATGTATTTTTACAACACAAACATTTTTTAATCAAAGCTTCTTTTCTTTTTCTTTCTTTAAACATAACAATGCCACTGCATCATCAAACTAATATAGAGCACCATCATTACACCTCCAAAACAAGATGTTAAATACAAATTACCAACTACCATAAAAGTTTATCTAAATTCACATTTTGTATAGGACACAAAATGTTTACCCTATAAACTCCATTTGAAACTTACAGCACCATCATACTCCGGAATCCATGATTCTTATTGGGTGGCCAGACTCACCGCAGGGTTTGATCTCCCGGACGTAGTTGCTGGGGAACCAGCCCGTCTTGCCGTTGAGCGAGCCCTCCCACCAGCCGCCCTCCTCCTGCCGCATCACGTGGATCAAGTCGCCTTTATTGAATGACAGCTCATCCTCGTTGTTGTGCTTGAAGTTGAAGCGAGCCTTCACCATCACCTGCCCACCGCCACCGTTCTCAGACATCTCCTGTTGGAGAGACGGTCAAACACCAATCTCATCAGCAAACATGTCTGTGTGTTTGTACATGTGTAGGGTGCATGATAAAATCTTGAACCTGCATATTTGGATTTCAAATTTAAGTTTGTGGAAAATGTGTTGTGCTTCTCTTGATACAGTTATTCTTCATTACTCAAGACAATGAAATGTGTAGTCATCAGGGGGTAATCAACAACTAAACGACTAATTCAGGGCAAAATAGATTGAGGTGAACAAGCCTGTGAAGTGAGAAGAAAATACAGAAGGTACCGTACCACCGATTTGGATTGTCTACGCAGAGAGCCTTTGGATTTGGCAGAGGAGAGTGTGTGTGAAGAGGTCAACTGACTCGGAGAGTGAGAGCCAGAGTGCGAACGTGACCTCTCAGCAGCACATTCTATGGACACACATAGAGGAAATATGGAAATATTTTACGTCGGTAACATCGCTGTCTGAACTTGTGACTCCCTGGCCTTGTTCTCGTCAGGTGAACAACCTCACCACCAACAACACACACACACACACACCATCACAGCTGAGGCCAGGCACATACTTTGTGTGCTGACATCTTGATGATAATTATGTCCATTGCTCTGCACCACCACACCCCACACACACACACACACACACACACACACACACACACACACACACACACACACACACACACACACACACACACACACACACACACACACACACACACACACACTCGTTCTGGTTACTTGACACATGTTTAACAGAATTTCCTCCAAACCCGTCTCTCATCTGAAGTGCAGTTCAGTGGGAAAATAAACATCTAATTTATGTCACCGACATGCATCCCCACTCCAGTGTCATCACTGTGCCTCTGCAGCAGTTACAGGGATGTATGGTCAGTAGCTGCCGGCTGTCCTGCAGAGGAAGTGCAGCCCTTGAGGTGCACTGACACAGCGATCAATTTTGTCACTAGTCGTCACTTGAAAAGTGACACATGGCAACCCTGCAACCTCTTACAAGCTAACAAGCAGAAACACAATCACAGCGGACAGACTACCTAGTAAATGCCAACTGGATGCAAGCCAAGTCCACTGTCTAATCCCTGTGCAAATCACAGAAGAAAGAACATAAATAACAGTTCTCCGTTATCCTTGATAACCTCTTATTCAGATGCAATAAGGAGTTCAGATCGAAGCAATAAAACTGACAAACGCTACTGCGCACTTTCACTCACAGGCCGTAAAATGTGCTATGGTAACACTTTGTGTAATCTTGTTTCATCAGCATATCATGTGGAACCTATGGAATGTATGGAAAAAGGCCGGCGGTTCCCTACTGCTGTCCATATGCTGAGGCGTGAGGGAGGGATAACTGATGTGATGAACGCGACACCGAGGACAGAAGGGACGGGCTACATGTACTGCAGGTTGGGCGCACGCACACACACACACACACACACACACACACAGCTATTTTTTCCACGCAGGCTGTGTTCAAATGCATTTACCCTAAACCAACATTCATTCGCAGAACAGAAATGTCAGGAGCAAAGCCGGAAGAGGATAACGAATGGCAACACAGGGGCCCCTTATGTTTGATCATATCAACTAACTTGTGACTAATCCACTTCAAATCAAGTTCACTTTTGAAGATGGGAGAACAGCTGCTGGGCATAGCCGGCCTATAAAAGATTTGCATATCAAGCGGAGCCAGAGTACTGACGGAGGCTTCTGGCCCACATCTCAGATTGTGGCACGCGTCCTCCTCTTCATTTAAGTGCACTCAAGAGCTTGATCATGCATTAACAAAGTCATGGCAAGTGTAACATATCCCCAAAGGACAATAACATCATGTAGTGTTGAAACAATTAGCCAATTAATTGATGGGTCAAAAACCACACGGCAATGAATCAATTCAGTAATTTATCAAGCAAGCTATCTTAAATATTTAAACTACCATATAATAAGTGAGGATTTGGTGCCTTTGTCTGTTATACATCATTGTAAGCTTAATATCTGGGTTTTGTACCGTTAGTCAAATAAAACTGGAAGACATCACCTTTTTAAAACTTTCTGACATTTATAGAGTAATCAATTAAACAGAGATGAAAATAATTATGAGCCGCAGCATCAGAATCCCGTTACACTGTTTACATACGGTAATGTCACAAACTTCCAAACCACCAAACAAATAGCCTGGAAGATTATGATTAATCATGAGACACGCAGAGGTGGCCGATTGATCCAGAAACGCTGAGTAAATCATTCTAAAGGTTCTCTGGCCGCTGTGCGCTGGAGACTAGAGGGAGACTGGTAGAACCTCTTCAGTGCCCTCAAACAAGGACTCAGGCAAAGCAATTAGGCTATGGGGGTGCTGCACTGCGAAGCATTTTATGCTGCGTCCTTATTGAAGAAATGCTCTTGAGAGGTGTGTGTGTGTGAGATACTGTACTAACAATGCACTTTGCTTCATTCTGAGGTCAATCCTAATGTCAAAAACGTAAAACGAACAAAAGAGGATATTATTATGGGTGTCTCAATGGATGCACATGAGTAAATATGCCACGCAGCATGACACAAACACACACACTGCTATGCCAGCTGCCCACGGATCACACACACACACACACACACACACACACACACACACACACACACACACACACACACACACACACACACACACACACACACACACACACACACACACACACACACACCTTGTTTACTGGAATATTTCCATCAAAGTGACAGGGGAGGAAGTGTAATATACAGACTTCCATTGAATTCATGATTTATTTTTACACACCAGGATACTGTAACGTGAGACCAAATGCTACTACTCACTTCTATTTGATGCTTTACTTTCAGAGAGGACACATTTTCATAAAGAATTCCCCAATATGAGGGACTGGAGGCACACAGTGGGAGAGAGATTGCAAAACTCTTACCTTGAGTGGCAAAGTTGACTGCCAGCAGAGTGGTCAGCACCTTGCCAAAATTCTCGCCAGTGTATAGCCACTCTGGTTCAAACCCCTGGATGGAAAAGGAACAGAGACGATGGCATCAGACCAAAAACCCCAAACACATCTGTTCATACAAGCCGGAATCCATAAGCCGTGGAAGAAGAGTAAGTAACAATTAGAAGTTATTCTACTGAAAGCACAGATCTGAGCCGTAAGGCTTGTTAAGTGGTCACACAGACAGTACAAACAATAGACACACACACGGATTTGAATAGCCCTATAACAAGATAGAGATAAAAGAAGTTGAGCATAAACCTATATTATGCGACTTAGTGGTTTGTAATAAAACAGACACTGCCGATTCTCTCTCTCTCTCTCTCTCTCTCTCTCTCTCTCTCTCTCTCTCTCTCTCTCTCTCTCTCTCTCTCTCTCTCTCTCTCTCTCTCTCTCTCTCTCTCTCTCTCTCTCTCTCTCTCTCTCTCTCTCTCTCTCTCTCTCTCTCTTATAAGGTTTCACATTTTAAATAAAACATCTTAAATATAGAGTTTGAGTAGTAAAGCCTTGGTGATGGGTTATGTAGAATCTCATCTGGAGTTAAAGCAAGTGTGACCATCACATCTCTAGCTGTAGCATCAGCTTTAGGGTCTACATGACCACCTAGATTTACTCAGCTTACTTTTCATCATGTAAAAGAAAAGAAAAACTAGAACATAACGTCAAGCAAAATGATTTTGTACCACTGGTTTCAAAAGTAGACAATACTATAAAAGACCTTTGCATTGGGAAAACAAAATGGAGCACATAGGTCTTACATCACAATATTGATCAGTAATAACTGCTGCCAGTATTGATGTCTTGACCATGGTTAGCGCCAGTAGTTTCAATGAGTCACGGTATGAATACATGTTACTCTGAAGGACTGTAGCAGTGTGTAAAATCTGAACAAATTAATAATCTCATGCAGTTTATAACGCGGCAGAAAATCTGTGGCCTTGAGCGGTAATTGGTGCTTCCTCTTTCTGCAGCTCAGGGCAGAAGTGAAAGCAGTGTGACTGCTCTCTTTGTGCAGTCACAGGACAAGTTGCCACCATTTGCTATGGCGGAGGAAAAAAAAAAAAAGAGAGAAAAGCTTCTTTAACCACGATCACATCACTGACCAAATGATGGGTAGGGCCTGCTGACTTAGAGAAATGGGACGGAGGCAAAAACGTCTGCCCATGAGCAACTGGCTGGCCGCAGAAGGTCTAATTATGGGCCATGGCAGGGTTGCTGGATAAAAGCAAAGGGGGACCTCCCAGACATAACAAGCCAGCTGGGCAGGACTACTGCACTACTTGACTTTGCAGTGAGCCAAGCTTGCTGACTCAATTAGCCGTTTAAAGAAACCAACTGATGTGACTCAAGACCAGAAATGATTATTTATAAAGCTGGAAGAGAAATTACTGTCCAGTGCGGCAGAAATTGGCTGGTACAAAGACAGGGGGAAAACTCCCAACATCTGTGAATGATTTGAATATCTTTTTAAGTAACACAGCCCTGTAGTGTATGTATAGGGGCTTGTTTTTTTAACCTGCAGAAAGCAAACCAATATCAATGCAGTATAAAAGACAACATTTGTTTAAAAAAAAAAAAAGGAAGTAAATAGTATTTAAAAGTAATTTGTGGCCATTTGAAAACCACTATTCAGCAGCCCCCCTCCTGTCTGTTGAGTGGGAGTGACTGACAGCATGGACATGCGAGGAAAACAGATGTCAGCAGGGTAAGCAGATCACAACACGAGCGAGAGCGTGTTAAAGTCTACTCTCTGCAGAGGGTTAGTTAAGTAAAGAGATCATGTATGAGAGAGAGAGAGAGAGAGAGAGAGAGAGAGAGAGAGAGAGAGAGAGAGAGAGCCATGTCACAGCATCACACTACTTACCTCCACTTTCAAGGACGAGCATCCTCTTAAAAACTCCTTGGTGTTGGTGATGCAGTCGGCTTCAGTTCTCGGATCCTGGCAATACTGAGCACACACACACACGCGCACACACACACACACACACACACGGAATAAACATACAAACACAAACCACTGACAGGAGCTCGTGTCTGACGCCTACGTTGCTGTCATCTCAGTCATACAGAAAAAGTAACATTGCTGTTGCACGTCCGGATGTGGCAACTAAATAATTGGAGTCTTTCTGCGTCTCCCTCCGTGCATACATAACCATTAACAACACAGACTCGTCAAAGTAACCGTATTCAAGCAAAACATCCGCTCACTTTCTAAACCTTTCAAAATAAAAGGTTTCTTCACGCTCGAGTTGCGACGTTCAAAAAGGGGAATTTGGAGGAGAAATGTTTCACTGCTTTTGAGTAAAGCCCGCACTGTGTGACAAGCAAAAAGAAAGAGCAACAAACGAGGCAGGGGGGTTAATCACAAAAGAGAGAAGTCACTACTTCCGGTTTTATTCTAGTTCAGCTGTTTTGACGCTCAAAAGGGGGAGGTCGCCTCGGCGAGAGCCTCCAGGAGGAAGTGACGAACACGTCTTCGCAACTGTTATTTGTCATTATCAACTTTGTCCTCTCAACAAGCCCTGCGTGTCTTTACCGTGGAGGTAACACATCCAAAATAAAGTTGTCTAAAAAAAAACTAAAAAACGCAACCCACTGCTCGAGCTCTCCGTGTCCGATGTTGCACGCACTCCTCCTCCCACCGACTTTGTCCCGTTCTCGGTGCGTGTCCACACCGAGTCACTCGTGTCAAGAATGCGGAACATTTCTCGCTCGCTTCACAGGAAACCACGTCTTAAAATCTCACAAGTGAAAACTCAACACATAGCAGCTTTTAATTGGATGCACGAGGCCCCACAGCAAGCTGTTAAAGCTACTAACTACTAAGTATAAGGGCTCGTGAGCCGCGAGCTACAAACATTAAAAGGCCCGCTGCAGGGAGAAGTTCTTGTCGGGTATCATTTTCATCAAACCCCTCCCTTCCTTCCCTTCCTTACTTCCTTTCCTTTCACCGGGGAGCCGTCGATCATTTGGCATTTGTTGACTTTAAATCGACTTAAATCAACAACTCACCTTGGGAGTGAAGCCAGGTATGAGCCGCTCCGCGAGCTTGCACAGGACGACCCCATCCTTCAGCGATGTTTTCAGAAACTCCTCGGGATCCGCTATGTTCTTCTTAGGCGAGCTGAGCACTCCGAGTGAGATCAACCACGTTACCGTCTGCTCCTCGGGATTCATGGCTCCACCAAACGAGCATTGCCTAAGCACGCATTGCTTAAAAAAAACTATAGAGAAAAAAAACAAAAAAAAACTGGCGGCCTGTTCCGTATCAATATGAAACTCACATCCGCACTTCTGCTAGAAGTAAAAAAAAAAAAAAAAAGAGGCGGTGGGGGAAGGACGACGCTGTTTCTACACGCAAAACTGATGATCACCCCTACTGGCAAATAGGCACCTCAACAATAGACAGGAGTCGTTTTCCTCTGCAGAGCGGCTGGTGTTGGCGGGGAGCACTTTCTCTAATATTATGTTACAAGTGGAAATGCAGCAATGATCAGGAAACACCACCAGGGAGCGGATATCTGACGCGCAGCAGCATATTTTGGCAACAGAAAAAAATAAATGTACCACGTACTGTAGGAATAAATGGATATGAGACATGTAAATAGTCTCTCACTCTTTAGACTAGAGGTTGAAACACATTGCATCTTCAGTATAGTTTAAAAATAGTGATCATGATGCAAATTGTGTCCTGCTGATGTTTTCTGACACAATAAGCTGTGTGTATTATCATGTCAGCTACTTTGTATGTTGCATTGTGATATTTGGAAGAGGAAACACGATGGCCTCAATAGATCTAAATATTCATTCAAATAAAAGCTGATCACCATTCAAGCTTCAGAATCAGGTAAAAAAGAAAAGATGTTCCCAAGAAGGTACCACAACACAGCAGCCCCACTATAAAAAGTAACTAAAGTAACCCATTTGGGGAATAATTGTGCTAATTGCATTTTTATTTCATGATAAAAAAAAAAAAGAGCAAACAAAAAGGTTCTTTATAGTCTTTATTGAAAACACTTTGATTTGAGCAAATCCTCGGCTTGTGTTCTTCCCACTTTCAACGCGCCTTCCCACTTGAAGACACGATTCCACCAGCACTCAACAGAAACCTGTGCCAGCATCTGAAAGACAGTAACCATTACAGACAACTGATTAAAATCAACAATTTTATTATACAGGGATCTAAATATATCAACATTTTCTATGCAAGAGACAGCATTTTATTTGCAAAGAACTTTATAGACATACCCGCGCTGGTGCACTGAGGTTTAATTGGTCCAACATCTTGAGGACAGAATTCAGGTAAGTTGCAAGGGCAGTTGCCTTGGCGGGGTATTCAACCTGCAATGAGAACATACAATTAACACATTGCCCATCTCTTTATCGTGTATTCATAAAACATCTGAAAACTATTGTTTAGTCCGTGGTCCGACTGCGAATTTGCTTCTGCGATTGTTTCCAGTTTGGCGGTTTAGGACGGTGGCGTTCTTCCAGAGGTCTCCGTTGTTTCGATTGGCATGCTCGTGGAAAAGGTTTTGATACTGAGAAAAAGGCTCCTAATTAATAAAAATGGCTTTTAATTTTCACCAAGACAAAGTTCTTATGGTGGGTGGGGCGCTGCGAGAGTTACCTGCAGGGTCAATGGGTCAGGTAATTGGCAAGGTTCAATTTATACATTTTCTTGCACTGTGAAGTGCTCATTTTCTTTTGCCAATAGAATTCATTCGCTGACAAATAAAGTCAATGGACGACATGTTTAAATGTCCCATCATGTTATCGATCTTACGTTTAACATGGATATTTAGTCGATATGGGCAGTAATATATCCAAGCACAGGGAATAAATGGGCAGTGTTACCCATTTCAGCATGCCATTGATTTTTCCTTTTAGAGCTCCATGTGTCAGAATTGCAGGTAAGGACGAGGTTTTCAGAGTTGTCTTGATGGTTTTTTGAACGTTACTCCTTGAGGGAGTGCTTTGCTAGGCAACACATACTCAGTGGTCAACGGATGTTTCCAAGGACTTTTTGGGGTTCCTTATGGTTGCAAACTCTCTGGGGCTCATTAAATATTCTGCATGATATTGCCACAAACAGATTTTTTTTTTTTTTTTGCCGAATGCAGCGCCAACAGGGACTGTGATATGTGGACACCGCTTTTTGAATAGAATTTTGTTTTTCAGTTGAGATGCCAATGGCCATATATTCTTAATAGCATGAAAATATGCAACTTGGATTGCAGGTCAGAGGGTGCGGCAATGGGAAAGAAAAAAGCTTTACGAGGCTGCCTGAAATGCCGCTTCCTCTGGGGAGAAGAAAACCGGCAGCTTCTTGTGACTGGAGATTGCGGTAGTCAATGGTATGAATTGGTTGGTTATTCGTGCAGCTCTTCTTTCTTTGTGCCACAGTGGTTATCTGTCGTCATTACACGAATGCAGTCATATCTTACCGTAACCATCATATGAATCTCTGTAGGAGCCACCACTTGAACGGTCCACATAGCTTCTGGGTTCCCGGCCTCCACCATAACCCTCACGGTCACTAGATAATAGGAGCAATCGTTATTTAAGGACCAGGTGAGATCCAATCTCAGTCTTTAACTTTTTTGTATCAACCCGTACTCATACCTGTATCCTCTTGACATTGAGCCATAGTCATCTCGGGAACTGGAATTGGAGTATTCTCTGTATGAATAATCTCTTTGAGGAGGTCCATAGTCCCTTGAATCTCTTGAATTATAGTCCCGACTGGAGTAGCTGAAAAACATAGCACAAATGACTACAAAACCGTAACCACGTTATAGTAGATCTATACTGTTAAGTTTTCTATTTCACTAAAGTAACTTAGTTTAGCATAACGAAACACTATAGAGATGTCAGAAACAAACATTCCAAATACTTGTTTAAGCAAAAACGTAATAGTGTCACACCACAGTGTAATGTAACTAACTGGAACTAAATATCCCACCTGTCTTTGGAGTTGTAATGCTCATCTCTTGGTGAGGGGTAATCATCCCTCCTGGACATCATTGAGTCTCTGCGAGGAGGGGTTGGACCATAGGGATCCCTGTCCCTTGACATGGGGGCTGGAAAATACGAAGTAACACAAAAAACATTAATCACCAAATATGTCTGGGTGCTTGCAGAAGAGCTGTTGAAGTCTACACAGCCAGCACACTTACTTCTGCTCATGGGACCAGATGGAGCGGACCTCTTGGGTGGGGGACCTCCGTTGCGAACTGGAGGTCCTCTCTTCATCGGAGGGGGACCCCTGGATGACATCCCTTTAAAGAAGGGTTCTACATTCCCTGAATTATCATAGTAGTCTTTTCACAGACAAGAAATGCAAATATTAACACACTAGGCTCCAAAGATGTTTAACAAAAAAATACATTCAGTGAGAATATTTTACTATAAACACACATTCTATTATTGTACAAAGTCAACTGAATACATTAAGAATTTACCTCTGGATGGTGGGCCCCTCATCCCACCAGGACCTCCCCTGGAACCACGGGGGCCTCTGGGTGGACCACGACTGCGGGAATGCATTGGTGGAGGTCCTCGTCTGCCAGCACTCTCAAACTGAGGCTTTGTTGCTTGCTCCACTTTGATGGGCTTCCCATCAAGAGACTGGTAGAAGAGTTCAAATAATAAATCACACACTCAAACATTTCTTCAATGATTATGGCTGATTAAAAAGTGTACTTACCTTTCCATTCATCTCACGTGCTGCATCCTTTGCGTCAGCCGGACTTTCAAAAGTAACAAAAGCAAAGCCTCTTGATTTGTTTGTCTCACGGTCTTTCATCAAAATAACTGAAATGAGGAAAAACAGAGTGAGAGGAGAGTTCGTGCTTTGTGACAGATTATGCTAATTACATTATTGTCTTACAAAGGAACAACAATAATGTACCTTGCAACAGTAAAAGTTTGCCAAAACGTCCCCTTTTACAAAGAGATTCATTTTTCATGTGTTCCCTTCATGGTTTAAATGGTTTAAATAATAATGAACAATGTCCTTCATGTTAAGCGGAGAGAAACTGGGGACTGGAGTAAAAGGGGGAAATTAACTTGTGATTGATTGATTTATTATTTTAAATTAATTCCAATAAATTCCCAGATTCATAAAAGTCAAAAAAATTGTTTTATGATAATCCCTCCTTAAATGTGAAAAGTCAGTCATGTGATGCAATACAATTACATCCAGGCTACACGCCTTAGATGTGCGTTAAAAGCGCGAAAAAAGTAAAAAGAAAAAAAAAAAATTTAAAAAAAAAAATTGGGAAATTGTAAGAATTAAAACTGACGTACGTAAAATCTAATTCCATAGATATTGACTATTTCATCCAGAGTTAACCAAGATACGAATTGAAAACAAATGCTCAACAGTGGTTCTGGTCGCACCTTCGACGATCCTGCCATATTTGCTGAAATACTGCTCCAGGGCCTTCTCGGTGGTCTCGGTGTTCAGACCCCCGATGAAGAGCTTCCCTGGTCGGTCTGCCTCTGCCATGCTCAGCAACACACCGCCTGCAAACAAACCAACAAGCGTCGTACATAGTCACTTGTAGCATTTGCGAGCACGGGCCTGCTGCTCCCCGTGCCTCCCCTCCGCGTACACACGTCTTTGCGGGGATTACCTCGCTCCTCGGGAAAAGTCCTCGGCTGTTGAATGCGCAAAATGGCGATAAACGTGCCAGCTGTTTAGTTACTTTGCTCACGCTAGCCAGCTAAGTATTCCAGCTAACGTTACCAACTCGAGCTTTCCAACGCCAACACACTGTTTTTTTTTTTTTTTTTTAAAGTAAAAATAAAAAGCAACACTGCTATGTGGTTGGTATTAAGTGTGCGGGCACGCAGCCAGCTGTTCAGGACTGTACTGCTCACGGCTTTGTGTAAGCGACGGTGCTCAACGGTTATTCCTCGCCCTTCTTCCTCTTCCTCCTCCGCCGCCGCCTTCTTCTTCTTCTTCTTCTTCTTCTCTGTTTCCGGTAGACCAGACGCTCCAAGACGTCACGCTGCCGCCTACAGTTGAAAACCGAGAGTCATGTTAAACATATTTATAAGTCTGTGGTACGTATGTGTCCTATTTGTAGTATATGAGCTATTTATTTGATGTTAGTATTTAGTTATTTTATTCACAAGTAATATTGTTTAATTTGTCTAGATGTTCGCTTATTTAGGTTAGATTGTTTTATATATTAGGATAGTTTCTTCTTTTGATAGCTTTTTGTTTAGTTTCATTATTTGTTGTGTACTTAGTTTTTTGGTTAGTTCATTTGTTTATGAATTTGGTAACACTGTGGGCACCTGGGGTTATATATAGGAGTATGCAGGTACAGGACCAGCCTGTACCTGAGTTGGCCTATGTTGTTTTTTTATCAGAGCAGGAGAGGCAGCAATAGGAGTTCCTTTGTTATTTTGTTTTGTTTGTTTGTTTTATTATTCAGAGAACAATTCCTTAATCTCTGTCTGGTCGGCCCACCGTACCTTCTCTCAGCTTGACCCTATTAAGCCCCCTTTCAGCCACATAAGCCTATCCAAGAAAAGAAAATTCTAGCAAACCTACATGTTCCTCCTTATATGGAGGGGACCTGGACTTTGTAAGTTTTGTAATCAGTTTGGTAAAAAGTTTTGTTTTTTTTGCAATTGGGCATCAGGATGTGCTCCCCCAGCTGGAATGGACACATTTAGTGCGGGATGATGATAATTTGAGAACATATCCGACATTGTATGGAAGCACCGTCATCCATGGCTGGATTATGGACTGCATGGGCCAGTGGGGCCAGGTCCAGTACCCCCAGGGCCTCGGACTGCCAGGGGGCCTCCAATCATCATGCTTTCAAAGGAAGTTGAACGCCAGGCCACTGAGTGGCTTTTAGTGTGAGCAAACTACTAGGACCCCCAGGTCCCTCAACGCTTACAATGTGCGGACCCAGAGGCTTCTTGGTGTTTAAAATGTGAACCCCTCACTGCTTACAATGTGAGATCAGCGTCGTCAGTGTCAGAGGTCTGCGTTGATGATGGCAACGGACTCAACCTTTGTTGAAACACTGACCTTGTCTCGATGCATTGTGGATGTGACTTTTTTGCATTGTCATCCCCATTCATATACAACCAATGCGTTGAATGGTTTACAAAGGCACAAAATTGTCTACAAAAGCAAAAAGTTCTCCACAGATATAGCGACTTAATTTATTTCTAAAAGGGCATCAAAGGATATGTGCCCAGGGGCCTCGCAGGATCATGATCCAGCACTGGGGACATCTGTTATGTTTCATCCTTCACTTATTCACACTTTCCCTTTAATTTATCATCTGTATTTACCAGTATCAGCTTGAAAAAGGGACTTTCTTCCTTTCAGTTTCATTGAATTGCACGGTATTGAATGGGCCTAAGAAAGTTGTGGAATCAGATGCCTCTATTGACAACTTCCTGCCCCCCCTCTCACAAGACAGGTCAACATCCAAGGTCGCTATGGCAACACTGACCTGGGAGTATTCAGATTATTATTATTACTATTATTATTATTTTTATAAGGCTAGTAATACCACATACAAATGGTGCAAAACAATATATGTAAATGTCCTGCATTCAAAAAGTTACTTTTAAGGAACCAAAAGTACAATTTATTCCCATTACCCCTTACAGAGTACAGTATTACATTATTAGATACATTTTTATTATCAATATTGATGCCTTGACATGGTGAGCAGCATTTTTATGTAACTGGTGCTTGCAGCTTTACCCGATTTTATAATGTAATTATAATGTAATTCTATAATTTATGTAATGTTTCTAAAATTAATCATTAATCTGAATGTGGTTCTGTTACTTTCATTTTATCTTCAAATACCATCTACATATCTTTCACACAAAAAACCCCGCATGTACTCGTTTGTGCAACTAATGTTCAGTATAAAGCACAGTGACGTTACTGTTCATGGAGAGACGACTAGGATGTTTACGGAGGAATCAATAAGCAACGTCAGTGCTACTTCCACGGTGTCAAGCAAGTCGGTCAGAACGAAAAAGGAAGTTGGATTTCTCTCCTTTCAACATAAAACCACCGGGGACGTACCTGAATTAAACTTAACATGTAACTGACTATAATCGTATTCCTACAAAACCTATCCTACAAAGAAAATACCACAGTTGTATAAACATCTGTTACAAATGTATAAATTCTACACACTAAACAGATTACTTATGAACCAACTTTACTTTGAAGGTAAAATCCTTCGGCTTCCGGTGCTGTTCTTGCGACTTCCACATAACTTGATGGAGTTGAACGTCACCGATGCTGCTTGAGTCCCAGGCATACGAGCTACTGCGTCCCGAGTAGAAAGACGGAGCTAGCTAACGGTGTACAGCTAGCAAACATCCCCTTGGACACAAGTATATAAAATCTAAGGACAACCCCGTCTGTGACAAAATGAAGAAGCGGATACACTCTGGTTTCGTGCTGGTTTATTCGCTGGTCTCGTGTTTCTGTTCGTGCTCTGCGTTTTATCTTCCGGGTTTAGCCCCAGTGAGTTTTTGTGAAAAAGACAAAGGCGGTGAAGATTGCCAGGTATGTTGAATTCACGAGACCGACCTTTTTTATGTAATGCACCGTTAGTGTGTTTATATTCTGTAGTTCTGTAGCATATTCATTTTTAATGTGGTGTCTTCCTTAATGTTGCTAGCTAGCCAAGCCTCCCTTTAGGCCCAGTCTTTTACCTGGCCCCGGAGCCCTGGCACATATGTGACTATAAATAAAGATAAGGTTATCTAGCAATGCTAACTACTAATTTATGTTGTGGCCACGGGACTCTAGAAACTATCGAGGTGTCGTGTTTGTCACCACCTCACCGTGAGATTATTGGCATGTGAGCACTCTTTCAAATAAGGAATTATGACTGAATTATGACGTTGCTTATCTTGACTGGCCACTGCTCTGCTTACGTTACCTGCCAAGGCAAGTTTAGAGTGACCAAGACAACGATGGGCAACCTCAAACTGTCAGCTTTTGGCCAGTGTGAACCAGGTTTTTCAGCTACAGAACAAATATAGACTGATAGACAAACTGGGTTTGCTTCTTTACAGACAGCCATTCAGCTGTTTGTGAATCGCTTGGACTCAGTGGAGTCAGTCCTGCCTTACGAGTATGATGTGTAAGTAACAGTTCGTTTCTCCTTGATGCCATTTGCGAAAGATGTATGTTTCCCAACTCATCGTCATCTTCTGTGTGTAACCGTTGTTAAAGGTTTGACTTCTGCAAAGATGAAATGGAAACGAGGCCTTCTGAGAACCTTGGACAGGTGCTGTTTGGTGAACGAATTGAGTCTTCGCCATACAAGGTGGGTGATAACCAGAACATGTAAGCATGTATGGTGTTTACATGTATGTTTGATTTAATGTATTATATTAATGCAACATTACTCTCATTTGCCTTTTTACAGATCAACTTCAAACAAGATGTGAAATGCAACAAGCTGTGCACCAAAAGCTACACAAAAGGCAACCAGCAGGATGCCACCAAACTGGATTTTCTTAAGATGGGGATGCAGCTGAACTACCAGCACCACTGGTTTGTCAATGTTATACTGCACTGTACTTTCAATCTATACTTGTGAGTTAGGCATAGTAGGGCGGGGTTTGTTTAAAGATGAATAACCGCAGGAAAGCTAATGGATGCATGCACAGACTTTATTTATCAAGACGTTTGTTTATGTAAACCAATAATTTTTGTTTTTTCAGGATCATTGACAACATGCCGGTGACTTGGTGCTATGATGTGGAAGATAGTCAGAAGTACTGCAACCCAGGCTTCCCCATTGGCTGCCTCGTTACCTTAGATGGCCGAGCTAAAGATGCTTGTGTTATCAATGTGAGTTGTGATTTCTGTCTTTGAACGTGTGTACTCTACTTAACATATTAAGTTTAAGATAATTGTTCATCTGCTTGTGAAGTGGTTTCTCATTCTGACGAGATCCTCGATTTTTGTAATGGGTTGTCCCAGAAAGATATAGATAAGAATATATTTTTTTCTCTTTCACATCTCCAAATAATCACTTAATGTAATCATTTCTAATTTCTAGTTTTAATGATAATTTAGCTGAGTTTAGTGAGTATTTATAGAGCATATTAGCTTATTGTGTTAAACGAATACAAAATACATCCGTAATGCACGATTAACAGTAATTCTTTCTCAAACAGTATTTAATAATAATTATAGATGCACTCCAAAAATCTTTCATATAATTTTTGAAGCAATGTCACTAATGTAACCAAAAATATGATCATACCAGAATTGATGGGCCCATGCGCCACAGATACAGAATAGTGCAACTCACATATGATGATGAGAAGTGAAGTTGGAAGCCACGTTATAGAATGTTTTAAATAAGACAATCCCAGCATAGGAGATGCTCAACAACACACAGATATTTTTACAAATCTAACCTTGAGGAATCTGAGTACTTGATATTAAGTAAACATTTTTTTTTTCAGTCTGATTTCAACAAGAAGAACACGTTTTACGTCTTCAACCATGTAGACATCAAGATCACTTACCACAGTGGAGCACAAGAAGGATGGAGAGGGGCTCGGCTGGTGGCGGCCACTCTGGAGCCAAAGAGGTAATTGTGGTTGGTCGTAGTTTAATATGATGTGAACATATTTTGAATTATGTCTAATCTATCTCGACATGTCGCAACTAAATTACAACTCGCCAGTCAAAACCAACACTAATAATTAATAATCTAACATGAGGAATTTTGTGTGTTTTGTGCACAACAGCATCAAACAATCAGATGAAAAAAACCTAAGCTGTGAAGGAGGCAGCCCAATGGAGGTCCCTGGGGTGTTTGATAATGATGTTTCAATAGTTTACACCTACTCTGTCACATTTGAGGTAGGCCTCCAAACTACATGCCCAGTTGTAATATATAACCAATTGCACTATAATTAATGTATAACGATTTCTATGTGGCTATTTTGTGTGTGGTGTTTTTTGCAACAATTTTACTTCTTTTGACAGGAAAACAATTCTATCAAGTGGGCCTCTAGGTGGGACTACATCCTGGTCTCCATGCCTCACACCAACATCCAATGGTTTAGGTATGAAGATATTTTTCACCACAGAAACGGTCTCCCTAAAGCCCCCTGGGTCTCGATGCTTGTTAGTTGATGCTATGGTTTGTCTTGTGTGTTTGTCCAGCATCATGAACTCCTTGGTCATTGTCCTCTTCCTGTCTGGCATGGTTGCCATGATCATGCTGAGAACCCTGCACAAGGACATTGCCAGATACAACCAGGTGGACCAGGTAAAGGCATCGTAAAACTCTCTCCGTCTCAGTTGGAGCTGATCCAGATGTGTATATGAAGCACCAGCATACAAGTGAAGCATTCTTGAAAATGCAGCTGTTAGTTTTTAAGGGTACAATTTGAATTTGATTTAGTTCTCTTCCTGTTCTGTCAACATGCTGCCACCATGCAAATTAACTATTTAAAGTAGATGTTACACGGTCTGTGAAAACAACTTTTCGGGACCTTTGTCGAGCAACCTAGTTTCTAGCTCATGAGCAGACATTATTGAGGCTACGCTATTGGGCTTTAATAGGACACTTAATGCCTGAAGTTGTACATTCCTCTTATTCCACAAGGGATGATGTCATTATTAGATTTTAGCTTAAACATTTAACTCACAAATATCAGATGTTGAGGTTTTCACGTGGCAGTAAGTGTGTGTTTACTGGTAATCTTGATCAGTTACATGGCTGTTACAATGCTGTAATTCTGCAGTGTGAAATACCGCCCAGCACACTGGGTGCACAGTACACAGAATTATGAATATTTTGTTACATTTCACAGGTAGACTTGATAAAGCTTCCAACGACCAAGAAATCCACTGTATGCTACGTAAGCTTATTGAAAGCTGTTTTGAACAGAAACTTTTGTGTTTAATAAATCAGGTGTTTGGGGTGAGTGATTGCAGTAACTCAACACATTAGAACACAATGTAAAATATGGTGCGAATACTTTTTAATGTGAAACCTTAAAGAAAGGGGCTTATAATAAAGAATTGACTCAGCAGTTTTCACACCACATTTTACAGCTTTTGGTAAATTAAGTTTTCTGTCTTCACCTTGTTTTTCCTTGCTAACAGGTGAGGTAGTATTCACTTCTTGGTGGTGGGTTAACCTTTAACTTTTATTGTTTGCAAAAGTTAAATACTCCCTTGATTGTGACTTGCTGTATTGCTTTCTGCCTCCCTTCCCAGGAGGACGCACAGGAGGAGTCAGGGTGGAAGCAGGTGCATGGTGATGTTTTCCGTCCCCCCAGGAAAGGCATGTTGTTGTCTGTGTTCCTCGGACAGGGCACCCAGATCTTCATCATGACCTTCATCACTCTCTGTAAGAAATGTAATACCGGTAATATTTACACAAACTGAATTAGAGTTTCCTTTGTTATGAATGTCTTTTCATGTGTTTCATGTTTCCCTTTTGTGTTCAACACATAAAGGACATCAAGGAGTGGCACCAGTGTCTGAATTGAAATACATTTGGAACTTTCAAGACAACTAGCCGAGTTTTAACTTACGCTATCTCCCAAAACATACTCCGTTTAATTCCCTTTGCCGAGTTTTATTTTGCCGACATGGTAACGACATCCTTATAGCCAGGGAGGCAGTTGGACAATTCCAGTCAAAAAGTTCAAAACAAGGTTGAAGGCCCTTCTGTTGGAGCCTCTGAAATAAATGTAACTACATTATCAACCAAGAAGATGCAGCTAAAGACCCATACATTGTCACGCCAGTTTTAGGTTTTACAGAGTAAAGTCAGGGGGCAGCAGATATGAGTCTCAATAAAAGCAGTCTTGCATTGATATTCCAGTACTTAATTTGCAACGATGCTGTTATGTCTGAATGAGTGCATTGATGACTGTTTGTCCCCTTTAGTCCTGGCCTGTCTGGGCTTCCTGTCACCGGCGAACAGAGGGGCGCTCATGACATGTGCTGTGGTCCTCTGGGTTCTGCTGGGCACGCCCGCTGGCTATGTGTCTGCACGCCTTTACAAAAGTAAGAGTCCAGTGAAACTGTTGTCGCAAAATGTCACGAGTTGTTGCCGTCAGTGTGATCTCTCTCGTCATATCCTCATCCATCTCTGTTTCTGCTCGCAGCTTTTGGAGGTGAAAAGTGGAAGACAAACGTCTTGCTGACAGCACTCTTGTGCCCAGGGTAAGTTAACTTTCTACGCCGCTTTTCACCTGTCTCATCTTTGTACTTCGTTTTGTGCCGTGGAGTGACATGTTGCGCTGTATATGCTCTCATTTTGTCTTGCACACCGCTTTTTATCGTTCTCACATGTATTATCTTTCTCTGTGTTATTGTCGGTCGTCCATCTGTCGTCCCTAGTATTGTGTTTGCAGACTTCTTCCTGATGAACCTGATCCTTTGGGTGGAGGGTTCCTCAGCAGCGATCCCCTTTGGCACTCTGGTGGCCATTTTGGCTCTGTGGTTTGGAATCTCTGTGCCCCTGACCTTCGTTGGTGCCTACTTTGGATTCAAGAAACCTGTGAGTTCGGCCTCCTAAGTGATCCAATTATGTAGCTTTAATTTATTTGTGTGTGTGTGTGTGTGTGTGTGTGTGTGTGTGTGTGTGTGTGTGTGTGTGTGTGTGTGTGTGTGTGTGTGTGTGTGTGTGTGTGTGTGTGTGTGTGTGTGTGTGTGTGTGTGTGTGTGTGTGTGTGTGTGTGTGTGTGTGTGTGTGTGTGTGTGTGTGTGTGTGTGTGTGTGTGTGTGAGAGAGTGAGAGTGAGAGTGAGTGAGTGAGAGATTTTTTTCACGCTCTGTGTGTTCCTGTGCAGGCAATTGAGCAACCAGTGCGAACAAACCAAATCCCTCGCCAAATTCCTGAGCAGTCCTTCTTTACAAAGCCCATCCCTGGTATAGTAATGGGTGGCATCCTGCCCTTTGGCTGCATCTTCATCCAGCTTTTCTTCATTCTCAACAGCATTTGGTAAGTAGACAGGGATGATGTCTTTCCTGATTGGCCTGTAATTCCTGTTTTGAACCGCTCGCCATCTTGCGGCAAGTTTGGCTCTCTGACGCATGTTGTCTCTTCTCCTTTAGGTCTCATCAGATGTACTACATGTTCGGCTTCCTGTTCCTGGTTTTCATTATTCTACTCATCACATGCTCTGAGGCCACAATTCTGCTCTGCTACTTCCACCTATGTGCTGAGGTACCTGATATATCTGACCTCATGACAGTACAACAATAACATAAATTCACTGTTAATAGTTCATAATATGTTTTGTCATATCATTGTCCTATTTGTGCAAATACAGGAAGAAATAAAAATGCAAATAACTAAAGTATTTTCCTCTTGATCTTGCCTTTTGAATATATTAGTCATTAGTTATTTCATGGCACAGCCCAGACTATGTCCTGACATGCCATCTTTTGTAATGTGTGTGCAGGACTACCACTGGTGGTGGCGTTCCTTCCTGACCAGCGGCTTCACGGCAGTCTACCTGTTTGTCTACGCTGTGCATTACTTCTTCTCGAAGCTGCAAATAGTTGGAGCTGCCAGCACCATCCTCTACTTTGGATACACGATGATTATGGTCCTCATCTTCTTCCTCTTCACAGGTGAGGCTTTGAGATAAAGTGCCGTGAGCTCTTTAAGCAGCCACAATGATTTCCTGCTAGTTTTGATACACTTCAATAATACCTCTATCATATAGTAATTTCTCTGCTCAGTGTGCATACAAATACATTTTTTTACGCTTGAATACTTAATTGCATGCCATCACAACGGTGTGTGTAGTGTTAATGTTCAAGATCTTTGGGCGGACTTGGAAGAGAATTTCTGGATTCAGTAGATTATAATAAAAATCAATTTAATAAAAGTTGGCAATATAGTGCATAATCCTCAGCTGAGGGTTCATAAGCCAACGGCAGTCCACATCCTTTCAACAGTTGCCTGAAAAGCAGCCTGAAGAGAGTTATCTGTCTGTGCACATTGAGCTAAGAGAGCCTCGAACTGACCAGTACATTTGATAATATATTCCAGTAAAAATGTGCATCGTCGCCTCTCAGTGGCTCAGTTTTGTAGCGTGGATTAGGTTAAAGTTTTATGGTAGTAGAATCGATGATTTCGGTTGGTTTAGAGTCGGTGCATCGCCTCCTCCAGGCTTACCGGCACTTGAAGTCATCTCTCCACCCTCTCGTAAAGTTGAGCGCATCAAACCCCCTCATGAGGAGATGCTTATCAGTTCTTGGTGTTGATGTTAGTGGCCTCAGTCTCTTCATCCCCCACTCCTATAAACATGCCTTACATACCTGTACTTAGTCTAAGTAAGAAACTCAATGTGTCTTTCTGCTATGTTACGCATACACCTTGTCATAAGGCTCGCTATTTCTTATTAATTATCCTTTTTAAGTATCGTAATTTATACATAGACATTCCTTATTTACAAGTGTAAGTCAAATTATATTATTAGAACCTAACAGTAGTTTATAGGCATGATAGTCATTGTTTACTCAGTGTCAGTTTAACTGTACTGTGAAGATTCAGGACCTCCATCCTGTTCCGATGACATACAACACCAGGAAGCAGTCCACACTATTGTGCAATACTTCTCCTCTTGTTGTCTAGTTAAAGCCAAGCGTTGGCATTTTTATTTCTGTACTGGCAGTACAGAAGCACTGTGTCAAATGAAGTTAAAGAGCATTCATTTGCGAGGACCTTTTTGAACATTTTTGTTTAAAGTTGAATGAAAATCACAGCGACTGTGGGAAATTAGATGAGAATGTTCAAAGTCCCTCTTGGTCAGATCCAGTTTTGCAGACTTATTTGGGTCAATCTCACTGTCTGTGATTTGCTGTTTGACAAGCCAAAGCCTAGTTTTATCAGGGAGCGTCTTCTTTTTATAATCTTTTTTTCTGTTGATCAAAAGATACAGGCACCACTTTTACTCGTCGTCGTGGATGATGATGAGTCTAAAGGCTCTCAAGATTCCTGACCACGGCTGAATTTCTCTGTGCTTGCACTTAAAATCCAGATGTGACTCGAGGTCGTGCAGATTTATGTACCACGTCCTCACAAAGCTAGGATGAATAGAACATTGTTGCCGCTTTCGTCTCCATGTTAATAGAGACAAAGATTGACACATGTTGACATGGCAACAGCACTCTCCAGCCCCGCACAGCTCTCTTGCACACCCACTCCGATGAGAGTACGGGTGTGTGCAGAAAAAGGATAACATACAGGCCGAGATAACAGCCTCGTCTTTACGATACCCAGAAACTTACTGCTCACCGTGATGTCAGATGATGACGACATTTTTCTTCTGGTGTTCTACTGTCATTAGGCCAGATGCAAGTTAGCCTGTAGCCCTGTTTGTCACTGCAGTACTGCTTGACACTATCTTAAGACAGAGCTGTAAGTAGCAAGGGGACGAGATGTCAAAAGATTACCACTAAGAAATAATCCAAGGATTCAAGGAAAAGATTATCAGTTTCCCTCCTTGCTTCCAGTTTTGATCTAAATAATCCTAATCTCTCTCATTCCCCATTTTTAAGTTTTTATTTTTTTGTCTGTCTTTTTCACCTCATCCCAACTTTGATCATAACGTAATTCGGGATTGGGCTGCTTGGCCCCTGTTGAGCTGTCAGATAGGACTTTTATACCCACTCGAAGTGATCCAGGCTTTTGACCAATCTGGCTTCTCAACATTGGGGGAGAATGTGCTCTCTCCCTGACAAAATGAAGTGCGTTCTTGAGGAGATTTCTGTCGTAGCAGTCGAAAGTTTTCTTTTTTTTTTTTTTCAAGCTTTTCGTGGATGGAGTCTGGTTTTGCTGCGACAGCAAGCTGGCTGTTTAAATTTTACACTTTGGTTAGTTTTTGTGTCGGTGCTCCTGAAGTACATACATTTCAGGACCGTGTGGTCTTTCATTCATTTTATGCTTTCTCATATTTGTCTTATTTGAAAAGAGATTTCCCATGACAGCGAGTCCCTCTTGGGTGTTTTGAAGTTATTTTTTTTTTGTTATTTTCTGTAGTTTGTAATACCATTTGTCAAATAATTTCTCTAACCTGTCTTTTCCTCTCAGGTACAATTGGCTTCTTCGCCTGCTTCTGGTTTGTAAATAAGATCTACAGTGTGGTCAAGGTGGACTAGAGGACCGAGGGAAAGACTGACTCCTTCCTGTCGCAGCGCTGGCCTCCTCAGAGCAGGCTGGGTGATAAAGTGGTCTGAATGGGCCCCGAACTGAAACCATCACTTATCAGAGAAAAGACCTGAAGAGCAGAGCCCGTCCTCTTGTGTGCTTTAAACCTACGTTGCTATTGTTTTCGTTTCTTTTTTTTAATATATATATGATTTTGTCTTCACTGTTGACCAGTAATATTTTGAGTGGCACCTTGAAAATCAGTGTGGGTTCCAATGATCTATCTATCTGTCATAGTGAGCATTTGTTTGGATGGGTTTAACAAGAACAGCTGAAATGTTTTTATTTTAATTTTCTATTCCCCTTTGGCTACATGTTTTGTTTTTCATTACTTGTAATGTAATGATGGGAAAAAAAATGTGTGTACATATATTGTATAGAAAGAGTGATTGAGAGAATGATACTTAAAGACTGTCATCTGTAGGAGTTTCTTTTTTTTTTTTTTTGTAAGGTGAAGATGGGGCTATACATCCTTAAATATCAGCCTGTAATGTAGTTCAGAAATTATATATAAAACACTGACATTACTATGAGACATGTCCATTCTCTGGTTTTTCATGGCAACATTTAAGTTTGCATAGAAACAAAGGGTACACTTGGTTAAGAAGCACATCGGTGTCATAGAAGTATTGCTACAGTATGTTGCACATGAAGGACCATCTCTCAATGACATGCCTGATTTGTTTGGCCACAGGAGAGATTCTCACGTAATTATCGTAACGCAGTTCATGATTTTACTGATTAAATACATAATGCACCATTGAGATGCACCTCCTTTTAGATTTTATTGAGCAGTTTGCTTTGTAACTACATGAAACACTGCTGCCTTTTGCTTCTAGCAGTGGGGAGTCATCACCCCAAGGTGATAACTTTTTTTACAAATAAATGCAATCGATTCAAAATGAAGGCCGCATGTTTTTTTTCCTTTTCTTTGAGTGACTAAAATGCATACATGAACGTCCACTCATTGCTTTTTGTGTGTGGACATAATGCTACAGTTCAGTGTTCAGCACAGTGCATATAATAGTCTTTTGGATCTGTGTGGGGACGAGTTTTATAAGCATTTCAATTAGGAGCGCTAGGTGAATGAAGAAAAGAGAATTGTTTTTTTTACAATAGATTAGTGATAATTAAGTCTTGACAGAAAGTCTTTGGCGCTTAGACTCTACAGGGAGACTTGTAATCGAGGGCTGTCTGCCCTGAGCAGCAGCGGGATAAAGCCCCCCCCATGGAGTCCAGAGGAGAGAATGGCAGGATGTACGAGCATCCAAAAGTATAGTCACCCTGACTGAACTCTCGCTAGAGCCTCGTCAGCACTTTTAACATTTCCAGCTGAATATTGATGGGATTTCTTGTTTGATCTGACTTTTAAAACTTTGTGTATACCACAAATGCACAAAACCTCTCATTAAGAACCGTATGTTTAAATATAACTTCATTTTTGGCCAGTTTTTTTTAAAAGTGCTGAACAGGTTCGCTTTTTATTTAGCTATGGATTCATAACTGTCCAAACATGTGATTTAGATTTCTAAAGCCAGGCTTTGGATAATGGGGCGAGGGAGAACATGCTCATGAACACCCGTGGTAAACTTAGTCTCAAGGAAGTGTCTCATACGAAAAACAGATATGTCAAATGGAATATAAAACGTTACACATATTACAATAAGTTCACCTTTATTAAACAACAGACAACTTTTGATGTTTGCTAAGGCAACCATAAATAATACAAAAGCACAATAGAAATCACAAAATATTATTTTCTCTAATTTGACGATAAACTTTATTACATACTGTACTGTACCCCTTTGTCTTTTACAGAGCAACACTAAGACAAACTTATTATACAAGTTTGATTGTCATCTATAATACTGTAGTGTGGATTTCTACAGTGACCTTTTTAATAAACCAAGGCTCAAATATAAGCCAGTCGGGTCCGATAAGTTGTGAGTAGTTTCCCAGAAAACTATCATAGTCTTATAATAATAATAATAATAATAATAATAATAACAACACAATGAGAGCATCTTGGCTCATTCGTCTACATTTTTTTTTCTTTTCTTGTTTTTTTTCTCAAAAGGCTACAAAAACTTGACAAACTTGGGACTTGACACACTTTTCAAATAATGCACATAATGTTGTGATGCACCTATGACATCCTTTGGCAACACATCATCTACCCAACAACTCAATAGTTTGCCTTTCTCTGAGACGAGTCATTGTGAGCGTATACCACTTACACAAGTACTCATCCTCTTTAAGCACACAGGTTTTTCCAATACAAATACTGCACCAGGAGGTATCTTTACAAATCTACATGTGTTCAGTGGAATATCACAAATCTTGTTACATAAGAACTTGCGGCATGCAGCCTACGTTAAATGACTGGTGCGAGGAGTCCACTGAAGTCGTTTTTTTTCTTTTTTTTTTTCTTTATCATACCCTGCTCTCTATGCTCTGCATTCTCTCAATAGAAATACTGAGCATCCTCAAAGAAAGGCTGACATTAAAAAGGCAGCAAATACTGAGTCCAAATACACAGTGGCACACTGCAGTAAGAAGCAGAATTTGCACCTCGGTTGAGTGAGAGTTAAAGGAAACTAGGAGGCTAAGACAACGTGGCGGGAGTCACCAACTCTTGTGTGTTCTGTAACAGGCGAGCACAATAAATCACTATTCTACAAAAGGCGCTTTGAGACCCACAACAGTTACCGCGACCGGGACGTACACACACATATGTTCACTCGCTCTTCAAGATTCAAGAACAGAGACGTACACGTTGATCCACAAGCATACCCTGAGTTCATTAGTCGAGCTCGCAGTAACACGAGCACAGTACATCCCGTGTCCTCAGGCAGGTTCACGCAGAGAGTTCATAGGAGATATAGTTGTTGTGCAGATACTGCAGATCAATGCTTTATCATCTATGGCCCATGATTAGGGCAAACTACTTAGTAACTACTGTCTGTCTCAACATGGCAAGTCTAGTTGAAAAAAGAAAACCCAAAACATTTATGACAGACCTGTAGGCAAAGGTAATTTCATGGTTTTACATTAGTTTGAATCCTTTTTTTAAATGTAGATAGATCTAAATGCCCAGTTTATGTAAAAGTAGCTAGTACAATAATTGCATACATTTCAAATACTAACAATGGTTTGTAGAGACAAAACACAATGCCAAACACTTAAATACAAAAATAACAGCTGCTTACATTGTGACTTATTTGACACTTTTAAACTTTTAAAACGGCTTCAAAAATTGTGATTCTCAAAATCTGACTTAATGAAAAAAAACGTAAAAGTCTTTGTTTCGGATTTCTTTCACACAGCCAGTCTATTATACATTTGTAATGCAACAATGAAAATTCAATCATCAGGTAGCATTATTGACATTATGTTGGTGATCAACTAGATCAGGGGTGTCAAACTCATTTTCACCCTGGGCCACATCAGCATTATGGTTGCCCTTAAAGGGCCGGTTGCAACTGTAAGACTGTATAAATGTAACTACTCCCTAACATATTGTTAAATGACTGTCTCTGCATTTGATTATTGTTTAGTCAAGTGTAAAAATATAGTACATGCATTTATATAAATGTAAAAATGTATGTAAGCAAATTTCTCTATTATGACATTAATCCTTTTAATTTAGGTTTAAGAAACCCACATTACTCTATCAAAGATCAAACCTTTAAAGAAAATAACAGATAACATTACATTAACTTTGTTCAAAGCTTTTTTTTGTCACAGTTGAGAGGGACATAACTCTACAACAAATAATTGTGAGCTGCTAAAAACATGTGACAGATGTGGTCTGGGGCATACCTGCTCACATAACTTTACATGACATACCTGCTCACATACCTTTACATGACATACCTGCTCACATATCTTTACATGGCATACCTGCTCACACACCTTTACATGACATACCTGCTCACACACCTTTACATGGCTCGCTCTGTACATTGTAAAGCAGCGTAGACTTTAATTTTAAGACAATCATATTCCTTTCGAGCTTTCGCGGGCCACTTAAAATGACGTGGCGGGCCGGATTCGAATTCGGTCTTGAGTTTGACACCTATGAACTAGATAGACCACTATTCCTAATGACAGCAACTTCAGAATGAATGACCCTGTTTGTCACGGAGGCATATTAGTGTACGTGCGAACACACTGTATGATGTACATGGTCCATCCGATGAATCCTCGAGACCGTTCATGTGCTTTGTTTGCTGTGGACTGTGAGCTCCCTCTCAGAGCTGACACTGGTGGAGGTTGTCTCTTTACGGCTGTCCCTCGACTTCCTCTCAAAAGTGGGCGAGGAGGACGTTGTGCACTCTTCCCACGTCCGCAGAGGGAAGACTCGAGCAGTCAGACTGGGCAGGTGGGAGTGGGCGCCGAAACGTCCCTCTGTAGTTGTGAAGCAGCTCTCCACGCCGGAGCTCTGGCTGGGACGGCCCTGTTTGCAGAACAGCCCACAGAGCAGTGCGAGGAACTCCTTCCTCACGCTGCGGTGCATGTACCCGTAAATGTACGGGTGGAGGCAGCACTGCAAAAAGAAGAGCACGAGGGCGAGGGAGGAGAGCCAGGGGGGT
Organism: Ophiodon elongatus; assembly: GCA_016806645.1. Classification (NCBI taxonomy): domain Eukaryota; kingdom Metazoa; phylum Chordata; class Actinopteri; order Perciformes; family Hexagrammidae; genus Ophiodon; species Ophiodon elongatus. The sequence goes on from JACSYO010000469.1 coordinate 439,909, forward strand.
ACAGCTGCTCGCGCGCTCATAGATATAGTATTAAGTATGCTGTAAGGCCCCATGCTGAGGATATATGAGGCCATGATCACGAAAACTACACGAGCGGCCTTGCAGTGGTAGTGGAAGCGTCTGTGCCTCACTCGAACAGGGTATCCCCTGGCTGAGTAGGGGCCATCGGGTGAACTGGCCTGCTGGGGCTGGGGCTGTGCTTGTGGCTGGGGCTGTGCTTGTGGCTGGGGCTGTGCTTGGCGCTGTGGACTGCTGGGTCCCTGGAAGTCCTGTGGCCAGGGCTGGGTGTAGGATTGTGTCTGTATGGGGTGCACGAGTGCGTTTTGCCTCCGAGCCGCTCTGAACACCATCCAGTAGCATCCGAGCATGATGAGCACAGGCAGCCAGAAGGAGAAGGTGGACACCACAACCGAGTACGACAGGCTAGAGGACCACACCACTGAGCACACGTTGTGATGCCGGTCAAAGTCAATGGCCCCCCAGCCGTAGAGGGGAGGCGTGCTCTGCAGGAAACTGATCACCCAGGTGCAGATGATCAGGTTGGTGCCCAGGTGAGGGGTCATGCGGGTGGGATAGGACAGAGGGTGGATGATGGCCAGGTAGCGATCCACAGAGACAACTATAATGGTGTTGACCCCGGCGAAGGCAAAAAGGTGCATGAGCACAACCAGAGCCTGGCACAGTCGGGCATCCAGGGGCCACACACCTGGCACGGTGGCTGCAATGGCGAAGGGCATGACTAATATGGTCTGGAGCAGGTCTGCCAAGAGGAGGTTGAGGACAAAGCGGTTGGCCACGTGAAGGAGCTGAGGCTTCCTCTGGAACACCAGCAGGACCACCACATTCCCGAACAAGGACACGCACACTATGAGAGATATGAGCACCATCTTCACCACGCTGTTAACCGTGGAGGACCAGACCAGGTGTCGGTTGGAGCCGGTGAAACCAGGCTCCCAGGGAACGTCAGTGAAATTTGTGCCCATCTCGGGCGCCTGAGAGCTTGGCATTGTCTGTATGCGTGGCCTCACATCCAGCAGCGTGTTGACACACAGTCAGGTTAGCCCCATCTTGATCAGCAGAATGTCAGGAGAGAAAACCAGCTGTGGGTTTTGTTCGCTTGTTCACGGTGCAGCAGCAACAACAACAATAAGCCGTGGCTTTTTTTTTTTCCACCAGTGGATTTCAGGTGCAAAATTCAACATGCATCTCTCATTGTTCTCACAGCTCACCTAAACATGCCATACAAACAGTCCAGCAGACTCATCCATAAGCCTCAGCCTGTAACGCCGGAGATGATTAACACCGATTTGCTGTTCATCGTGATCAATGATTAATCCCTTCACCCGCCGAGCAGGCCCTATATTCTTCTCGCAGCCCACATCTGCAATAGTGTGGGGGGAAGGGGGCGAGGGCGAGGAGGGGAGGATGGAATATGTCTGGCGACGGTCAGCGTCGACTGCCTGACGGTGTCCAGACAGTGGCGAATATATCGCGGATGGCTAACCCGTAAATGATGTATAATACCTTGGAATGATCAGTGTGATGCGACGCCTCGCGCGAGGATGCTCGCTCACTCCGCCGCGCTCGGGTTTCGTCGTTTCGCTCCCGTTTGAGCCTCAGCTCCAGTCAATGGCAGCGAGCTTTCACGGCTCAGGCAACACGCGTAACGTGTGTCTTCGCCCAGCGGGGGTCTCTCATCCAGACGAGCACATATTTTCCTTCGCTGCTCCTTTCGGATTTCATGGCAGATCAAAATATTTTTTTTTTTTTATCAGCTTTGATTCCTGCTCAACAGTCTTAGGCTACTTACGGTCGGGTCTTGTCTCTAAGGTGTCAGGGAGGGGGAAAAAAAGAAGAAGAAGAAAAAAAAAAACCAAGGACACCTGCACTGAAAGCCCCCCGCCCCCCTGTTGGAGCTTGTCACCGACCCCCTCCCATCCGCTGTTTCCCTTTTGTTGTGATTGTGCAAGTGCGTTTCACGATGCTGTCTGACACATTTTTTTTTTTTTTTTTTTTTACACACGCTGGAATAACAAGATACAACCGTTATCCCATTTTTCATTGTCTTAAATCTTTCAATTTCTTATTCTCTTAAATATTAGAAAGAAAGAGAAACATGGTTGGACAGGTTACCATTTGTTTATTTCAGCAACATGTAACCATGGTCCTATTTATAGGGATCATTATAGAACAAGGCACAAGAAATGTCTTTAATTTAGTATTTTGCTCCGCACAATAAAAATAAAAAGCCTAATTTTCCATTTTTCTGTTTAGCCGAGTAGCTCAGCCAGTCTCACAGATCTCCTTAGTAACAACAAGTGATTCAATTACTGGCTGTTTATGTGATCTTCACTTAATTGGATGGCAGTCAGGGGAGAACAAAATAGGACTAAAGTCAACCTCCATTGCATTTCTGCAGAGCACCAAGCACGAAAGGTTTGGAATTATAATATTAAGTTTGTATCAGTATTTTAACATCCGAGTTGTTACATTTGTTGCGCTGTGACATATTTTTTGTCGCTCAACAACCTTATGTCACTATGAAATATCAACAGATTGTTTGCAGCATTTTGAAAGAGCCCTGAAACACCGTGATTCCCATTGACTCATTTAATCCTTTGGTAAAATCACAGCGCTTATTTAGTTGGCAAAACTATCTCACCTCAATGTCCAATTGCTGCTTGCTCTGGAGCTTTTGATCACATCACACTGTCTTCACTGGCAAATGTAGTTTTCCCAGTAGTCAACAAAACTTGTAGATGTTTAAATTCTCATTCCTTAGCTTAAAATGCTGAGCTTCGTTCTTGACTTTGAAAACAACATTTGACAAAACAACCTTTCAAGAAACACTTGGCATAAAGCAAATTATTTATTTGCCCAAACAAGCAACTTTAAAAATCTTTGTTTACTAATGTAAAAAAGGGAATGAACTGCATGTATTCAGTTAAGTCCTTCAGGCGTCATTATACAACCTCTGACAGGAGGAAGCTGAAAAACAGACCTTGATGCGTTCTAAATATAACAGACACTTGATAGATAGATAGGGCCCCGTTGCACCAAGCTCAAATGTATTCACATGAAACTCCCAACATTTCTATTCCCACAAAATGTTTTTCACATTTAGTGTTTATAAATATGTGGATAGCTTATTCTCGATCAAATAACCACAACATTTCTCCTATGAATGCTTGTATGATACCTTTGTATAAGCCATCTTTTTTTATTGCTGGAAATATAAAAAATTGCGTCAACATTTCAGCTATTTCTAGTAAAAAAGACTTCATTAAGATGCACACAAAAAACAGAAGCAGCACTAGATACTGCATTGTGCAATCCAATTAGTCTGTATCTTACGTGGCCTACTAATCAACGCTCGTAATTAGCCATTTTATTTCAAGTCTTTGCTCTAACCGAGCAATCAAAAAGCCCTTTGATGTGAGTCCCGAGCACCCTGTGTTTTAGATTTAGATTGCAAATGAAATGCTGGTGACTGCAAAGGGATGGGGAGATGTTTCCCTGTTCTTTTGTTGAGTGGACTGTGGTTCAAAGGCAGACCCAGAGGCCTGCTGCCTCATGGGATTATTAGACTGTTAATACAGTATGAATGTTCAATGTGGTACCAGGTGGCCATGCCCCTGTCTCTAACTCTGTCATGGAGTTTCTCTCTCATTCACTGTCACTCACTGACACCTATGGGCCACTATCAAACACACACAGTGTGCAGGAAGGACTGGCTCTGCAAGCTCACAACGTTTTCTCTTTTTCTTTCTCTATCTCTGTGTCTATTTTCAATCGTTTATTTTTCAGTTAACGGGGGCTTTATGACTGTAAATGTACAATTTTATCAAATTAATAATGTATGAGTATGAAAAGGAGAAATTATACATTATAGATCTATTGAAGACCCACATTTATTTAAACATAAACCTTGCAGTACTGACATAGTTTCCTTTTTCTAACTTAAAAGCTGTTTATCCTCCATAAATGGGCACTTTTATTTCAGTTTCTATTCCCAAGAGGACTCAGTTTTTAAAAAGTGATCACCATCATATTTGGGACTTATTTTAGGTCTTATTGTCAGATAATGTTCCAAGTTAAGATACTGATGGATTGACACAATTTTAGATCAACCTGGTGTTGTATTCTACGCATGTTTGCAAATTTGCGTTTTTAATTTGTGGATTTTTAGCCACTATGAAGCAGAAAAGATAGAAAACATGGGGATATATACATATATATATATATATATATATATATATATATATATATATATATATATATATATAAAAAAAACTCTGACATATTGCCTTATTATGGCTGACATGAAAACAATAGGCCCTTCTCACAGCAGCCCTTTTGACATGTCATTGCTGGGTAAATACAGGTGTAATTAATAACATTGAGCTCCTGGTATTATGTGTGCTGGCTCACTGGAATGGCTGTGACACACTAAATAGAATGGGACAATAACTCATTTTTATGAGTTACACATGTCTAAATGTCTGCTGTGAAAAGGGCCTATATGCTCACACTGCCTATAAATGACCTGCTCCTAAGAGAAATACCAAGGTCTTTACCCTGCTTTCTTTCATCCCTGACGCTGTGCGCCTGCTGTCTGGTTCAGTGTGCAGTGTAGCCGACAGTAGTATCTGAAAACATTTTCCTGAAAACAGCTCCCCATTGCTGCTGGTATAAAAGAAGAAGAAGAAGGAGATAGAGCTTTTAGGCTTTTACTCACCATAGCTAGCTTCCTGCCCAGCACTAGACACAATTAGTCAGTGCATGGTAAACACAGCAGCTACTATCCAGCAAGCTTAAGGGCTATGTTTTTCTACATGGGAGGTGGCAGAGACAACAACACAGCTGAGAGGTGAGTAAATGTTGAAATGTTGAAGTGGCCAGAAAAGGAATCCAAATAAATGCTAACGTTTATTTGTGTCTGCTGCATTTGAAAGTACTGGAAATTGTTTGCTAGCAAGTTGCAGCCATTTTGAATTCTTATCATTTTATGATTTTTGGCCACTACGGAGCAGATGAAGTAACACATACAAGCTGATAGTTACACAGTCCTGTTGTGGCTGATTGGTTCGCAAACAATTGTATGTTGGCCAGTGCCCAAAAAAATCATCTGATCATGAGAAACAATATAGATGTTTCTTCTTTCGTTAGGTAGATAGCTGCCTGAATGTCTCGGGGAAACAAAGACTAGTCTCTGACAAGATCGAGACCCAGATATCTCAGGAGTTGATGGAGACTACAACAGCTGTGGTTGGCATTATATGGTGAGTAAACGTCCAACTTACATTTATCAAGTGGCTGGACACCTAACTCCAAATGTTACTACATGACGGCTAGATGTGAAAGTAGTGTTTGCTAACATTACTCATTTTAACTGTTTGCATTTTTCAATTTCTGGCCACTAGAGAGAATAGTATGGCTTCGTGGGTTAGCAAGCAATTGTCTATTGGACACGGCCTTAAATGGCCTGCCTCTAAGAAATAAGGTACACTTGCTAAATATTCTTTCTTACCACACTAACGCTGTCAGACTGCTGTTGTTGATTGTAGGTCACTATCTGTCAGCTTGTTTTTATGTTTTCTGCCCTCTGGTGGCCAAAACAAGACTCATGCAGCTTTAAGGGTTTTTGGAAAGTCAAGTTGAGCTTGAGTTGATGATGCAATATGTCAGGAAAAACACTGCTGTGTACCCAGATAACAACACCCAGCATTGTTGCACGTGAGACAGGGGCATGACTCCGTCTGTTTCTCTATTAGTATGCATGATTTTTAGCCATTGCTGCTAGACCAAGCCACAACATAAACAAATATCGTAACAGAAATGAGAGCAAACCCAACCCAAACATTAATTAATCTGATGATGTTTAAAAAATATGAATACGGTGAATTGAAAATGCATCATATGTATGTAGATATATAGTATAAAATGTATATACACCTGCAAATTACTCATACACATAATTTATTCTGTACATTGAATTTACGGTGGTATCATTAAGCAGCTCTTCTCTTTCTTGGACGATTCAGATGCAATATTCAGATGCATTTGTTGTTACTGTTTTACATTTTTGAAGACAGCAGGACACCAACCTGCTCTTCACAGCTTCAGTTCAGTTTTGGTATTTTTTTCCAGTAATTTTGGAAATGTTTCTCTAATGTATTTTGAGCAGGAGAACAAAATCACTCACTTATCCTCTATGTGTCTTCACTAAGAATGCAAATAATTTTTTTTTCCTTTGAAAACCACGTTTTAAAATTAACTTTACCAATTTGGCCACAGAATGAACTGCCTTACAAGATTGATTGAATGATGTAAAATCTTATTGATGTGTTTGATTCTTTTTTCTGACAGCATGAGAAGTCCTGCGTGGATTATCAGTCGGGCCCCACATGGCCGTGTCAAACTGACGAGATGAGCTAATGGTGAAGCTGAGGTAAGTGAAGGTGGTGTTCAAAGCTATATTCCTAAAACCAAGGTTGTTTTTATTGTCCGTATTTATTGAAAATCCTTGTAACTGTTAATCTCCATATCTAACACACATGCACATGTAAAACATGTGAATATGGTTTTATGTTTAGAGTGATATTTGATATTGAGATCTAAGGTCTTATGACATTTGAACCATTTCCTCAAAGGAATGTTTTTTTAAATTACAAAGATGATCTCTTTGTGTCACATAATATTGGTGTTCACCATCACTGTGTTCCCACACATACTAATATATGTTTCTTAATACTGTGAATTGACTGTAGAAAAAAGGTAAATATTACAATTCCTAATATTATGTGTAGTGGATCTAGTATATATTTTGGTTTATAGAGTATGGCAGTGCCAGCAAACCAACACCTTACTACATGTACTTTAATCAATAAATACTGTGTTAATTTTCAGTGTTGGCTTATTGTGGTTCATCTAAGCTACTCTGCTGATCTACCAGTTTAGGATCTGGTAGGATAAATATTTTAATATAGTTCTTGTGAAAACAAAATTAGTAGCATATTTCGTGATGCTCTGGTACAATGACATTCTTAGCTATAATATGTAAGCATTAAGGTGATTAGAGCTATTAAAGTGGCGATGGAGTTGCCTGTTAGTGTTACTGAAAATCATAGACAAAAAATAAATGGGAGGTTGTACAACACATTCAATACATTTTTTAAAACGTATTTCTACAATACATAATATTTTAATAATTCGGCTCGAGGGATAAATATTAATATCTTTTTTTGAAATTTGAGAATTTCAGAATTCATATACTTTATTTTCAATCATGCTACTGTTCTGCTGTGGTGCTCCCACTCATAATGAGTTAAAAAGGACATTTCATGTGGAAACAGAAATGAGACATATGCTTGATCAACACAAACTATACTATCTCATCAGTGGGAAATAGTCAGAGACATTCTTCCTTCGCTCTTATTCAGAGCCCAATAGAGGATGAATACAGGACGGTTTGAATGCAGGAATGTGCTCAATTAACATACTCTTTAGAAATGGAGGGAACATTACTCTTGTTTAATTGTGTAATTGAAATTAAGAGACTCTTATAGTTCATACAATGCAACGTGACTTTTGTAAGCGCAATGGATGTTGTATATTCTCTATCTGCTCAGGAATACGTGCATCGAAGTGCGTGAGGTATGGGGACAAATGTAAACTTAAACACATGCACGCACATACGTACACACGTACAAACACATAATGAAGCATGGTTGTAGTGGGCAACGGCAAAGAGAAATCTTTGTAAACAAACAGATGACAAAAAGATTGAGAGCAACCATCACAGCACTGCTCTCGAAAAGGGAGCCTTTCATTTTATTGCACAATAGCAGTTGTCTCCGAAGCCCAAACAGTTTAGAAGTAATTACTAGTGTTTTCCCCTGAAGGTGATTATTTGCCACACTTGGCAGCCATTGTCACCGGCCGGGCACCACACTCATCAGCCCTACAAAGGGGAGAAGTGCTCGATTGATGATGAGCCCTCTGTGGCTCGGGGAGAATTTAAAAGTACTTGTATGAGGCTCTTTCAGGAGATTAACTTGCAATAAGGGCTACCTGCCATGGACACATTCCCTGTATTCATGGTGCCGGCACAAAGACTTTTTTAAGAGGGGCACAGCTGCATGAAAGCAAATGGTGAATGGGGATAATAGTCACAAAAGACAACAAACCTCAAGTGTAAAGAAATAAAGTGTTTTTTTTAAGATGGGAGGCTTCCATTCAAAGCCATTCCTTCTTTTGACCATTGAGGATCCGGCCACTCCACCACCCAAGGCCTCAATCTAATTATTTTAGGACAAGACATGTTATGGTGCAAAGTGGCAAAGAGAGAGCACTCCGGACCAAAGTGCACTTTAATTCAATCATTCTATTCCCTTCAAATAGACGTCACACACTAGTAGACTGGCACAATCGGGACTATCCCGGCAAGGCCTCTGGGCCCTTTTTGCTGAGGTAAATAACACATGAATCCCATGCACTTGTAGATATGAGTAAATGTTGAGGTAGGTATGAGTAGATGTCTTATTTCCTGGCGTATTTTGCAAAAGAATACAACCGTGTAAGAAGGTTTGGGTTTATTTCTTTATCGGGAAATTGTAGAAATCTTCAAAGGCAGATTAAACCGCAGCCACAGGGGCCCAGATCCGATTCCATTCATTAAGCAGAGAGAGAGAGACAGAGACAGAGAGAGCGAGAGACTGCATGTGTCCTTGCTTGCCTAAATGTGAAAATTACTCATGCCATTATTTCAGATGAGAAAGTGGGAACTGAATGGATTTGCTTTAATATAACAGACATGGGATACCACATACAGAGAGACAGAGGGAGGGCCAGACTTCTTTGCTCTTGCTCACACAGTGGAAAGGCCCTGACAGGTGTGCTTTTGTATGCGTATGTCTATGTGAGGTTGAGGCAGATTGTATGTGTGTGTGTGTGTGTGTGTGCGCGCGTGCACTTGTGGATGTGAATAAACACAGACGTGAGGTGTGTATGTGTGTGTGTATGTGTGTGCGTCTGTGAGCGCGTTGAGCCTCTCCACGTTGCGCTGCCACTCCCTGGTTAAGAGAGGGGCCTTCTCACTTCTTCTTGGTCTGGTCTTGTAGCCGAACAGGATTTAATGCAGACCTTCATTAGACTCAAACTAACTGATCCTGAGATGGGGAGAGTGAGAAAGAGAAAGTTTGAGAACGTGTGAAGGGAAAATTGAGTGGTAGCTGATGGAGATACTAGAATTTAATTAGCCATTAAAGTAAGTAACTTGATTCTTAACCACCATTTCGGCGGCCTCTCTTGGCTGGATTAGTTCCAAACTGTGCGGGAAAGTTGTCCATCTCAGGTTGCATCTCGGATTTTGGGTAAGAACATTTTAATTGTCTGCTTTTACATTTGAAAAAAAAACATATTTTTTTTTAACTGTAATGTTATATCGGGCAAGCTATCTCAAAAATGATTATGTGATGCCAGGTCTTGCAATTATAAAAATGTCGGTGTCGCCAACCAAGCCTGTATGCCAGCTCACGCCTCTTCAGAAACTTGGGTGTGAGGAAGCATCCGCTGTTTAATTTTGACGTCAGTACCATGGTCAATGAGGTAAATGACACTTAAAGGTCAGAGGTCACCTCACCTAATTTAGTGATCAGGGATCAGAGATCAGGGAGTAATCCCAAAGCTGAATCTGGATAACCTCTTTGTTGATGGCCTATTGTTAGAAATGTTATGCATAAGTTCTATGTTAACAAGCTACCATTTCTCCATATTATGGAGATACATTGCTCAAGACAAAGGAAAAAGTTGTCTGTATAGACTTAGATTTTATTATGGCAGTTGGTGACTGATGCAGTTTTATATTTGACCACTAGATGTCAGGATTTGCCTAGTAACAGTGCACTACCCCCCCAAATCCTTCACCAACACCTGAGGGGGAAACTTGTGAGTAGCCTACACATGGTGTGACAGCTTCCCCAGGAAGCTCGGGTGACATTTGCCTCACTTAATGACACAAGCTAATTAATCATTAGCTGTCCCAGAGGTATTGCTGTTTGAGAGGCTTTGTCGTGCCTCTCCCCAGTAGGGGGTCCCAGCCTCAACATGTTATGTATGCATAACTGCCTCATCCCACGCTACAACATCTTAATTCTCACCCGTTTAGCTAGTTTGACTGAACTACGCTCGCTCTTTTTCAACCCTTCATCTCGGATAAAGTATAATCCGCTGAGAGATAGAGCACCTACATTTTTTTCAGCTTCTTGCATATGACACTGTGGGCCATGGTGTCTATTTCCCTATGTACGGTAGGGCTTGGCCAGTGTTTTAATTGTCTTCAATGGGGAAGAGGGAAGATTTTATTGATGGTTGATTGGGCAGACAAGGGGATGGGATGGGATGTGGGGGTAGGTTTGCTGCATCAATGGTGTGAACACTTTCTCAAGGCCCAACACACACTTTCACTGACATATCAAATAAATACATATTTGGTAGTGATAGTACGAGTACCATTTCTACCTTTTTTTAAATGATTGTCCTTCATTGTCTTTGTTCTCAAGGGCAGTGGTGGTTAAAGTTTGACTTATTTTCATGTCACTGTCTATGGTCAAAAGTTGGAAATCTAAGAGAAAATCACTGTCTAACTCCAAGCAAACTGAAATGGTTTATTGTGGCTCTGCTTGAGTAAAACTAAGGTGATAGAACATTTGAAATTTGAGTGAATGTGTATATGAACCCAAGCTAACAGGGCCATGTGGGTTATGAGTAATTATCTCTCATGGGGTGAAAACCTCTCGAGTTGGGCTTTGAGTCCTACAAGATGTGCGAAAAGCCTTTGTGAAATATGGAGAAAATGAAATCTGCCCCCTGTATGTGTTTCTGGCCCCTCAGCATCATTACTGCCCCCCCTACCGGGTCTCAGGCTGGTTTTGGACAGACCGAGCCTGTTCCTCACGTACGGGGGGCTCCAGGTGATGCACTCAGGTTCCCCCTTCACCCACCAGAGAGGAGTTTGGGGTAGTGCATATGTGCACGGGGCCATCGGGGGCACTCGCTGATGAGGGCCTGGGCTGCAGGAGGGCTTTGAAAAATGTTAGAGGTTTTGGGATGAGACTCAAGGTCCCCTTGGGATACCGTGACCCCTGACACCTGCTCGCTGGCCCTTGTGCTTTGTTCTCTGACCTGAGAGTGGTGCGTACATGTGGAGAAATACTAGCCAGCTTACAGCTCATCCAAAAGTTTCATCTGGACACACGTCGCAGCGGTGAATCACCGTATGAGTCCCGCACGCTTTAGCCCTGGCGTATATCCACTCTAAAGCGGCTTTATCGCTGCGTCTATTGTGCACACTGTTGCAATATGTTTCTCTGTATTTGCATGGACCATTTATCGTTATTCACTGCACTGCCATACCTAAGTGGCAACATGTTATGATGCTCTCTTCCAGTTCTATTTGTAATTCATTTTCTTTTCTGATGATTATTTTATACATTTTTATCTAAGCTGGTTTTGCATGCAAGTTGTGGCTCCTACATCAGAAATAATTATTGTAGTCAAATAAGCGCGTGGTTGAATTATTCCATTTCATGGGAGTGGCTACTTATTGATATGCAAAGGCATACCGGCTAAGGCTTTGGCGCCCCTGCTCTGCCAGGTGCCATTTAATATCACTTGGATATACACAAGATCCTTCATTTCCACTCTAATCACGGGCAAGGTTTCACTCTGCCATGAACAGCCATTGTAATTCTGCTAGCATAGAGCAAACACGGGCCTCTTACTGCAATAAAGACATAAAGTAAACTTGAGTTCTGATCCTTAGTAGAGAGAAGGAAGTCTGTAAAACAAACACGGGGCCCTGAGTAAACTCATCCTCCAAGGATGAAATGCATTTATATGCCATTATTGTGCTCGGGCTATGTCACCTTGATGAAGCTCTACATGATTTAGTTTACTCTGTTACATTCAAAATGAAGCCTGCTAAAGAAAATCTTTGTGCAAGACATCTAAGCCTTGACCTTGTGGATACAGACGCTGTAGTTTTCATAGCACTAGCAGGAGGCCTTTAGACACGGCACATGAAGAGACAACAACAACTTACTGTTCTCTGGCTATAGAAGTATCTGTTGAACCTTTAAGATGCAAAGATGGATCTGCCGCCATGTTTGCCTTCGTCTCTGTCTCGGAAAACACCGGGGCGTGTCCCTCCTGTGGGAGTCCCATCTGCAGGCCTAAAGTGATGGCACCACCCTTTCCTCCACACCCATTACCATTCACTGTCAGTAAGACAAACACACACACGCACATACCCACCTGCGCACACACACACACACACACACACACACACACACACACACACACACACACACACACACACATTGAACAGGGAGGAGGCTGTGCAAATGTACCTGACAGTGGCAGCATTTGTGCCTTGGAACATATTAAACAATGCACGCTCCTCACCCGTACCATCTCAGCAGGAGGCCACAGGAAACAGATGAGGACTAGTCAGGTTGATCAGGAAAACCACATCCTACCTTTACTTGCCATGCCCCGCGCTCACTCTGCCAACCTCTGGGCTTATTAACAATGAATCAACATAATTTTCAATAGAAAGCTGTGTTCACACTTGAGGGAGCCTATATACCACGAAGCTGATGGTGGAGCAAAAAAAAGGGGAGGGGGATCACTTGTCGCTCGGTGCAGATTCCCCCCCCCCCTGATTTCTAATGGGGACAGCCAGTCCTCCTGCATCCATCAAGCTCTGCGCATGAAATTACCCTTTCCGAGGCAGCAAGGGTGGATTTGTACCAGGACCTTTAAGATAACTTATTTACTCACTTGTTTATTGTGCATCAAAGTAAAGCAAACTTTTTCTGCTCACCCCCACCTTTGCAGTTGAAGCTTTACAGTCCTTTTCATGATGTCAGGGGCGGGGCTAAGCATTGCATGTGATTCTCTATCTCTAGGAACCCCGCAATTACATCTGGCACAACTCTACATGAAGTAACGCTTTATAAGCCTTTGTGCATCGCAGCTTTGAAGAGCCGTGGCCCTCTATAAGTTTGCTTTTTGTCCCTCCTCTGTTGTCCCCCTCCACCCCCTCCCCGAATCCCCCCATCCCCCAGCTCGGGACAGAAGACAGAATGTGATGTGTCGTCTCCCTCCACACACAAAGCCCCAGTGCATTGGACACACCTTGGACAGCACAAAGGATGAAAAGCACGACGAGGCTTGGACACGCAGGACCACGCTGCCAAGCCCGATAAAGACGCCTTCAAAAGTCGAGCAGCAAACAGTGGCCTTCTTCTCTTCTGCTCTCTTCTTTTTCTTCCCAGGACCTCGCAGTTACAGAGAGAAAAAAAGAGAGCGGCTGACTGAGTAAAAAGATATTTTTGTCTTCTGTGTTTTGAACCACATGAGACTTATGAATGTGGATTTTGGGCAATGTTGTGTCTGCAGCAAAATAGTCAGTGTAAATGTGCATGTAAACACCTAGATTAACATTTGTACGTCTGCTTTTGGTATGAGTACAGGATTAACCAAAAACATCCCGGCTTTGAAGCAGAAGGCCCATAAATAAACTCTGCTGCCCCATCTCAAATCCCCTTGTCTCTTCAGCCGTCTGCTCACAGTGGCAAGCCACAGCTAGACTGAAACCTGCCATTTAAGCTGCGAACGTACGCCATTTTACCTCTTGTCTTGAATAAGTCACTATTTGTGTTTTTACGCAAAGTTTGCTTATATGGCAATCAGTTTCACAACCAGTTATTAATTTACTTTATGGACTTAGACTTTTTTTGCACAGAAAGGAATGGCTTTTTTTTTTTTTATTGTACTCGTTGTAATTTTAGGACAAGCAAGAGAGTTGCAAATGTCGCCGTATATTACTTTTTATTCTTTCTCTTCCTTGGTAGTACACGAAATTGTCCAGACATCATAAAACATGACTTTTCACCAGTAACTCCCTCCTCTTTCCTCACGCCCGACTCTCTCTCTCTCTCTTTCCCTCATTCCCTCATTGAAACAGATGGCGTTTTATGCTGGGCACAATCAGGACTATTCAGCGTCAGGGAGGGCAGGCCCTCCCCACCTGCGCTCAGCCCAATCACAACCTAATGAACACGTTGGGAGCAGTCTGTTCCAAATTACTCCCAGTTGGAGCCAGGGCCACAGGTAACCCCCCCCCCCTTCCCTTGCCATCACACTCTGCCCCTTCCCCTCCACCTCACCTCCTTCGCAACAGTCTCCCTGCCCACCCGCCCATATTGGCTCCAGCGCTTAGACCCTCAACTCTGACTTAATCAAATCAAGATTCATATCTCTGTGCTGTCAGCATTCCAGCACAGCTCAGAGGGGCTGCGTATGCCGCGGCAAGCATATAAGTTACATGTGGAGGGACATGGATTGACAGCTAAGGTGTTTATGTGTTGGATCTGAATTGGTTCTGTTTGATTTTGTGTCTGAGAGCGGTTTTGTATAGAGATCTATGCTTTTACTATTAATCGTCTCACTCACTTGCACAAACAAGCACACACACACACACACACACACACACACACACACACACACACACACACACACACACACACACATACACACACACGCATATACGTACACATATGAAGGAACAGTCAAGGTCCCTGTAAATGCTGTGGTGTTAACCACATCAGGCCTACCTGTGTGCCTTATCAGCATGTTTCCACTGCTTCAAAGGGCATCATTTATGCATTTCTGTTCAGAATGTTTGTGCTCTGTTCACACCATATACAGTAGGTTCTACGCATTCATGTTTCATTCATGTTTTGAGGATGAACAAAAATTAGAGAAAATCACCTGTTTTTCTTTTCTAAGGCATTGTATACCTGTACGTAACAGCCGCTTGAATATCTTTTTTCCTATCGTGTATGTGTGGGCAGGCAAGGGGCAGTTGTATATCGTAGGCAGTTGACACCAGAAGTGTGCTGTAGCCCAGAGCCTCTGACACTCTGATACACCCTACAACATCCCAAGGGACAAAAGAATGAAACCAGGGCGCCTGCCTCATCATGTCCCATCAGTTGCTATAGGACCTCAGAAACCTCAGGCCAACTACCAGCCCCCACGTGGGTGTCCATCACCGGAGTTGACAGGAGCGCTACCCTGCTGGCTGCCCTTCCTCACTGTCCCTCTGGTCAATCTGCACCTCAATTGGCCCTGCACTGGTGGGTGATGCCTGCTCCTTCTGCCGCATGTCAAAAAGAGCCAGGAGCCACAGAGGAAGTGCAAATATCCTCTAATGGCCTTGATCCAGATGGATGCGCCCATGACAATAGGCCCCCGTGCCTGTGGTTCAGGTTTTTGTCAGTGAAAAACGCAGAGGCCACCACAATAACACAGCAAAATTATGCATGCAGGCCAAGTACCATTGACATGTTAAAGAGCACTGCCAGTTGCTATGATAATTAAGTTAGCTCATTCCAAGGCAAAGAGCTATTTTCTCTTAACATATCTTTAAAGGCACTCTGGGCACATAAGGCAAGCTTTAAGACAATGGCTGTAGGAGGATAAATAATGGATTCAGTGGGTCACCATTTCTCTGCCCATTTGCTTAACATAGGGCTATACATCTCTTAGTGAATGCTGCTTGATGGGATTGCCTTTAGGGGGGTGCATTGTGGGTTTTAAATTATATCACTCATAAGATTGACACATTCTATGAAGTCCATATGGACATCTTAAGGATAAGGTAGATTAAAGGACTGAGTATGAAATATTCAGATGACCGCTCTACTCCATGACAGTGACAAACTTTGGATTCTCTTTGTAGAGGCTTGAAACATCGCTCACTAGTGTGATGTTACTTTCTGTAATATCACACTTGCCATGAGTGAACACTGACCTGTTTAAGCAAGCAATAACATCAATGGAATCCCCTCTGTTCACTTTGCTTTTAACTGGGATGTTTGGTTACGTCACAGGGTGTCTGATCTCCCTATGCCTCCATAGGGTCTCATTGAGAGTGGCCACTTTGTGTACAGCTGGGGCGTGTTTGGCCAGTAACGTAAAACCAGGAAGCCTTTGAAACTTAACCAAAGGAAGAGGTTGGAAGTTCACTATTATTTGGAAACTCCAAAGCCTTCCCCTTGGACACACTGGGGTAGGTCAGGAACACCAGCAGTCACCTTTATTCCTGCATCCATGCAGCTGTAGAATGAACTCAAAGTCAGGAAAAGTATCTGTGTCCTAATATTTTCTCTTTAAATATGTCAGTGTCTAGATAGTATGCGACTAACTTGTATTTCTTTCATCATGTTTCTAGTACATCAAGAACAGGTCATCAAAATTACCCTTCAGTGGTCACTTTCCTGTTTATTCTAACCAGATGCCCATGGTGTCTGGTTAGAATGCATTGCCACGTTCATTTTTATATTTCCTCTAAATGGTGCCAATCTGCCACAACAGACAGGCGCTGAGTGAAAAGATTTTAAAATGCGACTCTAGCACTTTCAAGGCAGGTCCTCTGTGTTAACAAGATGGTAGTTAATGGTTTTGCTTTTATGGCAGTGGTCGCATGTATAATTAAGCTGCTGTTGTATTTGTCATAAAAATCACCAGGGGTGCAGGAAATGTTGCAGGAGCCATTTTTACTTTGAGCAGTGGAAAATTAAAACCGTCAAACCTCACAATGTTGTTTTGACATCATTCCAATGTTTATGGATTTTCCTGTGTGTGGTTGAGGTTTCGGTATTAAAAAAACAGTTAAGTGCCTCACCTTGTGTTTGTTGGGGGAACAAAGGTTGCAATGTTTGCACAATGCAGATTGTCACTTCTGGGAGGTCTGGCCTCCGGGGCTACTTGTTGAGAAACATGTTGCATGTCTGCCATTAATGGATTTCTGGCTGTTACCTGCATTGTTCCTGAATCATACAGTTCATGTAACAATATTTGATGCATTTATGGTACAACCATTCGGAACTCCATCATACCAGGGGATTTTCCTCACAAGCATGTCATGGGTATAATACCAGACCAACACTTTGAAATCGGAGGGCAATCCTATTGAAACAGGTTTTATAAAGCCACACTGATAACCTCTTACCCCAGATCATCTCCAGCAGATGTGTATTCATGCACGCAAGAAGCAAGGACAAAATGACTGAACTCATGGTAGCCTCAGCCTTTTTAAAGTTGTGTTTCATTTCTGCCTTTTGGAGACAGTACAGCAGTATTAGGAATGAATCTCTTACAAGGATTACTGAAACTTAAGGTGGCAGCTTGTTGGCAGAATGTCATGTACTACAGACGTATCGAAGATAAGCCTGATGTATGATTTACCTCCATGGCCCCAGTCATATCTATGGAGATGAGTTGGGGTGTCGTGGTCCTGGTGTCACCTCCACAACACCAGTCCCCTGCTAGGCTGATGACTGTATCTATGCTAATATGGGGATCAGTCGGGCAGAAAGCTCATCTGGCTCATGCTTTCGCTTTATCTTATCACTCTACTCGCCCTGCTCCTTTCTTCACTGCATCACCACATACCTGGCATGCTGCGCACATGAAAAGAGCGCAGCCTCTTCTCACTCTTCCTCCATCTCTCACCTTCACACTTCTCCTCTATTTCAAATTTTCACATTTCAACTTTTGCTTTCACTGCATCAGCTTCTGTAATGCTTTATTAAATTATCACATACTGCTACCTTACTGTATTACTGAATGTGCTAGACCTGGCATTGAAATCCAAAGAAGAGCTCAATGAGATTTACCTAGTTTATTTCATTCCCAGATATTCTGACAAAGTAACAAAGCTTTAGTTTGCTTCTCTGTGAGAGTATCATTTGAACAAACTAACAAACCAAATCAAAAGAACAACCTAAAAAGTTGGCATATCTTTTTGGTCAAGAATGGGTCCGTCCAGACAGTAAATCCTGTCTGACTTAAATAACCTCCCCGCCCCGTCCCTCTTAGCCTCTTTGTCTCCATCGCGCCCTCCCTCCCTGGCATGATTATTTCTTATCATGTATTTATTTGTTTAATCCACCCCTCCCCCCATTACACTTGGCGGCCCTCTCCCTATGCACGAGCTGCCTGTCTGGCAACGAGGCCCCCTCTTCCCCCACCTCCTCCTACTTGTCCATATCCAGTCCCCATCCCATCCCCACCCAGCTCCAGCCCAGCCACAATGGGCGGATGTTGCTTCCAGAGCCTCGAAGCTTCATTCGGGGGGAAGAGACCCCCACCGCCTCACTTCATCCTTACATCCCTCCCACTTGCATGTGGCCACCACTAGCCAGTCTCTATGCACACTATAAATAATGGATGCATTAGCATGCATGAATATCTTTTTAGAAGGGGGTGGGAGTGCCTTAATTCATTATTAATCCCCTTCA
The DNA here is from genome assembly GCA_016806645.1 of Ophiodon elongatus. NCBI lineage: Eukaryota > Metazoa > Chordata > Actinopteri > Perciformes > Hexagrammidae > Ophiodon > Ophiodon elongatus. Next base: position 458,283 of record JACSYO010000469.1, read on the forward strand.
AGAAAAAAATGGGCCGTGACTCTGGTAGAGCTGGGCCCCTACTAAATCCTGCTTTTGGGACTTTACTTGTCCATGCTGTACTCCTCTTTCTCCCAAAATTGGTTACCAGCTCCACCCAACAAACTGCCCTGCCCCCTCTTTAGCAAAGCTCAATCTCTGCAAAAACACATCTGGAATGGTGGGGTAATCTGGCATTTTTTGGGGCGGGGTTGGGGGGTGGGGGGAGCAAAGTGTGATCCTAGGACGAACATCTCCAACAACAGCCTGGCTAAGAGTCAGCTGGTTGATTGGAAAAAGGTGGACACCACTGCTCAGTCAGCTGGTCTGGTTGTACTTCCCTAATATCCCGTAGGGATGCAAAGGGATGTTCCTTTTTGAAGGTTGGGTAGTCACAGAGCTCCTGACTTTGAAGTTTCCAACAGTGCCATTTGTTTCAAGAGCAGGGCTTGGCTGTTGGAGGACAGAAGTAGGAGCGGGGGTGTGTGTGAGGTGGAGGGGCTAGGAGGGTGGGCTGACATAACAAATGCATACAAACATGGTTAGAGAGCGTTAAGTCGTGCATGTGGGTGGGTTGTGGGGAATTATCTGTTATTTTTAAGCCTGGGACTCTATGTTGAGTATTGAGGATATTAGATCAAATACATGAGTTAGAGGTTAAGAGCATGTGTTTCAAGGAGATAAATTACTATACAGCAAATTAAGAAAGCATGCGGGTTTGATTGTGAGTCTGTGTTTGCGCGTTGGTGTGTGTTTATAAGCAAGATATGAAGTGAGTGTATCTGTGTGACTCCCCTCTGCACCACACACCCCTCTTCTACCACTAGGTCGCACTGCATGCCTCGCAGCCTCTCCTCCTGCTTACCGCAGCCCGCCGACTAATCCAACCAATCGTAGACCTTTACAACAGAGCCACATGAGAGCATCTTCCTATCAAAAAATACTACACTACACACATACATGTATACTTGCATAGAGTCCCACACATACTGGATATCTGCCTGCCTTACTCACATTGATACAATGTACATAATCCTGTTTGTTCGAATCACCGTGGCATGCAAATATAACTAATCCATATAACAAAGCCAAACACATCTTCATTATCCATGTGTTTGTAATACTGGATGAATACATTTTTCTCTCAGATTATTGATAATATTAAAAATATATCAGCAGTGACTAGCACAACTGGCCAATACCAGGCAAACAGGCAACCAGGTCTCCCCCTGCAGAAAGTTTATTCACTTTTGAATAAAACAATATCTTCTTTTTTTTTATGTTGCACTCAGAGAGACTGTTGGGTCTCCCGTCAGTGTCCTCTGCTCCGCTGTCTGTCAGGCAGGACGATGGCAGCAGGGGTTGTTTTGTTGACACAGAGAGGACCTGGTTTCTGGAATGTTCTCGGCTGACTGTTTGGATCTTGGGTCTATGGTGCAAGGCTGGGGGCTGGTTGTGAGCGGCAGGCACCACACTGTGCCTCTGAACTTCACTCAACCCCTTAAATTCCACTTCCTGGGCAGGAAATTGAAATATTGTGCAGTATTGGCATGCTGATGGTCATCTATCACGGGGGCCTGCGAAGGGACAGGGCTAAAGAGGAGACCCTCTGTAGATCAGAGATGGGCTGCTGGGCCTGGGTTCAAAGTTAAAGAGGAGGGACCTGGTCCTGGGCGAGGAAAAAGGATAGCGCTCTTAGCAGGAGTCGACTCTCAGACGGCCTTCCATCACCCATCCTGCCCATCACCTCAGTGTGCCTAACTCTCATCAGACGAGAGCAATCAGTCTTCCTCCGGCATCAAGAGTAGAAATATGTGTGCCCTCATTATGACTCTTCCAGGCTGTGGCAAAGGATATGCAGACTTTTTAAAGCAATGAGTGGCTTAGAGATTAAAATGAGCAGTAATAAAGTCCAAATAGGCCGTAAGCTTTTAAAAAAAAAAAAAAAATTAATGAGAACAGTAAACCTGGCTTTATGAGTCTTTTAAAAAAAAGTATAATATTTTTACTTCAACAGGTGTCCCAGGACATTGTGATAAACTTCCTTTTAGAGCCCCATGTGCTTCATCGTATTCCCACCGGTTGTGTTACACAGTCAAAACAGCCAAAGCGATGATGCCGCTTTTATCATTGCATAACCGTAGCCGTAAATGCGCACAGCGTACCAGGAAATGAAACTCGCCGGCGCATCACAGGGGGGTAGGATTGTGTGGATGTGACTGGTTATATAAAAGTATAGGGCAGTTGGAATAAGCCAGAGCCTGTCATTTTAAAGACTAACGCGCTTCTTGTCTGGGTCTGGAAATTTCGCTTCTGCCTGACCTCGTGAACTTGCCTGCCGCGTGACCTCGAAAATTCCCTCTTACGGCTCCCCGAGCACCCCTCCACATCCTTGTGCTCATTTGTACAGGCTGTTGCCCAAGCAGGAAGTGACATCAACGGGTCCAAACTAAAAAATATGTCGCAGGACCGGCTGTGTAGGATGTCCAGGACCGGTGTTTGTAAAGGAGGATGCCTCGCACCGGCTCCACAAAGTGATGCTCATTGAAGGATGCAGGAGAGCGCCACACAGGCGAGACAGACAGACGCACTGGAGGCTGAGTGAGTCGCCTGCTGACTGAGTGCTTTAATTCCGTCACTTTCATTCATGCAAGTTCAGATATGATGCCATACTTTGCCCCCTCTCTGAAGCCGGTGACGCAGTTCATAGCAGAGGCACAAAAAAAAAAAAAAAGAAAAGACTTGTTGTGTGAATGAACGAATTGTGTCGGCGTCGCTCTTCAGGGACGGGGGCGAGGTGTGTGGTGCGATGCAACAGAGAGGCACCACTGTTTTGACTGGAATGGCAAGTGCAGGAGGGAGGAGTGAAGTCGGTGCAGGGCTGGTCTGATGCGCTTTCGCGCATTTTGAGACAATTAACAGATTGTTTAAAGTCTGATTTGTTATGATTCCACTGGTCAGATCAAGCGGTTGTGATAAAGTTTACCAAGTTCCATCGGGTTGCTTTGTAAGCGTCCTCCCAAAAACATGAATGGCGTCTATTTTTATCCGTCCAGTGCGTGCGTGCGTGTGTCGTCCTCACCAGGGAGGCTCTGACAGACCCTGCCGTGCGTCCAGACAGAAAGTGCTGCAGTCACGTGGTGTCTGCTATTATCCAACCTCACGTCAGGTGCAGCCTACTGCTGAGAAGAGGCAACACGAGGGAGGGTTTTATTTCACAGTTAAACATGAGATGTTTAGAGAATTGGATTCAACTTAAATTTGATTTCGTTACATATTAATATTGGTACTAGAGGTAAAAATAAACAACAAAAAGTTATTTATAATGACATTAAAGTATATTATCTGCACTGTTAATCCAACTGCACTTAAAAAAAATGTACACAATAAACTTAAACGCTGCACAACCCAAAGTGTGTTTTCTACTACATTTAAAGTATTGATTCAATAATAACAGTTTAGATGTCTTATCACAAAAAAATCGGTCAAAGAAACAGATTGACATTATTTTTGAAGAGGATAATCAGGCTGTTTCCACCTCCTCACCACCTGTCGTTCTGACTGCCAGGACGTAGACTTACAAGAAGTGAAGAGATCATAGTTTGCCTTTTACAGTTAATAATTATTTATGATTATATAGAGACACACATTCCACTATACCTGTCCAATGAATATCGCTACTGGCATATGTTGCATTTCTCCTTACAGTCCACATTTTCAAATAACCATCTTAAATGTAACAGATGAACTGAAACTCTGTAATGCCAATTTTCAACTTTTCTAGTGTCATTTTTCCAGTTGGCTTTATACACAGGTAGGTAGGAATGATCTTACACAGACCCAATACGACAGATTTTCCCGTCGTTATTTGCAGCTAGTTTTTTTGGTTATTGAAGTAGTTTGAACAAAGAGATGAATGAACATATCAGGTTTTCCCATTCTGGAGTGTTAATGTTGCTCTGGTCTGTCTGGTAAGAACTGTGTGCGCTCCCTCTACACCTGTGCCCACCTCTTTCTGTCACCTATGCCCCAAAAAATACTGCATGGAATATCTTATCAAAATCTGATATGCCAAAAATAAACTCCTGAATGGCTCCTACAAATCGTGCTTCCACAGATATATTGTGTCAATGTCTGACAATAAAACCATGCTACATTGATAGCTGTTTGCAAGGATAGTAATGAATACCTCTTCTGTTTGTGCATGCTGTGAGGGCACTATTTGAAGTAGTTTCCAAAGGCACTTGTGCAAAATTAGCGTGTAGTGGGGCCACGTAACTCTTCTTTGCACCTGGGCCTCTCGGCTTTTCACGTCAATGAATTGACCTATTGTAAGATGACAGTAAAGCGAAGTTGAAGACTTTCTACTCAAACTTTAGGCCATTGAAGGTCTTTAATTGGCTCAAAGCGATTCTTCTGCAATGTGAAATAATGAATGAGCTATACAGTGGTGCTGCTACTGTATAGGTTTGGCACATGTGTGCAGCGGCCTATGGGATTACTGGTGTAAATAACTCACGCTGCTGTTGCCTGCCTGTCTGGAGTGATAGCTTCATTATTCATGGTTGCGTGTAGACAGCAGTGCTTAATCTCTGAGTTGAATGGGGCAGCCTGTGACTCTGGAAGTAAATGCTTGTGCTCGATCAGCCTTATCTGGCCCTTGTTGAGGAACGGAGGGGCACCAGAGAGAGGGAGGACTGCTGAGTTGGGCCTCAGGGTGGCAACAGCAGCTAAACGCCCCGTTCCGTGGTGGCGTTTGGGGCCAGTTTGAGGCCATTAGAAATTAGCCAGACTGCACCAGGGAGCAGGGCCATATATTCTCTGTGGTGAAAGGGTCTGGGCAGGGGGTCTATTGGCTCTCGACAGGTGCAGCGGGAGGAAGGCGTCAGGAGTTTAGGGAATCGAAACCAGAGATGAGGCCATACGGCAGCGTCTATGGCTTCTGGGGTCAGATGCTCTCTTTCACCCTGGAGGTTCCAAAGCACAGCGATAGCCTCTTCCTGCCCGGACACTATATCTCTGTGAATGTATGTGCATTAGTGCATGTGTGCATGGTTATCTTTGTGTGTGTACAGACATGTGTGCTGAAATGAGAGTGTGTGTATGGAGTGTTTTATGGGTGTGTGACACTGGGGTGAGAAGATCAGGGGGGCATGTTTTGAGTTGCGGTAATCATCTGTCTTACCTTATCTAGCTCACACTCGCACAAAGAACACTGGGAACAAGTATTTTTTTTAAAACACTCATATGTCCACTAGTATTATGCAACGCTTTGTGATGAGCTTTGATCACTCAGCTGTAAGAGGGCTGGTAAAAAAAAATATTCTTCCATGATTGACAAGTTTTTAATGCCAAACGTTGTAGCATTGATTCTGCTGTGCAATTACATTGAAGAATAATCTGGACTATTTTATAGTGTAAAGGGGGCACACAGAGTTGTTGCACTGGCCATTAGAGGGGGAAAAGCCGTGTTGCCGACCACATCATGTTTTTTTTCTTGCTTCCTGGCTGTTCTGCTTGAACTCAATAATCCTGGATACAGCTATTACAAATCCTGCTGTCTTGCCTTGAGACCCCAGACAGGAGACAGGCTCTGCAACTTGGTTTCATTTAGCATTCCTCTGGGCTTTACGGGCAGGTGTTTAACATTACTGGCAGGATATTTATTGGCAACTTTAAAGGCAACTTTTTTGCTTACCTCTCAATTAGGCACACACACATACAATGTGTGTACTGTAGATGCAAGCACACTCATACATGCACGCAGAAATGAATAAAACACATACAAGGATGTTTCATACGCGCAACAATCTATTGACAGTAAGGATGCTTAATGGAGTATATTCTCAACCCTTTTTCCAACACTGTCACACTTTATGCCTTTTGAAGCACAGATCCACATCCTTAGAATCCACCCCTGACCCGTGACCATCTCTATCTCCCTGTGTGCACCCCCCTTCCCCTCCACCCATTATGCCAGGTCAGTGTATGATGTGGGGTAGAAATAGGGTTGCAGGCATGATGGGATGTGTGGCCTGTAATTACCGAAGCTTAGCGGGGCCAGTGGCTGTGATGTGCAATTCTCAAATCAAGGTGCAGCCTGAAGACTCAGCTTGCCCTCTGCTACTTGATTGCTGGCAGCTGGGTGAGCCATGTCAAGTGGCAGGCTGGGAAATGTGAAATCCCAGATAAAGCACAGAGCCCTAAAAAGCCATGAAGCTCCAGTAATGAGGAAAGTGATGGGGTTTGGGGTTTGGCCATGCTTAGCAGGCAGGTAGCAGCCAACGGTAACTCTTTATATCTCTCTTGCTTCTTGATGTCTCTGTATGTGAGAAAGAGAAGAGAGGTGAAGGTGTTTGTATATTTGACTTTTCTAATCCAGGATTTAGAAGGATCCACCAAACTCCAACAATGCAGAACTGGCTGGTAGGTCGGCCTAGCTGTAGAAATACCCAACCTGAATCCTCCCGGGTCACCTCAGACATAAATCATAACCCTACAGAACATCCTGCCTATGCCTCTCAAGTTTTCCCAGGGCCAATTCCTTTTGAAAATGCATGTTAAAAACCCCTCAACGTTCAATGCTCAAGAGCGGGAGAATAATTCCCGATATTAAAGGCGGCAGTCCGATTTAGAACTATTCCGGAGCCGCTGTAGCAGTTAAACACATTCCTAGTTTTGTGGAGGCCATTATTCCTGCTTCTTAATCACCCCCTCGGCTTTTATAACCTCCCCAAGCCTTAGTGTGTGGCTGGGGGGGAACCACATGTGGGCAGAGACCAGGAAATAACCACACTGCCAAGGCCCTCCCCTTATCAAAGCTAACCACCACTAAAACCAGTGCATATATCATCTCTTTTTAATCATTTTGCATGAATAATATTCTGCTTTAATGTTGAATAACAATTTTCATTGATGTTTTTTTCATCATATTATCATATAACAAAAAGTGTATTTTTGTTATTGTCAGCAAACACCATGAAAAGACCAAAACCTACAACAATGTGTCAGTCCAGCTTTCATGCTCTTAGCCTCAAGCCCATTCTCTCCGACTGTAAACATAAATCTTTTAACAGGAATTACAATTACACAGTTTATTTTTCTAAATTCCCTGAAATAGCCAGACTCTGTAAATTTGAAAAACATTACTAAAACAGGAGGAAACTGTGCCTTTGTTGGGGACTAATTTAAGCCATGGATTAATACACATTTGAAAAGGATGGTGTATGTGGGACTCAAAATAAACTACAGTGCCCATGTTCAGTGTAATCATGGAGGATATAACCCAGGGCAACAGTGTGGCACATTGATGTATGTTTTAATAGTCTCAGGGCAACAATGGAGGTCCATGGCACAGATAAATAATATATATCAGGGCTTTGTCAACACAGACTTGATGACTATGACTCGGATGATGTTTGTGGACAATAAGAAAAACAAAATATTACCAGAATGAAAGTTTTTCCACTGAAACAGTAATATTTTTTTTTACTTTGAATTGAACAGCCGGTGCAGAGTAGCACCTATAAATAAAAAAAGTCTGCCTCTTCTGATAAAACAGTGACATATTGGTAATGAGGGCAAGGCCCCATTCAACAGAGAGCAGGGGAGGGAAGATGGAGCAAAGTAGACCCCACTAGTACCCTGCTTCCATCCATCACTCGCTCTCTCTACCTGCTCCCAGGTTTGCAGAGCTGTAGGGAAGATGGAGAGGTGTAATTACGCTGCATCGCTTTCTTTTTTTGTCTGTTCCTGAGCTGTTGTTCTTAGTGGATCTTCCACTTCCACTAACAGTCTATTAAATGCAGCTAGCCTTTAGCCTCAAGCGTGTCGTTGGCAGTATGTGTGAAGGGGCTTGTCGGGCTGATGGTTTAGTTAAAGTCAACTGAAACACCTGGGTCCTCAGACACCAAGCAGACCCAGTTCACTGTAATGGGTGACACGCTGTCACGCCAGGCTTGATGGCATAATCTAGTCTGGTCACAGCCATGCATACTGTTTAGCGGGGTGGGAATGGGGTGGGGGGTATAGAAAGTCATTGCTTGTTTACCCTGTGCTTGGTGACCCCCTGCCAGCAGCTACATCAATTATCACCTTGGAGGAATGTGGGACCCTTGTGTTAAATTCCCTTTGACCCCCCCTGTCGGAGGAGGTCAGGAGGTGGGCGCTCTCTCCAGGGGGGGCATGCAGTTAGTGGGTGCAGGGTGGGTACTGTGTGTGTTCATGTCTGTGTGGTGGTCCAGGGAGATTCCCTAGATCTCCGTCCTCAGACCTGCAACCAACCACCATGTCCGCAGACCCCCAACATGGTAAACAAGATTTGCATGGTGTGTTTACAATGTAAATTGGTTTCTAAAGGTCTTAATTTCACCTAGGGACGCACCAAAGGTGGTCTGGGAGCACATGCATTAGACCCAGGGTTCATGTGTGATAGAGGGTTACGGAAAAAGTTGCGGAGAAGCTTTCTTAACTCTCAGATTTCTCCTTGTATTTTAAGTATATAATATATAGAAAAGCAGTTGTTTGGTGCTCAAACTTTTAACAACTACTTTTTGCCTCACTATTACATTTGGGGTGCCTTAATAAATTAGCCCAACTGCTGGCACACTTTGAAGACCTCAGCATTTGTGATTTTAATGTGTTTGTTTGTCTCAAGCTGTTTTTAGTACACAAGTGTAAATCACAACTTTACAAGTCAGTGTAAAGGCTGGCGGTTAATGTGCATGTGTGTGAGTAAGTGAGTGAGAGAGAGTATGTGGAAAAGCAAAAGAGAGAGATGTTTCGACACAGATATTATGTCTGATGCTCTTTACTTTAAGGGAATTAGATGTAAACATATGACATGTTTGGCTGCAAGCATGTACCCAGATTTACACTTATATTTTTTCCCCCTCCATCTTCCTGGGTCCCATATCAAATGTCTTCGTTGACTGTGAAGAAAGTCGTTGGGACATAGTATCATATGTGCTGTAGGGAGTGGAGATACCATGGAAATCGATTGCGTATGGAAACACTTTTGTCGGACCATGATTGATGTTCCGAGCTTATGCATTTTTATCTTCTCTTTTACAGGCTCTCTATCATGACTGTCTGCAGGATGTGCTGCTGTCTGCTATCCAGTTATGGCTGAGGTAAAATACCCAAATCATGGGCTTGTCTGCTGCCTTGTCTGTTTTAGACGACAGTGTTGACATAATATATTGGTACAGTTTATTGTAGAATGTATTGCTGAAGGTACAGTTCTTGCATTGTAATAGCTTCAAAGCCAGCGGGTTAAAGTAAGTGTCTTCCTGAAATGTCTCGCTGATTTTAAACTCAGTTACCCCGGGACCAGCAACTGTGTTCTGTCCTGAGTCATCTGCATTAAGCTGTGCATTGATGAACTCCTCCTTGAAAGCAGCCACCCTTGAAATGTGAGGGCCTTTACACGTTGTGACAAACCAAAGTATCCCTGCAGTGTCATCAGATCACCTCGCCACTTCCAATTACCAGTCATCTCGGACCCTTTTTTTTGCCTTGTTGACAGGACAGAAAAGCCGCGGCGGGACAGACCAGCGGCCGAGCCTTGTCCCAAAGATCCAACACTCTCATCATTTATTTATCCACACCCAGGCAGACAAAACAACTCACGCCCATCCTTTACCAGAACCAACAGCTGCCAGCCAGAAGAGGCTATGGCAGGGTTAGGGTGGGGTTAGTTGGAAAAGGGAGGCCAACATACACTCTCATACACAAGGCACAATCAGCACATCATCTGCACCGTTTTGTCAGTATAGTTGAACTTCTTCAGCGTTGTCATGGCAATGTAATTTTGTCCTCCAGAGGGACTGTTCTTCTGTTTTAAATTGCAGTGTAATGCTGGTGGTAGTTGGAAGTAAAGGGAGGGGGGGGGGAGGGTGCACTTGACTGTACTCTGATAAGGAATTCTTTGAGGAGAAGGCTATGATGTACTGAACTTGAGAAAGCCTTTTGATCTCACTTTGTATGCTAATGAATCTGGTCTTCTGTATGCATTGTAAAGCAACTCGTTGCCTTTGTTTATTTAGATATGTGGAGCCTTTCTCCTTCAGACGTTATTGTGTCATTTGCATTACCCTCATTTCAAAGATAAATTCAGCGGTTGCAGGGTTTCTTTTAATTTGCCCGTGTTGTGTGTGCAGAGGCCGACACAGCCAAACTCCTAACTGTGGGTTTTTGCCTGTTTGATAGCCTGACTGTAAGTAAGCCCCTCTGGCTTTGCAGACTTCTGTCTCCCTCAGCACACTCGCTGCCTCAGCACTCATCCACGAGCAACACACTCATTCACACGCGCTCTCGCATGACTACACAAATGCACAAACAGGACTTCAGCCTTGACTGGCTCACGCACACAAAACACACTCGCTTACTCACTCAGGAATTATCGTGGTAGTAAAACTAGAGAGGAAGAGTGAGGGAGACAACGAGAGAGGAGGAGGGACTGAGACGGGGAAGCAGAGGGAGGTAAAAGGAGAACCATTGCCCCAACAGAAGTATTTTATCCCCAAGCGGTTTTTAAACGCTGCCATGTCCATGACCCCGTCATGAGGACAAGCCATTGTTCTCTCGTAGCTGCTGCAGCAAGGCCGCTGTAAGACATACAAGTTGCAGTAGTTATTCATTTAAAGTGATGAACATGCATTTGTACATGCAAAGTCTATTCAACACATACCTTTTGCACTAGTTTAGTTGGCTGTGTCACAGGTGTGTAATGTCACTGTTTTTACTCTGAGTGAAAAGACTGTACAGCTCAGCAGTGTACTCGTGTTTTACTTTGAAGGATGTGACAAACGTAGTCTAGAGTGTGTTGTTCTGCTGCTCTCACTTTTTTCCCTCTCTGTCTGTACTTCCTCTGCTCTGGCTTGTGTGTATGTGTGTGTGTGTGTGTGTGTGTGTGTGTGTGTGTGTGTGTGTGTGTGTGTTCTCTCTGGTCCGCTGCTTTGGCACAAAAAGGATGGCCAGGCCGCCCCATTCTTTGTTTTGCTTCTTGTAGGAAACTAGCAGCAAATTGTGGCTCAATGAGGCGTTGCTGTTTTGTATGGTCTGATAAAGTGCAAACGAAACCGTCTGGGCTGGACTGGCCTGCTGCAGTGTTTTCTATTGTAGCTGTGAATGTAGGTCTGTGTGATGCTTGGTTAGTGTTGAACATTAGGTGAAGGGATGGTGGGGGGGGGGTGGGGAGGGGGTGCTGCTGGGGGTAGGGGCCATTCACACAGTTTTAAGATGTGCCCCAGTGTTTGGAGCTGCTGTCCGCTGTGTTTAATTGTGATGAGGGATGATTAGAGCTCTTCTTAAGACTTGAGGAGAGTTTTCTGTCTTGCTTGCTTTCAATGGTTTTAAAATCCCAATATTTTAGAGTTCTCAAGCAGCTCCGACATGACACACTTGTCAAAGTGATCAGAGCAGGGCATATGTGTGTGGGTGTATTGATGTTCATGCGGGAAATAGTCCAGTTTTTACTTCAATTCATTCATCCAACACCTGCAGTAACTACTTACATTAGAAATGAAAAGGGTGACTCACTAAATATGCATTCATTTCATGAAGATCTTGTACATTTAAGCTGGAGGCAAACATCTTTGTGACCGTAAGAGTTTATTTGCTCAAAGATTGAAATATTACTAAGCAGGGAAGCATATAAAAAATCTTTAATAGTGTGTACTTTTTAAGAAAAATATTGTGCATTAGATTACACATTAATGCTTACTTCTTCTTAACTTCTTCACTATGATTATTTTACAATGACTTGGTTTAGTGTGAATTTGTGCTTGGAGCTGAAAACACAAGAGGGTTGCCTCTGAGGAAAAAAAAGAAGAAGAATATCATGATATATTTAAGGGGGCAGAATTAGCATATTGCATTTTCAGGGTTGTTTCATGGCTTAATTTGACATTTTTCAATGCCACTGGGATGCACAGGGAACACAACGCTGTGAAGATCCACAGATCAAGTTCATTGAGTCAAGCAAAACAAACACATAGCTTGGGAGATAGACAAAGAAGGAGGTTCTTGGGTGTGCCATGGCCCTTGTCTAAAGCGGTTATGGGGCCCACATGGGCGTTCTGCTCTCCAGAGGCTGTTGGGGTAATTATCTGCCAGGGTGCACGTGTGGGAGTGTGCGTCACATCGGCCGCGTCTTCGTGTTTATATCTGTTAGGTGCGCAAGGGATTGCAGCGCTGGATGTTTCCGGGCATCCTATCCTGCATCCTGATGCTGTGGCCCCAAACAGGATGAAATGCATATCCACTCAACCCTATATACTACTTCACGCTTGTATGATCTATATGTGCCCCCCAAACACATAAACACACACACACACCCTTTATGTCCATCTTCCTTACACCCCAGAGTTGAGAGAGGGGATCTGGGAGTCTCAGAGGAGGAGCGTGCTGGGGGAAGAGGCTGAGGAGCCATCTTTGACATGGGGCATGGGGCCCGACGGCACAAAGCCCCATTCCCTGCTCCTCCATGTGGAAAATGGCAGGAGAGCAAGAGGAGGAGGGGAAGGAGGCAAAAAAAAGTGGAGAAAAGAGGAGGAGGGATTGAGGGAGTGACAATTAGTGGGATCTGCTAATCACTAGGACAACACTCATTTAATTGACATGTGAAATTTGAATTCATCTAACTAGTCGATAGGCAGTACGACAATGGACCAGTCGTTTAAGGTCTGCTGGTGGAAGCCAAGGAGGGGCAGCGACAGCTGAGGGCTGAGGCCAAGCTCTTTGTTACAAGTAGCAGTGTTGTTGGGTGAGAAGGTTGTCCACAAGGAGATTATAACCATTATGCCTTTGACCCTTTGGGATAAGTAACTCCATGGCTGCCCCACTAACACACAGCAGACACACAAAATAGCAAGGGCTGTTTATGTGTGTATGTTTTTTATTTTCAGCAGAAGGCAGAGTGAGTAAACAAGTATTTTTTTCATACCACAATAAATCTGACCCTGATAATTCCAAAGCCTTGGAAGAGGAAAAACACAAAAGGAAGTGGGCAGGGGAAAAAAAACACTGCAGTCTGTCCATTCCTGCTTCTACAGAAATCAATAAGCTATTTAAGGTCATCAGAAAGCAGCATCACTGTTACCCAGCTGCTACCGGAGAGGAAAGCATATGCAATCTCTCTAAAGAAGTGACTTTGAACAGATGCAAAGCTTTACTCCCAGCTAATTTATTCAGGATATTACAAAACCATTTTAGGTAATCACTTTTAGCCTCACTAGCAGTGTGGCAGTGTAGATTGACACTGATGGTCAGGCCACTACTTTGCTTCAGGCTAAATGAGTAGGATTTGTTGGTTGCGATTTGTAAACACAACATTCAAAGTTGGCCCCTCATAGAATTGTACGCCCCCTGCCCCCTGTTAGGGTGCTCCTCAGCGGGTAAAAGACAACCCCAGATTCTCATTTTTGAACAAGCTTTGTCCACTTGGCATTTCGTTTCGCTACATTTGCGTTAGGGATGAACCGATCTGACTTTTTCCGTCACGATACCGATACCTGGGCTTTGGGTATCAGCAGATACTGAGTACCGATCCAATACCAGTTTTTAATAAATGAGCTGTATGCCTCAATGTGTGCGTGTTGTGGGGTTTTTTTTGCCGTCGTTTTCAGCTTTCTTTTTGTGTGCTTATCTGACACCTGGTCACTATGTTTTTTTTTAAAGTTTGATGCCCAAGACCATCATTGGGCATCAAACACACCACAATTATCAAATACTCATAAGTGATGATTGAGAGGGATTTTTTGAGTCTATATATTGTTTTTTTTTGTTTTTAGGAAAATCCTACTTGGCTATTTCAATATTTTAATCTATTTCAAGTGACAGAACTACACAAGGAAATCTATATTTTTAAGAAAAGTCTGTTTAAGTTATGACACTCCCCCTACTTCAGCAAATACCAATTAACAAATCAATTAACTCATAACTGTGATTTATCAGTTTCTCAACAGATAAATATTATGATTAATAGTCACCAAATCACACTAACCATATTCAAAAGTGTAATCAGAACTGCTCAAAAACTCAAAATACATTTTCTAAAAAGGCATTTTGAGAAAATTAGACATTTTTAAAGAAAATTTGAAATTAGAGCTAAGAGGGTGAACGTTTTAAGACAACCTGGGTCACATGTTTATGGCTTACAACCTGTCTGATCATTCTTACCTTGTGAAACCTTGTTGCACCGAATGTGCCTTTTTTCCAAAACCTCAGCATTTACTAGTGTTTTCCTAACGGATACAAATGATGGCCAAAGCCATGCAAATAAGACCCAAGCTGTAAAACAATCCCTTAAAGGTGAAACTAACTATAATTGTCTTTTGTCCTTAAACCTAACAGACACTGATTGTCTTCCTGCGGCACGTACAGCTCTGGATAGCATCGAACCGGTGAGTCCTGTTCACACTGTAACCATCAAGGGTAGATTATTCCAGTTTTCCCCATTTCCTCATGGACACGCTTAGTCAACCCCACAAATTCTGCTCATCTGCCTATTCTGTAAAATACATCTCTTTATGTTTGCTTTGGGATATTTGAACGGCCTCCACATCAGTACAGAGTACTTCCCGAATGTACTTGTGTGTTTTTGATCTATCACTCTGCTAACACATAGTTCCATTGTCAGAGGTGACTTTGTAGAAGTGGCAGAGAGTCAGAGGAGACTCAGGATACTTCCAAGTCTTTCAGCCAGTGTAATCCTCTTCCTTTATCTCTCTAGCTGATCTGGGCCAAAGCTCTGTGTGAGAATGATTCAACGACTGCCTGCTTTTCTGTTGATCTCAGTCACGTTTTCTCTCCCTCACTTACTGTCTCTCTCTTGTTCTCCAATTCTCACTTGTATTCTATTGTTCAGAGTGGCCTGCGCTCTCTCAGTGTTCACCTCTCTGTTTTGTGTGTGGGAAACAATGATCGCTGATTGTCCTCTTTTTTTTTTATGATAGAAGATCATCTCTTTCACGCACACATGCAGACGCCACCTTGCACCACAAACCAGACAGGCAACTTGGATTATGTCCAAGAGTCACAGCTGGATTGATGTGTGTGCGTGTGTGTTTACTGTAGATATGTGTGTGTGTCCGTGGGGGGTTGGGGAGTGGGGCTGCATCTGGGGCATCTGATTGGCCCGCTGGCACAGGAGCCAGGCGAGATACTGATTGGATAGACGTATGGAGACTAGCGTGCCGATTTCTGTGTGCCATGTAGCTTGCCTACTAGAGCGCTGGCCAATAGCTCCACATATTGGATGCATTACAGATTAGAGCCAATGCAACTGTGTGCACACAAATGTTTGCGTGTGTGTGTGCGTGTGTGTGTGTGTGTGTGTGTGTGTGTGTGCGTGTGTGTGTGCGTGTGTGTGTGTGTGTGCGCGCAAGTTTGTGTGTCTACACAGTTCATCAGTGCAAGAGCACTTTTATTCTCTATGAAAAGATCTGCACCGTCTCCATTCACCGAAGTGATCATGAAATGCATTTGGCTCACCCAGAGTGATCATTAATTGTTAATGACAGATTTGACTCGCCATTCTAGATCGATGCTGTAGCTACCCACTGTTAAACGATTAAGACTGCTCATAAATACATTTACAAACAGTTTGTGAACTAATTTAGCCCAAAGCGAGCCATCCTAACTCAAATTTTCAACATCATGTCTTCAATCAGATGAGAAAGGATTCACTGATGGAGGATTTTCAGCCAGCTTGAAGTCTGAGCGGGAATTGATCAAGGGTTACAGTTCCTTCAGCTTTGATGTCCCAAAATCCCAAAATTGTGATAAAAGCAGACTCAAATTTACTGTTGTTGTTTTTGTCTGCAACAGTTGTCATGGCCTGCTCCTTTGATTGAATAATAAATCAAAGTGTTGAAATATTTCATACTTTTTCCAGATGAAATTCCATTACACCTCCGCCGCCATCAAAGAGATTCAACATCAGTGCGAAATTTAAAGTGAAATTATTAAGATCCCAATCCTCAATCCGTGGTTACAAGCAGGGCTTCTTCAATCACATTCGATAGATGAATCTACATAACTTGTTCCAGATCAGGGCTTTAAAAGACAAAAGTGTGGCTTCATCCATGTTTGATAGTCGGACAGAAACTCTCTATGGATACAAAATAAGAATAAAAAGTGGCAATAGCTTCAACATCAAGAGTATCCTGACTGGTTGCATCATCGCCTGTATGGCAATTGCACCACCCTCAACCATAAGTCGCTACAGAGCGTAGTGAAAACTGCTTAGTACATCTCCAGGACCGAGCTGTCATCCATGGAGGACTTCTAAACCCAGTGGTGTAGGAAGAAGGCCAACAGGATAATCAGAGACACAAATCACACCAGCCATAAAATGTTCTGATGCTGCCATCCGGCAGATGGTACTGCAGCATTTGGTCCCGCACCACCAGGCTCAGGGACAGCTTCATCATATAAGGTTGACTGCAGGTCAAAGCCGGATATGGGTCTGTCTGAGGTGGGCTGGTACCTGCCTGATGCCCCCTTGGAGTCCGGGATAAAGGAGGATCTGGCGAACCTGCCTAATTTTATCTGATTTGTTTTGGAATCCGACCCAGTGGCATCGATAACGAGCAGTAAGATTAACTATATAGAAATATCAATCTTCCCACTGATGGTCTTGTTTACTTATGTAGGTTATATAGAGGTGTCAGTATTCAATTGAGACGTTTCATAACCAGTTAAAAGCTCACAGTAACATTAAATTCATTCCCGATAATTTGAGTTAGCCGTTAGCTTCTTTTGTCATCTTCCATGACCTTTCACATACAACAACAGACGAGAGGAAAGGAGAGAAGTAAAGATTAAAGCCAAGGGTAGAAAAGGCGAGAGGTGAAAGTAAGAATACAGAGAGGAGAGAAGAAAGTAGACGTGAGGAGTCCTGAAAACAGTAGCTCACATCCTCTCAGCTCCTATTAGAGGCCCTAACTCTGTCATTACATTTGTCAGCACCATCCGCTGTAATTGATGCAAGTGCCTGGCTAAACTGGCAAGGCTTACCATACTATAGATGAGGCCCATGCATTGAAAAATAAACAATGTGACCATACACGCACACATACTTCCCACATGGACACGCAGAAACAGAATAACAGACACACATAAATATTCACACACAAAAATGGCCACACCATCAGCGCGGCTGCACATGCCACACGGTAGGACACACAGCAGTGCTTATTGAAAACATGGCAGCACTGTCAACCCCAGACGGCTCTTCTCTGCCCACCTGTCAAAAAAATTCGGAGGAGAATTCACCTGGCTGATATCTCAATCTTCTTCGGTGCTTAGCTTAGCTTAGACCAACCATCTGGCTCAGCAGCTCTACCTCGCTCCCTCTTTACTAACTCTCACTCTCTCTTAGTCTTTTTAAAGCTTGTCAGCAGTTACCCGGCACAGCGGTCTTAGTAAGGCTGCTAACGTGGCTAAGTGTCCCTGGGCCTCTTAGTTAGTGGTGCCGTCTTTCTTTATGTGTGTGTGTGTGTGTGTGTGTGTGTGTGTGTGTGTGTGTGTGTGTGTGTGTGCGCGCGTGCTTCACAGATGGCAACGCGAGGGGAGGGGTAGTTGGAGGGGGTGATGGAGCGAGCTGTCTGAGGCTCCGGCAGCTCTCGTGTCTCTCAGGCAAGGCTGTCTGTCTGCGGGCATCTGCACTGGCAGCCCCCCCTCCACCAACACCACCATGCCCCCCCCCCCCCTTCCCCTTTTCCCCCGTCCACCGTCGCCATGGCCGCCTCACCATCCAGCGCCGCAGCTTGGCAACAACCCACAGTGCGGAGCAACCTCTGAAAAATGATTCCCCTTGACCTCAGATGTGTCACTTCACTGCCAAGCTTCTCCGGTTGCTCCAGCAGATGATTATTTTGATAGATGATTGGAGTGAATTATACATCTTGGGTTACATCGGGAGAAGAGCAGGCTGTGACTGAGGCTAAAAGTTGCTTTGTACGTGTGAGTGCATGTCTGCATGCACAACTGCATATGTGTGTACGTACAGTACGTGGGTGCACTTGTACTGTGTCGGCCTGTTGGGTGGAGAGTGATAGTCTTTGATTCAAAGCTGGTCTCAGGGTTTATGTTGGGTTACGAAACTTTGAAGATGATTAGATGAGTTGTGTTTGTAGTGTACCCTGTAAGATTGCTTCGGCCTTTCTGCTGTTGGCTTATTGATCACAGTGCTGCGGGTGTCAACGTTATATTTAACGACGTGACTCCTCATGATAGGCAGAAAGATCAAGATGCTTTTTTTTCTTTGAACTTATAGTTTTCAGTATCTCTCACACTTTCTTATCCATTTGCTCTTCTTCTGATTTGACAGACACAAAATAATCTCCTTGATGTGGAATTTTATTGGAATTGTATGTAATACTTAGCGTTTTTTTCTTTTTTGTAGTTTGAATTCACCAGTTATGCCAGAGCTCACTGGACAATTATTAAAATTTTACTGCAAGTTTGTCCTCTTTGTCTCCAGGTGGCACTTGGCACAAAGACAAGAGAGAACTTGAATCCATCGTAGACTTGAGCGCTGACTGCCAACAATACAGGAGTTGTCCTTTTTAATTTCAACTGATAGAGAGTTGCTTTTGATTCTAACTGGATGTCTGGATATAAATCATACTTTACACCACTAATGCACACATGCATCCACATGCACGGTAATTTATGCAACCATTCTTTGTGTTGCTCTGATTGGCTGAGACACTGCAGCGGCACAGCATAGAGGCCGGCACAGTTGACACATCTGTTCCTGAGAAATTCATGGAGGTTTGGGCGCTGGAGGTGTTGGTATGCACTGATTAGCACAAGGCTGTCTTTACCCAACCACCGGGTTTCCTACTGGGCTTCCATAAACTGTTTACTAAGGAGTCTGTTGCCATGGTTTTTAGCCATGTTCCAATCAGTCTTTTTTTGACCATTCAGCTTTATTTATTCCTCAAAAAAGCCCATGCCTTCTGCATCAACCAACTGTTGTTCATCCCAGACCAATTGTTCTAAATCATGTATATACTGAATTTCATTAATCTGCAGGAAAGGGGGCTTGAATGATGATATGAGTATGATTGGATGAGGTTTGGAGAGAGTCTTTACAAGCTGACACCTTTGGCTCACGGATGGGTTTGAAAGGGCTTTGATGAGAGAAAGTGGTCACTATCATAATGACCTAATAACATCAGGTTTTGTGCGTGCGCTGTGGTTCTAGTGAGAAACACATGCTCGCCATACTTTTTGATCTCCCTCAAAACGCCATTTTGGGGGCAAGATACGCTAAAAGTGAGAAAAGACAGAATATTTTACATCCAAAATTGTCTCTACGCTGATGCTGCATGTCCTTTCTCTTTCGCCCTTTCAATTTCCCCCTCTCTCTGTGTCCCCTTTCCTATTTTCTCTGCTTTAATAATGAGGCAAAAGTACTTCATAGATCGAACAAAGCTGGAGTAGCACCAACATGAAGCAGCTCCCGGAGGTCAGGTCACACCTGTGAAGTGGACTGATGCTCAGTGTGTTAGTAAGGTCAGGGGTTTGACTACCTATAGGCTGTAGGCTGCATCTTTGGTGTTTAGTTGTTATTGTAAGCTTTTTATTTCAAAACTTTGCACCTCTCTTAACAGGAAGCCATATCCCTCAATTGGATTACAGCTAATTAAACACTACACACGTGTAGCGTCAACAGATAGAGGTGTCTTGCCGCCCTGTTGCCTGCACTCTTCCACAGGAGTAAAGTTACAGCTTTACATGGAGTTGTTCCTTTAACTGAAAACATTTTACCTGAGTGTTTTGAATTCATAAACATTTAGCTTTTACTTGAAATCTTTCCACCAAGGAGGTTATATCTTCTCCTCTCTTATTTTTCTGTGTTTTTTTAGCCATACAGAACTTACCTTGGATGAAGTGTTTACAAATCTCACTGCCTATCGAGAGGGCATGAAATTGTGTTAAAGGAGTACTTCAACTTGAGTAAGGAGTACGTTGCTTCCAGTCTTGATGCTATGCTTAATTTATTGACTACCAATTTAGCGCCCTAGTTAATGCACAGACATGACAGTGAAGTCAATCGTCTACCTCTTGGCAAGAAAGTTAACAGGTTGATAGGTTAACTAGGTTAGTGTTTATAGGATAACCATTCTACTCTGTGACCTCCTGACCTATAAAGCATCTACTTTGGGTCCTTCCATTATCAAGTTATTCCAGTGACCAACTGAATCCAGGTATTTCTTTTATCAGCCTGCCCCCACTCTTCCCAGCCCCTACCCTCCAAACCAGCCCTTCATTGGCCAGTTTGTCTGCTCTGTGGTGACACAAGGTGACGTGTGACTGTTTGCAGAGTGTAAAGATAATCATTGGGCAATTAATGGGCGCCAAAAGGCTGCCATTAGTGAAGTGTTAACTTGCGATACCTGTTCGGTGTATGATGAGCGCTTGGAGGAGGAGAACTCAAAGGAAAAACAAAATTAGAATTGCACCATGCAAATACAGTTAATGACATAAAGTTCATTGGTCTCCGTGGCGTGTTTATCTGACTGTATCACTGACGGATGTATTCATCTGCTGAATGAGAGCAGCTGTAGAAGTATGTGTACACTGTGGCGCCAGCTGTTGCACCGCTTTGACCTGCTGTTTGTCTTGCATTTGGGTCTTCAACATTTGCAAGGTCAAATGCAGTGTTTGAAATTTGAGACCCTCTGATTGACACTTGAGACCCCCTGGAAGCTTCAACAGCAATATTTCGTGGGGTCTCTGGAAAAATCTTTGAAAATGATTTGGCACATGCAGTTGTCACTAAAATGTCTTTTTGAATCAGCAGTTTTCATTATTCAAATGGAAAAACCCTGTAGCTCTATGTTTAAATTAAAGTAATAATCTCGAAGATTTGTATTTATATAAATGGCTATTAAATCACTTTTCATCCACGAATGAGCAAATTAGCACATGGCTGCATTTGCAGTATTACAAGCTGGGTGGCTGTGGCGATATTCCCAGGAAAAATCTCAAGCAGCGATCAAAAAACACGCCTGCAATGACCAGTCTTTGCCATAGGTGCCGCCAAAGAGAACAAAACTGAGATCTTAGAGATTGTAATAAAATGCAGAGTTTACTGCCTCTATGAAATACATTTTCTACTTACACAGGGGGGTTTCCTGTGGAAGCCTCATTTCTCTACCAGCTTTCTCAGCTCCCTTGCTCTCTTTTGATTTCCAATAACATTATTTCATTATTAAGTCAGCTGAATCGTGTTCACTGTTTCAACTCACTTCTTCCATATTGGAAAGAAAGAAAATAAAACGACAGGAAAGAGGTGAAATGGTGGACTTCATCTTCACGTTTTCCATAGTAACAGTCAGCTGCCACTCCTTATTCGTTTCCATCCTGGTTGTTGTTGTTGTTGTTGTTGTTATTATTATTACTGGTTTGAATGCTCTGGTAAAAATGTCAATTTTGCCTGCCTGGATGGAAGTGAGTGACAGTGATCACTGAGGGAAAGCACTGAACTTCAATGATGCTGGAAGCTTAAAGAGTCTTATCATCCTTCCCAAAACCCCTCCAATGGATTCATGACTTGCCTAGAACCATATATATATATATATATATATGTACACACACACACGCACACACGCACACACACACACACACACACACACACACACACACACACACACACACACACACACACACACACACACACACACACACACACACACACACAGACAAAGCCTTTGAAAGACTCAAGAGAGTTGTTTTCTTTTTTAAGTCTCTAAATCTTTTTTTTTCATCGCTGTTTCAGTATAGTACTCTTGAGTGTGTGCTTATTTGTGTGTGTGTGTGTGTGTGTGTGTGTGCGTGTGTGTGTGTGTGTGTGTGTGTGTGTGTGTGTGTGTGTGTGAGAGCGAGAGAGTGTGTATTCTACAATCAAAGGCATCTTTTTTATGTTACTACTGCCCTACATATCGTAGCCGAGGTGGAGACCCATCAAGGGGAATGTTTTAATTAACAATGCTGCCATTCTCGCTGACACCTCTATCTCTGGCAATATCTCTTCAACTTGCAGCAGCCTCAACTCAAACGCATCCATTCAACAGGGAATGCACAAAAACACACACAGGGTTATGTGTGTTCTTTGCTGCGAGGAATATCCCGAGCACTGATCTAGACAGGAGTCATTTTGCTGCAAATAGGACAGTAAGTGGGGGAGAGAAATGCAGGCAGGCAGGTTGCCACGAAGGGGAAATACACACAGATGGCTTGACAGACTGACAGAGGATGACAAAAAAGTAGAATAACGAACAGACAGACACAAAGACACATACGTACAGGATGTGTAGGGTGTATGTGCAGATACCTGCACAAAACTGTGAGCACATCTGTGGGTTGTGATGAATCCATGCAGGATTTTGCATGCACATGTATACACTTGAAGATTAAAGCTGTATGTTGGAACACTACTGTTTTTTTTTTTTTATTTGATCTCTGCCCTCCAGATCTGCAATAAAATGTTTTTTTTCTGAAACAAGCTTCTCTGAATGAATTTGTCAATTGATAAGCAAAGTATCCCACTACTTTGCTACTTCCAGATTCTCAAATGTGAGACTAAACTATTGCTTTTCTCCGGTTTATATCATAGCGCACTGAATATGTTGGTATTATGACTGTCGATGAGACGAAAGAAGACATTTGAAAAAGTCATCCTTTGACTCTGGGAACTTTAATGGGAGTTTTCCACATTTTAAATAATTTTATAAACTATAATATTAATCAATTCTTCAAACAAAAGATTTGTAGAATAATGAGCTGCAACCACAGTTCATTTAAGAATAAACATATATCTACAACTTCCCTACTCAACCCTGTCTCAACCCTGAAATGTATATATATATATCTGCAACAGCAAATACATTTTGATAGAAACACAATGATGCTCAAATAACATTTATTTTTAATCAATATAATAACTCATTTATCTACAATATCTGCTTGTGGCAAGTAAAGAATGATTAATATATTTAATCGACATGCACTCACAGCACTTGTCGTGTAAGGTCGTGGTTTCAGTTAAAAATAGAAAAAGGTTCCAGTGACTTGAAGCACGAGACAGAAGTTGTTTACGTTGTTGTAACTTGCGACTGAAACTTCAACCTTTCCTTAACTGTCACCAAAGTCCTTTTGTTGCCTAAACACAACAACATGGAGGAGTCAGGATGTCAACCCTGGTCTCTTGTGGCAAGAATGTCACTTTTATTTCACTGACAATCACATCGCAACTGAACATAATGACAGCATTTACATTTCCCTCAAAATCATATTTGGCAAAACAAACAAGTAATATGTAAATTATTTTTTTTAGGAGACACAGTTACCCTAATATACCATCTCCATAACAGCCAAGCAAAGTTTTATCTAAGGATGAAATCCACGTGATGTGGAGACAGCTTTTTGTGGAATTTTATACTACACACTTCCAAAAAAGCTGCTAATTCTAAGATAATTAAATGTTTCCGTGTTTAAATTGGGCATTTTTTTTTCTGACAATGATCTAAATGCCGTTTAGAGATCATTCATGAGGCTGACATCTTTCATAAAGTTTGGCATGAATGTAAACGTTTTGACATCAACGTTCAGTAGCTTCAATAGAAAAGCACTGGTATTAGGTACATCTACAGACACAGGTTGGTGGCAGCTAGCAGGCCCCTGCTTGTGGCGGCTGATGTTCTGTCAGGGTTGGGGGATGCTGGGTCTTTTGTCACCCCTGCTAATTGAGTGATCCTGGTGACCCTGTTGTCGCTGCCTGGTAACACGTCAGCAGGAGCTTTAAGTCATAACTAGATGTCTGGCTCCATGAAGGGTGGCAGTTGTGGGATGTACTGGTACATTGATTGATGAAATGATGGAAGGATAGATAATAGACGAAGGGCGGATGCACTGGCTGTACCATCGTCAGGAAGCAAGGTTAAGTGCGGTTCAGTGGCTCAGCATTGATGCTGTGAACATTTCTGCTTTGTCTCTTTGCACGCTGACAGAGCTAGAATTGATTGAAATCACAGTGCTTTAAGGCACATTGAATAAAAACACTGAATTGCTGGCCTGAGACCTCATGAAAGTGTGGGTGGATGCAGACAAGAAGTGGAGGGAGAAATAAACCGTTTAATGCTCCTCAAGGCATTTTCCTTGCTGCAGGTATGCAGGCGTAATGAAGAAGTTGAAGGGATGGAGGGACTGTTGGACTGTTTCGAAATTAGTATGCTATGAACATATGAGAATAACACTTGACAGATGCTCACAGGGTGATATCATGCCCCATCTTATGATTTTTCATTAAGTATGCTGTAACAGCTGCACTTGTACATCTCACTCAGTGGCGACAGTCGTAGCATGCCAAGTCTTCAAAAAAAAAAAAAAAAGATCCACTCATATTTCAATGCATGCCTTTGGAATCTCTTTCAGTGAACATGTGACACTTTTCAGATAAGTGTTTTTGTGTTAACAAAATGGAAATCTTAATTTTGCTAAGCTAATTATAGCTTGTAGCCTGTTGCCAAGCAACCTAATGACAGGAGACAGCGGGGAGTCAAGAATCTAACCTTTGGCTGGATAGAGCCCAGAGGTGATTTGGATTTCCTTCATATTACTTTCTATTGATGCACTGTGTCCTGACTGTGGCTATATTTCACTTTAGAGTTCACATGGTTTAAAGTATGCTTTAAAGTAACGGTATTTTTATATAATTAGGAGGAAAAACTGTTTAAACTCCTGTAAGAAAATTGAAAGCATTTAATCAGTGTCAGGCAGCTTTAACAGGGTGCTGTTATGAAAATGACAGTCCTTATATATTGTGGTGCATGAGTCATTCTGTGTTGTAGACATGTCTATTTTGTTTTTTTACATCATCAGTGGCTTTATATTTATACTGACAGGACATAAAACACTTGGTTAGTCAGAGAATTTGTATAATTACTTTTTCTATAGTGTAAAATGAAAGAGGACTAATGAGCGGAGTTGTGAGAATGAGGGTTTTCTATCGTTGCCTTATGGCTGGTCCTACTGTTAGATTCATTTCTTGAGCACTACCACAATACAAAAGTAGCCTCCGTACAAGATTCAGTACCCTGACTCTGTGCTCGATTAATACTATATATTTAGAAATCCTTTCTTTCAAAGGGCTTCAGCTACGATACACAAATAATGTATATACGGACCTCTGTTACAGCTTCATATATAGCCATTGATGTTTGGATGTTTGGATTTACATATAATGCACACATTAGCTTTCCATCTGAGATCCCCCAAAGACAAGGTCTGTATGCTCTGAAAATTTCTTTGTGGGTGTCTGATTTTTCCTCCTATCGAGGGGGTGTATTGAAGGGGGGGATCCAAGGCTCAGCGCCAAAATAGTTTTGAAGTATCTGTGAAAAGACTCCTCTTAATCCGTTTTATTTGCTCTGCTACCTCCGAAACCATTTGTCCGAGCAGAGCTCCCAAACCCTCCACTCCACCCAGCCATCTCAGGGATTTAGTGTGGTAGAGCAGAGGTGCAAGAGCCCACAGACAGTTAAAAAAAAGCCATCTGGCCGGGGTGGGGGTGGTGGGGGTGTTTGGGGCGGAGGAGTCGTGCTGGGCAATCAAAATGACGGACAGCAGTGAGAAGTGTTTTGCGGGCTCCCACGTACATGCAAAGTAGCCCGACTTGTGAGCTTTAACAGCTCCCTATGGTCTTCAGGTAAACACTGACCGGCCGAGGTATGCATGGTCCCCCCCCCCCCTCAGTATGTGTGTGTGTGTGTGTGTGTTTTTGTTTGTGTATGATAATAAAGTGTTTGTTGGCTTGCTTGTGAAAGGAAAAAGTGGACTGTCTTGTGTTTACGTCCATGTCAGTGGCTCATGTATTTGTGTGTTCTACAAGAAAGGCTGCCAGGTTTACTTCTGTAGTTTTTCTTATTTTTTGCCAGTGATATAGTGTTTTGCCAGTGGAAGGTGTTTGACCAAAGAAGTCTGGGGTTAGCAGGTGAAATAAACAGCATCCATATTTCATGAACCATAAAAAAAAAAAAAAAAATCCCTTCTTGGATTCGACACAGGCTCAGTTCTAAGGACACTGTGAAATGGGCGCACAATTGTTCCTCTTCGCTCTGAGCAAATATTATAATCCTATTCTCTTATGCTTTCCATCTTGCCCTCTCTCTCTAATGTTCACCCCAATGGCGGCCCCTTTCCCTGAGTGAAAACCCCTCCGAATGTGTGGAGGCTTCATTTTTCACTCTCCCTTTGGGGCTCTGTTGTCAGAGAGCAGCCCTTAGGAAGTCTTTATTTCTGCCAGGCAGGGCCTCTTGCGTTCCTCCACCCTCTCCCTCCGTTCTCATGGCTGTCCCCCCCACCTGCTGGGATCCTGATCCCAGCCGGGGCAGGGCTTCAGCGGGGGACAATTACTGCTGCTCCCCGGCTTTGATCATCTGACCACATGGAAGCATAACAGCTGACCACATGTTTCAACAGACAAGAAGAAGAAGTAAAGAGAGAAAAGAGGAAGAGTTAGAATGGGGTGAGAAGAAGAAAAGAAACCCCCTTTTCATTTAAGTTGAGCCCAAAGTTCCATTCCTCTTTGGAAGCTTTACGGAGAGTTAGCCAGAATGGTCAAATCTGTGTTTCAGACAGTTTCCTTTGATGGTGATTATTTATCTGGATCAGGGCAACCATACTTATTATAAACTATGTCTGGCTACGGCCTGCAATAAAGTTCAGTTTCAATTTGCCACTCTCTCTCTTTGGCGAAAGAGAGAAGCAATTTGAGGCAGCCCTTGTAAAAAGTGAGTGCTAAGTCTGCTGGTATTGTCGGCCAAATTGTCAGGACGCCAACTGGGCTCTGCTGTCGTGTTCTGAGCACTGTCTGGCTTTGAGCAACCTAGGCCACAGCCACACCACGGATGATAAATAACACAAGGGAAATAGGTACCAAGATATCGAAAGCAATGTGTTGTCATTCAGAAATCCAAAAAATAGATTCAGCTGCTTTCAGAATATCTGAACAAAATACATTACAGTACTTGTTATTCTGTTTTATGCAAATGGCTACATAAACAAATCGGGTGATGTTACATCGACACAGGTAAAGAAGAGTACTGGTATAGTATTTTATGTTGATAAAAGTATTATTTATTTTTGTTCTCTATGGAGGTAGAAGTCCGCCATGTTGGGGGATATCTACTCGCAGGATCATGGCCATGCGGGTTAGATGGAAACTGACAAGTCTGAGGGAGAGGGGAGGGAGTTTGCTTTGCTCTGGTTGTCAGGGATGGCCTCTTGGAGTGTCCCAATTGAGGAGGAGATCACTTTACCACATTAAGGGTGTCTCAAAAGAACCTCTTCAACGGCACTTTGGCCCTGCCTGGAAGAACAGGGCTTGTTTTGACTAGTCTGCCACCTTTTATTGTCACCACTCTGCCGACCAACAGCTTGCTCCTGCCTCAGCTATACTGCCACTGGGGCTCTTTGAGAGACGCTCACGCAACATACGTGCACACACTTGTGCACAGACACATGCATGCACCGCGAGCAGGACTGCAAATGTATGCGTACAAACACGCACATGGGCATATGCAAGCCCACGTTTGTCCGTACAAACCCACACTCACACACACACATGAAAACCCCCGGGGCATACTGAAGAGATTGGAAAGATTGGAATCGGCTTTGATGATAGCACTGGTCAAATAAAGCATATGAGCATTATAAATGTACTGGAGTGTGTGTGTGTGCGTGTGCGTGTGCGTGTGCGTGTGCGTGTGCGTGCGTGTGCGTGTGCGTGTGTGTGTGCGTATGTGTGTGTGTGTGTGTGTGTGTGTGTGTGCGTGTGCGTGCGTGCGTGAGAGCAAGAGATAGAGAGCGAGAGAGGGAGACCCACTTGTTAATCGTATCTATGTAAGGAACAAAATAATTACAATTTCACATAAAACTGCAGGACAAATTTTGAGGAACTTAAAATATTCAGATTCATTCTTAGTAATACTAATACTAGCAGAATTAAAAGTTTGACAAATATTTACACAAATCTTTAGCATTTATCGGCCTTTTAGTTACCAGTAGCTGTGATCAATGCATTTATACAAGAAATAAAATCAGTCAGTATGAAAACGGTTCTGGCAGTGGTTGGAACACACACACACACACACACACACACACACACACACACACACACACACACACACACACAGATTTTTCTCAGAAGCACTTTGTGTCTGTCTGAATGAGGAAAATCACTTAATTAAATGCGTGTCTATTAAATTGAAAAGACAATTGGGATGAATAATTTCAATTATTGCTGTAATTAATATAACATGTCAGAATAAATTGAAAACATTGTATCAACCCAATGTAATGCATTTTTAACTACCAATTAATACACCATTATTGATTTATGGCAGGTTCATTTTGATATTTTCTGATCTGTTAATGACAGACACAAGATTGAAAAATCAGGTGTACTTTCTTAAAGAGAAAATAAACTTGTTTTTCTAATCAAACAAGAAAAACAACCTAAAACTAAAGTTAGTTTTTCTCCAAGGAAGGGGGGTCACTTTATGATGTGGCCTCGGCCATTTGTGTATCCTGCCTTACTTCATAATCATTTTTATCCGGCAGTTAAAAATAATTAACAAGTCATGCTATTTTGTCGTCCACCATTTTAGGTCCTCGCTCCAGCAATGAAAGGCCTTTCCATCAACATGGTCGCGTAATAGTGTCAGGATGCATTTTAAAGTGCAGTAATTCAGCGGTTTACACGGCCTCATAAAATACCGACATGCCCCGATAATGAGAAGCATGAATGGAAACTTGGAGTTCCCTGTGGCCCCTGTGTGTGTGTGTGTGTGTGTGTGTGTGTGTGTGTGTGTGTGTGTGTGTGTGTGTGTGTGTGTGTGTGTGTGTGTGTGTGTGTGTGTGTGTGTGTGTGTGTGTGTGTGTGTGTGTGCGTGTGTGTGTGTGTGTGTTTGAGAGAGCAGGGAGACGCAGATAGAAGGAAGAAAGGAAGCAAGAAAGAAAGGAGATTATTCAAGCCACACGGCTGCTCTCAAGAATACTTCTTTATGGCAAAACAAATGAGAGCTGTACTCTTTAGATAGTCGTATGTGCTCCCAAAATGCAGATAGTCTGAGACTGGTATGCAGGCTCAGAGTGGCAGCAGTGGGACTGAAGCGTCCCACGGTTTCCTGCTCTCTGAGTGATATCATATGGACAAACGGCAAAGGTCACAGACAGCTCAAGCACATAACTCATCATCTTTCAGCCTGCTCTGACACTCTTTACGGTGTCTTGACTTACTGACAGGCAGGCTGTGTGTGCGCACGGGTGTGTGCTTATATGTACTGTACAGGGATACATGTAACTACATCTGAATAAGCACAAGCAGTGGGTGTATAGAGGCTGTATGTGTGTGTGTGTGTGTGTGTGTGTGTGTGTGCGTGTGTGTGCGTGCGTGTGTGTGTTTGTGTGTGCCTAAACGCTTGTCTTACATGTCTCCCTCCACCAGGTGATCAGTGTCATCTTGCAGGATGCGTCTTAATCGTACAGTCCCGGCGTCTTGCTGTCAGGGAATAAATCATGATGCAGCATGGAGGTGGTGGCAGGCAGCGTGAGTCAGAGAAGCAGTCTGCCTGACTTCACACTCGCTGGGGATCTGGTAACTCAGCAGGTAGTCCGAGTACAGATTGAAACTAACTCTGCCTTTCTGCGCTCAACACACCCCGAGAGCTCTGTTCAAGAGCACGACTGTTCCTTTATTGTAGGATAAATTGCAGTCGTTTTTTTTTTATTGTGTTCAGATGGGGCTAAGTTCAGGGTTGCTCAGCTCCTCGTCATTTTCCCACAACGTGTGTGTGTGTGTGTATGTGTGTGTGTGAAAGAATTGATGTCATTCAGATTTTTCTGGAATACCTTGTGAGACTGCAACTGTATGATGAAAAAAAAAGCCTGCGTTTAAGTGATACATGTTTAACATATCAAGAAGGAGAACTGAACTCACGGCTGGGCCAGTGATTTGTTAGTCTCAGATGGTCACTGGGAATTAGTGAGTTAATTCCTGGAATCAGCCTACGACCTTTCAGCGAGGTTACCACCACAAGGGCTGTTTTTCATCTCCCTTGTGTTTTTGTTAGCACTAACAAGATTGACTTATAGCAGATTTGCACTACTGTGCATGTCGTAACCGCTGACTAACTAGCAGTTATTCATGCGTCAAGCAGTATAGTACTGGCACGAATGGGGATGTCTGATTTATATTAACAGCTCAGCAGTCACATCTGTGTTTAGCAGGCAACAGCTTCGAACGTGACTCAGCCAATCAAAACTATCTGTTTTCCTTATATCTTCTATTGCTGAGGTAGTGTGTAAATCAGTATTTCTGTAAAGCAGGCAGTTGCTGGGGCCGGTGCCAATGAGTGTGTGAATTACACCCATGCATAAAGCTGTCCTTGTGTCCCGCTGGCCAAGAGCTACAGGGAAGCTGGAAATGATCGTAAATTAAGCAGCACTTGGCTGAGGAAATCATACAAAATCTGGGATTGAATGGAACATTTGGAATGATTACCAGAGACCATAAGAGGAGTTCCCATAAAGTGATGAAGGCCGACAGAGGTGGGGCACGGGAAATGTCGTATCAGAGCGCTAGACTACATAACAGACTGGTGGAAGACATGGGGGAAAGGTCAGATTTGGGATGTGTCTCTCATAGTAACAGTAGTAGCCATAAACAGCTGTCCCAGCTGATGCCTGTCACTAGAGATGAATTATTCACTCACTTGTCAAATCAATAATGACCCGGTCTTTAGTGGCCTACTCTCACCATGCCCTACTTATTGGTTTTGGGGGGAAGAGGACACATCATTTTGATATTCTAGCAGTTGGCATTCATTGTAGTGGACATGCAGCCCCTCGCTGAGGTAAATTGGTTGTCATTTTAAGGATTGTTTCTGGAAAATTGCAACTTTGAATGGAGCGTTACAAAAAAAACCCCATTGATGCTGGATTTGAAGTGAGCACACATGATTAATATGGCAGTTTTGTTGAAATGGAATGGGGCACATGAAGGTGGGGAGGGGTTGAAGTGGAATGGGGAGGAGGGGGTGTTGCCATGGCTTTTAAGGGCATGGGCATGTTTGGATGGCACGGCCCACCCCCTGCCCCTCTGCCTCTGTTCATGTGTCACTCACTGTCTTCCAGCCTGTAATTTTCCATCTACTGTAACAGTCTGGGCACATCGCCACCCAGGGAACTTTTAAAATAAATAAAGAATTCATTAAATAATTAGTATCTCCACAACAATCTCTTTTGTTCTGTCAATCTCAAAAGTCACCCTGAGAGATGGAAAGATAGAGAGAGAGAGAGAGAGAGAGAGAGAGAGATGGAGAGATGGAGAGAGAAAAAGAGAGAGAGAGAGTGTGGGGGGGGGAAAGAGAGAGAGAGAGAGAAATTTGTGAAAAAATCAATTAAAAAAAATTAAAAACATTGAATTTTTTGAAATGCTTTTTACTTATCCGACATTGATTACATCTAATTGGACCTCATTTCCTGAAGAAAAAAAAAATAGTGTGTGTGTTTATGTGCTTGTACTTGCATGCATGTTTGTGTGTGTGTGTGTGTGTGTGTGTGTGTGTGTGTGTGTGTGTGTGTGTGTGTGTGTGTGTGTGTGTGCACCAGCTTGTGTGTTTGTGACATTTCCTAATGGTTGGGTGCATAGATGATAACCACTTGGCTTGGAGACAGACAGATATGAAAGGCTGTCACTCCGAGCAGAGACAGCTATAATGGCCCCATGAGTGTCTGTGTGTGCGCCTGTATATATGTGTGTGTGTGTGTGTGTGCGTGCGTGTGTACGTGTGTGTGTATTCATGAAAGGGTGATGATAGGGGCCCATACTTGGGGCCCGGCCATGCTTCCTAATCAAAACCCATCCGTTCGCTGGGTGCTTGTGCATCAGTGTGCTTGCTGTATGGTGTTTACATTGGGAGAGACGGAGCAGAACCACCTCTTTGTTCCCTCAGAGATTTGACATTGCCCCCCCCCCCCACCCCCAGTCCCCTCGTCCCCCCATTCCCTCCGCCTGCCACTCTGCTCTATGTGAGGTTAGCAGCCTGGAACATCCTTGTATTTATGAACAGCCTCCACATAATAATGTAAACCTGTCATAGTAAAAGGACTTCAACTCTTGAAGTAACTTAATCACAAAGACTCCTTTAACGTGGGTCACAACAGTTTGATTTTCATATTATTTATCACATTATGCCGTATGTGAAATAAGAAGTCTGACCATTAGTACTTTTTGAGATTTCAAAGCGATATGAGACAACTTACACAACTTTAAATCAACTGTGCCCATACTGCAGGTGAACTGGTTACAAAAACTGCTTCAATAGCTTACTAATAATACAATTGCTTATAGTGTGTCAAGAGGAATAGTCACCACATGACAAACAGAGACGAACAGATAGAACAGAAAACACAAGCTGCAACCAACAGGTTGGTTTCAAAAATAGATACAGAAGTTCCAGTTGCAAATACTGGCAATCAGCAAGCAACTGAAAGTGGCCCACCATTGTGTTTGCAATTGTGATTCAGTTAATTCAGTGTCAAAGACCATATTTGTTTTTCCTACCTTTTGAAAAACTGCACGTGTTTGTGGGTGTATGTTTGAATAGAAATGTACATGTTAAACCAAGTGTAATTGTGTAATTAGTTTGACGTCTGACAACTGAGATGTCATCCTTTTCCAAACTTCCAAACTGCGGCGACTACGCATGATGGTGTATCCTTATATATCCGCCCCAAAAAGGCACTACACCTCCCTAAGTGCTTCAACACCAAGTAACTTTAAATGCACTAAAAAAAAATGTATGTATCTACAGAACTGAAAAAAACAAAAAGTACCCAAACAACCCATCAACTTTTATAAAACTGCTAAAATGTCAGGACCATAAGTCGTGTTCCTGTGCATCCACAACCGAGATGTTTACACGCTGTATTTGCTGTATTCTAGTTATATTGGATGTTAAACATCATATTACGGCGTATTTTCTCCAAACAGATTTGTCGAGTTTTGGAATGTTGCCCTTCAACACTTTTTGGTCGAACCAAAAGCACTTGTCGCTCCTGTCTGTCACTCCTGTCTTTTTACTTTGTGTAAGGCACTACATCGAGTCGACATTTCAGGGTTTTTTCTGAAATTAATGGGGAATTAATGATTCCGTTATTCCCCCGCTGTGCGAGGAAGGGGTGGGGGGTGAGGTTTGGGATTCTTTTTTTTAATCGCCCAACCTCTAGAAACTGATTGGAGCAGAATAAATACGCCCAGTCCCCTTCTGCCAGGTCTCACAATGGAGGCGCTGATTTTTTTGATAGGGTTCTATGCTGCCAGGGGGCCAGCTGGAATTAGAAGTGGATTAATAATTTTAAACAAGGCTAAACCGCTTGGACTGTCTGTCTGTCTGCTCTTTCCAATGCTTAGCCAATGGTCCGTCTGCTCCCCGACCACATCAAAACAATCTAAAAACACTATATCTTCCTAATGAAGAGGGGTTGGTTTAGTTTACGGGCTTGAGAGTACATGAAAACATGCTTATTTAAACAGATTTCATGAGGTTCTGAGTCTGAGAACGAGCCAGGATTATCGGGAACATTTTTACGTCTCCAGAACAACATCCTTAAAAGAAGCGTTACTTTGACTTTACTATGAGTGTGTGTGTTCTGGCTGCCCAATAGTTGATCAACTTTGTATTGATTTTCCACAGTTTTTCTTCTTTCATTCTTTTGATTAAGCTAATCCTTGACCGGCTTTTAACTTTTATTATTCTTTGACTGTTAGTTTGTGGTGAAATATGTGATAAATCCCGCACCCTAATCTACCTGATTGCTGTATTCTCTAGCCCCGGTGACGCTGCTCCACACGGCCTTGTTAGATGTATGGCAAAAAGTGAGCACTGCTCGTGTCAGATGTGTGCTTTGATGTGAGACAGACTGTTGACTGAGTTGGTAGGAGTTGGTCCAGTGGCTGGAAAGCTAAGACCACCAGTATGGTGACCCCAGTCAGAGGAAAGATTAGGTTTAGCACCAATGGGAGTTTTAAAAAAAGGATTTGGGGGGCTATGTGGAACGATCTAAAAGCAGACGAATTACCAACCGAATTTAGGTAAAGTAAAGCCTGGCAAATCAGACCCTGCTGGTGACATCTCTCAGAACAGAACCATGTCTCAATAATCCCCATGTTATGTGTGTGTGTGTGTGTGTGTGTGTGTGTGTGTGTGTGTGTGTGTGTGTGTGTGTGTGTGTGTGTTACAAGGTTGGGCAGAGAAGGAAGAAGTTTGACAGAGTTTGAGAGTGCATCTCTGTCGTCATGTATGTGGGACTGAGTGTCTTTAGAGGGATGATGGAGTAGAAACAGCCATTTATTAATATTAATTCTTCCAACTTGGTTCTCCTTTGAAAAAGTAAAGTGAGAGATGAGGGTCCTAAAGGGCCCAAATGAGAGCCAGGGAAGACCAGACTGCACTACACTGCTCACATGTTGTTTGCATTTTACAAACAGCATTTTAGATCTAAATCTAGTTACACGGATTAATCTGAAGAGGACAAAAGCACCTACAGAAAGCTAAAGCACAGATCAAGACAGGAATAAAGAGAAAAAAAACAAACTATAGCATAAATCTATACCCCCCACCCCACCCCCACCCCTCCCCCTTTTTTTTAATTCAGTCATTATAAAAATGTTCTGTGAGTGTAGCAGGGACATTAGCCCCCTTCTGAGCTATTATCCTGGCTGTCTGGTGTTGCAATTTCACACTTCACTTATTCCGACAAGCAGTAGAGACTCTGCATGCCCCAGATTTCACCTTATTTAGGTAATACAGAAAAATCACTCCCAAGACAAGGTAAATTAAACCAGGTCCGGGCCTGGCACACTGTTGCCAATTTCAACAGAATACCAACTGTATCACATGAAGGAGAGCTCGACCACATAAACTTGACTGTAAAACGCTTGAGATGAGATTTTACTCCACTTCATAAACCTGCAGATTTGAGTTATTTTACTACTGAAACGACACTATTTTTAAATCAGCTCTCTCAAAAACGGCCAAGTAAGTTTGTTCACTTATTTTATTTATTTAAAAAAAAAAAAAAAAACGTTTTAAAAGGGGTTTTGTTCTTCATGCCTTCTCAAGGTGTGAACTTGGTCGTTGAAGGTTGAGCCAGTTCCCAATGTCACGTCTTGTAATATCGCCTTTTTTTTTTCCACCACCATCATTTCTAATGCATGAACGACGGCATATTTAATGTAAGTGACAGACAGGCGAGGCTCTACATTATTTATAACCCGCAAAAATGAAAACAAACTGCCTGCGTGGTAACGTTTCTCAGTATTAAACTGTATCCTGACCTGCACACAGCTTGAGTTATAGCCCTTCGCCCTTTTGTTTTATTTAGAGGAATCATTTTTCTAAATTACGTTTTCTTGATTTGGCTCTTTTATTTAGCAGAGAGAAAAAAAAAAAAAGCATCGCGCTTCAACGATTCACTACAGAACAAACACATGAATAAGTCTACTCTTACAAATTAAAGAGTTGATAGTGGGTTAGATATTTTTCGTCCTGAGAAAGAGGTCGGCTGAATTTCGTTTCTGCCGATGCGACACGGTTATTAATTCAACTTATTTAACAGTTCATTTTAATTAGAGGGTTTCCCTCCCCGTTGCACCGGACATTGCTTAAAGAGTTCTCCTCCATAGAAACTGGCCCTGTTTTGATTGAACTCGGTTTCCTTGACTTCAATGCGCACAAACCTTTTCAAGGACAAGACAAGTGGGTCGGTAATAATTAGAAGAAGTGCGCACGTTTTCTTTTTCTGTTATTTTGGTGCGGCAAGAGGAAGGTTACTGCAGAGAATTGAGGCCTTGTGGGTTTCTTTTAACTTTAAATGCGCTACATCAAACCATTCAATTAACAAACAAATTAAAGTTGAAATCAGCAGGATTTTTACAAACATCTGATTTAAGGATAATAATATTAATAATAACAACAACAACAACAACAATGATATGAATAATGTGCTAATTATATATCAACTTAAGTATAGCAGTATTAATATTGACAGTAGTTTTAGTCTGATTAGTATAGTATTTTTATTAGTAAATATATTTACCATAAAGAAGTTAGGCATATGGGTGCTGAAAAAAAGAGCTATGAAAGGGGAATAGCTTATTAGAAAAAGAAGGAACAAAAACACTTTTTAAATTAATATTATTTTTTAATCTTTTGGTCAGAGCAACAAGTTAAACTTTCCATTGCCTTGGGACGTTTTGGCCAAACTGTGGAGAGAGGTTTTAGGTTTCTGTCAGGCCCGCTGAGCTGTACTCCCTCCACCAGGAGAGAAATATGTCATCAGTCATCATAGCAGAGGATGGATAGGGTGTCTCAGAGATGCAAATGAAAATATTTGGCTATGTTACTTTTTAACAAACAGGAGATCAGTTTCAATGTCCAAAGGTCTCCTGGAGGGAAATGTGCAATATATTAAGGATAGATCTGCCAATCACACGGCCATGCACACATTTTGAAACCACCACACTCTCTTTATTGAAATTTCAAAACCACTGCTTATGATGTTTTACATGACACACTAAGATAAATTGTTCTGCTCTTTAGAGCTATATGGTGACTTAAGAAAAGCTCCAAATACTGGTATACAGGCATTATTGCTTTGCTTGTGAGAAACAAAGTCCCTTCTCTTTTGTTACTGGCCCTCAGAGCAGAATTGAAACAGGAAAAGCAATTATTGTAAAGATTGTCCCACAGGCATTGAAAAGCTATCAGCATGAGGGTTGGGATTGGCTTGGGGGACACCTATAGCCCCATGCATTATCCTGGCATGAGGTCGCTTTGGCAATCGACTGCCAATTTCTACCAGCACCTGGCTTCCCCAGGCCCCCTCCCTCCACCAGGCCCTCCTACCTGTTTCCTTGTTCTCCTCCCTCTCCAAACACTGCTCGCCTATTATTGTCCTAGGATGGTGACCATTAATAGAAATAAAAAAAAAAAAGAACATCTGTACTGTCCAGTGAGTATGGCACAAAGTTGGAGATGTGCAATCACACTGTATTGTTTCCCATCGCGATGGAAGTGATTGTTGATTGTTCTCGGGGAGAAAATATCTGACCTTTCTCTGTTGGTCTCGCTGAAGACAGAACTGTGAAAATACCCCAAACCCACAGAATAATAGTATGTCTAATGCTGTGAAAGAATGAGCCGCTGGTACACAGTTTGGGCCAAAAGGCTCAGTGGGAGAGCCGAGTCTAGATTAGTGGAAAAGTGGGAAGAAAATAACTGGTGCTATGTCTAACACTTTTTATTATGGCTGTTGAAAACCTGTATAACACAGCTGTTGAATATCACTCTCCTTTAGCAGCAGAACCCCCACCTCCACTCATCCACAAGCCCTGTCCTTTCCTGAGAGGCCCAGTCATCCAAACACACCTCACTGTTTCGCCCTCATCATGAAGTACAACAAGGGCATTACATATGGAAAATCTAGGCTGCTTTGTTGTTGTTGTTGTTGTTGTTGTTGTTGTTGTTGTTGTTGTTGTTGTCGCAGATTCAGGCTCCTGTTTGCCATTATGTGTCATGCTTCCTCTCTCTACTCATAGTCATCCTTACAACGGGGCCTGTGGCCATGTAACACAGATGTTAACACAAACAGAAATATTTCTTAAGTGGCTCCTAGCCTCGGTAATCCCCTCGAAAGATGCTGGCAATGCACAAAGGGACACTTCTCGTTTGTTTAAAATTGCTCTTTTCCTGTGATTGTTTAAGTTACAGAAGATCACGGAGAACTTTTGAAATTTAACTCGGAAAGGTCAAAAGACAATTACTTAGAGAGACCATGTGTTTCTTTTTTCAGTGTCGCTGGATTTTACTTATGTTTGACCTGTATTTTCAAGGTCAAAGTGGCCCAGCAGTCATACAAAGTAAATGTGACATCAATAGAAAAAATATCTATATATGTGTATATATCTATATCTATCTATCTATCTATCTATCTATCTATCTATCTATCTATCTATCTATCTATCTATATATATAATGTATTTTTTTTTACTTATAAGTAAAGATGCATAGACATCATTTTACTTTGATCATCCTTAAAATGTCTCTTTCTGAAGAGCAAATGCTGTGCAAGAAGTGTGTCTGCAGCAATGTTTTGCACAAGGCAGCTCTTGGAAAAGTTTATCATGCATGCGTGAATATTAGAATATTTAGTATCACAGAAGGCGCCAATATAGCACCATTAGTTCGTCTGAATCATAACAGGTCTGTTCATCTTTCAGAACTGTTAATCTTTTGGGAAATAATGACTCCAGTATTCTTGGAGAAGTTGGCTAACAGCCGGTAATGTTGAATCTGTCTATCTATTACATTTGATGGGAGTGTTATTAATAGGGAATGGAGAGAGAGAGAGAGAGAGAGAGATGTAGAGGTAAATCAAAAAAGTGTAAATAACCAAAAAAAAACACACTAATCTAAAAATATCTGTTATGCTTATGCTATGCCCTCTATTAACATCAGTGTGACCCTTTTTGTTTTACCAATATGTGTCCCGTAGTTTTACATCACAAAGATCATTGTCACTCTAGAAATGTGACTGAATTCTCTTCCTATAAATACATAAACCAGTATACTAATGAGGGTCAGTCCCCCACCACCTGCCTGATAGTTATAGAGGGGAGAAAAACTTTAAGAGAAATTATCTTCCATTGTTTCTTTCTGATTTTGTTGCCAGGAATCGCACGCGCTGAGGCTGTGGCAGGATCAAGCGGATTGTTATTCATAGTGCTATCCCTGCCTCATGCATATCCATAACGGATTAAAGATTGCGCAAACATTATGCAACCAGAGCTCGCCTTTTTCCGCGTTGATTGGCATTTCTGGGGCACAAAAACGGTATTGTGCAAGAGATATGGGCTACTTTTGTTCCTCGCCATGTGTGACATGTTTTTATTTTTTGTGAAGGAACAAATGCTATATATTATTTATTTATTGGTTGTTCATTCATGCGCTTGATATTTCCTTCCATCCACCCACCTGTCTATCCGTCTATCGCGGGGAGTAGCATTGTGCGCCACCACTGTGCAACATGTGTATCTTGATATTAAAACACATGTGCGTCCCTTCCCTTCCCTGGTGGTGCTGTAGACACCTTGGAGCGTTGCCGAACTCGGAGCATTGCGCAAGCGCGAAAAAAGCACCAAGGTACGCGATGAATGAAGTCTTTAAATAATGGAAAGACACTCTCCAATTCTTATTCATTGTCTCTAGAAAAGGGGACATTAACGAGCATTGTCCTCTTTATTTTGAAAGGCTGATGAATATGCGAACGCTGCTGTCCGTCCCCTCGGGGGAGAACCCGTCCTGTGAGGTGGAGGCTGTCCCGGGACGAGGGCGGCTCTCAGGTGAAAAGCCTGCTGCGGAAGTGTTGAATCACGCCATTCAAGCAATCTGAAACAAAAGCAACTTTTTGTTGACTTTGCCAAAGAGACATGTCGTGCTATGGCTTTAATTAAAGATTTGATTGCAGATGCTGCTAGTTTAGAGTGCTCATTGTTTCACAATTTAAACCTCTACAAATTACCCCTTCTCCAATAGCCCGCAGTTCAGTGATTCATAAAACTACTCTTCAGTCCTCAGAGGACTTCTTGTTATTGCGCCGGTTTTTGGGGGTGGAGGGGGGGTGCAGGGGGTGGAGGGGTGGAGGGGGGGGGGGGCACCACTACT
Organism: Ophiodon elongatus; assembly: GCA_016806645.1. Taxonomy (NCBI): domain Eukaryota; kingdom Metazoa; phylum Chordata; class Actinopteri; order Perciformes; family Hexagrammidae; genus Ophiodon; species Ophiodon elongatus. Next base: position 498,089 of record JACSYO010000469.1, read on the forward strand.
GCAGCGTTCAGGGATGTCAATTGCTCATTTGCCCATTTACCACCTCCAAAAAGTGTTGAAAATATATCTGTCAAAAGACAAACGCAAGGCACAATTGCCGAACATCTGCTTTGCTGAATGAGCGTTTGCCGGAGCCCTCACTCCGGGGACCTATTAGCGTTGATTCCTGCGCCTGCTCTGATAAGGAATTCATCAAGTTTCTGACACCCCGCCAGATGTTGGGGAATTAAAGCCGTCTCCTGTTGGACATCCCACTAATAGTTTGTCTTTCAGCTCATAGCACAGTAGAAATATCACTTGAGAGCTGGGATGTCTTGTGTGTTGTTGGGGGCAGTAAATGACGGCCCCGAGGTAGACTATTTTTGATTTATTGTCCACATATCGCCACTAACAGAAACAATGATTTTGAAAGCTCTGTTAATCTACTCGACATTTTATCAGCTTTACTTCTCTCAAAGTAAAAGTATGAATACACGAGGAGCTGAACTCATCGACTAACTGCATATCATTCTATAATGTTTGACAATTGTCCAACAACTTTCACTCATTTCCTCGTGAGCAGAAATGCCTGCAGGCTACAGTTAACAGTATGATGGGGTATGTAAATGTCTCTTAGGAGTCAATTGAAGAATAATTTAACTCAAAGACAAAGCCATTGTGTTAATCAGTCTGCATCACAAAAGCCACGAAACACGTTCAGATATAAAGACTCACCGTGGATTAAGGTACTTTGTGAATGCATATTCAACACCCAGCTGGAGGTGAAATAAGCATCGATAATTGGCATCAACTTCCCCGCAAATGGAAGCCCTCGTTTAAGTAATTATCAGATGTGTGCTAGTTCTTATGCAATTACTTGTTTATCAATACGTATTTTTCCCCTTATGATGTTACAAATCCATCTAAATTCTATTTAATTGTCATGGTGCGTTCAGTGACAAAACATTGTTACCCGTGCAGGCGTAATGTCTTGCTTAAAGAAACAATCTGCCATAAATATCTACAGTAATCCACCATATTAACTGGTTCTGTTGCCATATGTGGAAAGATAAATCCTGCATTTCACACACATTCTCAGATGACTGAATTAGTTCATGATGATTCCTTTTTGTCTATTTAGAGCAGTGAGGAAATCCGAGTTTGGTCATGTGCTGATGCATAAGGGCCGTCCCTTAATCATAATGTCTCATATTCAGATCAAGGGGCCAAATGCCCTGCTGAAGTGCCCTTGAGCAAGACTCTGCAACCTGCACAGCCTCTCTCACTATAAAGCTGTAATAGTGCCAAAAATAACCCTCAAATGTGCTGCTGTAACTTATTCTCACAGGGCTACTTTTGAATACATTTATATCTGTGCCTGTTTTGCGTCTAATAATTAGCCTGCTAAATTATTAGAGTGATAAATTAGCCACTGGGTTTATTGAGATCACAGTCTCCGTTGCGTGACAAAAGGCGTCGGGGACCTGCTTGAGTCGGGTTATCCTCTTAGAGCGCGCTCTCCCGCTTAGCCAGCAAATACTCTACGACTGAGAAGACGGAGGAAGCAATGGGGTTGACCAATCAATCCGATATCAAACTTCAGCGACGGGCGCGAGCCATGAGTACAACTCAGTCCTATTTCCTGCAGAATACAAACCTCCCACTCCCCCAAACCGCCTCAGCTCCCTTTCCTCCTCCGGATTCTACAAGCAGACCCCGTAGGCAGAGAGAGATTATGGGCTACACTGCACGCTGCCATCCTCCGGGTCTGCACATCGCAGCCCGGTCTAGCAATCCATAAAATAACATGACATGAATGAGCGCTAACGTTATTCAGAGCCAGTTTCAGTCTGCTGCAGAGGGTCATACAGCTGCCAGTCTTTACACAACTGCATCCACGTGACCGTCACTGCTTTCTAATCCATTGAGAATCCACCAGAAAGAAGCCTTTCATGTTTTTTTTTTTTTTTCCTCTCCTGGATTGAATCGCCTGCTCTAGTTTCTCATATCTGGAAACGATGACTTGTATTAGGCGTCAGCATAAAGCAAGCGCATGGTGGGAAATAACACGGGCCGTTCCCGGTGGAGAGTAAACACCTCCAAATCAGTAAACAACGTTTTATTTGTTGAATTGATTCTCCCGTTTCAATATCATAATGACGACTGATCTAGTCTGATGTAATGGCAAAGAGAAACGCATATGAACCAGATGTAAAAATGTGAACGGCTAATTTATTTCATATCATATTTGGCTTCTTCCCTTATGATGATGGACTACTGCAGGTCAGAGCGCAGCCACCTTTCGGTTTAGCACACATCCGATGCATGCGTAAAAGTGCAGCCTCCATGTGAGCCCGCCGTGTTTCGGAGGAAGCCGGGTCTCGGTTATTTGACGTCACGGTGTCTGAGAGGGGGAACTTAAAATGTGCGACTAGACGAGCCGGGTGAGGAGGGGGTAGGATGGGGACGAGGGGAGGGGAGGGGAGGGGAGGGCGGTTGAATAAATGAAATCAAACGGAATGCACAAGGTTGCGCTTGCGCGAAAGTCACAAACAGACTAAGAATCAATATTCCCAATTCTGAAGAATATTGGGTGTGTGTGTGTGTTGGTTTGAGACACCTTGTGGGGGTTGGTGTAAAATCGCCCCTCTGCTTTAGAGGAGTAAATCCGTAAAGTATTCTCTTTACAGCAGTCTTTCAAATTATACACAGCGTGTAGGTTTTTTTTTTCTTCTGCATTCTAGCGGGTATGGCTTTATAAAACATTGGGTAAATGACACTGTGTAATATTAGAGATGCAGAGCCTGCCCTTGTTGTGATTCAAACTGATTTTTTTCGCCGTTTAAATGCTTATTATGGCGTCCATTGATGTGTGGTAACTCCTTTGGTTGTTTTTATGAAGCGGTTCCTTGTTAATCGGGTAGTGGGAGACGATGAGGCAGCGCCACTTTTGGCAACGCGTCCCACTCCACTTTCACGGTCACACAGTGTCCTCAGTTGCCCGTCTTCCAGTCTGCACGTTAGGATTATTATTTGTAAGCGCTCATTTAATGATAATTAAAAAAAATACTTTGCATGTGGAACTTTTGCAGGCATAGACGGGATGACCCACATCCCCCATCTAAACCCCCCACTCTCTGCCAAGACGTGGTTCTCTAACTTGCTCCCCCCAATATTCTCATTCACACGCACACACACACATACACACACATACAGCCAAGATACTAAGATGGCGCCTTAATCAGTGTCAAGTTCAAGTGACTCCTACTAGTCTGATACAAACAGCATGGCAAACAGTGTCGGCTATATGCGTAAAGATGCAGGAAGCACAACAACAGGGTGATAATAATCAACGTGGCAGTCTGAAAGTCGCTTTTCATAATGATTTTTTTAATTTCAGTCAAAATTTCCGTTCACATTTCTTCATAAATAGTTGGTAAAACAAATCAACCAACATACAGCAGCCTAAAAAGTACAAGGAACCTTTACCTCTGGTAGCTAAATAGGCTAACGCATAGGCCTGCTGTTGTAACATGGTTTGCCTCAATGTGGCACAGTGACAAAGTTCATCAGTAAAACATTTTGCTCTTCAGGAATAACTTGGAGTGCGACCCATTTCTCTCAGAAAGTGTTACAACATCACATTCTAGCTGTGTTTATACATCAGGTATTTTTCGCTGACCTCTAGACATGGGGCAGAAAGGTGGTGGGAATAAGAAAAAGTACTTCATTTAAATTAAGGTATAGAAAATAGCATATAAAACATATATTCCTTAAATTATTTAAATAAACTTATTTCATATATCACTGTCACGAGGTACCGTTTTTTACATTTTATTTTAAAAGTAGTGCTGGTGGTCTGAAATTGTTCTCGTATGAGTACAATATACTTTGTGTATGCATAATATTTAATTCTTGAGAATAGGTTACAATGCAATGCTGTAACTCTTTATGCCACTGAACGTATTCTCCCCCCCCCTCCCAACCCCCAACCCACATAGATCTAGAATTCCTTCCACTAAATTTTGTTAAACACAAAAAAGTCATCTTGACAAGTTATTCACACAAAACAAGCAAATGTGTAATCAAACTGCTCTATATGCAACACCACAACAAATAACACGCTTAGTTTCACAGAAGAATTACATTTAAAACAATGCAAGCTGACAGACAAAAAAACTTTTTTTTATTTTTGAAGATACTGTGTTGTGACAGTTCCATTGTTGCCGATGCACACATTTAAACATACTTGCACAAAGACATTGCTGGAACTATAAAGAGTGCCATATTGGCGCATATATTTGGGTGCTTGACCCGAATTTGAAATACTCAAAATGCTGTCACCTTGATTTGGAAATCATGAACTTCACACACTCGTCTAAGACCTGTATAGGAGTGCAATAGGCTGATGGGTTTATTCTTTTTTTCAGTACTGAGTTTATGCTACGAATTGACATCTATTTCTGATTCTATAAACGTAAAATACACAAGAAGGTTTAAATTTAACCAAAAATAAAGATATCAAAAGAACCGTTTTATAGCTTCTCAGCTCAACTGAACTCAGTTCTACAAAGTCAATGATTTACATGTCAATGGTCTCATAAAGAAAATAAAAGTGACGGAAATATCTGCATTATATATAGACAAATCCATAATATTCATATAGATGATTTCTTCGATCCAAATAAGACACATATAGGCCTATTGGTTAAAAAGAAAAAAAAAACAGAAGGATACAATCGCGATGTTTGAGATTTAGAGTTTATCATTTGTTCAATGTTAAGCTGGTTATGACCAAAACTGTACAGTTCTTGTTAGAAAACATTTCCATAAATATCATTTAAGTTTCAGAACTCATACCCATAATTAAATTACAAATTGATAAATATGGCATCATGGATATGTATTTACAACGGTATTAACAAAAGGCAACGTTATATTCAACGGTAACAATCGTAACCTAATACCACATTTCTCCACCTGAAAACGGACGTTGACAATAGATTCGACCCCATCAAACAAGGAAATACATTCACGAGTATAATATTTATTTAGGATTTTTTTTTCTGTGTTCAAGTTCATGACAAAGACTTTGGCACGTTTCTTAAGACTGTTTGAAGTTCCAACAATCAATTGAAGAGGCGACAATAGCGCGTCACCGTCATATAAAACAGCGTGAAATAATCTTCCTTTTTATTCTTTTTTTTAAATAAAAATTTGAGAAAATACATAAAATGAAAAATAAAACATTTTTTTCTGTAAACTAAAAGATAAAAAAAACATTTATTTATACTGAGAAAGTATTACGTTTTTATTTATTCGTGATTTTTATTTGATTTCCTCAAAACTGCGGAATAAAAGTCAAATTTCGTGATCCTGAGAACGGACGTGGCCTGCTTGGTGCTGGCTTTTGCTCTCATCTCCTGTTGTTGTTGTTGTCCCAATCCCATGTGTGTGTGTGCGTGTGTGTGTGTCTGACAGCGTGTGTGTGTGTGTGTGTGTGAGTGTATAGGTGTGTGTGTGTGTGTGTGCGCGCGCGTGTGTGTGTGTGTGTGTGTATGAGGGTGTGTGAAGAGGACAGGAATAGTGTTTAAGGTTTTTATCCTCGTTAATCTTCAACCCTGTGGTCCACATTGAGAGAGGGTTTGTTCTTCTGACTTCAAACGTACCATTCATTAAAGTTGGGAGCCAGTCCTTCGCTGTGTCCAGACGTGTTTTGTACGGCTAACGGCGGTGTTTTTGTCGGATCTTCGGTGCTGGCTGAGACCAGCACTGGCGGCGTGGACGACTCGTATCCAGAGCTTGCTGCTGGAGACGATTCAGATCCTTGAGACTCATGTACCTGCAAAAAAAAACCAAAAACCAGAGAAAAGAATGAGTCACTCATAAAAACGTATGATATTCATTTATGCTCCAACGGTGCATTTGAAGTGACTCGGTAGGAGTGTGTTGGACTTAAATGCGGATTAACTCAGGATTTTATAGAGCTACTATAACAGTAAACACACAGCCAACTTGAAACAGGCACGGTAACTTCCACGCTGCAAAACATAGCCACATCAATGCGCCAGTAATGTGTATCTCCAAATGTAGTTTCTTTTAAAGTATGCGATTTAAAAAAAATGTCACTGATGAGAGAACATTTAAACGTTTTTCTCTAAACAGCTTACTTTTAACAAGGCGAACAGGCTTGAAGCTGTGAATCAAAGAGTGACAGACGTGGCATATTCACAACACATTCACTGATTAATTGAGAGTTAAAGTGTATACTAACATCGATCTTGTGACAGTGCTATAACATCTTCAGAAATGCCTGAAGTTGTGATCCCTGTCTGTGGCAGTAGAGGAGAGGGGGTGAGGGGGAGGAGGGGGGGGGATAGTGGAGTGTGTGCATGTGCGTGTTAATGTGTTTAAGGAGTAATGAAGACGTTAATTACCTTCATGTGTTTCCTGAGAGAGCTGGGGTGTGTGTATGACTTGTCGCACACTTTGCAGATGTATGGCTTGTCTGATGTGTGCACATGCATGTGCTTTTTCCTGTCGCTGCTGTTGGCGAAGCGTCTGTCACAGCCATCAAATTCACACTTAAACGGCTTCTCACCTGCAGGATTAAAACACACACACACACACACACACACACACACACACACACCGTGAATTACCCCGATGGCCCGGCACAAACAAACTCCCATTGTAACGCCACCTGTAAACCCGAAGCACCGGAGATGTAAATTGTCTGCAGCCTATTATATAACTCGAGTAACCTACATTTTCGGGGGCGACATGGATACAGCTCCACTACTACACTCTCTGCTCTTTCAGGCTTTATTTATTCAAGAGGCCTGCTCCTTCATGCTACTGCTGGCCTGCCCTGTGCGTCTGCTCGTATAGTAAACACTGAATCAACAGGGCATCTTCTGCACTATGTGATGGCTGAGCGAGGGCGAGAATTATAAACACAGCCAGGGTCTGATTCTTTAGGATTGTACATGACGTGCAGAAAGCACAGCACGTTTAATAGCCTAATGCAGCTGAGACACTTTAACTTTACCAAGTGAGTAAAGTAGCCTATATATATTTATATGTCGCACACATCTTAGTAGCATCAAAGCTACCATAATTACTGAGGGGTAACACACAGAGTTGCTCATCAGAACCACCTTTTCTGCATTATTGAGCCAATCCTTATTTATAGCTGTGTGTAGAAATGATACAGAATAAACTACGCTAAGAACAATTTGGGAACTGTTCACCAGGGTAAAGTGGGCCCAAGTTCTCGGATAGGTTCTTGTAAACAACATAAACACCTTGCTTTTTTTTCCCCCGGAGCACTCTGAAACATACACACAATTCCTATTCAGAATAGCTTCGCTTTTTTTTATTTTTTATTTTAAATGTTCTCTTACGCACGCGGTGCCGTGGTATCGTCGGTGCCTACCTGTATGTGTTCTTTTGTGGATTTTCAAATTCTCCGATCTGGCGAATATTTTCCCACATCCGGGGAACGGGCATGGGAACGGTTTCTCGCCCGTGTGCACACGGATGTGGTTGACGAGTTTGTACTTGGCCTTAAAAGATTTCCCTTCTCTCGGGCAGTCCTCCCAAAAGCAGATGTGGTTGCTCTGCTCGGGGCCGCCGACGTGCTCCATGGACACATGAGTGACCATCTCGTGCATGGTGCTGAAAGTCCTGTCGCAAGTCTTTTTGGGTCTGTTCATCTGGTTCTCGTCAATCCATTTGCAGGATAATTCTTGTTTAATCGGTTGCCTCATGTATCTAAAGAAGGCCCCCGGACCGTGGTGCGTCGGCACATTCATCCCCATGTTCATGTTGATAGGATGGCTGTAGTTGTGGAGCTGAGTCCCGTAGGGGTCCGTCCGAGGGCTCGCGACCGGACGATATGGATCAGGTCTTCCGAAAATGTCCCCGCGTAAGCCAAGATGCATTTGGCTGTTAACTACGTGTCCACTCGGCGAAGAGTGGCTCACCCCCTGGTCGTGAAGTCCTGGAAACAACAGATGTCCGGGGTTATCGGTGATCCCGGGCGGCCCGTGGAGGCTCCCCGCCGAAGCTGCAAAGATCCCATGCTGGGCGCTCGGCGCTGTGGACTCCCCGACACCCCGGTTCCGGAAGAGAAAGTCCCGCGTTGAATTGAACGCTCCACCGCCGTACGAGCCCACCTGTCCGCCGTGAGTGTGTCCCAGGGCAGCAGCATATCCAGTGGCTTGCGGGGTGAAAGCTGACGTCTGGCTGGAGGCGATATCGTGAGCCACGGGGCTGATTTTGAAAGCCGCGGAGTGGGGGGAATCGGTGAAGGGATTCAGTCCCAGACCCGGGTCTCTGTTCCCGATATCGTGGTGCCGTGGTGTCCCGAAGCCCCCCACTCCTAACGATGCAAACTGCGGACCGCTATCAAGCAGCATAGTCATGAGCTTGAAGCAAACTTAGGAGACGGGAAGAAAACAGAAAATAAAATTAAAATCCAGTGTAGCGGAGCGCGCAAGCTGCAGACACCGCGCCGAGATTTACCACGTTTTGCGAAAGAATCCTAAAATAAAAAACAAACGGAGCCAAAACGGGAAAAATCCTATGCGTAAAGAGTTGGGAGAAAAAAACTCCCGTTGACTGCGATCCGTGAGAAAGAGGATCAAACTTCCCCCCCTTTCCAGGCGGATGATGTCCTTGGACTGATAAAGTCAATCACTCACTCCCAGAACATAAATGAACTCGGGAGGCAGTGCTACGACGGCCAATCAGCGCTCGGCTACCCCTCAGACACGTGACTGCGACGGAGGGTGTTAATTGGCTAGATTTCTGGTGATTGGCATAGTTTGGTATTGAAGATGGCAGGTCGTCTCAATTGGTTTCATTTGATTGGCTCTTACAGGCATTATTTTGCAGGTATAACGGAGCACTAGCGCAGATCCTGGATGTGTTATGTGTAGCGCGTGTCTTATGCAGCCGTACGTGATTCATAACTCCTCAAGAAACTCCCAAGCAGTTTTATAAATAAAGATACATGTTATCGGTGCCATTATACCCACTGCGAGTTTTTAACAACCATATTCCGTTTAAACTTCAGGGACCACTTGTGTTATTTTATAGTAGCAGTTAACGAAGTTATTCTGCAACATAAAATGCATTTGGTTTGCCATATGAAGTTTTTTTTTCAAATGTAAGCTATTACAACACTTTTAATGCATTTTGAAGGCAATCTTAACATTAGAGGGTCTGTATATTTGAATAATATCAATATAACAATTAATCTCTCTCTCTATCTATCTATCTATATATTGATCGATAGTTTAATGTAGTTTATATCTCATTGACTTATCTGTCTTATTCTCTCTTTCATGTGACCAGTTTGGCTCTTATTAACTGAAAACTTGAATGTACTTGGCACAGATCCAAACTGTGGCTTTCTTGAAGCCGCTTGAAAGGGGAGGGGGTCTTTTTTTTTTTGCAAAAGCTCAATAGGGTGTAGACAGAGGAATAAAAGACAGAAAGAAAGATGGCAGTAATTGTAATATCCTGAGATTTTTTTCGCTCAGCCAAAATTTCGTGCCATTGAGCAAGTTTCACAGGGCTGCCGCTGACTCGCTGCAGGACACATAAAATCTGATCAAGTTCAGAGACGCGCTGAGTGCTTCAAGCGGCGCTTTTTAACTCCAAGCCTTTCACATCCTTTCCCCCTCAATCTGTCCCAGGAAGGAGCTCACATTCTTTATTTTAGGGGATCTGGACCAAGAGAGAGAGAAAAAAAAAAAAAAAAAAATCTTCAAATCAGTCCTTCATTCTGCTTTCGCCCTCATCGCACCGCATTCACTCCAGAACATTTCCTCGAGAAAGAGTTATAGATTGAAAAGGTGAGTGTTCTTACTTCGTCGTCTTTCTGTGTTATTAACTGGCGCCACGAGGCAGGCCCGTGTGGAAGTGTTTAAATCTACAGTTTATTATATTTATCCGGTGGAGGTTGCATGGGATTTAGTTTTCCTGAAGTGAACATATAGCCTGCTCACTGCTGCGGCCGGTTACTCATATGGTAATTTAATTGTTGCAGGGACCTACATACCTCTTTTTTTATGGCCGTCGTGCACATTAGTACAACACTTGCGCTTTTTGTACATAACCTCGACAACTTATCTTGAAGCAAAACGACGAATGAGATTCACTTCATCTCCTTTTCCTCCGTAAACTGCTCTCTCTCTCTCTCTCTCTCTCTCTCTCTCCCCCTCCCTCTCTCTCTCTCTCTCTCTCTCTCTCTCTCTCTCTCTCTCTCTCTCTCTCTCTCCCTCTCTCACCACGAAGGCATAGCCTCTCACAGTTTACTCCTCCCTTCACTCTCACACACTCGTCTTCTCACACGGCACACAGCATGCGCGTGCACGAACACACACACGCAGTGTACTGCCACGAGCACACACACACACACACACACACACACACGCACACACACACACACACACACACACACACACACACACACACACACACACACACACACACACACACACAGTTAACTGAGTTTGCCTACTGCAGTCTTGCAGTAGGAGATTTATGGCGACCTTTGTAAACTTTCACAAGTGACAAGCAGCCTGTTAAGTTTTCCTGTATTCCCTCCATATTTTATTGGCTTGTTGGAACGTGAAGGCCCATACGCCACTTAAGGTTATGTGCCGTGTATTTGAAGCCACATTATCACAAGTAACATGGTTTAGATGAGTCACAAATGTTTGTGAGCTACAGAAAAGCAGCGTCGGCACCGGGCTCTTGCTGAGAAAAGGAAGGGGAGCTGTCATTGACTAGGCCTAATGTAAAGCAACTGTTGCTTGAGAGTTGGATTTAAAACCATACTGCAGATCGTTTCTGGTATACTGGTATTTAGTGAATATTGTATTATTTAATTCAGTCTACAAATGAGGGATTTGGCGATTCTAAATATATATCTTTTACCAGCATCAAAACAAATCTAGAGAATCGGGATTGCAAGAATATTGGGTCATATTCTTTTTAATTTATTTAAATTTCCTGTTTGAAAAATGAAATCTACCTCTTCCTGCCTGAAAGGAGCAGTCTGCCTTTGCGCATTAATGGACCTACTATTTTTTACTGGACAAAAGACAAAGGGGGAACTTTAAAAGAGGGGGAAATACAGCTTCATAGACCTTTTTATGGAGCTGGACTTTTGTTAACCGTTTGTCTCACTCACACCAGACATTTTTCCCCCAGAATATTTTACACCGCTCCTCGGGCATGCCGCCCTTCACATTTCACCTCTATTTTTTCACTTATCTATTTAATTAAATTTTGGTAAAATTTCTACTGCTATATTTTCTAGTTTTGCAACCACACGATTTCACATATTTATTTTAACCTTTAAATATGTTAATTTAATTTGAAAAAAAAGGTTAAATGAATATACATCTATGACGAGGCCTGTGTTTTGTTTGGCTCTTTGGATCTTTAACGATCATTCAAACGTGGACATAATGCTACGTGCTATATTATAGGACGCTATTCTGCAGCACTATTTATAATTTGATGATTTAGTTATCTCTGCCGGGATTACCTCATTGGGCGTTGGGATAGCCCATTGGTTATAACATAATCTTCTTCTAACTGAGCATGCGCGTTACCTTAAAATATCACAATATTGTAGTGTGCATACCTCTTTGACAGTAGGCCCATTCTGTTGGAAAAGAGCAGAACATAACCATCAGCCTAAATGGTAAACAACTCACATTTATACATTTATTCTAACGAGATAGATTCAGTAAAGGATATTTAAGTGCATACATTGATAATTAACTTAGATGCATGATCATTATTTTCTAATATAGAGAAATGTGACTATGACCGCCCAATCTTCTGGATATGTTCTTACTGCAATGTTTAGTCATTTTTTTTAGTCCATGTCTGGCCTGTAGCCTGCTTGGCTGCAGGCCGCTTGTGCTATTGAAGAGTTTGTGGACTTGAAGTTAACTCAGTAGTGACCAGACAAAAGTGAAATCTTCATCTCCTGAAAACAATGGCAAAACCAAAGCCCAGAAGTACTTCCATTTATCAAATACCACTGTATGTGAATGTGTTTTCCCTACTCCATTTTTAAATAAGCAAAACAGGTTCAATATTTCCCAACGGCACAGTTAAATGACTGATATCGTGATTCACTGTTTTGCTTAAATAGACATTGTGCTGCAGGATATTGCAGGTTTTTGCTTTGGTTTAATGCGCCAACTCCTTGATTTAAAAATACACCCTCCATGACACTTTTCTCGGTTCTCCTACGTTCTGCAGAGCCCCCAACAGTATAAAGGCTCAGGTTCTGGTCTACAGTCATACCATCATCCAGTAGATTTTATACATTCTCAGAAGAAAATACATCATGGCTCACATTTCTTTCAGCGATAATACTCTTTTTACATGCATCATTTGTGTCTGCTTGTTTTCGGACTGCCTAATGTTTTCACAAAACAAGTATAATATGTTGTATTTTGTTGCCTATAATCAAATGTTATTTTAGAAGCGTAGCAGCTGATAATGACAATGAATTTGCCACCATAGACACTAGAGCTTTACATGAGGAATGACAGTTTAAGTGTCTTGTAATTTGTAATTTCCCAATGTAATGCTTGACTGTGTTGCAACGCTATATATTGGGCATATTGTTGGGCTGTGTGTGTGTGTGTGTGTTTGCTTTTTGCTTGTCATAGGGGAAACAGAAAAGTTTTATCATTCCATATTTTCTTCATATTGTGAAGGTTCATACAGTACTTGCATACAGTACAAGAACAACAGCACGGATCGTCATCTATATTTCATACATTATATGGTCAGTTGGGTCTTGAGTGACTGCTACAGTGCTAGTGTTTGCCTTCATATGGCTGATGGAGAGGGCTAATTGACTTCTTGCTGTGATTTACTGGAGCATCTGTCTGCAAATGGACTCATCCCAAACCTGTTAATTCATCTAAATTTCATAAAGTCATGGCAAGACTGTGCACTGCCATCCCCCATCAATTATAATGTCTCAGCACTACTCCACACTGATGCATGCAGTTGTTTCAACGTACACACACATGCATACACACACACACACACACACACACACACACACACACACACACACACACACACACGCTCACACACGTAGGTTGTACCACATTTAGGAACATATTAAGTTTGTGTCCGTCACACACACAAATTTGGATACTTGAAATGATTTCATCATTTTGCTCCCTATCCTTCTCTCTTTATTTTTAATTTTTTTGTCACATCTCGTGTTACATTGACATTACTGGTGATTCTTATTCTCACTGTGAACAGTTTATTATGTTTATTGCCTTTTTGCAAAAAAAAATCCCAAAAAGGCGATGCCCGTTATTCGTTTTTTTCCCTGTAAATGTATTTATTCATTTAACAGGTAGAAAGAAATACAATGAACATTACGGAAATGCATGTTATTCTAAATAATTCTTCTAAATAAATGAAATTAGCTTAACTTTCAGTGCAGTCTTTAACGTGGCGTTATACTGCAACTCTTCCATTTGTTTTCTGTTTAATTTCATTTCTGCATTTCACCCTTTATCATTCATTTGTTCCACATTCACTGTACTGACATTGACGGGGATCTTGTGGATGTAAAGAGCATTCCCTGACATTTGTGTTTTGATAGTTGGGAGTGATATTTTGTGTACAACAGTCACTAGGATTTTGTCCGGCCTGTCAAGCAACCAACATAAATGACCGCACTCATAAAGCTGGAGGGTTGGGAGGGATTGCAGATGTCAAAATGCTAAAATACATCGTAGATATTTAAACTTGAGTTTCAGCTGTATAGTTTCCCAATTTAAAATCCAACATCGTCAAGGATTTGGAGTATTTTATCGCAATAAACTAATAATAGTCTACTGGAAAGATGTTATAGTAACATGACAAAGTCCTCAACTAAGTAATACATATATGTTTGCATGTCTTGGCTACTATTATAATTGTATTGTTTATCGCTGTAAAGCTAACCACACGACTCTAACATTTATCCTATGAAATTAAAATGTTGTCCAAGGTATTTGGCACGTTCTGAACATATACATTTACAAATTAAATAATTATTCCATACAGTATTGCTGTAAAATGAATTGGCTTATTTATTATGATTTTATTTAATTAAGTCATGAGCACATTAAGGGGCATTTAAATATTCTTAGTCCTTTATACAAATATTACAGTACAAGCTGTTGCTATGAAACACACAGCTAGCTCACACTTACTGTGACTGTTATTGAAAAGGTGAACAGCCTGAACAGCCCCACAGAATCGGTATTATAGCATAAAATAAATATTTCTTGTTTTACATTCTTGTTGCAAAAGAGGAGCTGGAATGATTTGGGGTGTCCTTTCTGCTTTTCTTAATGACAGATTGGAAACTTTTGGTTTATTGGCCTTCAACCCTCAATCATTTTCGGAAAAGCATCGGGTTAAAGGTTGACAAACATGAGCGTCCATTACAATCATGACGGAATTAGGCCAGTTCTGGGCATGTCTACTATTTTGCGGCACTTAATGTCAAGTGGGCCCCTTGCTTTGTCTCTGCCTAGGATCCAATGCAGGTGACGTCAGCATAACAATGTGGTAAAGGATTTTTTTTCCTTCTTTTTATTTTCAGAAAATATTGAAAATTCTGCCAGCTACATGTCTTTAGAAATAAGGGGGTTTCCCCACCTTAAACCTATAAACTGCAGTCCGGAGCCCACGCCACGTCGCGCAGGTTTAAATAAAAGCAACAGATAAAGGAATCTGGCTAAAGTGGTCTTGAAGAAAGTGCGCTGATAGAATCAGAGCAACGTCAAAGTCAGGAGACGTGCAGAAATATGTGCCGCCCCAGAGGAGCGTGGAGAGCTTGAAGCTGCTGTCCTCACAGCACCCCGAAGTAAGAAAGTTTACCAGAGTTTCCCAGGAACTGTGGAGCCTATCCACTGCTGTTTGTCACGTTTCATCATTTACATTTTTACATAACCAATTTTACATATGTGCGAGTCTGCAAGACGCATCGTGCACTTCAGATGATTATTCATTTATTAAAGCTGAATGTAAAAGAAATGTAAAATACACCTCTGAAGTATTCCCCAGTGAACTACTGGAATCTGAAATAACTTTCTTCCTGTAAGATGATGACGATATTTTGTTGGTCCGGTGACATGATGAACAACTTGTTGCTTTATCCAAGTTTTATTTTCCTCTGGTAATGAGGACAACAAGTTATTTTGTGCCCATATAAAAAAAAAAAAAAAAAAGCATGCATAAACTAGTAACGCAAAAGCACTTTTACCTCCAGGAGAGCTCAGAACTATATATTACATTTCATAAAAAATAATACTGCCTTACACGGTGTAGTCATAGGCTAATGGCGGCAGGATTAGTATTTTGAATCATTTCAAATAATCGATTTATTTGTTGGAATTAGTTTCCTGTATTTCTCACCGTTTTCAAACTCCTCTCAAAATGAAATTCTTGACATTAATTGGGCTGGACACGCTATGGCCAGTCTCTCTGTTATGCTTTGCAGGGCAGGAGTTGGACATTTGCTTTGGCAAGATTAATTCCAGCGATATAAAAGACGGCAGATAGACTGCGATAGTCTTGTGCTTTGCCCATGTCTGCATTCAATCGCTTGACTTATATCAGATGATCAGTATGACACATTAGGCTTCATATTTATCATATGTAGAGATTTAGAGAAGAGGTCTCACGAGAAGGCGGCTGGAGTTAAAGAGGCAGCACCGTTTGCAAGTATCGCGGCACATTTCAAAGCATTTTCTCTGCGATATTTGAAAACGGAGTCGTGCGGTGAACGCCTGCGTGTCCCTTTTAAAACAAACCCAGCGCCTGTCAATCACAGCGCATTCCAACCAATCCCAAAGCTCCCTTTTTAAAAGCAGGTTTGCCTGCTGTGCTTTTATATTGCACCATGGCCTGTTTCGAAGCATTTTTACTACCACGGTTATTGCCACAAATCAAGAGGGCAAAGTGAACGGCATGGGACTCACACCACCTTTAACGAAACTGAGTCTGGTTCCTACTTCTGCGAAGTTCACGGCCAAGAATTTCACATGCAGATGATACACAGGCAAGGGAAATGGAGAGAGAACTTCTCGGTGTATCCTGAGTGCCGAATTTGTTGATTTTGCAAACTCATAGCCAAAAACTCACAACAAAACATGACAAGCCTTTCGAGGTTTAGTGGCTGCCCTCTCTCTTGCGTCAACCCCGGGGAGAGCAATACTGAACCCAGCGTGGTGCTGCCACCTTTGGCAGGAGAGCACATGGGACTCCCCACTGGCAGTTCCTTAAAACTCTGCCCCTCGCACAATTTGCGAGACTACCCCGAGACGAGGTCCAGTGCATATGTTGACCATTCGGTTCCCAATTTTTCAGACTCTGGATACCACAGCCACCGGTTAGAGCACAGCCCTAGGGGCATTATCATTGGAGGCAATCTTTCTGGAGCCGGCATGCCACCCGTCACTGATCAACTGGCATCAAGAGCAAACCAACATGGCGGGATTGGAAGGTATCGAGACTTTCCTGGCTACAGGGACAACAGAAGCCATGCTTTTTTCTCAAGTTATCAGGAGCAGGCCCACACCTCCACCGACGCATCTCGAGATTTCGGCAGCCAGATGATGCTGGGTCTACCTGGCGACCTCCTCAGCCGGACTCACCCTTATGGCCAAACTATCAACCCCAAGGGAAACAGCCAGCAGCTTGTCTCGCAATTCCTGGGTCTGTACAAACCCCTCAACATGGCAATTCAACGTGGAGGAGGCGACGCTTTCCTCAGGTGCTCTAAGCAAATAGTGAAGCATGAGCTCGTGTGCAAGTGGAGTGACGACCAAGAGGGGGCTGTGAAGCTGTCTTGCTCCAGAGCCTTCGGGACCATGTATGAACTTGTCACCCATGTGACAGTGGAGCATGTCGGAGGACCTGATCACTCTGAATATGTCTGTCAATGGGAGAATTGTGCGAGGGACAGGAAGCCGTTCAAAGCCAAATACAAGCTGGTGAACCACGTCAGAGTCCACACAGGGGAAAAGCCCTTTCCCTGCCCCTTTCACGGCTGTGAGAAAGTTTTTGCACGATCAGAGAATCTTAAAATCCACAAGAGGACTCACACAGGTTAGTTAATAATCATACTCAAGCACATCATTTGATGATGGTAATAATGATTATAAAAAAAAATTATAATAATATTGATGATGATGATATTTTTAATTGTGAATTTTGGCAAGTGACATTTGAAAAATAATGTGCTTCGTTTTTTTTCAACTTTCAACATAAACTATTTAATTAATATTTATGCGTTTTGCAGTGTTTATCTGTGTTAACATATTTTTTTTATTTTTTATTTCACGGATTATGGAAGTTTGCCAATTCTGTCACATTATTACTATTATTATTATCACTATTATTGTTATTATTATTATCGTTGTTATTGCCATTATTATTAATAATACATACACATTGTTTTTGTTATTATCACACTGTGCTGTGTTATTTAGGCCTACATTGTTATGAGAATATTGTTATGCAAAGCCTCTCTCGCTGCCTCTTGCCGTCTCTGTTATTGTCTGCGTGTTCTGCAGGAGAAAAGCACGTTCAGGCTTCATGCAGGCACCACAGATGAGGAGCAGCAAGGCAGTTACAAAGGCATATAGTCTGCAGGCCTAGTGGTTAGGGTGCCTCTCCCACTTCATTCAGTGAAATTATTAAATAAATGCCGGGACACCGGAGAGTTGTGACGTAGCCGTTACGCTGTCTCTGCCTCCCAGGGACTCATCTTCTCCTGTGCTCAGGAACACTAGCAGAGCACATCACACTGTGATGTAGTAGGAAATAAAAAAAAGGTGAGCAAACGAATGACCTCAGTCAGCAAAATGAAATGCTTATAAATTTAAACAAAATTAGTCACGGTTCCTTTTCCTCGTTACATCACTGTTACTTGCCACAAAAAAAAAATGTTATCATAAGATGCATTTAATTTTAGAACTGACTTTCTTGGCCCTTTCCTTTTATGCCCCATTTGAGCACACTAATATCATCTGCAAAAAGGATTTACAGTGCAATCTTATTTTAATCTTATCTCTCACACACACTTCAGGGATTGCATGAACGTGATCTCACAAGGTGTAATCATGAAATGCAGGCATTTCAATTGAAATTATAATTAACGAATGAAGTGAATGGTCCTCGGAGAAAGAGGGAAGCTGGAGATAAAAAAATATATTTATTAGGCGACCCCTTTTACTTCTGGTGTTACATTGTTTTACTAATGAAAGCAAAGAGAATAGAGACAGAAAAGGGGACGCTTAATGGCATTTCTTATTACTGCACATGCGTAGTGTTGCTAATTAGACTTAATTTATGTTAGACAAATATATTAACATTTCTTTGAAATTCCGAAAGATAGACACCCATTAACACACAGGCCTGCAAAATGAAGATTTAAGAGCAACTACACTTGTATTTATGAGTCCAGCTCTTCCTGGTTGTCCGCTGCATCAGCGCGTGTGCAGGAGGGATAATGCGCAGCTGTGGGCAATTTTGTGCGAGGAGATCAATTAGCATCTTGATAGCCATAATTCATTCTATGACGATAACTCCACTTAAACTAATCTTTGCATTTGCTATCGCAGGTTTATCATAAGCTAATGCATGTTTAACTGCAGCCTGCCTCACTTGTTGCAATCAGGCCTGCTCCAGTTTTCAAGCAAGTAGTTTGAACTCAGTAATTTCATGCCTCACAGCAGTCCTAGTTTTTGCACATTCACAAAAATGTTAAGACATGTCATTGAAAAAACAACTTTTATCGCCAAGGCGAGTCACAGGTTGAAAGCTGGTGATTTAGATTCCAGTCGTTTCAGCGAGAAGCCTGGATGTGCGTTTTGTTTTATTTTGCACGCTCACTTTTTCATATAACATGATGGGATGGAGGGCACTCAACTGACCTAGGCTAATCAGTATTATCATATAGGACCAAAGAGAGCGAGAGAGAGAGAGAGAGAGAGAGAGAGAGAGAGAGAGAGAGCATGCACGGGCCTTTAAGTATTTTCGTAACTCGCCGTCATTTCTCTCTTTGAACATTTAGGTGAAAAACCTTTTAAATGTGAGTTCGACGGCTGCAACCGGAGGTTTGCGAACAGCAGCGACAGAAAGAAGCACTCTCACGTGCACTCCAGTGACAAACCCTACATGTGCAAGGTCAGGGGCTGCGACAAGTGTTACACCCACCCGAGCTCCCTGCGAAAGCACATGAAGCTGCACTGCAACAAGGCCCACGACGCCAAAAGCGATGACGCGCGTCCCGGCGACGGGGTTCACATCGCGGAGGCCAGGTCAACCCGAGTCCCGGATGGAGCCCACATCAGCCCTCCTCACCCGCCCACATCGAGTCAAGACGTCCCCCCGTCCCCGGAGAGTCGAGACGAGTCGACCCCGAGGTCACGTTTCCATCACACGTTTGACAGCAGTTTGGACTACTCCACACACAGGTCACAGCCCCTCCTAGACCCTTTGTTGCTCCAGAGAGGCGGCTACAGGTCCCAGTCCTCCCAGTACCCCTGCGGCCAGACAGGTCACACTTTTGCCCAGAGCTCAAGGACTTTCCCCTCCACTTCTCCCTTTCAGAAAAGTATCGTCAATGGATGGTACACATGCCACAGCGGCGTGGACTCGTTCCCACCAAAGCAATGTAACAACATCCCGTCTCTTTGAGTTCCTGTTGGGACACATGCGGGCCTATTTGCCCATGTCATAGCTTAAACACGTACACCTGTATCTCTGCGACTCTGTGTATTTCTGTGGATGTTGTATCAAATATTTTGTGACACACACGTCGAGTCATCCTATTGAAATTGCGAAATGTGTCGAGCTTTATTTGTTGTTGTGAGGCCCGTTTGGCTGGGTTTGGCTTACAGCCCATAGCCACATGAACCCCACATTGGGTTATAGGAACTTCTACAAAGTGTATATGCCTAATTGTTCGCTGTGTTGCGTAATTATTAAAGATATCTATCTTAAGTGAGATAAAAAATGACAAAGGATTTTATGGAAATCTGCGTGTTGAGTCCTCTGAACTTACTGGAAAGTAAAATGGAGACGTCTTGCTGAATGTAGCCCTAAGTGTAGGGGTCTTTGTTGAATGTAAACTATAGCTGTAATGTATGTCGGGAAGGTAGAAACATTATTCATGTCGTTATGTAGCCTACGTCACAATATGACATTTCAGAAAAATCTCTTCTCAAGTTAAGTTTGAAGACCGAACAAGCCTATACGTGATGGGCCTGAAGCATGGTTTGTCTGTAATTAAAATACTGCAAGGCTCAGTAGGTTTTTTTCTCCCCTTGATTAAGTTTCACTATTCGCCCCCTATTCATAACACATTCGTATTCTTGTTGATTATTATGTATATTTCACATTTCTGTGCAAAGTAAGACCAGTGTGAGCTCAAACCAGTGTTCGTGATATTATGAAAACGTTTAATTAGCATTCAGTTCTACTGTACATAAGCCTACTGTATAATTAATTATGTATTCTATATTTTATTAAAGTGTCTATATTCTCTTTGATCAGGAGTGTGTGGTTAAACCCAATCAATGCATTTTCATCACTTTTTTAAATTTTATTTCCAACTATATCTTTTTTTAATGGCTCACGCGATATTTGCAGGTTTGCAATTTTGTGCTATAACGCACCGCCCGGATGCGGCGGCTATCTCTCACGTGCAGAGGGTATATTTTGTGTTATGTCAGTAACTGGTCAGGTCTTTAACACAAAGGTATTACACTGGTTTGACTGAGGTAAATCTTCTATAGGCCTAAGCGAACTGTCATATACATTTTTTTTTCGATTATTATTATTATTACTCGAATCTGGCGAAACAATAATGTGTTGATCACACCGGAGAACAAATAACAAACGGCCCTCTCAACCAAAGAGCGCTCCGTTTTTCATTCAGATTTTAGTTTTCTTAACTGCGTCATGAGCGTTTTGTGGGACACAGGTGTATTTGCCTCAAGGTCACGCGCATTCTGTCTTTCAATAAAGCGCGTTCTCTTGTGCCTTTTGCTTCCACTCCAAGACAATTTCGCTGATTTCAGATCCTATTAATCAATTTTTATATTTTCATTCGATTTCTGTCGCTCTCTGTCTTTCTGCCACTCACTCAAGCGCACGCACACAATCGCGCGCAAACACACTCCAAAAACGTCTCACCTTGAAGGTAAGCAAGCTGTAAACACAAATATGACGCATGTAGCCTCAACATATTGTATTGTATTCGAATAAATAAACACACCATTATTACCACTATCATTATTCTATTCCTGCTATAAAGAGAACACTTTTATTTACTCTATCAAGGCTAATGCGTTCAAAGAATTTGAAGCTCCCCACTTTGTGTCTGAATTGATCATTTCTGGATTTCTCTGCTACAAATCACAATGTCACTATACTATAGGACATGTATGTGTTGTTCTGTTTCATTTTGCCATTTCTAAAAGTTGGGAAAACACACACTGCTAATAGTGAACTGTTTGCTTCACTCCACAGTTTCGCTGACATATTTGTTCATGTTTGCTTGTTTATTGTACCTTCTGGGATGTACATTTTAACAAATGCCTCATTATTTTAGAGAAATAAGCTGTGCAGATTTCGGTTTGAAGCCATGTCTTTTTTTCTCTGCAGAGCTTGAATCCAGTCTCACTATTAGTCCTGCGGAGCTAAAGCCCTCCATAGTGAGTTATTATTGCCATACAGCATGAAAGGGTGAGTGATTGGAAACTGAGTGACCAGGATGCAGTACATGTTGTTGTGTAGCTAAAGAAGATGTACACAGTGAGAGTCTATTGTTGTCCCGCATTAGAAAGTACTGCAATAGCCTAATTATTGTGTCGGTCACATGGGTCACAATTATGTTAAATAAGGTAGTGAAAAAAAACAACCTCTGCTCCGCTGCCACTGGCAAAGCTTTATACTTTGTACCTGTATGTATGGATGTCAGCGTTTTATACCATTAAACATACGGATGGTGACTGCCTTTATATATACCGATCTGCTTTACACATATCAAAAGGATATCAGGTCAAAAGTGCATTCATTTTACATGTCTTTGAAATATATGCTACAGTGATCTGACAGCTAACAGGCTGTAATAAGGATGTTCTTTATTCCAGTGAAAGCATTTGATGGAAGGGCAGTTGTCTTGATGGCCACAAAAATACATGAGGTGAATGCTCCAGACTGTATTAGAAGATGTCTTCCCTCCAGTGTCGACCATAATAATACACTTTAGGCACTTTGAAAGTCCAGAAGACTTTGAGTACAGTGCTGATATTTGCGAGACAAAATACAAACAAGATACATGACGCTGGTATTATTTTTGTTGCAACATTCATCCTTCTATATAAAAAACCCCAACATTTAATAGATCCCAAAACAGTCTTAATCCTCTGTGCTATTTACGAGTGAAACATTACTCTGTAAGCACATTTTATGTGCTTACAGAGTAATTGTTCTCAAGATTTTGCAAAGCTGTGATGAACTTGTTTATGCGTGGTGTGCTGGTTAAAAAATGTATGTTTCACATTATACTCATAAGGATACATCTTTAGGGACAGTCAGATATTTGTGATGACGCATTTTGCAAATCCCTTTTGAGTTTGACTGCAGTATATTTTCACTTCTAGCTTTCCACGAGGATTCTTTCTGAAAGCCATCCGCAAGTTTTAGTATCTGAATTTCATTTTCGATAAAGACAACAACGGCATCAGTTTTGTTTTATTTTTTATAATTTATCTTTGCTAATGAGTAATCAATGTGCACCTGAAAAGTACTGCCGCATCAGTACTGCTCAGGTTGATACAGATCATAATTTTCATGGAGGGGAAGATTTTGTGGTAAGTAGTGTGATAAGATCTGAGATGGATCATTTAAAGTGGTTGATGTTGTAAAATATTTCAGTTGTGAAGAGCTTCTTTCCTCCAGTAAATTGAGGTGAACTGGGTTGGCTATGATCAGTGTACTTTAATGATGAAATGACAGAAATTTATGAGATCCCTTTCTATTGTATTGCAACCTTATCAGTAGTTTGCATCAAATGCTTTTTGTGTTGCTCTAGTATCAATGTTTTTAAAGCAATCTCAAGATATTTTATCTCAGAGCTCATCTTCTAAACCCCAACTATTGTATGCACTGCCACATTCTGCCCTTTTGTCCTCTATTTCTAAAAATAGTAAATCTCTTCACAGAAAACACAATAGAGGGAATCAAACATAATTTTGTGTTCAGAGAAGCCTCTGTATTTGCAATATGGGAAACAGATTTTCCGTTTGTTGTGTGAGGACATGTATAAAGCCGAAAGGCAGCAACCTAAACGGTGAATTTCTCCGACGCTCCGAAGCTTTCTGTGGTGTATTCTGACCAAGCCGTGGTAATATTCCATAATCATTGAACCCTGCCACACCCTTCCCCCCTGTAATCACAACTGATTAGACCTCCGCAGTTTGCCACTTGCCCGCCGCCATCTTTACTCTTGCGCTCTCTGCCTAGCAACAAGCACAGGCGCCATTTTGGACACGGTATACAGTATACATCAATTTAATGTAAATACACCCATTTCACCTAGGGATCCATTGAATTGCCATCCTGCCCCCTGCGTTTCTGTTATGCCATGCTTTGGTTGAGCCCCAGCTGTGTACCAGGGGGTGGGCTGCTTTGTCACACCAGGTCTTTGGTTTTATGCATCATCATAATCATGTATGACATCTTGCGTAACTTACGCTGTGCAGCTCCCATACTTTTTCAAGTACGGTTTAAGCACTCGGTTCGGACTGGAGAGGCTGCGTCAGCGTTGACTCTGAATGACCACAAGTGATTTTAATTGGATCTCCCCCTCCCATCATCCCCAGGTCAAGCCAGCGGTGCTGTTGCTCCCCAACTTGCTTTCTTTTCATCCACCCTTCTGTGCCCCCTCCCCTTTTTTTTGGCAGGTCCTCTTGTTCCTACGTCTCATCTATCTATCCCTGCAGCTCCTGGCTATCTTCACCCTCTATGGCTCCTTCATGATGGCCCCCTAATCTCTGCCAGTGTGGTTCCACGGTAAGTAGGTGTCCTCTGCCAGATTCTCCTCTAAACATGCATGGAACTTCACTCATATATCTGCTTTCCTCTCTCTATGGAAAATTGCAACCCCACATGGTAAACTGGATACAACGCCGCTGCTGCTTGAAAAGAAAATTCCACATTCTCTTTCCAGCTGGAGAATGGTAGCTACTGAGGGGCTTGGCATCAATGATGCTAACAATGCATACTGAGGGCAACCCTTACAATGAACAAAGATTGATTCTAAAAGAAAAGATTGAACCGTCAACATGATGAAACAGTGGAGTGAACTGAATGTGTAGCTCATGTCACTTTTCCTTCTCTGAGAACATTAAGAAGGTAATCTGTTTCATGTCTAAGCCCGTGTTAATTTGACAGCTCGACAATTAATAAGCTTTTAAAACACCCTCAGAAGCAAGGCTCTTATGTAAGACAATGCAATCATTACATGTTTAATGTGTTTACGAACCATAAAATGGTGAATAGGAATGTAGAGTCCCGGCACTGTGCTTTTATGATTTAACCAGACTGATCCTTTAGATTTTTTTTCTCATCTTCATCTTCATCTGCACTGCAGTTTTCTGATTTCAGCGATGCCAGCCCCCTGTGTAGTCCAGCCTGTACCCGGGCTTATTAAACCAGGCTCCTATTCACTCTCCCCAACGGTCGCTCCACTGTCAACTTAAGCCCAAGCTATTCGAACACTCAGCTCTACGACTATTGTTGCAGACTTCGCCAAAACTCAGTATCGCTGAACAGCCGATATGCAGCGGGAGAGAGGGAAAGGCCCCGCCTATCCTCATATCTAATGCATAATTGTCTTTTGATGCATTGCAATTTACCCTTGTGGATGGTTCTTAAAAATATGTCTTTTTTCATTTATTATCCATGCCTTACATAACAGATATTTTGACATTTTCTGATGAGCCAGTTTCTGAGATATCATGGAGGCTTTAATCGTCTCCTATGAGCTGGTAAGCTCATGAGGTAACCAAATGACTGAAGATGATTATTTCATACGAAGAACAAACAACACACTGCAGGCAAAAGTTTTTAAATATGGCCTTGGGTATTTGTTGTGGCCTGTCGCAATGCAAAAGGAAAATAAATAATGTTTTAAAAGTCCACATCTTTCAAAATTCATAGATCCAAGGTTTTTTTGGGAGTTAGAGTAGGTTGAGTGGGGTGAGCAGACCTTTGAAGATCTTTCAACTCCTGTAAGCTTCAGGCCTATGAGATGCAGTGCCATCCTTTTAAGGGAATGACCATAACTTTGGTCCCCTTGCTTCTAATCCCTCCTTCAGACCCTCGTCGTCCAAGATCAACCAGGCTGAGCCTTAATGTCCTCCACTCCCTAGCAAGGGCAGCTGGTGGCTTTCATGTTTGTGAAGAGCCAGATGAATATGCTTAAATCTGCACGTTAGATCAGGAATTGATGCCTTTATCTTCTTTATCTGCTTCTCTATCTGCTTGTTCTACAGTATATGATCTTTGCGAAATTAGCAGTTACATTTTTAGAACTTCTGCTTTATGATTCACATTTTACTGAATGCATTTGAAGAGTTTGTTTGAAAAATGTTATAAAGGCTTTGATCATGAAGCCTAAAGAGCACTTAGATTTTACAAAAACAGTGCAAAGAGACCCTAAGTGCCTGTTGTCTTTGCCGTCTCTCAAAACTATCACATTTCATTAGCAACAATTCAGTTCTGTTGTGAGATACCGCATTTGAATACTTTTTGTATGATTTCTCAAATCTCCGTCGTTTGAGGTTGAACTTAAAAAAGAGATCACATTGATCACGGTCCAGGGTGTTTCAAAGCAGTGAGTAATCGCGAGTGTTTAATTTTATCTGTTACAGTATGCATTGCAAGGCGGCTGTGTAATCAAGCCTGTGAACTCGACATCTGAAGGAAGGATTCTGTTTCTGATCACATCCCTATTGAAGTCCATCCATTCACTGAACATGGATGTGTTGACGCGCTCAAGCTTGTACTCCTTGGTATGTAGTCGTCAAATGAACATGTACTCGACATGATGCTGTATGTCGTTTTTCAGCCGATGTATACTCCCTGTAGCAGTCCTTGGGGCCCACAGGGCCACGTTTTAGAGAGCTGTAAGTGAGGATGGCGATCTCACTGTTAACCTTCTGCGTTACGAGAACACCCCAGGGCCTAACTCTACAATGATGGATGTAGGGTGGCGGGGGTTAAGGGGCCCCACACACACAACCCAGGAATTCCCCTTGGGCCTTTTCAATTACAGTTAGACCAAGCTCCGCACTGTGATGATATGTTGCTTTAAGGCTGTGACATTAATGGAGGGGACAAATGTGATTTGGTGTGGTGTTGACCCTAAAGTGCAAGCCACAGACAGAAGCACTCTCATGGCAGAGAGGCAACAGGAAGAAATGCAAGCTAACCTATTGTGGCTTTATTTATTTACAATCATCAATAAAATCATCCAAACGGACCAAAGTGTCATTTAGGTCCTTGTGAAGTTAAAGAAGCATTGATAGGAATAGTTTATCATCAGCCACAGGATAAAAGGAGCACAAGGGGCATGAGAGATAGTAATTAGCCAGTAGTGATGCTTTGAGCAGCCCAGGTAACGGATTTAAGAGTGGTAAAGGGAAGGACTGTCCCTTCATCTTGTTCGTGATCAATGAGGCAGCCTAACCTTGTATTGGACGTATGCTATGATGTGGTAATGGGATGTACAATGTGTAGGTGTGTGTGCAAGCACATTTAACATCAAAAACCGCTGCAGTGTTTTTGTCCCATGATCAGTGCAATGCCAGTATCTCTGCTGACTTAAACCTGTGAAGTTTGCACTCTTCCACAGATGACTTTCAAAAAGAACAAGGCAGAACTGACTGCATCTATTTCTGTCCGCAGGGAATAATCCTGTGTTCGAGGTTTCTGGAAGAAGCAGGGGATCAAAAATCCATCACCTATGCAAAAGCAGCGTTTCATATAGTTCCTTTATTAAAGTGGGATATGGCTGAGGTGATTAGCGCTTATCCTCAGCTCCACTCCTTTATCGACATTATTTCTGCTGTTGTGGTGTGAATGCCATAGTATTCTTTCAGTTATGTAATTGACATAATTATGCAATCCACATGTCTAACTGAGGTGTGTCTCAGAAATGTTTATCTGCAACAAAAATAACATATTCCCTTGGAAATGCAACTCCTTTCAGTACAACAAATACAATATTCCCACCCTGCTTTGACAGATATCAGGTCAACACCCAAACCAGGTCTGATTTCTGAGAAAAAGTTGTGTTTGAAAGAGAAGAGAGAAGAGTTAACTGTAGAAACAATGACATTCTTAATAGAAATTTCGCAATATCTCAAACTTTTAGAGCACCAGCATAACAAGCCCAGCTAAAAGTGAATCACTAAAAACTATGTATTGGACTTTTATTATTTTCACTTGATCAAACACATCATTAACTATGCTCTGTACATTAATTTAATTTAGAACCACGTCTGAAGGCCTATGAATAATGCCGAGGAGCCTTGGAGGGAACAAAAATGCCACTCTCTCTCTCCAGCTTGGGTCTACCATGCAGCTGCAGTGTAAGTACCAAGCTTTTCTCTGCATGTATTTTGAAATGTACATTTACCTCCTTTTATCAACACAAGTAAAGTAAAGATACCAGCCAGTACATAAACAACAGAGTAAACGGATCAAGAACCAGCGTGGGCTGTTGGTATTACACACATGTGAACAACATGCCAGAGGCAACATGAAGTCACTGACATAATTATCTGTACACGGTGTATTATTCATCTCCATCGTAAAACAGGATTTATTGTTGTTCCATGTTGTAAATGTGTCACCGAGGATGCCTATAGATGATCCCATTTCTCATTTTGTATATTATTATATAATGTATCATGTATATTAATAATAACTATATTTGTTCAGTTCAATGTGTGGACAGCCTGAGCAAAGATGGAGGCTAATAAATGTATTTTATTGTGAGAAAGCCAGATGTTGGGAGTGGAGTTGTTGTTGTGTGCGTGCGTGCGTGCGTGTGTGTGTGTGTGTGTTTGTGTGTGTGTGTGTGTGTTGTTTGTGTGTCCTCTAAAGTAAAACCTAGGCCGCAGCAGCGTGGAGCTGAAGTCCCCCTGTATTCTAGCTCACAGATCACACCAGTTATGAAAGACTGCTCTTTGATCATTTCCATTTCTAAAATAATTTCCCTTTGAACATTTCAAGTCACTTGTGCTTTTATTTATAAAGCCTATTTAGACAATCAAGGGGTTGAAAATAATTAGGCGCACATGCACATGAGTGTGGACATGTATTCCCTTTCAATCAGTTAAAACCAGCTCTGTTAATTAAAGTTCTGAGCTGTTACTCTGCCCAAATAATTTTCTTATTAGCTGCTGCATTCCTCAGATCTGTTGTCAGCGGAGCATATTTTCTTGTGGTTGCTCCTTTCTTTTTCCTTTTTTTCTCACAGAAATCCCACTGACCCATATAGTTGATCTCATTTTTGAAGCGTATAATATAGATTCCGAGTTAAGAGAACGGAGGCTCTATTATTAGTCCCATTTGAGTTGCACAGCCTCCTTCTAGGTGCTGCTGTGTGTTGCTGAATTCCCTGAGTGAAGGCATTACCATCTCATTTGGGTAAGGGTGAGATTACCTCATGCAACCAAGCTGTTTCATCACAGAAAATGCAGGGAGGCTGAGCTGTCGCTGCTGACTGTTTATACAGGCAGCTGAAGGTAGAAACATTGCAGATACATTTCACAAACATCACACATGACAACTTGTGATGCCACCTTACTGATGTTTCCCTTGAAAGGTCTCTCACTAACAACAACATCCTATTGATCCTCAGCACCATTTTAACAACCTCCTCACACCCTCTCACACATACACACCTGAGTGGGTATGGATTGAAAATGTTAGCAGTTAGCAGCTAACTTTGCCAACACATGCTTTTGTGAGGTTGTCAAATAGGCCCAGTCATTGTGGGCTCGGTCCTGCGCGGGGAGAGAGAGAGAGAGAGAGAGAGAGAGAGAGAGCGAGGAAAATCATAGTGTAAATAACAGCTCACTGCTGAACTCATTTGCAATGCTAACATTTCTGTGCTGATTAGAAGGCTGTGGCACGTGGTGAACTATCAAAACAAGAAATAAACTACTCGGATTAAAATTCTGCTTTTAATTGGATAGATGAAAGAAGCAATTAGTTGCAGTTGAGTTTAAGTTATTTTTTTTCATAGTCAGCTCATCCTCATTTATCAGGAAAAGGGAAAAAATAAAAATGTATTTTAACCATTATTTCTGTCTTACATTTAAGGCTTTTTTTGGCCACTTTAGCTTGCACACCTGTAAATCTACTGCAATTTAAATCAACAGCCGTGCTATAAATTATGCCTTATGTTCATGTTTTGTTGACATTTTTGTAAAAATTTGTAAATTCAATTACATGTTTATTACTGAGGTCATAGTTAACGGTGGTGTTGCACTGGACTACATTATGCTGTTGAGAAGTGACCAGTTTACAAACACGAGGTCGATAGGATATTAGAATCACCTTTGAATATGATGCAGTCCAGTACAACACCACCACTAACTATGATCTCAATGCTAAAAGGCATAATTGATTTTACACCGCACAGCTGAACATAATAAGCATCATAAAGGTAAACTTCATGGCAGCACAGTTCTAATGCATTGCATTAGATTGTACAGGTGTACTTAATAAAACTGAGACTACTTTTACTTATTGTGACAATGGCCCACTCTGTGGTTGCGGTTTAAAACGGTGCTGTAGAGGTCAATACTGCCTCCAAGCAGGCTCACTTTTTTAGATTTCATATTGATATGCACATACCACTCAGTTGCCAGTTCATTAGGTACATCTATCTAAAACTAATAGTTAATTGATGCAATCGTGAATCTGAACTTAATGCATTTATAAGCAGTATATAAAGTTACAATGAATGGTTTATAACACTGTAATATTGTTGTAAGCAGAGATGCAATTTTTTTTAAATTAATGTTCACTATTTGGTAACAATTATAACTTCTGCTTTGATGAAATATTTGATATTATTACAACTGTGTTTTACTATATTCAGTCGTTCATTATTTGTTACCGATGCAATGCTCTCTGGTCAGATTGGAGGCTGTACTTTGTGGTGCAGTTTAACTGTCTTGCATTTCACTGAGACGTCTTCCTAATATTTGTGCCCTTTTTTAATCAATATGATGGTTCAAAATATGAGAAACACTGCAACACATTAGCACCACATACTACAGACTCTGAACAAGTGAACACTAACCTTCATGAAGTCAGCATTTACTGCATGGCTGTTGTATTAGACTGAGTTTGAGTTGTGTGTACCTAATAAACTGACTCTGAGTGTATATGCTTTATGCGATAGTCTTTTGAAATACCAGAAACTACAGGTGTAGTGAGAAGGAGGAGTCAATAAGACCACTTATTGGCCTCCATCCTGCTCAGCCATTATATTATCTATATCATCTATACTGTTTATTCTGTACATTTGTAGCCGAGAGGGACTTTTTGTCCAGTTTCAAACGAGTGGTGTGGTAGCTGCTGAGGGTTTGAGGGGCTGGGCTGCTTTGCCGCGTTAAAGGATATGTTTCCTCTTGTGGAAAAAGGGCAGAGATGACCAGTAGTGTCGTTCTGCTATTGCACCTACCTTACTCATCAATCAGAAATCAAAGCTTCGACAGTTGATAACATTAAAGCGCTGCTGTTGGCGTGTCCTGTGCCAAGAGGCCTCTTTCTGCTAAGCATATTAATGTACTGTAGGTCACAAGGAGGATCATCACTGATCTTGAAGGGAAGGATAAATGCTCCTGAGCCACATCAGGCACACTTCCAGTCAATAGAAGTACTGCAATATACAGTCATCAAAGACATGCAGTACTGGACCATTGCAATGATTGAAGTGGTTTGGCATATTTTCTTTAAATCAACCAGGAATTTACAGTTGTAAAGTTGTTTAAGAACAAGACAGAAAGATTCAACAATAAATAAAAGAGTATGTTTTTATTTACATTTTTAAAGTTCCTTATATATATTTATGTATATATATATATATATATATATATATATATATATATATAGAGAGAGAGAGAGAGAGAGAGAGAGAGAGAGAGAGAGAGAGAGAGAGAGAGAGAGAGAGAGAGAGAGATTATTTGTTTGA
Source organism: Ophiodon elongatus (assembly GCA_016806645.1). Classification (NCBI taxonomy): domain Eukaryota; kingdom Metazoa; phylum Chordata; class Actinopteri; order Perciformes; family Hexagrammidae; genus Ophiodon; species Ophiodon elongatus. The sequence continues at coordinate 529,428 of JACSYO010000469.1, forward strand.
GAAGTAAATCTTAACTTACTATTGCTAGACTGTTTGCATGTTGCCTAAAGGCCTGAAGACATGTTTGTATTCCAGGCTGATTTTGGGGATTCAGCTTAAAAAATAAACCTCACATTAAAAAACAAGAAACATCTAATCAAAGTAACCATGATGTCACAGTTGCCAGTTGGAGGGTACGTGAAAAAAAAAGAAAAACTTTTCATCCTGATTCAGGCAATATGTCTGTTTATCTGAACAAGCAGCAGAACTTCAGCTGAGCCGCTTTTGCATTGAAATTGTGTCTTTAAAATCTCAAGGTAGTGAGGTTAACAATCACGCTAACTACTGTAACTCTCTTTGATCTTCTGCTTTAACCACACAGTAATAAGCACTTTAAGTTGTATGTAACAAACAGTAGAGTTGATTAATTAATACAATGTTTTTTAATACATTTTGGTCAATTTTGGACTAACTTAAAGAATGACATGTAAAACGTGTAAATGTGTGTGAAGTAAATTTAAAGATACATAGCATGTTTATTAGATTTTTTTTATTCAAGGGCTACTACTTCTATCTATGTGACTGGCCTTGCTGCTTATCAGAAGTGAACAAGCACAATCCATTCATTCTCCTGTACAATATATGCACCAGAAAACACACTGCATGCTGCCACTTCACTGCATCCATCACCGGTGACTAGCACTGTTTTGCAAGGGGCGGCGTCTCTCAAAATTGAGATGGAGCCACATAAAAAAATCCCCAGTTATACAAAATATGTGCAACATAACATGCACGTTTCATGATGTCAGTGACAAGACATTCTTAGTTGGTACTATGTCCCGAGCAATGTAGTTTATGCCTTTACCAGCATGTAGAGTAACTTAATTCTTATGCGGAGACTGTGATTTAGCCTTTTTTGTGTGTACCAGGACATGTTTATGGGCTAATAGGCCTTTGTTAGTCGTACTCTATTTATTTAATACAATTGTAGTGGGAACAGAAGGAATAATAAACAGGCTGACTAAACATACGATTCTTCTTTTGGGCTGAGAAAACCCTGTGTAAGGACACAAAAGGGGGACGTTTCCACTGCGGAAAGTAAATTCTTTTGAAGTGGAACTAATCATCTGAGGGATGGTTCTCGTTGTCCTAACAACGCAGCTGAATTGGAATGAGCCTTCTTTTTTGTGGAAGATATGTTTTCTTTTTTTCATTCAGAACTGATGATGATAGTAGTTTCACGCCCTGTCCACCCACATTGTCCGTCCAAACTTCTTTGCAGATAAGTCTTCACTTGGAGACGCCGAACACACGGCGGGTGACTCTTGGACTGTGACGTCAGCCCCTCTCCTCTGTCTTCCAGTCTTTACGCTTTTTAATGCCGTTAGAATGAAAAGGGAATCTCACAGCAAATCCTCTCCAATAACAGTTCTTTCTTAGAGTGTGAAAAGATCAAGACTTTTAAACTACTCCTATATCATTATGTACCAGTCACTCTCAAGATAATACTGCTCTAATGTTTCAACTTTTGGTTGCTTTTAACAAAATTAGGAGTTAAAGGTGTGCAGTGTATATTTGTGTGTTAATTGAAAAGTATGGCTGTATTTAGATACATTTTTCATCTTAGAATACTCTAATACTAAAAGGTTTTCTTAGTGTAGAAATCTGTTTAGATCAAAGGCAAATAGTCCAATATTATGCAATTAGTGGCTTTAATGCTTTTGTTTCCTTTTTACATTAGAATATCTTGTATGCTGCAGTTAAAGCTACTATTAAAGGTCCATACAGGGATGTTTGTGCTTTATTTACAAGTATCTAGTGAAAAGACCTACACTTGTGAATCTCTCTCTCTTTAGCTCTTCTGCATATTTAACAGCTGGAACTACAACAAATGCAAAAAGCTGCAACTTTAAGTTGTAATAATGACTTTTTCTTACAAATCAAGATCTTAAATTATTATTGTGTAGTTTTTATTTTTCGACTAATTGACAGAACATGGTTGAAGGTGTAAATAACCTTTTCTTTTTATCTCTGTGTAATTAACATATTCAAGACTAATATAAAAAAGACTTAAAAGAAAATTAAATTAACGACCTGTTCACGTTTGCGTTGCTCTGTACTCTGAGTGTGAACCAAATTATATAGGCCTAAATATAGTCTATGAAGAGCCATTTATTGTGAGGGCTTAGCCAGTCATTTATAATAGATTAAGTGAACTATTCTTTCCCTACAAGTCCATATAGTTCCATTAGGTTGTAAAAGGTTGCAGCAAAGTGAATGCAGGAGACGGACGACAATGTTCTTAAAGACAGTGCATGTCATTGACAAACCTAGTAAGCAATTATTGGCTGGAATGATGAGGTCTCTGATTCACAGCGACAACTCCTTTGTCTAGAGCTGAAGGGATGTAACTGTGGGCTCCAGCTTGAGTCCAGGGTCTCCTCATGCACCCTCGGGGAATTGAGAAAGGTAACTTTGGCCGTCTGACCTCAGACTGAGAGAATTCCAATCTCTTACCGTTACTAAATCTTTATCTTCACACAGGCTGTATAGCGTCGCCTCTCTTGAGTTATAAACTGTCGGCCTTTCTGCTAGTCCTATAGTCATCCAGCCGTTTTATTGTCTCAGTGGGGGTACAGAGTTCAGGCAGCAGTCATCCCCAAAACAGAGGTGAACTGTTTAGGGAAGCGTCTTGGCTACTGTGCTAACTTATCATTCAGACCTGTCAAGTCTTTGAAGCAGCACAAAACAAACACAGGGTGGATTCTTCATCGTAAACTAGTTGTAGATTTTACTGCACAGACCGTTTGTCACACCAATAAACAAAAGCTCTTGTTGAAAGTTTAAAATATTTGCCTCTTTATCTCAAATAAACCAATAATCTATCATTTGAGACACCATATTCACGGTCCAAAGATCATCGGAATGGAAGCATCAATTATCAATCAAATCTAAATGAACCACAAATTGAGATTTAACCATCATCAGATCAGGCGCCAGGACTTATGAGTTATATTTCCTACTATTCATGGCTCTATTCAAAGCTTTCCTACTGTGTTTTCATGCTTATTATATATTAAAACTTCTGATGGCTGCATACGTCTACATTATTCATAAATTATCTCATAGATGATTTATTAATTGCAATATTGCATTTTGCAGAGAAGGGCACCCAAAGGACAATAGGTTTTAGATTTATATTTTTTGAATTAAACTATTTTTCAGAGTAGCGGCCTGTTGGCAGTGAAGTCTTGAATGTAGCCAGAGATTTGGCAAACAAATTAGACCCACTACGAGTCTGTGTTGATAACAAGTGAAGTATTTGTATTACTGAGACGCAGGTGGCAGCCAAATGAACAGTCGTTCTAAGTCAAAAACTAATTCAATTCATACAGACTTGTTCTTAACAGTCATAAATCTACAGGACTTTGAGTTAATGCAGCAGCTTTTCATACACCAATTAAAGTGTATTTAGACTGCTGATGCAGGATTTGGCGGCAGTGTGTTCTCGCAGGGGGTGGAGGAGACAACTGCCTTCTTCAGCTGAAGACAATAACGGCAGGATTAGCCTGGACTTTTTCCTCTAATGGTGAAACAAATGGATGTTGAATCTGTGTGTCACCGTCTGTCTGCTGTAGGTACACTGCCTTTTTCTCAGCTGAAGCATCGCGAGCACTCGTTATTGACTGGAGCAGGTTAAGGCAGGACATAGCAGATAAGCTTGTGGCGCACTTGAATGTAGGCCATTTTGAGTGGTTGGTGGTTAGAAGAAATTCAGCCCTTTAGAGGATCCAAACTTAGAATCCTCAAATAACCTAATTTCTTCTTTCCAGTGATAGAAATTGCCTCTTTTAAAGCCATTGGAAGCACAACATATACTCTAAACATGGAGGAAAAGGCTGATGTTCTGAGAATGCAAAAAGGTTAACGATGCCCAGGACTACGTTTTAAACAGTTGTGTTGTATTATCTTCATATCTTCCAAGTATCCCTTGGCTTGCTTTGTCATTTCTGCATGCCATGCGGTAGCTGGTTGCCATTGTCATCATGGCAGACTGTGAGCCGGAGAGAGGACGCCAGCTCTGTGCCAGTTGGCTCAAGTAGTGAAAACACAAGGCAGACACAGCACCATTCTAATCTTTATCGTTCCAGACACGAAGGTCACTTTTGTGGCAATGGCAGTTTTTATGTGTCCCATTAGTAACAAGACAGATTCCATATCCTATGTATGGATCTACAAATCTACAGACCATAAGTCTCAATGCCTTTTCCTCACGTGTGTATTTAAGAGTTATGTACAAGATTTCGCCCATGTACTCTTTTAAAATGAGGATTTTGATCCTGAAATTAAGAGGAAATAGATTGAAGTGAAGTTATTCAGTCAAGATTATGTAATACTGGGTGAGCCAGTACAAGTCTATTATAAGGATGTAAGCTACCATCAGAAACGATAAATATGGATATATTACTTGTAATATTTCTCCTGCATTTTCCTAGAATTTTAATGCTTTCTTCTTTTGCTGTGCTGCCTTCAATGTAGCTTACAACAAATGAAAAAAAAAAACACGTGTGTACCTTAAGTTATTGTATAGCTTTATCAGTTTTCATGCGGCTTTCCAGCCTGTGGTTGTATCCTCCTGGTGGTGCTTTGCTTGGTAGACAATAGTCCTGCAAATATCAGGGGTCGAGTCATTATCTTCTGCTCAGCAGGTGTAGACATTATTGGAGTGTTGAACTAATGATATGTAATGAGCTCTCCGTGACACATGTCTAGCCACCCTTACTATCATGGGGCCCATTAATAGATAACAGCATCATAATTAGCTTCGTTGGGAAGCTTATAAATATATCAAACTACATTTAAGTTGTGTGCGCAGTTTCACATGCTGTGTGTTCCTGCACTGGGCCAAAAGGTGCATTAATCTTGCTTTTACTGTTGTTTGGTGTATTGAGTTTGTGCATCAACATGGTGATGCTTACATACTGTCAAAGCACTGATACTCTGCGTTAACACACTGGTGCCCTTTCTAAGCGTGTACATATGTAAATGTTTGTGACGACTTTTTTAAACAAACATCAATAAATGTATTCCTTGACTAACAGAGGGATGAGTCATTGGGCTATTTGTTAGTGTTTTCAGTGAACTCGGTAAATTGAAAGCCTAGGACACAAATACATGGCTGTCTTAAAAATTTATATTGGAAATGGTTTTGATGTTGTACCCCACTGCAAACACTTTCAGCCTTGTGCAGGTCTCCTAGCAACAGCAAACAAAGGCAGGACCCATCTCAAGTTTCCCGTGGAGCGGCCAGTCCGGCGTGCCTTTGATCTTGACTGGGAAAATAGCTGAGTGGGCACTACTCGCATTTGTCTTTCATTTACTCCAGCCCCCCCGCCCTCCTCCCAAAATGTTCCCTGAAACAGCCAAATCTTCATCTGTCCCCAGCAACCAACACCCCTCCTGGATAATCAACCATAGCAAGGGAAGTCATTGAAGCACTACAAAGTTTAGTCCAAATTGGAAGTTTTCATTTCGCAGCATATAGCTGCTACCTTTAGAAAGGCTGTCATTTGTGCTTCTTCTGTGCTGGGTAGAAAGTGTGTAAATCAAGATGGTATTTTATCCTTTGTTTCCATTGTCTCAATGAAGCTTTACTGCAGAATTTATCAACCTGTATCCCAGCACTTTGAAATAAAAGCCTTAATAAACACATAAAGTGCTTTTAACCCCTTAGCAAGTGTTTTCAACACTATGATCTTGGACCAAAACTGAAAGTACTACTTTAATTCCGTAAAAGTCCCAGTGTCATCAGAAAACTGGGCACACATTGCAGCTGATGTGTATTTTGAAAGTCACAATCTTATTTTGAATTCTACCTTTATAAAATAGGCTGCACAAGAAAACATGAATATTTTGAGTGTGTTTTCCTATGTGTTTGATAATACATAAATCCCAGGAATCAAAACATAAATAATTCCCTCATTCAATGCATAAACACGACCAAGGAGAGAGAGGGCAATGTACTGTATCTTAGGGCTATTAAATGTTATCTTACTCCAGTCTGCTCTGCTCTGCTTTTATCCAAAACAGCTCAGACAGCTCAGGAGATTTAACAAATTGAAGTGTTTCACACTGTTTTGGTGTAATTTACTGTAATTGATGTTTCTATCTAGTGCCGAGGCCTTCTAAAGCAATTGCTTGTGTTTGTAGGAAGACATGCAGCCCAGTGGGGTGTATTGACTCAGGCTGTTGACTAATACTACTCTATTGGCATGTTTTAATGCTCTCCCATTGTTTGACTAACAGACTCCCATGTAAAGCTAAAAGCACACCTTGCAAACTGCCTCAGATGGGGATCAGAGAATGTTTTAGTGGTTTATACTGCTGTAGCTTTGAAATGGAAATAAACAAGTCTTCTTTGGGTCACCATGGGTTGTTTCACCTGGTTCTGTAATCCTACTTATGATCTGGCCTTAAGTCACATCTTGCACCGCTCAATGAATAATGCCCCCATGATTGAAGTATTTATATGAAGATGAATATATTGCTAAAAGTTACATTGTACATATTGACTTGCAATAACATCGTTACTCAATGACGTGTAGCGTCAGACCTGGTTCTTTTTTTGTAATGACCCAACATTTACTGGTGGGTGTAGCCTGGTGTTTCAGCATAAGTTGATTCAATATTCACATCCTTTACTATATAACTAGTAGTGTAACAATACTCTCATTTCATATTCCACACCGAATCCGTAGGTGTTATCAGCGTGATGTACTTAAACATATAGCTAAAATGTAGAAGTAGAAAATCCTATGAAGTAACACAAATTAGAAATACTCAAGTAAAGTCCAAGTGCAGTATTTGAGTAAATCGCCTCATATTCAATAACATGAGATTCATATGAGACTTAACTTATGTGTATTAACAGGTAGATAAACAAACATTTAAAAACTGGGCAGGTAGTATAAGAATGAGCCATGTTTCCTTCACCACATATTTTATGTAATAAGGGACTCTCATTTAACATGAGATCAATTATGAGACATAATATTTTAAGTTTGTTTATGTAGTGAAATATTTTTGTAACGAAAGGTCAGATGTGTTTAAAAGCTTAGGGAGCAGCTAACAAGTGGCCCTTGAAAAGAGTTATTTTGGAAAACTATTGATTCCAAGGTCAAGAATAAACTCTCTATATATGTTAATGATAAACATATTATATACTCTTTCATTGCTATTTTGGCTTTGTTGCCTATACACCAACTGATAGCTTTTTCTTTGCAAAATGCTGCAATTTACATTAATCACATTTCTGCAAAGATTCACATACTGCAATTAGTCAAAATACTGCAAAACATTTGAAAATACCCTGTTTTGTTCACTGTATTCTGTGTGAGTGATATTTTCCACAGCCTTTAGAGAGAAGTCAGCTCATATTTCATCTGTTATACAGATGCTTGTTTGTAAGAAACACTCTTCATAGCTGGATCCTATTTTGGTTTGTCAAAGCAAAGCTGCAGAACAGCAGGTTTTTACATTCCTTCATTATCCTTTTATGGAAGTGACTATGGTTTGAGTTGCTACATGCGAAAGAAATCTGCCTGTATGCCTGTATGCCTGTATGCCTGTATGCCTGTATGCTCCCCTGTATACGCTTTACACACTGAGAGGTCTTATGTTCATTACCTTGCAATATACTATATAGTCGCATTGCTCAGTACTAGACCTGAGGCAGAGAGCTACACTGTAACTAGCATGACACAGGATGATAAACAAAAGGTTGTGATCAACTACAGAGAAAATGAAGTGATCCGATAAGCAGACCCGAACCTTTCAAGCAGTCTTGTGACCTGGAAAGGCCAAGAAAAGGTTTGCTTTTACCTCTCGTTTCCAACTAAAAGAGTTCTTGTGGGAAGAAAAAAACCAAACATTTGAAGCCGATTTTTTCTCTCTCTCTCTCTCTCTCTCTCTCTCTCTCATAAACCCGTCGAAACCCATTTTAGCATATTTATTTATAGCATGTTTCTGATTCAGAATCCTGCGCAAAAAGATTGTTGTAGCATCAAGTATCATCACATTACCCTTGACAAAAAATAAAGCATGTCTTCATGCTTGTCTGCACCAAACCCGACTCAGAGTTGTACCCTCTGATAGAACTGCATGTGCCATCTGACTCTGAGTCTGTTAGGGTGGAGAATGTATTAATATCCTCCTGAGCCTCAAGCATGCGCATTTACTTTCACCTAATTCATCCGTTTATATGCTTACCAAATATAGGTGTCCTAAAAGGTACTTTATACTGGAAATATTTCAATATTTAGTATTATATAACAAGAGGGTGAGGCTCTAAATGTTCAATCACATAAATTCTGCCAAAATTGTAATTTGCTGTTTTATTTTTTTAAAGGCATAATTTGCCAGCACTACCTTCTCTGACTCATTTTGAATATACTGACCTCTTTTATCATAATAACGTTCTTATTAATAATGTAGGTCAATAATTACAAATGTATACTGTTCAAGATCATGTTATATGCATATGTATACAAGTTCAATTTTAGTGTGTGAATACATTTTATATTTTACATTTTCTCAACATTTTCAGCCACCAGTAGCTGCACTAAGGACAACACATATATATCAATATAGAGCAGCACTCCTAGCAGTGAGAAAACACAGAATCTTTGATTTTACAACAACCATTTAATACACCCACACACTATCTTTTAAATTGTTATTGTCACCAGATTTCTTTTGTTCGGCTTTAAGTGTCGTGAAGAAGTTATTGTTCTAGCATAAGACACTTTTTGAGCTCCAGTATGAGATCCACAGTATGAACAGTGAGCTCCTGATTCAGATCTAGCCCCTTAGATTATGGTATTGGGTATGTAGCAATGCAATGACATTTTATTTTATTCAAGCAATGTCTTTTTCCAGAAACAATGTTCTCATTACTGTCTGTAATCCACAGACTGTGAAAAGTTTTGAATGGACTTACTTTATATTGAAGAAATAGAATTGCCAGATACCTAAAGAGGTTTTTCCTTTTGTAATTTGGGTCAACTGACCCTTTAACTCAAAAGCCACTCGCTGCACTATTACTTGTTGGATTCTGTCCTGGTCCCTCCTGGGTCGAATGAGGGACCATATTGACTCTGAGAATCTTAATGTTTCTGCTCATTTGCATATTATTTGGTCCCAGTGATGCTACCACCAGACCGCAAAAGAGCACTGAGTTTTATTTCCATCTGTGAAAGAGGATGTTTCAGTGTGGAGGTGTTTAAGAAGAATTTTGCTCATTCGACTGGTGCAAACCCACCCACACTTTTACAATTTATCATCATATAAGTGTAGACCATTGTAGTGGCAGCTGCAGTTAAGTTTTGCATGTCATGTTTAATCTTTGACATGCATTTGTCCTTATAGTTGAAGCCTAAGCACACTCAAACATGCTAAACTCATGCCTCATCAATCAACATTTTTTAATTATGCATTTAACGAATGATCTGTTGGCTGTTTCTCTCAGCAAACTGAATATGTTAACACCAACTCTCAAAGGATTTAGTATGCTGTTTATCAATGCCGTTTTTTCTGGAATGTCGGCTCCATCTACACAGAAACAGGAGTACGACAGATTTTCACGCTTCACTGAGGTCTGCAATAACTTTAACCTAAGAATATATTTCTTCACCCCTAGGGCACTGCGTTTGAATTCTTCATCAGTTTCTAAAAGTTTCCACTGGAATCTCTCGGTATATAAAGAATGAGCAAAGCTCGCGTGGCTATTTAGAGTGATGCAAAGACATGTTACACCATCTCAATCTGTGTCAGCCTATATGCTATGTACACTTGGAAGACGTCAGTGTCTGTTTGTGCCATATAGAATTATCACCTCTTAACTATATGACATTTTTGGAGAGAAAAAAACAATCATGGCACAGATGGAGTGGGGGTGGGGTGGCATTTGTCAGTGCTCTCATTGGGGTTCAAAAGTAGAATGTAAAATGTCTGTCTTTGTCTAATCCAACACATTTTATTTTTGTAACTGAGAAATCTGTTCAGGGACCCCAACATTTTTTCCAACTGTCAGGGTGTCATTTGTCAGAAAAAAAGTGAAACTGAATTCCCACCCCCAGTCCTTCTGCATGTTGTGAGGTTATAGCTGTTTCAAACTTGCAAGGAGGGGGGAAGAAGGGGCTGTAAGGGAATCGCATACATGGACATGGCGACTTGTCCCCTCAAACACACATACTTCACGGTCATTTTGCCCTGCGGAACGTACTTTGGCCGATCTCCTGACTTCCTCTTTGACACTGCTATGGCCTATAGCCTCATCCTCCATCAGTGAGCGATGACTTTTAAGGAGCCAAAGCCATTGGACTGGAGAGTATTGTCCCTCATGATTGAGATGTTAACCTTCAGGGCAGCCCCTTGCTCTTTAGTGTCTCATTTTCTCTCCCCTCTTCTTGTTCTCCTCCTCCGCCTCCTCCTTCTGCTTCTTCCTCTTTTCCTTCACCCGTGGTTTCTCTCTGTCAGCCGCCTGCACAGCGAGGCCGTCAAGCCATTAATGAGTCCCAGCACTGATAATGAAGCCACAGAGGTGGTCTGAGCCAGTGTGGCACAGGAGCTGGAGCACAGGAGGAAGGTAGATTAGGATAATTACCTGGCCACGGGGGAACGATGAGAAAGATGTCACACTACCTGCAGGCATTGATCGACAAAGGAGCAAGTGCAATATAATGAGGTGCGGGTACCCTTTGCTCAGAAAAGAAAAATAGAAAAATTAGTTCCTAATGATCAAAATTCTGCATTTTTGATTCAGTTGTGACCGTGATTGCTCATTTTCTGTTTTCACAGGTGTTCTCCACATCCCTCGCGTGTACGTATGTATTAATTTATTGTGTATGTAGCTGTGCTTTAGGTCTCTCACACACACTACTGTACGTAAGTCCTAAATATCCAAACTCGCGGAGACTTTGAAGAGCCTATGAGGTCAAGTTTTAAATTATGGTCTGGCACCCACACCAAGCTTTCTCTCCCCACTCCTGTAAATCCATTTTCCACACAATGCATTTCAAATCAAAGCAGCGTCACCATAACACGCCTTAGGAAACATTAAGCCATAGTGCAGTACTTTCATGTATGATAGCATAGCCCCTGTGTGCTTTGATGTGCTCACTTTTTTTAATGCTTTATTAATAATAACACACTGGCTCCTTCTCACACCAACATCAGCTTCTGGTGCTCCTTTCTCTCCTCCTGAACCACATCCCTCACTCCTTCCATGCCTCGGCTCCTTCATCCCTCCCCAGCCCCTGAGCCTTGTCTCAGGATTGGCCTGTTTGTGTTTGGGAGGGGGATTAGAGGGAATGACATGGGCCTTGAGATGAAGAGAGTGACAAAGACCTATCAGAGGGCAGAGAGTACAGAGCGCTGCATCACCATTGGTTGCTGTGGAAATCAGACACGTCTTCATTTCTTCCAGCCATCCTCTACAAAGTGCCCAGCTTTCATTTCCACGCCCGGGGAGGAGGGGAGAAGCGGGGGGGGGGTTAGGATTAGAGTTTCTGTTTGTGCGTTTAAGTGTGTGTGCACGTGTGTTTGCTTGCATGTTGTGTGCAGTAAACATCTTAGAGATACGGTGGGATGAGCACGTAGACGCTAATAACGCTCACCTCCTCCAAAGCTGGCCAAAATACAAATGCTGGAACAGTCTAGTGTTGTTCTATCTGAATGGGATGCCTGATTTATAGACATGTAAAAACCTACTTACAAATTTCTCACTGATTTCTCTCATTATTTCAGCTTTATCCTCAGATACTTTGCATTAGGTTTACAGGAAAAGGCACCCCAAAGCACATAATGGCTGTTCGGTATTTGCTGATGTTTTCTTTCTGACAATTTCAAAGCAATGTCGTCAATTTACTGGCTCACTTAGCAGCCTCCCCGCATTCGCATGCGTGTGCAGATGTGCACAAACATATGCTGAATTAATTTTCGTCTTTTGTGTTTTCTTTGTCTGTTTCTTTTTGACGTTGATTTCCTCCTTCTGTTATGTAGCATCGTTGAATCTTGGTTTTTGTTATTTTCTTATTATTCCAACACACGTGTTCTGCAGCAGTTTCTCAGGGCCTTTAAATGCAATCTGTGAATTATGTTCTGTAAAAGAATAAATAGATCAACACACTGAAGCAACTAATATCCGTTTCTTTCTAAATGTGCTCTATGCAGCTGCATTTCCAAAAGCTCTACATTGACCGGCATGTATTTCATTTGTCACATTTACCATACTACAGCATGTATACACACTCACACCAATTAGTCAGTGTTGTGCAATATTTTATACACTAATTTGACAGCATGCGGCAGTCGAAATCCTTCCTAAAGTTCTCATGTGATGCCTGTTGAGCTTGTTGTGCACCAGACTGTTGTCAGTATTTGCCTGCTTGTTAGGATGCAGCCAGTTGACTCTGGCTGTCTGAGCAGTGATATGACTGGGAGCAGTGGGCTGGGCCCTAGCCGACTCCGCTCGCCTCCTCGCCCATAATAGATCTGCTTGGTCTGCAGGCTCTCTGGGGGCACCTGGCTCCCCTCCCTGCCATCACTGGCCGGATCGATCGTAGAGGCCATCCCAGCGCGGAGACCAGGGGTCATCTTCAAAGGCCTCCTGCCCACTTCCTGCCACCTGGTGTTCCATTTCGGACAAAGGGTACATTTCGTCTCCGTTCCCTCCACCCCTCCGTTGCCCTTCTGTGAACAGGTTAAGGACATGGAGACGGTACAGCTCCACCCTGTGATCTCCTTCAGCCTCCTCCCCAGTCGCCCACACGGGGAGAGGGTGAGAGATCAATCTGATCCAAACACCACACAATCACACACCCATTTGATGTGAAAATCTACTTTTGAGTTAATTATGCTGTAGAAATCTCTACATGGAAGTGATTTGGTCATTTTTGGTTACTTTTACCTTTGGTAACGTTCTCATTTTTATGAACTGGCACTTAAATCTCTAATCTAGATTCTATTTCGTAAATATAGACCAACCATTAAATGTTCTAAATTCAGTGGCAAAATAACCACATCAACACAGAGCATTATTCATTTATAGGATATATTTTAGTCAGATATTATTCATAGCATGATACAGTATGATAGAAAAGTTAATTAAGGTAATTGTTTATAATGATGCATTAACTTTTTGGCTCTCCTTTGAAACATATTTCATTATTAACTGATCAACAGATCTGCTATGGTATGAATATCCATCTCTCGTTCCCTTTTGGTCAAGTAACAAATGGCAGGGCTATCGAACACACATTTCATCTCCATGAGGGCTGTCGGACAATTAGCTCCAAGAATACATATTAATCAATCGAGATTTTTTTTGAATCTGTTTATTAAGCCCAGCCATTTTTTTCCCTCCAATACATTAGCAGATCTCAGTATGTCCGCTACTCTTGTGAACAGGGATGAGAAGGAGATGGAGGGAGAGGAAATAAAGGTCTGATGAGTTTGGCAAAGAGAGGATGGAGGCTGAGACAGATGGCATGAAGTCTGCAGCACTCTGGCGTGGCTCGCCTGGTGCTAAAATCCTCCTCTCTCACATTCCAACAAATCCTACCAGGAGGCTGGGGAGTCTGTCACACCACTCCAAGGATCCACACGGCTCTCTTCAACCCCCCTCTCCCCTCCCCCTCCTCCGCCGCCCTGGCCCAACTGAGCCTCTGACCGCTCTGTATCCTATTTTATCCTCACATGTGTATACATTCACACATTAACGTGTATAGAGGTCGACCATTACAGGGCTGGTACGATAAGAAGCACCAGGGGGTGCAGAAGGAAACGCTGTCTGATTGCTCTTACGGAGAAGGAACCAAGGGGGCTTTATTGAGAGAGGTGGCCTTTACTGTCACTCCAGTGTAAGAAATCTTATTCAGTAAACACTGGGGCAAATCATGGGGGACTGTACAATCCATTTATATCAGAGCAAGAAGACATAAGAAGCTTTCTGATTAGTTTCACCACAGCCCGCATCAGTCTATGGTCTTGAACAGAAACACTGTAGCCCAATCTCAATCCAAACATGCACTGCTCAGAACCATGTTTCAAGGCTCCCTGTGGGCCTTACAACCCAAAATGGACAGTAAGTGTAACTGTGATTACACATAGCACAAGACCAACAACTGGATCACGGGCCCCACTTTACATCTCCATTTCCAAACACTGTACTATTAGAAATCCTTTGAATTTCTGAAGCATGCTTTCTTTTGCCATCTCAAAGTGGTTCATCTAATAAGCACAATCTAATTTATTTTACACTATGCTCTCTCCCCATGTCTCTTTCTCACTGTCTTTCTGCCTGCCTTCTGTTTGTTCTAATGAATGACTTCTGAGATGAGATGCTGCTGTGAGGAGGTCACGGGGGGCTTCAGAATCACATTACTGTTAATGATAATAAAAAGAACAATCGGTGCTAAACCTCTTGGATGTCGTCTCCTCTCTCCCCATATGGAATGAGTGTTTTATCTGCTATTGTTTTGAATATCTTTACATGTTTGAATTGAAGTATTTGCAATTAAAATGCACAGTTAATATTGTTTTGTGTTTTTTATGCAGGCATTGTTTATTGACAAAAAAGGGCCGATAAAAGGTATACAGTGGTGCACCATCTGGGTTGGAAAATACTTACCAAAGCTGTATGAGAAGAAAATATTCCCTACGGTAACATTATAAGTGCAAACGTAATGCAAACAACTTCTAACATTTGGAGTCAGGCTTTATTTGATCAATTCTTTACTGACAAAACACAACAGTAGTTTTCAGCTTTTGAAAACTACTGTAATATCTTCGTGTCTATTCAACTTATATTAAAGCAAGTAAGTGGAATCTATTTTGACGATATGAAGCATTTATTTTACACCTGCATATAATGGCAATAAAAACTAGCAGTTCCGGAGGACTAAGTTTAATCTTGCAATGCAAGTTTTCAACACTGGTGCAAGCCGTCATAGCAACATCTACTCAACACCAAAGGGTTTGCTGGGGTTGTTTACATGGATCTGACATTCACAAGCAGATCATCAGTGACTTTCCCTCCCACCACCACAGAGATGGAGTTGCTGGCTGTCCTTCCTACGTGGCAGGGCAGCGTGGCGTCCCCAGGCTCATTGGCACTGCAGCTGTCACCCACAGGATGGGAGAGTGGCAGGGTCGATGGCTCCGCGGCGTGGCTTCTGGCAGCATCCGTCCCTTCCTGGCCCGGTGAAAGGGCAGGGATGAAGCCAGTCTCTCAGTGCATTGATCGAGGGCCAGCCCTCCATTAGCCACCGTCAGAGAGAAAGGTCAGCTAAGGCCAACGGATGGGTCCTGCGTGCATCCTACGGAGCGACTCATTCGCACACCCAGGGAGTGAGTCCTTGTCACTTTGGTCTGTGCTGCCCCCCACTCCTGGTGGCCACACAACGGTGGCTATTTCTTTCCGAATGCGACACACCTCCCTGATGGGTTGCTAAACTCGCTTGCTTTTTTTTTTTGTTTGATGTCAGCCATATTATGCACTATTGTTCCTTTTAGAGATATTACTATCTCCTGCCAAATTAAAAGAGTCTTCCTTCTAATTTTCTCCAACAGAAATTGCTTAATTTGCAGGCCGTGATTTGCACTGATGATCACACAGCAGCACAATTGCACCAAATTGCTCACCCAGTGATGGTGCACCACATTGTGCTCATCATTGAGTGGCAACTACTGCCTGGTGTGGTTTACATTAATGCAGCCCGGTTGTGAAAGGGCGATAATTGTGGTGCTAAATGCTGTAGAGGCTGACAGGATCCATTTCTTGACTTGTCAAGGGCAGCAGTGATAGAAAGGGTCGTGCCGGGGTCTACACACAGAGAGACAGATGAGTTTATTTGCATCAACACGCGTGCACACATGCGGGCACATGAGCACACACACATACGCAGACAAAATCAGCCACACTCCACATAGAGATGATTGTCTCCTGCCTCTGTCAGGTTTTGCTTTTTTTCTCCAGCCATGGAGACCTCATCCTGGGAAATTGAGCAATTTCTGATTGAAAACAGTGGCAGTAATTAGAGCACTCACTATTTGTAACCACTTGGCATTGCATTAGTATGCAAAGCTGGCAGCCAGCTTATCTTGGGGAAAACGTTTGTTTCCTTAATTGCCCTCTTAGGACAAAAGTGAAGGGGGTGGGTGGGGAGGGAAGAGAGTAAAATGTTAACGTGCTGCAGTAAGAATGGAGCCCGGTGGGTTGAGGGGATGTGACTCCCTGAACACAGGGGTTAAACTCCACTAATAGGCTGCACACAACACACATGGGCGCACACACAGGCACAGAGTAACAGTGGAGCACTCATACACCCACATATGGGCACACACTTGCGTTGGCACATGGGCACATGGAGGCACAGTCAGACAAAAAGACAACTATGATGAGCGCACACATTCCAGGACACACACAATTAGGCACAATTAACTCCATAGACATACTGTAAAATTAGACATGTAAAAATACCCATTCGCCACGCTAATTAATTAAATGACCCTGTCTTTAACTAAAGAATCCATTAAGATGTAAAGCAGGAAATGAGCTTTGTTCAGTTCATTCGGATGGGTTAATAAATACTGTTTCTCAAACATAATTCAAATTATTCATCATCCCATGTCATTCATTGAATATAAAACTTTTGCTGCATTTGCCACAGCTTTCACTTCACCTGTAGGTAAAAATGTGGGAGTAGCTTATTCCTGGCTCTGTCATACTTCTCCACTTATCTTCCCTCACTCAAAGAGCGGAGGCAGAGATGAGTCTTTCATGTCACATTCAGCTTTATTTCGCTGGACATCTTCTCCTTATTACATGTATTGGACATGAGAATCTTAACCTGTTGGGAGGAAAGAAATTTTTTTCACACATTGTAATGCTACTTTTTGCAGTAAAAGTTAGGGTTTGCAAAGATAAAAAAAAATTGCACCAGTGACTCCTGCTACATTGTACTTTGAAGTATTTGCTGAATTACTATGATTCCCCCTGACTGTTGCACAGGAGTATGTATATCTCAGAGGAACATATAGTGAGGCATTCAGTCTTTCAGAAAACACAACGGAACTGATGTATAATTAAAACCCTCTATCATGGGGTATATTTACTTTTTTATAACCACCTGTGCACATATGGAATCTGTTTTTACAATACTCACAATAAAGAGACTGCCATTATTATGTTTGTTTGCTATTTTTGGAAAATAAATGCAACTGTCTTGTTCCTCCACGAAAAAGAAAAAAAACTTTGGTATGAAGCTTTATTCTTTCTGAAAAACAACACTGACATAAAGAACGGGGCTTGCACTGCCTGTTGAAGACAATTAACCCTTCATTCGGTTCAAAGCGTCCTAATGTGACAGGAGCATCATATTTATACATGTCTGTTTTATATATATATATATATATATATATATATATATATATATATATATATATATATATATACATATATATATATATATATGTATATATATATATATAAAACATTTAGGCTAATGAAATATGGGAAACTGTGATGACCCGTTGAAATGTTCTGCTCTTTGAAGAGGTTATCACCACATGTTGAAACTCTTCTTTCGAAGTCTAATCCACAAACAGAAACTACGTCGCAAATCATTTCACATTAAGCCTAATCAAAGTCAGTCAGCGCGCGCTTCTAGGCGATCTAAAGTCTAATAGAAACTGTATTTTTAACACGACACTAATGGGTGATACACAACGAAAAGCCTCTGCAAACGCCAAATATGCTAAATGTTAGTTTTATCATAATTATGACTTCAATACTAATGGTTTACTTCTTTAACAATAATGTGTCACTGAAGAGGATGATTTCGAAATCGACATATGACTATTACAGTTTGGATGAAGTGAAGATGATTGACATGGATTAGTATATCTATGTGTGAAACAACGGGTCAGACAATAACACAAGAAGATATCTTGTGATTATATTATATAACGATTTGTTATGTCAAAATTGAGCGTCTGACCACAGTTGTCCACCCTTCGTGTTATTTTATTATGCATTGTTTTAAAACCCTATCATGATTAAATAAATCAGCAGCCAAATTTAAATAACAGCAAATTCTTAACAAAATAGCCTAATCAAATAACTCAAACGAAATAGCTGACAGTAAGGCAAAAACACTTACATATGAAAAAAAAGTTTGAATTTCTACATTTCAGCGGAAGCAAAAGGAACCGAAGACTCGATGCTGCGTGCAGGTGGATGAGTAATGATGAAAACATTAGTGGCCTATAGGCCTTCTGGTGTACTTTGGTTACTTAGATTCTCATTAAACATATCCAGCTTTATTTAGTCACTAAAATGATAAAAGGGTCATGAAGTGACATATAGGCCAATTCCACACTAATTGGCTCCCGATGAAATAGAGTTCCCTCTTTCTTCTCAGAGATCTGTTGCATCTCATATTCGCAATAAGGCAGCAGGAAGTGGAGAGAGTAAATACAAGTTTTGGAGAGAAAAAGGTTTATAAAATAAAAGAGGGGACGGTGTTGCATCTGCAAAGTTTGCACAAAATAAAAACACGGACTTTTCAAATATCAAATAATATCAAAATAAAATCCCTGTTAAAACCACCTGAGAGAGATGTGGGACAGTTGACAGTGAGCATCACACATCCTCTTTTAAATGATTTGGATGGATCTTATTAGGATGATTGATACAAAGATTAATTAGAGTTAATAAACCAGCCGTTATATTATCTGGCCTAATTGGTCCAAATACTGCAATTATTAAGAAATATGTGCAAATGTTTATATTTACACCTCGAAATCCAACATGCGCGCACTCACGTGCACACGCGGCGGGTGGGCTGTGGGGCATGTGTGTCTGCTGTGGAGGATAATCAACATAGCCACATTTCCTGATGAAGTTCACGTCACTCAAATCAATCGCTGAGGCGTCTGTTGGTTATTTTTGATTCGATAATTAAAGGTCTTGATCACAGGCTGCGGTTCAGTAGTTAGTAAAACAAATTCAGGGCCTCGTGTGATGAGTTTCGGACGTCAACGGGATGTGTTTCTTCTTTGTGAACTATAATGGAGGCTCCGACTGAATTCAATGTTGTTTTTTTTTTGCATTTCGCCCAAACAAAACCTGGACTAACACAGTGATGAATGCTGTGTTACTTCAAAAGGAGTCCCCCTTTAGATCATATCCGGCTGAAGGTTTGGTAATGTAAGACTTCCTTAAAGTTGTGAGGGCCAAAATGGCTTTAAGAGAGCTGAATCAGTGTCCGTGTGTACACACCACGTCCAACAAAAGCAGGGGCTAATCCACCTAATTTACACAATGCTTAGTGGCCCTGTTTACATGGGTTATACCCACAGAGGGCCTTTGTCTCGTCTTCCCTGCATTTCAGACCGGACAGAGGTAGGCTACTGTTTTGATTTATTCCCTCTCTCTCCATCTCTCTCATATGCGAATGAAGGGCAATTTGTATCCAAAGCAGATAATGTGGAGCTACATAGAAATCAAAAAACATTAATTATTTTTTAAATAGCACCAGCATATTTATTTAATCTTCATTTTCACCTGTTAACACCCGTTTCATATTGCCACTTCTTCCTAAGATAAAATATTAAAATATTAGATTTTATTGAGGCATTTATTAAGAATGGTTGGAAAAGTATATACTGCGAAATGTGTAAGTTTTCCTCAGTTCATTTATTAAACTGTGTTATTCATACTTTTTTAACACAGTAACGAATATCATAGACGTGACCACACAGTTCTTATGTCCAGGCCTGACTAAAACAAATCAACTGGCACAACTCTCGATGCAGAACTTGAACACATAACACAGACGCACAATAGCATAATTAAGATAAAGATATGGCTACATTATTACCAATATATAAGGTGCACGTGTTGTGTTTATGGGCAGACTCACGTTTTATTATGAGTCGAAATTGATTGAATTTGTCTCGAAAAGGCTTCTATTTCGTAACAGGACTTTAAATGCACCAATAATGTAATGTGACCATAATAAAGCAAATATTTACAGCATTAAGCTCAGTTACATGCTAGTTGCAGGGCACAGTATTATTATGTTTCTGGCCTATACTTCTATTTATATCTCCTGTTTATAATTTACATATAAAAACGGTAATTATTTTTGCATGTTTCCACAATGTATTTTACCGAATTTTACAAATCAATACAAATACATATATACTGAAGTGTATTCTTTAAAAAAAAAAGTGTGGTCGCCCTGTTTTAATATATTATACATGAGGCCTATTCACTACAAAATCAACACTAAATAGTGAAGCATTGAATTTTCCTGCGATTATAATTAGCCAACAAATTCATCATAGATATTTCAGATCCACGTTTGCTTTTCTTGAACGCATCCAAAAACTATTCCAATATCTGTTGAATCACGATATGTTAAAAAAAAAAGATCAAAATAGGTCTCCCCTCCGTTTTGGACACTTCATATTCTAACAGTCTTTTGCGTTTAACACTGAATGCACCATTATCTTGTGTCTTTTGAGTCCAATCCTCACGATTAAGGTAATAAATTAAGAGCGCTGGCACCTGCGCAGCGATTTTTTTTAATTGCTTTCATTACAGTCCTAGATTTCCTGCTTATTTGTCTTCGAGCCCTTCATATCTTCCCCGTTTGTAGGTGTGTTTTCCATAATAGCATTTTTTCCAGAAGGGGTAATTACTTTGGCACAGCCAGGTAAATTCCGCCGCTAAATTGAAATATTCTGCTTTAATCCTGCCTAAATCCCAATTCTCAGGACAGGGAGATGTGAGCAGCGGCGGAGTCATGTGGAGCCCCGGGTGCTTCTTCAGGTGAGCGTCGCTTCGCAGGGGGGCGGAGGATCTCCTCTCGCCGTCATAAGCATAAAACAAGATTACTAGATCTTTATCACGGAGCGCCCCCCCTCCCCCGCCGCCCCCCCTCTCAACTACACAACCTCCGCTTCAGATAGAAAATGTTGCATAATGAGCAGGAAACGAATTGCAAGTTGTTTTTTGTGTGTCATAAATAAACTTCCCTGTGTGTGTTTTTTTTCTTCTTTTCTTTCAGGGGTTTCTTTCCTCTAACAAAAGAGCTGGTGAAGTTGTCCATGTAAATGAATCAGGAGACACACTCCTAATAGGTGCTTGATATCTTTGTTTTGCATGCTATTTGAAAAAAGAAACAGCTCCCAACGTTTTAATAAAAATACAATCTCTCGATTCCAGTTTTAGAGTGTTTCTTGCAAATACTGCCAGAAGTTTCAACATTCCGCTTGTCATGGTGCTGCCTGAATTCACCTTCCCCGTATCTTTAATTTGTAGTCACCAGGAATAAAAGGCTGAGTCTCAGCTCTGGCAGCTCCCATGTCAGTCTTTGCAGGAGTGGGTGACAGAGAACAGCAGAGGCAGATAGCATGCTGAAATCGCTTCAGTAGAGACCCCACATCAAAGTAGACCAAACCTCATATTGAGTGAACTTTTAAGCCAGAAAGACTGTGTGACATCAGAGCACCTAAAATGAGACTGTCATGTTTTTCAAACTTCGCTGAACACAGGCTCAAAGACTTGAGAAGTATTCAATGGCAAGCGCTTTTCAAACACACACAGACACACACACACACACACACACACACACACACACACACACACACACACACACACACACACACACACACACTAAGATTAGCAGTCTTTGTCTTACAGAAACCTCAAAGACCAATTAGATTGAGAGACGGGTGTGACGAATTTGTCAAAAATAGGATGATAGATATCACTTTGGCAGTGAGCAAACATGGCTGGGGATTTCACTCAAGTGCAGTCATTGACAAGGCACTGTCAGAAAATGTGTCATCTTCAGCAGACCTGCCAGTTGACAAGGATGCAGCTTGGGATTGAGACTGATCAATTCCCAAACTGCCAACAAGACATGGCTCTGATAGCGACGCTTTATTTTGTGAAGTCAAAAAAGTACTGCTCGCTTGGATATATTGTCAACTTTTTATTCGCATCAGAAGCCTGCACCGTCCCAAGATACAGAAGTAGAAGACAGTGTGCAGCAAATTTCAGATAAAAAAAAAAAAAAAATCTGTGAGTATTTATCTGAGGCTTCAAAACTTTGGACCTTTTTACATTTCTGTTTGGACACAGCAGAAGTGGCGCATAGTGCACATGTCTGGTTTTCTTGTTTAATGTACACCAATTCAACACGCCCAATACTTGAGCTCGTCTTCGGCCACAATTTCTAAAGTGAAATCCAATACTCAAAGCACTTTCCTCTTCAAAGTCGTTTCCTGTTGTGCTTTGTGACCACAATAGTGTCAATCTCATACTTTCAAAGCCTCATCTCCATGTCAGCTTTGAGTAGCTGTCTATACATGTCTGCGAATAGAGTTGAGACTTTGATGGCTGGTCTGAAAACAGTTGGGGACGTTATGACAAAATCCCAAAAAGGAAAAACAATTTCTATTGATTTGGCTGCACATGACCTGGGGTTTGTGAAATCACTTTCACAGGCAAAATATAGTGTTTGATGCTCACAACGACTTGGAGGCCTTAGTTAGTAGGCTGAAAGGCATTGTGGGAGCTATATGAAGGAAATTCCCAAATCAGCTGTAAATTACAAAAAGGTTGTCTCCATAGAATCTATGGATACCAAACACTCAATTTGAGCTCAAACTGAATATTAAGATACTTAGAATGAGCAGCATGTAGTGTCATGTTTGTAATTAGCATATTGATTTGCCTCAATTAGTACTGGAAAAATAAGTAGTCGATTAACATAAAATAAATGGACAATTGTGATGATCGAATGATCGTTAAAAATTGCAAAAATACCAATCATTCACTACTACCACGTGCACATTTGAGTATTTGCTGCTTTTCTTTGTTCATGATTTAAAATCAAATATCGTTTGATGTTGATCAGAGAAAACAAGCAATTTGTAGATGAAGCCTCGGCTTACACAAACTTGAAATGGGCATTTTCAAAAAATCTAAAACAATCAGTTAATGTAAAGAAATCAACAGATAACATGCTCCGATAGCTTTAGCCCTGCCTTCCATAGGAATGCGTTTCACTGTATTCCTGTTTGAGATGAATGTCTTTGTATTCAATTTCTACCACCATGAATCATGCTTTCTGGTTCCAATAGTCAAAGATATGAGGTTTGTGGACATGTTGGAGAAAAAGCTCCTAGTGTTGTCCTAAACAATAGCCATTTGAAAAGCTGCGTTTGAAGCCATGCCAAGTGATTGGGAATAATCAAATGACAATAATCAGATGAAAAGAGAGGCAATCTCAATAAACTTTGTCATTCAACTATTCAAGGTTCAATCATATCAGAGGTGTTTTGCATAACTATGAGACCCTAGTTCTAATCCTCAAAGGGTTCGGGGGCTACTTGGCTTTGCACTGTAGTCATTCAAGGTCTCAACCCGGTAGGAAATATGGGCTGCCATAGCAACACAAAGATGGCCTCTAAAGGCTTAGCATAATTCTTCCCTAATAGAAAAATAACAGCGGCAAATCCCGTCCTTAGTGAACTGGCTTATTTGACAGAGGCAGACTCCCACCTGTGAAGCACATAGTCACCACACCAATGCGCTAAGACTACGATAAGATGAAAAAGAGCCCATCTCTGGATGGGGATGGGCGGCCTAAGCTCAAGCCAAATTCTTTCTCTTCTCTGAAGCTGAAAACAGCCCACAGTGTGTCTCTGACTAGCTTTAGGTTTTTGAAGCTGGACAATATGAGCTGCCAAATGAATCATACTCTCTATATAGTACTTAACTTTGAAGTGCTTAAGCCGTAGTCTGAGAAAGTTTTGGCAGAAGAAGATAGCTTATATATGATCAAATCTCAGCCAGTGAATTGTCTTTACCTCCTCTCTCTGATTTCAGTGTTCACAGGATGTTCTCGTAGTAGAAATGTGGCATTGGGACGTTCTAAACCTGCCTGGTAACCGTTCCTCTCCCCTCTGATTGTGATCACAAAATATGTGCTCCCCCTCCCTTTAGCCCACCTCCCGCTTTGTTGCCAGGTACCACAGAGATGGATTCTTGTCACTGTGTGAGTTGCATCAGAATGATGAGCACTGTGGAGAGAATAAATTACCGCCACACTTTAGAGTGGGAGGCATGTAAGTATCAGCCGCTACAGCGGTACGTTGCTCTCTGCTTATGGAATCTCTAATGAGAAGCGATTCCCAGCGATGTTGCAGCAATGGCGATCGAGCTAAAAATCAAAGGCTTATTGAAATCATTACTGTCAAAGCTAGCTATGAAAATCAAATGATTGCCCAACATGGGTTTCTGCAAGAGGTATATGGTGCTGTTTTGTCACATGCAAAGGCTACAATAGAGAGGGAGAGAGAGTTGTAATCGAGAAATGCGACGCTTCCTCTGCTGCGCACCTGAGTCAGCCATTTTTAGCTTGACTGGATTTCTGTTTATTCACTATATTCAGCAGCTAGAGCCTCATTGTCTGGCTCAGACGCTGCATCTTCCTGTCAGTACCCGCTCGTCTTATTCTGCTGCCTTTAAGGGGTATTTCAGTTTGCCGGGATGAGTCCTGCGAGCTCATTCCTGACTGTGTAATCTCATCAATGTCGGCAATGTTTCCTACTTCATGGCGTTCAAGAGCATGTAGTCGAGATGACAGAGCAGAAGTGAAAGCAAGATTATCGTTATATCATGATGTCCTCTCAGCTCAGGGCAGAAAAAGCTAAATGTTTTTGGTTTGCTGTTACCTAACAACTATATCAATATAAAAATCACTAAAAGGCTAAACAGATTTACGGCTTAATATCTTAATTTCATTGAAGATAAATACTCCCTATCTTAACATCTGGCACATGTGGTTCTGTTAACCATGAGGGTGATGTATTAGTACTCTAAAGGGACTTTTTTGTCATGCAAATTCACCAGCTTTCTTTTCTTATCAATTCATCTTTTTGCTGTTGGGCAAATATGCAAAATTCATATATTAATATTCTATTTCTCACGTGGTATTAGGAGTTATTCAATATATTGCCATCAAAAACAATATTTTTTTCTTTGCCCTTTACACTTTGAAATTCTACTATTGCTACCTTTGGCAATAAAAGCCTCTTTATTGGATCCTATACATTCCTGAGGCTTGCCTATATTATGGAGTGATTGGCAGTGGTGTCTTCACATTGGGCAATTATGTCCATAATGGCCATATGTGGTACTAAATCCATTTTATAGTGCAGCTTAAGTGGCGAGGTGAATATTAGAATGGAGTAATTACATCAACACTGTGTGGACAGCTGTCCAATGAGAGACAATCCCACTGAACGTCGGCCTGTAAGCCTCCTTCCTGTTCCAGTCTTACGCCGAGCAACTTAATACATCAAAGCACCCTCAGCACCACGTCTCCAAGATTCACATCTCCATGTAAGAATGGCCTCAGTTGAGATATGGGCACCTCTGGCCTTATTTAACGTGCATGGTCCCCTCCCCCTCTCCAGGCCTGAATCTGAGGATAGAGTGGCTATCTGACGAGATCACACAGAGAGGTGCAGGGCCTTAAAGGCAAAGAGTTACTGTGCATCCTACCAGGAGTCTCAAAAGGGTTCTATTAAAACACGTTCAATATGCCGGTCAGGGCTTTCAAAGTGCTGCACACCCTCTAGCCCCGGCAAACTCAAAGGGCATCAGTACACATTCAGTAAGGGGAATCTGGCCCCCATTAATTTAATGAGTCCAGGGTATTAGTATGCCATAGCCAGCTGCGAAGTCTCCCTTTTTTCATCTCTGGTGGAGTTTTAAGGAAAGATCCACCAACCTGGGAGTGACAAAGGAGAGCAGGGAGCAAGGTGCGCTCATCTAATCTGAGATCAATTTCTAGCTGTCAGTCCTCAGAGGGCAATTTCCAGTGGTTAAGATGTCTTTGTGCAAGCTGGAAATCCAGATAAAGAATGCAGAGTGGCACTTTTACTGTCACCAAGAGAACTTTGCTGTCTCTTAATCATGATTGCATCCTCAGAAAACAGACACCAAAAGTTGTAAAAAAAAAATATAATGGGCAGGGGATTGGTGCTTGGAGACATATTTGCATAACATATTTGGAAACATGCTGTGGTCATTATAGCACTGTGAGCTTTTTTTTTTTTTTCATTCAAATCGTGTCTACAGTCACTTCACAGTTAATTAACTTGGTAAACAGCGATGTTGCTTTCTAAAGCTCTAACACCTGACTTAAAGAAGAACACACAGCCTGTCACTACACAATGAGCTGACATGCAACTGACAGTCACCTGTAAGGGATTACAGAGACAGTGGAGTTTGCCAGGGCCTGTCAACCAGGAAGTAGCAGCTGCTGGAGCTAATTAAAGGCATAGCAACATGGTAACATAGCCCAGCTCATGGCCACATCAAACACTCTTCTTCATGCCAGTCTGGAATCTCATCTCTGGGATGTTGAGGCCCTCTGTGACCTGTGCTGGGAGCCTGCTGGGCCCTCGGCCTGACCTGAGAGCTGCAAAGTGAATTAGAATGGGTCAGGATCACTGTGGGGTGCACCTTGAGCAGACTTACCTGCGTCTGTGTATCTGCATACCAAAACGTGGCCATGCGGCTGTGTAGGCGCGGGTGCATGGACTCTGACCTGCACAACAAAGTCAAAAGAGAGAGCCTGGGTGAGAGGTCAGGAGGAAAGAGGAGGCTCAGGGAAAACACACGTAGGACGCATTGGCTAAACATGATCAGAGGGACACATATGTCTCAGCTGAGGAAGAACCACATGGCCTCAGATGTCCTGGTGAAACATAAGCTCTACGTAAACACGTCGCCTCAGAACGGAGTGAGCTAAAGTTATGCTTAATTTAGAGATAAACTTCCCTGAAGAGTCAATAACACCGTTTATGTGGTTGTCTCATGTTAAAACAAATAAAAATTGAATTCGCCCAGTTACAAATTAAAAAGCAGTTTACTCTCAAAATAACACTGAGCTCAAACATAATGAGCACTCGTTCTGAACAAAAGTACCTGAGGCCCACTGAGGAAAGGTTGTTCCAGACAATATTTATAGACAGGCGATAAAAGACATGCGATAAAAGAACGGATGGTTGACTCTCTCCGGTCCGGCTGTTTCTTCTCTAAATCTGTATGTCAGTTGTAGAGCCTGTGTGGAGCTAACCAGAGAGGCCTATCCAAACAAATCTTTCATTAAACCTTTGCTCAGATGCAGTTGCAGTGACAATATACCAGATAAATCTGTGGAAATAGTGTTATCACATGATAGAAAATACTTTTAACCTAACCCAAATGGCTCTCCTTAATATTGAGTTAATCTTAAAAGCTTGTGCGTAAATAAACAGTTTGCAGGTTTTTCCTCCATTTTTTGTTTAATTTCTCATCACCTTCTGAACCAAATGTTTTCCTGTTTACTTATTCAAAACGGCATGATGGGGTTGATGAGCACGATTACGTAGGTGACAGTTGCAGTGCTGATTCAATATTGACTCTAAAAGGAGTGTGGCAGAAGGGTGTGGGCGTTGTCTATGTCCAGTGATCTGGCCCTGTTAGGTAGAAGGCTCTGGATGCCGGTGCTAGTGCCTTTCTGCCACGTCTAAGAAGACATCTGCAGTACGGCATCATGGTGCGTCTCACCGGGGAGCCACGCTGCAGCACGCGGCCCACCTGAAGCAGGTCTCTGTCTCCACCTGCCACACAGAGCGCTGACACAGCGTCACACAGCGATGCATGCAGACAGACCTGTCTGCAGGCATGTCACTGTCAGCTCTGACGGACACAATTTGCCACCGTCTTGGGGAGGTGAACACAGCACATCTGACGTATGCAGAGAGCATGTTCAAAACTGCACCATCAAAATAGAGGATTCTCTTTTTTCTTGTCTGCTAACACCTCAGAATAGCAGAGAAAATTTGAATTGAATCCAGCCCACGTTGGATATTTGTGTGCTTGGCGAGCAGTAGGCCTGAACAAAATGAAAAAAGCCCTTGACTGGATTTCGGGGGCCTAATATTATTCTGCCACCCTGGGCAGCCCAGGTTCTCTTGTTGTGTAAAATAGAGCGAAGGCAACTTTCCGCTTCACGTCTTTATGGCTTCATGCTCAGAGTGACTGGCTGTGAGGGTCTGAGTGCTGTGTTCTTTCAGCAGTCATCGTGTGGTCTCAATCTCTTTACACGTTTCACTGCCAGGCTCCTCTCCACCAGGCCTCCCCAAACTGTGTAATCAGCAGATGTCTTTATAGAGCAGCCCACTGCCATGTGCACACCCTGCATTCTTTGCCAATTTCATTTTGGCAATATATAATTTCTTTTCATTTAGATTATTATTTTTATTCGTTGGTTGGTTCTTAATGTGTCCTGGGGTTGCAGATATCGCTTCACTCAGCAGTTTGAATTCACATGTCTGAATGATATATCCCAAGTGTACTTAGGTTAGTCCATTCTATTATACCTCAGACCTGCTGATTTAAACAAACTGACGTAAAATTATTCAAAAGAATCCATTGACCTTCACAAAGACAAGGTCAAACTAGCTGAGCAGGTTTTAGGGCTCAGCATCCCTGAATAGTTTCAGTGATAATACATGAAGAAACTAAGGACTCTACTCTCATGAATAACATTTTGTGAAAAAATAAGTGTTCCTCAATTGCTTTATACAAAGACACAAAAACTGTAACAAAAATCCAAATTATGCTGAACTCTGTCAGCAAACATTTATTACACAATAATGAATAGTGAAATATTTTTTAATCATATTTCCAAAACTATGATACAACACACGTGAAATTTGTGATATTGTACTAAAATGATTTATATTAGAAACTGGTATTGCAATGATTATTTACACTGTGATGAAAGTACATGACATTAGTCATAGTATCAGTGCCGTTCTTAATTTTACGGCACTTGTACTTTACTTGTGTATTTTCATTTCATTATACTTTGCACATCAGTTTATAAAATGATACATTGTTAAGGATTCAGCTAAGGCTGCAGCTATCGGATCATTTCATTTTTTATAATTTCAATTAAGTGTTAAGTCTATGAAACATCAAAAAGTAGTGAAAAACACCCGATACAACTTTGCAAAGCCCAAAGCGATGTCCACATTTCATCCGACTGATAGTCCCAAACCAGAAAATATTTGATTTACTGTCTTATATGAAAAAAACAAGCATGAAATCCTCATATTTTGATAGTCCATTCTTATTTTTTTTGATTGACCACTAGCTGAGTCGACTAATCTTAGCTCCATCATGTACAACCAGAACATTAAAATGCTGCTCATGAATGTGATACTATAATATATGAAATGTAATATATAACACTGACAAGTGGCTGTACAGCAGGCTGTCTAATGAGTACTTTTACACTTTATTTAGCTGTATTTACTTAAAGTTACTCAAAGTCTTAGCAAACGAGATAATCAGCGAGAAGATTGGCTATTTCTATAAAGTTATTCTTACGGCCTGTCGTCAGGTCTGGGTTCCCCGCGACATCAGACGAAATGATTTACGTCAGACAGACCGGAAGAGCTTATGTTTGCATTTTCACTGTGAGTAGTATATGTTAGCTAAAAGGAAGCATGAGGAAAAAACATTTCCATGAATTTTGTTTTTTTATGTTATATTTTGTGGTTATAGCTGATACTGTGGCAAGATCAGCAAAGAGAAGAAGAAAATAATTGACCAAAGAAGTTGAAAAGGGACAGTGATGCGTGAGGTGAAGTCAACCCTGGTTGGTCATTCAGCAGATGGAGTCAGTTACTAATCCTGAATTGGCCCTCTTCTATAGACCGGTATGTCATCTATTTTATTTCAATACTTTGCCAGTGATTCCTCACAGATTTCTTTTAGCAGTGGGGTCAAAGTGGGTTGTCGTAGCATGGTCACAGCCTGTGGCAGCACTGGGTCTAACCAGTCTAACGGTAGCAACAGAAAGTTTGCTGATCCGGCTGTGAGTCGGGGCGGTCCGGTATGGCTACCAGCCTGCTGTGACTACAGTCGCTAACTGAAGGTCGGTCTGCACCGGTGCTGTCGCCTGCTTTGTTGAGCGAGCAAGCACCGCACATTTTTTTCTTTTTTAAAAGCATGATGACCAACCAGGCAATCAATATTAGTTTTTATGAAGTTGATTGTCAAGGCCACTGAAGTGAGTTGACATATTTGTGACCGAGTTGCGACTTTCTTGCACTCGCCTCCAAAAACAAATGCTAGCCAGATCAAAATCTTTACAAGAGGCAGTGGTGCTCATGGAAAACACCATACAAATAAAAGTTCCTTGTAGTTGCTTTAAGTGGAATTTTGAAAGCAAGACTTTAACTTGTAAAAAACTATTTCTACAGCGATGCACTGTACTTCAGTAAAGGATCTGAATACTTATTTTATAAGTGTCCATATGTTTGTATAGAAGTCAGTTTGCAAAACTAACTTTTCTGGCCTTAACATGGCTCCACAAGGCAACACATTGATCCATGTGACAGCATGCATTTCAGCACCACCTGGACACCATCAGGGCACCAACTTGCCAGTGTTCCTTGTCTGTCACCATCTTCAATATTGCTGCAGAAGGTGGCAGACTTGTTAAGGGTTGGGTACTCGTGAAGTGAGCTGTCAAAATTAGCAACGTTTCTGGTTCGTTTAAAGGCAAAATGGGTCGCGCGCCGTAACAACAGCTAAGACCCGAGAGGGACGCCATGATGTTCGCCGCTGAGAAATTATTCATTACTGGATGTTATCACATCACAAGAAAATATTTTCAATTTTTTCAGTAATGGGGACTAATTATTTTTTTTATCATGGTGCCATATTAAGTCATATAATAGAGTTGATACTTCCGTTACTTACTCCTTAATGTCTAACCTGACCTTTAATGGCGATTGTGTTAATGACAACTCCATGAATTCCCTTTTTATTAATTGGCGATTTTGCTAGTGTAATGACATGTTGTGTGTGTGTGTGTGTGTGCGCGCGCATTTGTGTGCGCATGTGTGTGCGTGTGTATGTGTATGTTTGTGAGAGAGAGAGAGAGAGAAAGAGAGAAAAAAAGAGAGAGAGAGAGTCTCATAAGTGGTGATGTTGGACTTGTGCACTTGGCAAGCTTTTTTTTCGCTCCATTTGGTGACAGATTGGGTTTAAATAACATTATATCTTCACAGTTGTGACTCACAAGCCTCAGCGTTGCAAAGTCAGGGTGAGGTTTAGCACTTCAGATGAGGACGAGGGAGGACCAGGTCGCCTCGCTTCGTCTTTTAGTTTATCACATTCTGCTGGGCCTAATCTGGGACTCAATGAAACAAGCCTTTCACTCTTAATGTTGTCATTCAATCCAGTAAAACCCATTCTTTCTTCACCTATCCTACTATAGTCAGTGCATATCTAGAGTGTCTACTGATATAAATGATAAAGATACTTAGGTGTAATGTCCAAAATAATTTGAAATATAAATACAGGTAACCAGCTGACATTTCAAAGGAAAAAATAGTTTGCAGATGTTGTGATATGTAGTTAATTCAACAGCACAAGTGGCCAGTGTTTGCATGCCTGCTTTGCTAGAAACACGCTGATTGCGGCATGTTGCAATGTGGGGTGCTAAGCGTTGCCGAATGCTTCTTAGCAACCATGCTAGCAACAGCGCTACAGTTTTTGACATGACTTTGAATTTTTCCGCCGAGGTCATAGCAGGGTGCATCTCCTCCCTGAGCCCCAGGTAGGAGGGCATGCAGAGGGATATATTTTTTATATTGACGCTCTAGGCTCGCAAAGCTCCTTTAACAGTATAAACCAGTATAATGTATGTTACTGCCGGCCCTACCCCCCTCATCAGCCATGTTTGTTTTTGCCGGTGCTATCAAAGGCTAACTGCTTTACAGCACCTCCTGGTGCTCCCCGGGAGCAAACTTTTCCTTCTGGAATAAGAACTCAATCCACAGATTCAAAGGTAATAACAATCTGTTTCACCATGTTTTTATCATTCTGTTTTTTCATTATTTAATAAAATGTTGTTGATTTGTAATGGTTTTGCTGCAGGGATCCAAGATCTGTCTGATATTGGGGCTTTTAAAATATGATGTGAGGATTTGGGCTGATGGATTCATTACAGATAGACTTCACACACTCAATAGATATCTTCTTGCTCATGACTGTTGCACTTTAACGTTTGCTTGACTTAACCTGAATGTATGGCAGATGATACATTAACTGTGACATGTACTTTAAAGCAGTGGGTGTGGTGTACTTGTTGTCTGAGAAAGATACACTAGAATGTGGCCTATTGCTCTAAAGCTTTGCTTACGCTCTGCTTTGGCGCACTTGTTCTGTCCTGAGCTGCCTGTCCTTCAAATCCAGGGCTTAGTATGAGGTTAGCCACAGTGGAGGGATAAGGGCTGTCACTGCTGCTGCTGCTGCTGCTGAGGTGCCCAGGCCAGCATTGCATAGTGACTAATAAAGACACACACTGGCGGGACCCCGCCGACCAAGCAATGAGATGTCACCATAAACAAGCTGCAGGACTTTGGCAGTCAACTTTCTGCTTTTATAATGCTGGCCCATTTGTCAGCATTATGTAATCTGGAGGAACACATCAAGTGTACCACACATAGAGACACCAATATTTATATTACTTTACTTTTTCTATCCGCTGTTTTTTTATATTTAAGCACAATTTTAGCAATTGCTCCGCTGTATGGATGGCAGGTGTTGTCTAGCTTCAATAGCCAAAATGTAGCTGCAAAAACATAAGCAGAGCGAAAGGTTACTAAATCTCCTCACTTTGTCAGTTGCACTTCCTCTTTAAAACTTGCACATCAGAGTTCTTCAAATAAGCATCAGCTCCAGTACTAACATGTGCACAGGTCACATATCATGTATGTCATCTTTTGCAAATATTGAGTGACATGCAGCGGATATTCCCTGAGCAAAAAGTGATAAATGACAGCACTCAGACGTGTGTCGTGTCGTGATGTGATGTGTCGTGATGGCAGGACAGGTAACGCCAGTGATAAAAAATTTTCATCCAAAATATACATCAGCAGTCAAAATAGAGTGCTGATAAAAACCAGATATGACTCACGTGTAGCCCAGATATGACTGCATCCTTCAAATTTGAATGGGACCGTTATAAGGTGCAGAAAAGAGCAGCGACCAAAAAAGTGTCAATCCGTCAATATTCAAGTCAAAATGTAGGTTAAAATGACATACAGCATATTTTAAACAATCTCTTAACAGTTTAAGTATTTTTACTAAATATAATTAATTTGACTTAATTTATCTCTAAAATATAATTTCTCAGATTGCATAAATAATACCTATGTCAAAGAAAAAAAGCCTGAAGACCAAACAGCAGGAATAACACTCATGGAACTAAAGTATAAGGGTGCTTTAATTTGACGGTGTGAAATTGGAGCGCCTTTGAAGAACGTCCACAAAAACCTACTCCCTATTTATTTCTCCTCAATTGTGTGACTCCGACATGTCCCTTTTGTACACTAGAATTATGGCCGAGCTCATTTAAGGTGCATTTAAAGAAATATGTGACCAGAACCTTCAGGTGAATCAATTTAACTCGACAAAATGAATGTGGGGCCTCTGTGGTATAAGCAGGCCTCCCACTTCTTTGAATGCATTCGTGTTCACAATTCTCTCAGTCATCATCATCATCATCATCATCATTATCATCATCATCATCTTCCTCCGCTCAGTTTTCTTTTTTCTATGTATTCTGGTTGGTACCATAACATTCAGTGTATTTATTTCAAAACCAAAGACATTTTATCGCTCAATTTTACTAAATAACAGTTAGTGGAAAATAATTATTATGAAACATTTTCAAAAAGGATTACGGTGTTTCTATAATAACAAAAACATTCAAATAATACCACAGTGTGATTAAAAATGTTGAACTTTTTATTTTACGAATAAGTAGTGCTCCATAACCGTTGACTTTAAAATATTTGTAAAATTAAAGTAGGACACATAATAATTCATTAAAAGCTGAGGCTCTAAGTTGTGTAGTTTAAATTAATTTAATTTTAGTTTTGGTAAAAAAAATACTTTTAAAATGAATCATGTTACGGAAAAATAGTTTTATTCAATATATAAACATAGATAAAAGAATATAAGACTATTTTTAAGATTAAAGTGATAATAAAAAGGAAGCTATTTCAAGTGTATTTATTCTATTAAAAATAAATACATAAAACATTTTAAATGATCGTAATGATGAATTAAGTAACGGGGCAATTTTTTTTATTTGATTGTTAAAACTATTGTTAAATTTAGATAAAATTGTACAGTCTCACTGTCAGTGAGCACAGGTCTCTTGAAATTAAAAACCTCAATAATTTGTTTAAATTGTGTGCGCATGAACTTGGTTTTGACTTTGTATACACAACCAAATACTTTTAACTAAAAAAGAAACAATTATAAATGGAGATTATAGTTTTTAATCTTAGTTTCAGCAGATGGAGAAAGAAAGTTATTGTTGCGTTGTTGAAAACTTTTCCAGCTTATGTCAGACAAATGGTATCTGCGAGAACAATTGGAAAGTGATTATACTTTGTGTTAGTTTAGCTGTTTGTTGAAGAAGCCATCTGTTTGTATGTTTCTTTGTAATTCTTTTTAATTGTTTTTTTAATTTGCAAAACTTCATGCCAGCATCAAAAGACAACGAAATTCATTAGCTCTCTGTTTCAAGGTGGTATCTAACCAGCAGAAGATTCTTTTATTTCAAGTCTTTTTATTTCTTCAAGGGACATTGTCTAGAATGGGAGACTCTCATCATAATCTAATAATATGCATTGATAAATAAGAAGCAGAGTGTTTGATCAAAAACTGAGTCAAATCAGATGTTTCTCCTACATTGAAACGAAAAACTTCTCGCAGTTTGCAGAATGAAAGGCCACCATCTGTTTTACGTATGTTCATCTGTAGAGGGGACATTCAACTGTCAGCAGAGTCCCTCCTACGTATCTAGACACTTAGACATCCCCACAACACAAATATTCAGTTATATATGAATATTTTGTATTGTATTTACATCAGTGGGTCAACTCTATCAAAAGTGAAGGAAAATGGTGTTCATATAAATCGATTTACTTACGCTAACTGCTGTGATGTTACTATGAAATTTTACAGTAAAAATCTGATGACAAAATTAATATGAAGAACTGGTTTGAACAAATAAAATACTCATTTTAATTTCCATTATATTTTAAAGCTTTTTCTTTCTTTTCAGTACTTTCTTTCTTTTTCTATAACCAACTTTAAACTGGCAAATAAACTTTAAACATTATGGAGCATACTGTAAAACCCCCAACGTATATTCACCTCTATAATCTACACTTTAAAATCTGACATCAGTGGAAAAGTATACTGGGAGAGAAAGTTACCAATCTTATCCTTTAAATCTCGATTACAAAGAAAAATCTCTCTCACATGATTTCCCAAAGTTAACGCATAGGGAGAAAAAAAGGATAAAAAATGTGAAGGCTTTCCTTGTGTCATACTATGAAGGCTTTCAACTGCAAAGACTCAAACAGACTTTCATATGAAGCTGTCACATTTGACTCATCTCATAACTCACAATTCAGACTGAAAATATTTAAGTAGTCGTCTATTCTACAACAGAAGTTGGATAAAGTACGTGCTGTTTATTTAAACTATTGTTCTCAAATGGTGTAAATACAAACAATGTCTTGCTAAGAAAACTATTACGTCTTTCAAAAGTCAATCTGAAGCTGTAATGTCAGGGGACCTTTGGGAGAGTGAACCGCTTATATAACACAGCACATACTGGTATATCTGACTCAAAATGTACAAGAGAATTAAGCTGCTTAAGCTATTAGCTGCTCAAACAAGCAGGACAAAAGAGAAATGCCTCCATTCTGTGTGTTTTTTCCTTTAATATTATTAAAAGTCAACTATGAATGTGCTGCTTTCAAATAGCATTCAAAGAGTTTCAGCTCCATCTTCCTCCTCCCCCGTTAGCTTAGCAACAGCGGCCATTTTGTCTGCATTTGCATTGGTCGAAATGTCTTTCTCAGGTCATGC
This sequence comes from Ophiodon elongatus, assembly GCA_016806645.1. Taxonomy (NCBI): domain Eukaryota; kingdom Metazoa; phylum Chordata; class Actinopteri; order Perciformes; family Hexagrammidae; genus Ophiodon; species Ophiodon elongatus. Next base: position 565,522 of record JACSYO010000469.1, read on the forward strand.
TTAGTTTCTTTGAAATTCTGGTCGGGTGACGATGGCAACATAAATTTCAGGGCAATTTGCAGGAACGAGATCTATTTGCATCAATTTGCACCTTCAACCAAGATGTATGGTGTAAAATATGGATTATATCATGCATGTGCCACGCATGTTCCAAGCAGTAATGCATTCTTTTTTTTGCTCAGAATGTACCAGTAAGTGTTTAGTGTTAACCAGATGGCTGCCACATTAAATGCACACACATACAATACACATAAGTGTGCACAATGCAGGTACACACACACACACACACACACACACACACACACACACACACACACACGCACACACACACACACACACACACACACACACACACACACACACACACACACACATAAAATAGGATGAGCTGATGCCTTCCTTAGAGTCTGCGTCAACCACCCGCTGCTCCCACCTCTACATACGTAGCCAACCAACCATAGGATGTATAAACCCAGCTCTCCAGAGGTCACCTTGGCTTGTTTACTTGACTGGAGTGGATGCACTGTGAACATCTCACCTACCAACACATGTTCAGCTCTCATCTCTTATTGGATCCTCAGTCAGTGTTGGTGAGTACAATCTGTAGTTTTTACCCAAGTCAGCTGCACCATAGAGGAAAAACTGTGATGGACAGACCTGTTGGAGACGGTTCTCTCTTATGTCTTTCAACTCTTTGAAAATCTGTAATTTACACACACGTCATCAATTAGTTATACTTCTACCAATTAGCGTCTTCCTTTTCGACTTTGCCAGAATAATTCACAGGATATCAATACATTTTTAATCTAGTGGTTCACAGTAGTTAGCTTGGGCTACCAGGAGATTACTATAAAACGCTTTCCTCCAATACTGTTCTGAGCCTTAAATAGAAATGGCCATAGTTTATATCATGGAGATGGATATATTCCTGCATGAGATCTTCAAATGATTGCAATTCTATGAAACTGCAACTGAAAATGGACGTGGAAATGTACAAAGATAAAGAAAATGAAAACAATTGCAACAGCTAAAACATGCTGATGTGTCAACTGTCTCCATTTTGTAGGTTTTTGGACCAGTTGCCACCTCACAGGCCGAGCCACCAATACTAAACCAGCTACTGTACGTTGTCGCAGACAGCTCTGCACGCACACAAACACACACACGCCCACACAGACACTCACCTCTGCACTGCTGAAACACACCACTATTGAAACACTGGAGACTCGTCTGATTCTGGTAATGTCCAAAATGTCCAGGTTATTGGCACAGAGGGGTAAAAGGACTTTCTGGGATTGAGGCCCCGGAGACTGAGCTTTCTGTGTTTCCAGAGAGCTGCCCTGACCACCCTGGTAAATATAAGAGAAGAAATCCTTTTCAGGTTGAGAGTATGACACAGGACTGCCTCATAAATCAGTGCAGGCCCAGCCCGGCACAGGCTGGGAACGCCATGGGAGTGGTAGGCGGCTCTACGGTGAGGTTTTTGGGCAAGGATTATGGATTGAGACGTACAGCTGGGAGGCTAAAGTTACACTTTTCATTACCACTTCGAGGGGGTCTTGGCTGCCTGGAAGCCAGTCAGATTTGTGAAGACCTCTTTCTCCCCCTGGAATGGTTGTAATTCTGCAGGCGCATTCTTCACCTGAGGACAATTGTTTTTGATATGGCAAAAACAATTTGCTGAAACGCGATGGGAAATGCTGTTTTTTTCTTTTTTTTCTTTCTATTTTTTGCCAATGGAAGAATGAAAAAATAAAGAAAAAAGAGAGGGCATTGTGAAAAGTCCTCATTCACCAAAAGACCAGAGTAAAGAGAGAGCAGTATGCCCCCTTCTGGCTCTTTTCTTCTCTCCCTCTTTTCTTCTCCTTTTTTCCCTGGCGTCTGGAGATGTGAAGAAATGTCTTTTGATCAGCTCTGACAGAGCCTGGGCCATGTGAAGAGGGTGGCTAGCGGGACTCTGCCAAACCATGCAAGGCAAAAATGTTCCTAATAAGAGAGTAATAAGCTAAGGAGTGCTGTGTGTCTCTCTGATCCACATTCTGGGTATTGTTTGTGCCAACACACCCAGTGCCTTCTGACGTGTACCCGACTCTCATCAGTCTTTGGACTGTTTGCCAGGTCACTGCGTTTCACCTGGCTCGTCCCATATGCTCTTACCAATGGTGCAATAGTTTGAAATTTGGAACCTTGTGGGTACAACAAAATTGGAAGTGGGAGTATTTCTATTTCTGATTTTACACACATTGCCGGATTGTCAATGTTCAGAATGTAAAATATGTTTCGTATTTGCTTTGCTGAAAATATATACGGGTGGAAAAATAAAGTGCAGGGTTGGTTTTGAGCAAAGCAAATGTGTCTCACCTTGCCCACACAACATCAACTTGGGCTATTTCCACAATTGACTGCTTCCATTGTATGTGTGGGTTTGAAGTGGTCACATATCAAAGGGCTCTGTCTCTGCAGGGTGGATTCTCTGGTACTCTGTAGAGCACAACAAGGAGATAGTTACCTCGCACAGCTTCTCACTGCAGCATCCCAGCCCAAATAAACACATCACCTCCACTGCAGGGGGAGGAGGACAACAGCACAGCTGCCAACCCCCTCTCTTTTTCTTACCCAGCAGCAGCAGCAGCCAAGTCCACAGTGCTGCGGGGCATCCCAGGCATGAACAGGTGCTCTGTTGGTGGAGTTGGGCCTGGTTTTAGACCAGTCTCTGGGCCTGTTCTAAGTGCTGGATGTGTGATGGCTGGTGAGGACTGGCTGGCCAGACTTTAATGGTGTGTTAGTGAGTCCTAGGCTCAGCACTGGTAATTATGGTGGGGAGAAGGCGATTAGGCAGTGCTGAGCAGCCCAGCGAGGGGGACGGGCCCACGCCCAGCAGGGAGGGGAGTCCTGCCACGGGAGGGACCAATCAAGTGTAAAGCAGAGCGCGGACCCTGGGCCTTGGTTCAGTGGGAAAAGGCTTGGCCACTGGTTCAGAGCGCCGCAACTTTCACGGATTAGTAGAGACACTATTCTGAAGACTGAAAGGGGGAACACAGCACGGAGGCAGCATCAATGCATGCGTGCACGCACACAAACACACAGTCACACAGTCTCTCTCTCTCTCTCTCTCTCTCTCTCTCTCTGTCTTTCTCTCTGTCTCTCTCTGTCTCTCTCTCTCTCTCACACACACACACACACACAAAACCCACCAACAGCTGGGAGGAGGGCGACAGCCATTGCCATATTACCATAGCAACGGCATATCTCACATTTGAGCCCAAATGAAGACACTTTGGGCTGCAACCGGGGTATTTTTTTTTTTCTCCCAGTTAATGGAAGTATTTTAATAGTTTCTCTCCGTGCTTGTAGAATGCTTCCCCCTGACTGAGTTAATGAGCTGCAATTGGAGGTGCTTGGTGCAGACAAGCATCTTGTCATTTTGCAAATTACAGGATGTCTACACTGCAAATTCAACTTCTATATTTACGTGGCAAAGGGGCTTCAATATATGCTGTGAAGTCTTTCAAATTTTGGTTAATCGTCATCATTTCCGTAGGTCCACTGTGGAATTTAGTGCAAACAAATGGATCACATTTGAGAGAAGAAGCACTTTCAAGTAAAGTGATTGCAGTTTGCTCAAATTAAACAATTTTCACTGTTCAATGCCTTGAGCAGGTCGAACAACTTTGAAGAATAATCTTATGCTGCGCTCAACATGCATTAGATCATTTCATTCATTTGGTTTTAAATGTAATTCTTGAAAAGCAGATAAGAAACTTGAGAGCTGTTAAATAGCGGGGGTTGGTGCTGTGAGGAAAAAAGGGCCTTAGTCATGATGAAGTGACTAAAAAAGAAAAATTTACTTAAAAGACACGTTTTAAAAAACCTGTTTGTATTGTGGAAAGTTTAAAAGGGCTGCAAATTGATTCAGATAAACTTTCAAAGAACGTGCCACTTATCTTGGAAGTTCCTTATAACATTAGAATAAACAAGTGAAATAGACCATTTGGAATCCCAGTGTTGATATCACAGGTATATTGTCTGCTGAGCTAGTTAAGCAAGCACATTTGCTGTGAAAACACAAAGTGTAGCTATTACAGTAAACATTTGGCTTTGGCTGCTGTTGTCGAAGGAAACATTGGAGACTTTCATCAAGCATGACAAACGTCTTCAGTTTCCTTAGCGTGCTTATTTGCGCTGACTGTTTTTGTTTTGTCCTCATTTTGGAAAGAGAGTAAACTGGTAAATGGTGACGCTGATTTGTTTCTGGATGGGTTTGGGGTATGAGAGCTCAAGTCCTATTCCATTCTGTTTAATGGCGTCTCTTCCCCAGACAGGCTGTCTGTGTATGTGTGTGTGATTTAGCATTCTTTGAGATGAGGAGAGTATTCCTGTATCCAGGGGCCTCACCCCCCCCCCCCCAATTCTGAGCTTGCTTTGAGTACAATCATCCTGCAAAGTGTTCTCTATCTCCCTCTCTCTGACACACATATACACACACACACCCTCTCTCTCTCTCTCTCTCTCGCTCTCTCTCTCTCTCTCTCTCTCTGTGCATTGCTCATCATGCTTCGACTTTGAAGTCACTGCTTTCTCTTTCTCTTTTTTGGTCTCTGTGTGGCTTTGATCCAATAACATTCTGTGCATAGTTCCTGTAATGCCTGGATCCTTGCACCTTTATTTTTCTTCCTCTGCCAGTGTAGGAATGGTGAGTCTCTTGCCTTTGAAACGACGTCCATAAATTACAACTTGTCAAGTGTCATTTTCCTTGTTTACAGCCATTTTGGGCTCCCATTCCCCCGTGTTCCTCTCTTGTGTTTCACATTTAATTGCACCAATAACGTTGGTTGTGCTCACCAGCTCTGCACATGCAGCTTGTTGCCACTAAGGGGGTGCGGAAACTATTAAAATATTTTCCAGGCTTTACGAGTTTTATGTGTATAATTTGTGTGTGTATATATCCCACTGTGTTACCACCAACTAGGAGAACAGAATGAGATTGTGCTGTGGCCTGTGTTACAACAGCGAGAAGGATTCAGGAGGAGACAGAGGGAACGAGCTGGAGGGTAAGAGGAGGAGTTAGAAAGGAAGAGAGGGAGAGAGGGAGAGAGGGAGAAAGAGAAAGAGAGTTAAGTCTGTACAGGAAATCTGCACTAAGTGTTCCTAAAGAGCTCGTGTTTTTCCTCCCCTGCACAAACAGCTTAATTTATTGCATGTCTGCTGAAGTCAACAGCCCTTTATAACCCCACAATAATTTCCCATATGTTCCATATATCACCACAGAGAGAGGGCGGAGGAGAGAGAGTGAGCGGAGAGGAAAAAAAAAGACTGAGGCAGCAAATACGTTCAAGACCCAACACACACACACACACACACACACACAAACACACAGGAGATCTGGCCAATTGCAACAGGGGCAATACCCTTGTCTTAATCAAACCCGCATTGGTATGTGTGGATGTATGTGTTATTCCCACCACACCACTACACCTGTGGGTGGGCCATGAAATATTAAACACTCTTGCTCATGTTGTTTACTTTCATCATTAAGGGAGAGTCCTTGATAATAGGAAACTTCTCTCCTCTGGCTCTGCAGCGGGGAGTGCCTTGTAAGGGTCTGGCCCAACCTCCACTTCTCCAGCAGGACCAGTTTGTTCTTGTCAAAACCCATGTGCCACGACGAGGCTGACGAGGTGTAGGAGTTAAACTAAGAAGGATTTGAGTCAGCGGCCCGCCAAATCTCCTTAGTTTCAGTGTTTGGAAGGAACAAGGATGGGCAGAGTTTTACCTTTGCGCTGTTGAAAGGCTATGCTAATAGCCCAGTCTCAAGGCAGTTCTTTTCAGGTCACAAAATTCGAATCTAGTGATTTGTGTACATGAACACAACTTTTCCTTTTTTTTTGTGTTGCTCAGCATGAAAGCAATGCCAATGAAATGTCAATTATGATCCATTGCGTGGTGGACACACAAATTCCACTTGACTGTGCAACAGTCAGATCTAGAGACAGAGTATTAAATATTGAAGAAGACCACTAGTGGCTGGGCAGGTGGTTGGGTCAAACAAACATAGGACTTTCAGTCACGAGACTGGTGTTTTACACGGAGTGTCCCAAAGTGTTTGTTGATGCTTTTCCTATACCTAAAGTTCGTTTCGTTGCCTAAACCTAAATTTGTGTACTTATTTTAAGCCCAACCATTCTGTTTTTTCGAAAACTAACTTTGGTGGTTTTGTTGCCTAAATCTAACATATGTTTTGCTGAGTAACGTCTTCCCGATTGATAGAAGAAAAAAAAACATGCTGCAGGCACGAAAGATACTTCCAATTGAAATGCATTAGTTTGAAAGTCGTGCTGAGAGACACGTAAAAAACCTGTCCATGTTCACAAATAAAAAATCTAAAATGTTGTGAGTATTTCACAAACTGCCATGAGACTGTGTTGATAAATGTCTTTGTTTATGTGTGACTGTGTGAGCAATTGCATGCCTTAATGTATACACACACACACGCACACACAAATACATACACAATTTACAAGTATGAACCCTATATAAACATATAATAAATGGTTTATACAAACGCAGGACACTCAACCAGGAGTCCGCTGTTCACGGCCTGTGGGAAACCAAAAGTAAATGTTTACTGTTGGTACGTATGTTATGCTTATGTTACGTTATTATTTTAGCACAAACCATGATCTATTTTCTAACCTAAACCTAAACCCTAACCAATTGTCTGACAAAGTAAACAATGTGGCATTTTGCTTTTCTACAAGCGTGATACAAGGCTGATGAGAAACCTATTTATGAAACCTATTTTTGGTTCAGAAACGCAAACATTTAACGTATCCCGTGATCTGCAGAAACATACAATGGAAACATATGCTAAATGGGTTAATATGCATACAACTGATTATGTGTTATAAACCATTTAATAAATGCTCATATGCCGCTTATACATTTTAGATGGGGTGGGAAAATGAAGTGTTATAGGTAAATGCACACTAAAATAGAAATATGCATGATTTAAATTCAAAGTAGTACAATAAAGTGTTATCTAAAACACTTATTTCCTTCTGATATATGAGAGCAAACAAAATAATAATAATTTAACATATAGGATAGACCTGAAAATGTCAAAATTATCCTCCTGTCGGCTATTTCTCAATTTGGTAATGACATAATGTATATTTATAGTTAATTATACCAGAGAAATAAAGAAACAGGTAGCCCCCTATTGGTCTGCTTGATACAGCCGGGGATGGGATGGGATTCTGGAGGTGGGGGCCGGTTTGTGGGGGGTTAGGCTGGGGTGCCAGAGAGCTGATCGATCCCCAGCTGCAGGTGGCCGAGCTGGAGAACAGGCACCGAGCACTCCAAAACACGGCCTGACTACCAAGCACACTATACATACACAGGCACATAACAAACAAAAAAGCACATATGGAGGAACTATACGCTCCAGCAATCATCGGATCAGACAGATGTATACTAACTTGAGAAAATAGTTTAGAGTATGAGAGTTGTCCGACTCAATAGTTCATTATGATCCTAACCACGAATGCTTCATCATTTGATGACTTCATGCATGATAACAGAACCGGAACAGTTTGAAATAAGAAATGATTTATGCATGAGCCAAGTAGGCTATGATCCTTGTCTTTGTCTGTGATTCATGATGTATAATAAAGTGATATTGTATTTGTTAATGGGTTATTAAAAGCTAAAAAAATGTCCCTCTTCTCATGATGGATGAACATTGTGTTTGGAGATTGAACTTTTCCACACTACTGCACCATCATACATAAGAAACATTGTGGTCGATCATACACATGAGATACATATTCAAGTAGCAAAACGGTTAAATCTTTTTCCACGCATCCACGAATGAGTGAATCATCAATATACGGTGAGAGCAGCCCTATCCCCTGCAACTCCTTATTCATAAAGAAATAGGTTAAGCCTTGATGTTTAAATCACAGGCAGAGTTTAAATCTCCTAAAATCCTTCCATGCTTGTTAAGACAAAAGGGGCTTGTTTGGGAACACGTCTTTAAGATAGTAGTTGCAGTGGCAGCAGCTACGTTTGAATCAATATAAGGTGCAATGGTGTAAGAGATGGATGCAAAGCTGGAGAAAGAACACAAGAGAAAGAGAGTCAGGCAGGAAGAATGAGACTATTCCACTTTAAAGTTGGTCTACTCTGAGAGCTTTGGCAGCTCTGCAGACATACAAGTTAGCTTAAAATGAGAGAATGATTTAGTGTTTGGGTCCCTGGGGATGGAAACTGTCTGGACACAGTGTGCACTCAATAGCGGATCAATATCTCTACAATATCAAGCAGACCAAACCTGGCTCCCTCCTCCCACTATCCGAAGCACAAACAACATGAAATGAAATGTTATTTGATGTTGCACTGTGGGCAAATGATTGAAGGTTGCCTTAGGCTAAAGACAATTTGGTAGGAAAAGAAATCTTAAATACGTCCCCGGTGCTTAATGACTTACTGTACAAGTTCTGCAGTGAGAAGCACAGACGTATCTCAAGTATTGCTGGATCTTAATTCAACTCTATTACTGTTAATGCAGTATATTACCTTGTTGGCCTGTGCGCTCAGGGCCAGGACAAAAAGGGGAGATGTACTGCCTCGCCGAAATTTAACAAACAGGGTATATTTGCTCTTTTCTACTGATAAACAGGGGAATTATTATCCCTGACGTGCAGCACTAAATAACTGATATTAAAGGGCTGATGAATCGAGTATGTTACAGCTGAGGCTACCAGTCTGGCTGCTTATACAAGTTGTTAGAATGGAAGGAAGAGAAAATTGGATCCTACATGAAACCCTGACCACTCACTGAATACTTGATGAAAGCCATATCCTCAGAAATGTGTATCAATGCCTCCCAAAGACTGTGTGAAGATTAGAGGAAGATATGTAGTGGTGGCCTGAAATGATTCACACGCTGCAACTGCCATTTGCAGGATAAGAGGGTCTTCTATTTCACTTTAATTCGAGTAACATATAGCAAACAAAAACACAGAAAAAGAAGAAAATCATGCAGTTGATTAGAAGAAACGAGTGAAATGTCAAGGACCTCTCTTCATTACCAGAAAGGCCTTCTCAAAACTCCTCCTGGTGAATGAGCTCTTGTGAAAAGACTGCAGCATTCACCCACTATCCTATGCAAACAAGTTGTCCAAGAACCACATTGTTTCAAAAGACCTTGTGACACACAAAAAAAGCGGTCAATGTCTTGGACACACATGCTATCCCAGACTCTTTCACGCCCAGGCTAAACGTTTAGCCACCCTGGCTAATTAACTGCTGTGAAAGAGCGCTCATCAAAGGGAGGCGGAATTTGGAGACTCTTTGACCAACCCTCAGGTCCAGGGGTCAGCCCTCTCCAAGACAGAAGTTCGGACGTCCTGGCCCTGGACCTCTGGACGCTAACCCTTAACCCCTGCCGGAGCATATCAAAGCTCCGGCAGCAGAGGGTTGCACAGACGTCCCCCAACAATAACAGGAGGACATCAAAGAGCTGGTTGGAAAAAGACGAGAGAGAAAAAAAGAAGAAGCGAGCCAATATCAAATTCCCTCTTATTCTGCAGATATTCCAAAAGATGAATATAATTCATCTCTCCAAGTTGTCATGGGTCTAAAGGGCTCTTGCTGTGCTGCAGCCTCCTTGGGGCACTTGAGGAGAATTATGTGATTAAACAGACCTGTGAATTCTGGACACAGGCGGAGAGAAGAAAGCTTCAGTCCCCTTCATAATGCCCCTAATGAAGTGGCTGGTGGCTCCGTCATCCCTGGCTGGGCCTTGTGCAGCCTGTTCACAATCTGTCTAATGACAGAGCGGGGGCTGCCGAGCGCACCAGTGCTTCCCAATGAGCCACAAAGGGAGATCACAGGCTCCATTGTGGCTAGGCACAGGAGCTTAGCACTCATCAGGCCCAATAAACCTGTCTCTAGTCAGGATAGGACACACCCCTTTGCCGCCAGCCAAGAGCCCCACGCAGCACACTCCTTCAGTCGCTCACTCTGTCATTATGACATAAGGGTGACATGGCCTTATCACCCACTGAAATACAACTTACACTCTCTCTCACTACTGTTTATATTTACATGTTGACACTGGAATAACAAGTCTTTTTTCCCTCTTGGCCACTGATTTTGTGTGTGCTGTAGTGCAGATAATGTATGGGTATGTATCTGCATACACTGGGTGTTTACTTGCCCGCCCTTTTGCCTCCATTTTAAACAGGGCCGCTCCTCTTGGCCTGTGCTGCCTCCCGGAGCTCCTGCCAAACGTATGCAAATGAGCATGTCCACAATGGTGCCCACAGCTGCACGCAGTCGGCCAAAGACAGAGGACAAGGCGGCCGTCCCTTTCATCCGTAACCCCTGATCCCCTCTCAGTGACACGTCATGTTCACCCCAACACTGGTCCCCGCCAAAGAACCATGTCGCCTCCCAGCCCAGATACCCACTCCCCACAGCTTTTCTCTATACACACAGATGAGCCTTTGGCCTGGCTGTTAGGAGCGTTGGACAGAGTGTCCAGAATCTGCTCAGACATTCTGCATCGTGATTCACATACCTCCACCCTGTCGATGGCTCTTGAACCTTTGTTAGACCAAAGTGGAAAAGGAAATGTGGGGAAAAGTAAACAACTTGTGCCTTTTTTTTCCTCCACACTTTTTCAACAGGCTTTCCTCTGTGGTCATTATTTGGGCTAAAATGACTGTGCCGAGCGGACGGGTACAGAGGGAGGAGGAGGGTTATCCAAAAAGAGTGGGGGTAAAGAACCTGATTGCTTTAATCTCAGTGCTCGCGGCGCACCCCTTTTCATAAAGCTCTTTGGCCGTGTGATTCAGACCCAGGCCCCAGTGTTCTGCGCCCCACTATTGTTCTCACATGAAAATCAATTCCCTTGAAGACCCTCCTTAATCCCGTTTTTGGCGTCAACAATGGCCACTTGTGCACGGCCTGATAGACTAAGAGCTGGGATGATGCGGCTGTCTGCTCTGATTCCAGCCCATTCAGGTAATGGCGGCCCGCATCACTTTGTAGTGCCAAGTGCAGGACTCGACAGGAAGACGTTTGCGATCATAATTTCCTGCAGAGCAGAGGCCCAGGCACCCTACACACTCACAAGACTTTTAATTAGGGCAGACAACCACAGAGATTAGAGATCGGCCTGTAACAATGACTGTCCCTTTGAACGGGCCTCAGCCTCTATCCCCACTGAGCCCATATGGAGAGCATAGTGCCATGATCACGCTAATAACAATCACCTCAGCAATAGCACACAGCAGTAGTCTCCACACTGGACCACATGTTCTCCAGTTCTGGACATCTCTCTGTATGCAAATGTGAATATTGAAAAACATTGTGATGTTGGCCATCTGACTAAATCTTACTCAACTAAACCTTCATATGGTTGAAAAAAAAAAAACACGAGCTAGATTTTCAAAAGAAGGATCAAAGTTTCTTCTGAGGTGTCTTAAGGACAACCCAGAGTGGCTTCCTGCAGGAGTGTGTTCATAATTCAGTTTTTGGTTTCAGGTAGATTTTCAGATGCTCAGACGTCTGTTTGTGTGTCGAAGACAACGCAGTCATGTCTTGGCCTATCAGTTACTGGTTTTCAACAAGTTCTGATGTCCGCTGATCTTTTTATTGGATTCACACATCAAAACAGTGCAGTTTCCGTGTTTGCTGGATTCCAGCTATAAGCTTTGATGCAGCCTTCCTCTAACTCTCCAAAGAGCAACAGGAAAGGCAGCCGAGAGCAGCATCGCAGCAACAATCCCCATTAATTACAGTCAGAGCTATATCTAAAAATCCTGATGAGGGATACAAAGGCCTAAGTCTACAGAAGAGATTTCATTACTCGTTCCTCTCCTTACCTTTTCTGTGTTTGGTAAAGAAAAGGAACAAAGGAGGAACCCTACTGATTGAAAACTAGCAGAACAGTGAAACAACAGGACACAACTGATCGCTCATGCATGGCTGGGATTAGGATAAAAGTAGAAAGAGCATGGAGAAGAAAGCACACAACAAAAGAAACAGGGGACTGACAAACTTTTTTCTTTTTCTTTTGTGGTGAAAAGGATGGAATGAAAGGTCTGGTCATATGAAAAGATAGAGAGAGAACGATTACCAAACAGAGGCGGTCCTTTTTAGCCTCTGTACGCCTCCACTCTCGTTCCTTTTAACCAGCTACATGAAAGATGAAGCTCAAGTCTCTGGTGGCCAATATGAGACAAACATACCAGATAAAAATTAATTGTTTATCATGATATTAGATATTAATTCATTCATTATTTGTTTTAAGACTAGGCGCCAGATATCTTCAATGTGAATTTCTGAGAGCACAATAATGGAACATTGTGATTCCCATTGACCAACTGGCTTGTGAAAGTTGTTCATTACACACAAACTAACAAGACAGCACTCTTTTCAGCCCCTGCCTTCACTAAGTGGAGATCATCAAACAATACTTTGAGTACCTTCCCTGCCTTTGGCCTCAGTTCAAATCGTATTCTATTCTTTATTTATCTCCCCCGACAAAAAAAAAGAGGGAAAGGCAAGTGATTAGAATATCTGTCTTTGACTTCTTCTCATTTAAGGGGGTATTTGTGAATGTGGGGAGGTGATGGCTACGCCTCTGTTTCGGCTCGTTTTGAGTGGTACGCCACTCATCCTCCCTCAGTTTGGACTAAGGGGACTCACCCTTGGAGGGGTGGGGGGCATAGTTAACTTGTCTGGAGGTGAATAAGGTCACGATGTGAGTGTGAAGAGGAGCACAGGCTTCTTAGATAGAGGATAAAGAATTAACAGCCACTGTGTGGATGATAGCGAAGACTTAACTCACAACTGAACACCTCCAATGTTTGCATCCAAAGTAAAAGGGTTGATTATGTACACCAACTGAATCCGGCACTTCTCCCTTTAGATAAGATGGTTTATTGAACCATAACTGATGAATTAATGTGTTCATCGATTGGGGAAAAGAGTAGATTGATTATTCATGTTGAATCGTCGAAGAAAAATCACATGCTACATCGCAATTCATAATTAAAGTATTTTCCCAGGGGATGTATTTAAAGTAATCTGATATGATGTAAGAGCATCATTCAAGTTTTTCAGAGGAGCTAACTGATTAAATATCCATTGTGTTTTGTGCACATTGGCTTTGCTTCCAAATTTGTTTGTGTTCCCACAGACTCCAAAGATTTGCGTGTAAAAATAATAACTATTCTTCTGATCATATTAATTCAAGTGGTAACCCTTCCCTTTAACACAAACTGGGCTTACATTTGATGAAGGCGACAAAATACAGAAATTACCATAAAGCATTATTATTACACCTATTAAGCAAATGTTTCATTTGTATATGGTATACATTGTTTGCCTAAAATTCTTTAAGAAAAGTACAGTATGTTATCATACAGAGTAGGGGTGTTGAGATATACTGCTGTTGACATAGCTGTAATATTTACAAATAAAATATTGATTATTATGATATTATGTAAATACTATGTAAATAATCCAGTGGCTCTTAAATCATTTAATTTATACAGTTATGCAAACAGATTCTCACCTTCTCCCTAAACTTTTTTTCGAGTGCAATTCATTTGCGAGACAAAACACACAATAGACAAACTTTAAGATTTTTGTTTTTCACATTTTTCGTAGATAATGCAATAAAATCGTTGTCATGAATTGTTGTGGGCAAGAAAATCATGTAGTGAAATGTGTTATGGTGACAGCACTGGTACTTGTGTTTGAAGTGGGTAAACTCTAACTCTCTGTTAAATCTTTTATGAACCAACTGTTAAAAAACTTGCATAACAGAAAACCGAATACACTTAATTGGGAATGGGAGGGGTAGTGCTGCTTAAAAAGTTCTGTCAGCACCAATCACGGAAGAAAATCTATTGTTTTTAACAATGTCGAAGTCTCTGAGACCCCAAACAGAAGTACTGCGTCATTTTCTGTAACGGACTTTCCAAAACATTTCATCGGTTCAAAATCAAGTTTATGAGCAATTCTCAGATAATTAGGAACTGTCATGAAGTATTAAGCTGATGTGTTTTTTGAGCTGTGGCCGAGGGCCCGAGGGATCCAGGACCCAAAACAAAACAAGAGGGTTAACATAACTTAAAGCCTAGATAAACTCCGAATCCAGATAAAGTAACTGCAGAAGCAATGTGTTAGAATGGACATGGGTTAATAAAATGTTATTAAATGTTATAAACTGTAGAATGTTGAATTGTATTCAGAGAGCAGTGCAAAATCAAAAGTGTCCCTTTTCTGTAAATGTATTTATAAAATCTTTATTGAATTGATCAGGACAATGGCAAAAACTAAGAAAACAAAACCGAGACTGGAAATAACTAGAACTGTCCTTTAATATTGTAAGTATCTCTTGTGAGCATTGATGGATGCGGAATAATCCAACAATAGCGGAGAACTAAAACTCAGTTTGATAGATATTGTGTGCTGCATCACATCAGTGACTCTCTGGAGCGCTTAGAAATCCCAGAAATACAGTTCGGCATAAATGAGAGCGATGAGTTTCTAAGTGGTTGCTGAGAGAAAATAGTCTGTCTCACTGGCCAACTGTGCATGCACCAGAAAAAAATACACACAACCGTATGAAAGCTGTATGTGGTTTGTATCTGCAAATAATAACTACAGGCTCACACTCTGAGACATTTACAAACAGAAAAACATCCTAATCTGAGTATCTTTTGTCAGCTTGACAATGCCATTTTGTTTTGAGTAAAGACTTGTTTTGTCCAGTTTCTCTATCTGACTTCTGCAACTGTAAAATGAACACTTGATTTACGCGACACAAAATAATGAATCCACTCAATGACCATCTTTTCCCTATACATTTTCTGGATTATCTACCAGTAAAGAAGTAGACTTTCCATTTATTCCTCAGAATGTCTTTTTCCCAGAAAAGGCAGTCTTGACAAAACACTTTGTGCTGATGGTGTACGACAAACATGCAGCGTTAAACTAGCAAGCAACCCAAAAGTGACTACAACCAGAGATAAATTGAAATGCATGCTCAAGTGTCTGACTTCTTCGATAAAATAAACTTAACTAGAATCCATACTAAGCCCTTATCATGTATTAACCAGCAACAATAACCTGTGCAAACACGCACAGATGTTTGTTATGCATGTGCAGACACACAAACAACGATCAAAACAGGCCGACACTGTCACATGTTATTCATATGTTTGCTTAAGTGCTGCAATCTCTTTTGAGGAAGCGCTCGCTATTATCCTGAAATATAAACCACGCATGTCGTCAAAGTGGCTTTCTGGAAAACAATAGTGTCTGTCCTCGAACGCAGGGGTCTACGGGGGGGTTTTCCGTGCCACCCCCGATTCCCTCGCATCTAGTAGATGGCTCCTCTAATCGCCATGACTGGCTGACCTTTAGGCCGGTCCCCTTCTGGGATTTACAGCTTTCACTGGCTTGACCTTTGCCACTCAACACTCCTACAGACACTCCCTTCACGTGGACGCAGCCCCAAAGCTGGACAACAGCTACTGCGGACCGGTGTGTAGGCTGCTACTGCTACCTCGGCATGTCAAAACCTCTCTAGGTGGTATGATTCAGTCAGTGGTTCATTAACCCCCACCTCTGGCCAGCCCCTCTACCCCCTACTTCCATAAAGAAAGTTTCCCCTTTGGCCTGGAGCAAGGTAGACCTACTTAAAGCTCAGCCTAATGACGTGTGCCATGGTAGAAGAGGCTAAATGCCACCACCACATGTGGGGATGATTACAGGAAGTGGTGCAGAGTTGCAGGGGACCCCGGGACTTTGGGGTGGGTGTGGGGGACTCAGTTGGGGCACAGAGGCAGTGAATTCCCGAAGGCCATTGTATTGGGCAACTCAGCACAAGCCCCATCCTGGCCAGGTCACGCAAATTTAGGACCCAGTGAAATTTAGGTCCGATGGGGGGTCGTGCTCTCTTAATCTTTAATTAAACAGCCCTCACACTTTTCCTCAGAAGATTTAAAAACAAAACAAAAAATATCAGTGGTCTTCTTCTAATGGTTGTACATGTCGCGGGGCGACACTGCAGTTTTGGGGCTTTTGAATAAAACCCGGCGGGCTCAGTCTCAGGTCGAACTTCTTAATCTACAACACTACTCAGCATAACACTCCCCTCTCAGAAACACAGTAGCTAAAGAAATACAGCATTTCCTCTTTGGGGGGCAGTTAATCACCCCTGAGCAAACGTGTGTACTGGAGCGTGAAGGCACCATTTCTCGCACACTTCACAATGAACCTTGTTTTAGGCCGCTGCTCCACCCTGCCACACCGGCCAACACAGCCAAACCAGAGATTGCTTTTCTGTTTTTGAAAAAAAATGTCCTAGGTCAGATTATGATGAAACGATAACAATAATAGGTTTGCCCTTAGCCCAGCAAACTGTTTTAACAAGCCAGAGGAGCAACTTCATCAGCTTTTATTTAGACTTGCCAGAGTGAAGCTCACTCTTCCCACTTCTCAGTCTGTAAGACTTCAAAGGTCACAAGTTATTATTTATTGCCTTGTTTGACTGGGGCTTATGAAATCCCCGATGCCTCGATTGAGCAAGTTGGTAACCTCCTACCCAATGAAGTGGGCTTTTCTCTCCTTTCTCACAGACAAACAAAAACAAAACAACAAAGAGAGGCGGTACATAAAGGAGCTTTGGTCAGATGGGTCACATGCTGTCCATTGAGTCTCCAGTCCATCAAGACCATTCAGCAGGCTCTATAAAACCGGCAGGCTGCTTAAATACCTGACAGTGAGAAAAGAAACAAAAACAAAGAGAAAGAGGGGGAACAACAGATAAAATAAATAAGACAGCCCCTGTGACTGATGTGTATAGATGGTGCCGGAGAGTCACTGACAATTCAAGAAATGTGGCTGTAGCCACAAAAGGCGGCTGGAAAATACTGAAGGAGCTTGCTGGGCACATTTTTTAGGCCTTTCCCACTTGGACCCCCTTTTGAGTCTTTGTCTGTGCTCTAGGTCCATGAGAAAAGTCAATCACAGACACTTGGCTGTAGATTTGTGGTTTTCCTTTCCTTATAGCAGTTACATCCCCGGTATTAAGCCATAACCAAGATACGCTGTTTGCCTAACTAAGTAAAGATGGGGATCTCTATTCCAGTGAAAAATACTATTCAAAGAAATAGTACAAATACAGTGCTTTCCTGTCATACCCTGATTAAGATGTTACTCATATGTTAGCCTGAAAATATGGCAACATCAAAAGATGAGTGGAGAAGAAAGATAAATACTGGGCAGTGATTAAAATCCATATTTATGCAGCCCAATTTTCCTTGCGAGGGAATTCAATGTGTTGGTTAGCTGGCTCCATTTGATCTGTGCAGAGAAAAGAGATGTCTGAACCTCGGGGGCCTGTGATCCCAGGCTAATGCATGGGCAAAAACAGTCAATTATATTGTAAATTATGGGGAGAGGGGCGTCAAAATGTTTGAACGCCACCGTTATTTTTTTTCATAGATTAAAAAAAGTCTTTGGAACACACAAAAAAATGTGAAAATAAACAGGTTGGATCAGCGAGCATTTGGGGAATCAGATTTATCAACACTGACATTTAATTATAGCGAAGTAATCGCACAGTTTGTGCAACAGAGCAGCTCTACTCAGGCAGACAAACAACAACAAAAAATGACATGACCTTAAAATACCTCTTAAACCTCACACAGCACACAACAATGACATAGGAATCCTCTCAGAGACTGTAAAGAAGGAAGTTTACATCAATGCCGCTCTACTTCTATGTCTGTCTGTTTTCCTGTCACAAAGAATAGGCTAAACAGTAAGATGTTGTTTAGATCTTTTACTTCCCAATTCCAGTCAAGTAATCCACCGTAGCGTCGCCCCCCCCCCCCCCCCCCCCCCCCCCCCCCCCCCCTCCCACACACACACACACACACACACACACACACACACACACACACACACACTTTAACATAGCCTTTTAAGAATTCAAGCTCCTCCACAACTCTGAGCAAAGATTTCACAGCCTGCAAAATAACAGTAGTGGCAAAGTTTACTCTTTATTTGAATAGGAAATGTTTTCATGTTCAAGCCCAGGAATAAGTGTATAATTTCCCCAATGCCCCATTTTCTTGCAGTGTTTGCTATAAATCAGAGTGTATGTGCCCTTGGGCTGTGTGGTGTGGGGAGCATTTACACTGTGTTTCAGGCTGAAATCCAGCTCAGCCGATGTCTGTAACCTTGTGTTCATTCTGACCCTGCAGATATCCTGTAAATCGCAAATATTAACTTAATGCTGTAAACCAGTCCGCAGGCCTTTACACTGTTTTGATCTGCATAAT
The DNA here is from genome assembly GCA_016806645.1 of Ophiodon elongatus. Lineage (NCBI taxonomy): Eukaryota > Metazoa > Chordata > Actinopteri > Perciformes > Hexagrammidae > Ophiodon > Ophiodon elongatus. The sequence goes on from JACSYO010000469.1 coordinate 583,899, forward strand.
CTGATCCTCCAATTCAGACTGAGACATATTTTCCATTGCAGTATCATCCCTTTACAGCGGGACCAAAAAACACTTCATCAATACTGTGCATGTTTTATGTTCGCTTTCATATTGATTGACAAATGTTTGCTTAAAGCAATAAAACGATCAATCTCCGCAGTTATTGAAATGAATCACATTCTTCATGTTATATTCAAACATGTTACTGAGAACCAGGCCTTAGATTCTAATCATTGACATTTTAAAACAAAGTGATGCTTGACAGAATGCTAACAAACTAAATAAAACTAAACTAAACTCAAGAAAAATAGCATGAAAAGATATACTGCAAAGTCCATCTATTCTGGCAAATGATGATGTGTTCATACTTTGATGGAGCTATATTGATTCCCTCTTTCTGGTTTTCTTCACACATGCGTTCCACAATTGCAATTCCACTTTGTCCCTGTGACCAGTGGGCAAAAACTAAACACCAGTTAATTCTCTGCTTGAAATGGCAAATACACGAGTAATCATCTGTCGTAATCTTGGCAATGTTTCCCAGTAATGGAATAGATATTATGTTATTTCTTGCATGATGAGATGTGGTCGGCTCCCTCTTTGATCTCGTGCACTCGCCAGGAAGAGGTGTATTAAAAGCTTTTTGAAATCAAAATAAATCTTGAATTGTTTTTTAGCGGGGCGCTTGAATACAAAAATTAGCTTTATGCTAAATATCAGGGGCACACAGTGCAATACAGTGCACACAGTGCAATACCAACAGCTGTCTCTTCATACTCATATAACCTGGATCTCTCAAATGCAGTGCTAGCCAGCCAGGTGCAGTTTTATTAAGGGATCACGTGTAACCTGAAAATCCACACTTTTAGGTTATGCTTTTACATGTGCTCAGAGATCACAGTCTATAAAATAATAAGCATGTCTTTGGTCATATTGCTGTGTGGTCAGAGGAAAGATGAGGGCTCCTTTTAGTGCAGGGCTGAAGGCGGGGGGGGTGGCTATTTGAAGTGAGCGCAGAGAGCTGGGTTTGATTGGATAAATCTAGGGCTTCACAGAGGAGCTGCCCCTGGTACAGGAGAGGGAGAGTCGATTTTTTTTCTTTTTCCTGTGGCATTTTTCCCCATGCAAGAAAAAAAGATGGGCACTGGAGCTTGGCTGGAACGTGATCATAGGCCAGCACCAGACCAGAGAGCTCCCCATTAAGGTTTTGGGTTATAAACAGCATCTGTTTCAAATAGGGCTAAGACTAGAGGAGCACTCGCTCCCTCTTTCCCTCTGCCTGTACCACAGATCTGGCACAAACTATCAAGTCTCTTTTCTCTCCCCTTGCGTCTCCCATCTCATCTCATCTCATTGCGTCTCTATTCTCCCTCCTCTTTAGAGTTTTATACGCCTCCTGCTCATTATGGCCATAAAAGAAAAGGATTTATTTAGTGTAAAAAAAAAGCATGCATAGGCGTGCTAGTTTGCGTTTGGTGCCATAACTTTAACGTGCAGTGCTGCCTGCTGCTTGCAGAGCCACAGTGTCAACGAAAAACACAAAATCAACAGTTTTCTTTGCTGTTTTCTGTAACCTTGTCATTGTAATCCCTTTAAGCACAAAAAGAAGAGTAATGCGAGCACAATTGGAAATGACATATGGACCGGTGAGGAAAATATTCCTGACAGGTTTTCTTTTTTTAAATCTTAGGTAATAAATAGCCTGATATTACAGTGTTACCAGCTTTTCAATTGTCTTAAACTGAAAACCGTCTGCCAGCTGAGGCTGCTTCTCTTAGAAAGACTCTCTAAGAGGCTGTGTGCCGCCCTCTACTGGACACAATATTCAATTATGTTTGTCACTGCTGTGAGATTTCACTTCATGGACATCAAGTAGAGTGACTCGAATAAAGACATCATGATATCCTTCCATAAATTGTTTGATTTATTGATTCATATTTAATTCACATGTATGGCATGTATGTTGGTAATTTACAAACAATTTCAGGTGACAGAACAGCATCTTTGTGTGAAGTGTGATGCATCCACCTTAGCATATTATAAAGCTTGCGAGGAGCTCAAGTAGCTTCTGCTCAGAGTAAACAGGAAGTGTGTTATATTTACACCAAAACCCCAGTAATCCTTTCTCTGTGGACTGGTATCATTAGGGGCTAGCATGAGAGTGTTCTTGGCAAGTTGCCTCTTCAAATAACAGCTATTAGGGGGCTGCATCTTGTTTTTATCCAACACCAACGGACATGCAAGTCTTTCTCCAGAAAAAATGCCTGAGCCAATTCAATTATTTGGACATTCAGATTAACTGAAATAGAGAGGAAAAAATAGGCACTTTATTTAAATCCAGTGTACTTTTTGTTGGTAAGTGATAAGATGACTGATTTCAAGTTGAAAGGCTGAGGAGAGGGTGGAGGTAGGTCTTTGTTCCCAGCTTGCTGAGTGTGTGCGCAGAGCTCTAAGCTACACCTATTTGAACACTATGTATTAAAGTTTATAGCAGCTCGAGGCCCCTGGAGGGAGAGAGGGAGGGAGAAGTAAAGAGTTTCCAGAAAAGAGAAGTCACAGCTTTGTCTATTCAGAAATGACATGACACAAAGTTGCTGCTTTGTTCTTCGCCTGACAGCTGAGCTGCAATAGGAAATTTGTGTGTGGGGAGGGGGTGGGGGGGGGGGGGGGGGGAGTACGTATGTACACTCAGCCACTCTCTGTCTGACACCCATGTCAAAATAAGCCCTTGCAAAACACATTATTACCTCGTAAATTTCCTTCAAATCAGCGAAGGAAAGAAAAATGAAAGCATGTCAAACGGTCCACTCAATGATTTAAGGGGCTTTCTGATGAGACAGGTCTGCTACAGTGTAATAGATTGGCCGTGCTGCTTTGCACAAAAGGTTGGGTGAGGACCGGCTTACACTATCACCGGACACTGTCTGGACTGAGTCTGACCAACAGATGGTCACCTGGATTAATAGAGTCAATTAATTCATCCCATTATGTAATTAAGGAGGGAGTTGGATGAGCAGAGAGGGTCAGGCTTGGCTTCCTAAGATGTTAAGCATCTGATTTATCTCCTAAAAAAAGCAAACTGGCAGCAGATATCTATCAAACAGCACCACGGTGTGGAAAACAACCGTTCAAAACATGGGCAAAAGCAAGTTGGGGGGAGCCACACCTTAATTTTCTTTCTCCTACTTTGCTCGTATCTGTCATCAGACCGAAGATGGAATGAGCTATGAGTCCATGTTTGGTCAAAAAACATTACAAGAGTCACTTGAGAAAGAGGTAGGCTCTTTTTTTTTGCCACATCCTCACCCTCAGAGGAGTCCTGTCAAGCAGGGTGTTGTCGTAAATAGATTTGATGTCAACAATGACAAATTAAAACGGACAAATATGCAGTTTTCTATATCTTTTCGTGACGTTACACTTCATTCAATGCATTACTTTATAACCTAAACAGTAGATGTCTAGAACAAAGTAGGATTAATTGTAATCACATTATGCCTTTTTGCAGTGACCCCGGTTTCTCCACTGGAGGGTGCTCCAGTGTTGCAGCAGCTCTCTGATCCACTCAGCTGCATACATTGGCTTGCTGTGAGTTGCAGAGTGGATCTGAGGAGAAAAAAGCATTTTGAGTGCAGAGCTGACGAAATGTTGGATCACAGTGTGGAAAGGGACGACATGAAAGTGTTGATGTCCTACTGTTCACGTCCTGCCTTCCTTCCCTGAAATCTGTGAGCACATGCATTACATCTGGATTCAGACAGAATTAAGTAATCCTCATTATGTGGCATCCTGTGTTATTGCAATTGCTTTTTCAAGTGTGCGCAAGTCTGTCCATGCGGTACCGTTTGCATTACTGTATAATAAATGCTGTATTTACTCACCTGGAAAGATGTATGATGAGCATCAGTGCTGCAATAGTCGGTGTGAGTGATTTCCTGTCAGGATCAATGCATACGATCTTCAGCAGTCACCACACGCCTCATGTTTCAATTATAAACCTTACTTCTTTAATGAAAGCTCCCTAACAACATGTGTTCTGCGATAGAAGATGAAAGCAAAAGAAGAAGAACATTCACAAAGGGAATAAAATTGTATCTGCTGTATCTTTATGTCACTCATCAGAGTTGTTGTCTGTGTTAATTTGGCGAAAGGGGCAACGACTTAGAATAGCAGGAAACCTCTCAAATAGGGACTTTGGCTAGACACTTCTCAGTAGGGAGCACGGTCAGTGGGGGGTATGTCCAGCAGAAGTCCTTCTGTGTCACACACACACACACACACACACACACACACACACACACACAAGTATCAAGTATTTTGTAATAGCAGCTACTCCTATTAATTACCACTGTATAATCTCCCAGGGTTTTCACACATATCAAGAGCTGGCCCTGTGCTCATTTAATTTAATGGAGGTTACTACGAGAGGATAAGGGGCAGGACAGTTAAGCTGATCTCTCTTGCCCCCCCCCCCCCCCCTACCCCCACCCCCTCTTCTCCCTCCCTACCCGCCTCAGCATACCATTGAAAAAAGAGGATGCTGTCTAAGACACGACTAATCTTGGCACACACTCTTAGTCTAGCCTGCTTGCAAACTGTTAAATGTCTAAGAACAATGTTGTTGTCTGAATCTCCACTGAGCCTCTTTGTTTTTGCCCTAAAAGACGAACGTTTGGGACCTGGTGGATTACACTGCCTGTTTATGTGGAGCCTTGAGGTCTGAGTGATGGAGGGAAATAGGGTGTGTCTCACTGCCCTTTGCTGGATTGCATTTGGTACATCAAAGAGCCTTACCTTCTGTGTGCTTATCTAAGAGCAAAGCTATCCAGTATGGAGTTTAGATCTCACTGGGGTGCATGGGGAAATAATGTTAGTGCTGCATACGTTAGAGGTTAGAAGAGAGGAGAGGAGACAAGGTGCCAATGAGGTGACACCAAATTTACACTATATTTTTAGCTTCCACCGTTCTGTGAGATGCTGTAATTAAACATTTCAAACTTCACTTGGCACTTAACATTCTTTAAATAGAAACTTAACTACAGAGTGAAAAAGCTTTTACCCAACCTAAGTGGAACAGTTGAAAGACAAACCTGTCTCCCGGTTTGTTTTGATCCTAGTGAGATGTGACAGCTAGGTGGTGTGAGTAGAGACGTGTCTTTCAGATGCCAACTCTGCGTTGATCCCGTGTCTTACTATGCAAATATAACCTGCACCAGGTGAGATCAGACACCTCGCATTGTGTCTTATATTTACCAGCTGATATTAAGTTGTTTTCTACATTTCTATACCTAAACAGTCAAACACATAGTTGTACACTTCTTCTTTAAATTCCCGAAGATGTCACACATCTCCTTTTGATTGCATTGTCAAGGGTGTTTCTCCATAAATCAGTTCCTTGTTCTTCTCAGCAGATGGCAGCATTGCACATTAAATGCAACCCACGGAAAGAGGAACAAAAAACAGTAACATGTCACAGGGTGCATAATTAATTCCATCTACCTCCTTGATGTATTTTTATCTACAGCATTTTTGTTGTCATCAGGCAACAAATGGCACAGGTTCTTTTGTGGCAGCCACATAATTTTTCACACTCACGTAACAATGACAGAATGCAAGAGAACATGTTTTGACGTGAGTCTCATGGGATTGTTGCACCTCTGTCCCCTTCATCATCTCACTGCACGAATGTCTTATGGAGAAATGACTGCAAATAAACAAGCTGAAACATTTATGTAAAATGTATCAATATTTTTAAAAAAGAAGTGCAGATGTGTTTGAGGTTCCCTGCTGCACAGAGAACAACAGCAACATTGTTGTTGGTGTATCTTAGTCAGTTGTCAAGTCGCGTATTATCTTCTGCCTTGAACTGAACAGAGTAGTAGTTGAGGGTTGAGCTCTAAAGCCACATAGTCCTGAAGAGCCTTTATTGCTCTTGTGTCTTAAAACACAGAGCCGGTTATTGACTCTTCTGTGTGAATGCATCCGCCTTACAGGCCGTAACTCCACAGGGAACATTTCCACATGTGAGGGCTAACCTCTGGAGCCACTTTGTCAAAGCACTAATACATGCTGTGGCCGGCTGTCTGCGGACGACTAATGCACCAAAAAGGAAATAGGGGGTCGAGCAAAATCAGGAAGTTGGTGCAGAAAAGAGATGATGCGATGTTGCTGAGGCGGAGGAGGACTGGAGCACTGAGCCAGTAGAGGAGGTATGGAGCTGTTAAGAGAAACATGACCCCAGGGCATTTTCCTACTGCAGAGAACTGTGTAAAGTGAGATTAGCTGGACCACAGGGGGCATTAACACTGGAGTTTGTAGTATCAGTGGATGATTGACTAAGGTTAAGACCAGAGAATATCTCAAGATAAGATGGGCTGAATGTGGACAGCCAGGTATAGTACAACTTAAGAGACATGAGTCATCTCAGATAACCTCTGGAAGCAGCTTTTTGTTCTTCAGGATTCCTAATATGAACGTTTGTCGCTCTTTGAAGATCAAACTAGTCATATTCGTGGATATTACTGCTCTTACAAAGGTTAAATTATTCAAAACTTGGTTAACTTTTGAGTAAATCTAAAATTGCTCTTCCGGAAGAGACAGGTAACTCAGCTGATGCCTGCTTTTAGCTACAATACAGATCGCTCGTTTTTCTTTTCCGTATAAGCACTACTTCAATTTTCCACTCATCTACTACTGTGCACATGCATAAATGCCCAAATGACACTTGCACACATGGCTTGCTGCTGGCAAGGAGAGCAGTAAGGATTCAGTCTGCCATGCAAAGTTAACCGCAAACGACAGGGCTTTGAGCATCACCTGCATGTACGCTGTCTTCATTTCTCCTGTGTCACAATTCATTTTGTCCGGGAGGAAGATGAAAAGTACTGTAGCATCAAACGCACTGCACCTCTCCAGTAACTCACCCACCCACTGTGGACAGTTGGAGGATTGAACTGCACTCCTTTTAAAAAGACATTTTCCCACACAAGACTCAGAACTTCTATCTTCTCGGACAAAAGCCTTGACAAAGGAAGACAGCGTTGTTTCATTACTGCTCTTCTCTTTCTCCATCATTGTCAACTGTCTGCGGATGTAGTCTTGACCCGTTGCCCTGGCCTTGGCCCACTTTCTTTTCTACCTGATCTGTTCTACATCCGTGCCGTTAAACTGACTGGTTTTCTTCATATTGAGCTGTCAAAGATGAGCGTTTGATCACGAGGCATGATGGGCCCTCAGACATATCCCTGATTGATCCTCATGACCAACATAATTTAGAAGAAGGTGTAGACTGCTTTCAGGTTTCTAAAATATATATCTTTATCCGCAGCCTAACATCCAACGCTGTCAGCCTCCACAGACCCGGCATGCTGTGATTGCATAACCATAATCTGAATATAGGAGAGAAGACAGGAAGGAACAGACACACTGTACTGATGATAATTATCAAGCACTCCATACTGGCTCTGTAGCCTGGCCTCTGATAATACTGGCTGTACAAAAGATCAAAGGCTCAAGCTTCAAATTCAGATTTCTTTAGATTCTTGGTGAATAGTTATCTCTTTTGAGGGTGACACTAATACTAAAAAGAGTCTCCACCAATCGAAGGACGCATCTCTGCAGAATTTGTAATGGCTTTTTTAATAATTGCTCATCTATTGCTAATCATTATGTAATCTGACTGCACTGTCCGTAAATTTCACACAGTTGTACTTAAATAAAGCAAAGACAGCATTGAGATGTGACCTTAACCATCTAAGAGGAAGTCTCCTGATGAACCAAACAAATATTATCAAGCCTTAGCTACGCATATTTAAAAGAGGAGGCGCACTATTGATTTCCTGGCATGAGTTTTCTCATTTCTTTGACGAGCAGTGGTGCATTTTTGTTTACTCTCTATTGATTGATGACAATAACTTCCCCATCTAGCTTAGCCACCTGTCATTTGGCTGGAGTAAAAAGGAGCTGCTGTGGGAGAGAATTTGTCATGCTTTTTGTGAAAATGCCCAATGTTTATACTTTGTGAACAAATGTGAATACAAGCTACTTAAAGTGAGTTTGTTCCATGCTCCAGAGCCAAATGCAGATAAACTTCATGCTTTTAGAGTTTTACACAGAGCAGAGTTTATGACACACTTGCCCCTCCAGGAGTCGTGTTTATAGGCCTAACTGTGTCTGATTGTTATGTTGTGTCCTCTTGGGAGCCGTAAGTTTGGGGTTAAGTGCTGTCAGAGGTTAGGTTAGGGTTAAGGCCATGGGTGACATGACTAGGCTTGTAAATCACATGAAGGAAGCAATGAGACAGAGAGTGAATGCCAATCTGTGTGGAAGGAAGTCAAGCATTTTATGCCTCCTCTGCTAAGTGTAAAACTCTGCGACCAAAGGCCTAGCGGTGCTGCAACAGCTTAGGAGGCCGGATGGAGGGAGAAGAGAGAACGACCGGCCTCTGATGTGTCACTGAGGAGCGGACAGCACTGACACAGACCCCCGGTACGTCCCCTGAGAAACTTAAAAGGCCTCTAAATCAGCTACAGTGCCATTAATCTCCATCTATAAAGCTGCAGCTACGGTAGTTTACTTGAACAGAGAGTTGCTTCTTTTTTAAAGTCAACAAGTGTGAGGTTAAATCAAAGCCAAACTTGAACATGTAAATACTTTACAGTAATTTCACATACAATTACAGATGCAATGCTTGAGCAAATGCAGATTGGAAATAACATCAAATAAATACATTCCAAAAACATGGACTATTTGATCAAGGCTATACGTGGTGACTATGACTGGTGCTGGCTGCAATACAACCCTATTGAGCTCCACTCCGTCCTGCCTCGTATCCAGCGGTTGAAGGTGGGTGCCTTCTAATTGTTCGATTTTGTATATGTTTGTGGTGGCAGTAGTGTTGACACAGAATATTTCTGTAGTTGCCTCTCTGCCGACGGTCAACTGTAACCATTGGCAACCTTGTTCTAAATACATTTTACACTCTGTGCAAAGGTAAAGCAGGTAAAGACATAAAGGACGTAAGTCTGTACTGGTAACTGTAACTAATTAATTAATAACATGCGGAAATAACACATCAATTTGTTACTTTTATTTAGTAACTGTCACCAATTTGGTTTAAAACTAAAAAAGAAATGCAGTAATAGAGAGAAATTGCTTCCACATTTCGACTTATTAGATTTAGCAAAACGTGGTGGAGAAGATCAGAAGGTTTCAGGTCATCCACATGATGTTGTGTTATTCTGTCGCACGGACAAATTTGAACAGTTTGACTAATCCATAAAAGGTAGAGGTAAACTCTCAGTTTATTATCTAGAACACCGTGGTGACTTTTAGGTAATACAAACTTTCAAAATGACACTTTCTTTCTTGCTACAGTTCTGTAAACGGAGTCTTTGTGTCTGTCTAGCTCTTTGACTGTCGATACATTTTCTGTTAGACCACGCCCATTCCTCATTCTCCCTCTCTCCCCTCCATCCCTCCATCCTCTGTGCTGCCTGATCCTCCCACAGGATCAGGCTCCTTCTCAGTGTCTCCAACGGTGGCTCCACAGCTCCTGTGCCTGATGTCCCGGGTGACATGAATTAATGATAACAGCAGAAGCTTCACAGACCAGGCTCATCCATTACATAACCCAGACAGGGCTGCTGCATCCACTCAGTTTTTGACACTATTGTACCGCACCTTCCACAGCTGACCCTTTCTGACCTCCTTTCTCATCCCCTCTGTGTTCGGCGCTGCACAACATATGGTGCAGTTGTTATGCAGCCATATGGTAAGTGTCACAAGCATTTGTCCATAACCTGTGCAGTGAAGGGTATGTTTTGAAAACAAAATGTGGCTAGTAGAGCACTGCAGTATGGAAAGAGATAACCTGATGTGATGACAGATGTTAAGGACTTTAGAGATGTTTCCCACACCAACTTTTCCCTCAAAGTAATAATCCAAATTTCCACAATCAGGATATACTAGTCTGCAGTTACAGAGAGGGAGGCTCAAATGCCACCAATTAAAGGGATACCAATCTGCGAGTCATCTCTCCAGTGCCATTAGACAGCAGAATGCTGTTGTGCATGATCATTAATAGAAATTAATCTGCCTCAACACCCCAGGGTGGCCTGAATGCCATGGGTCCCTCTGCACCTAGATGCAGCTTATTACACATGTAAGCCACACAGAAGATGGTAACTAGGCACTGAGCTCTTTTGTTGAAAAACTCAAAACCAAGCAATCTGGCAAATTCTTGATATTATCCAATCTTAGCTGTGTTTTCAGAGGTGATCACCACTGCATGAGATGTATTGTTCTACATGAAGTGGGAACAGAGTATTCTGAACTTTGCTCACCCTCAATATTTTGTATTTTATTTTAACTGCCGTGTACCTAATAAAATAACATGATGAACTAAGAATCCCCCCTTTGAAAAAATACTGTTTGTAAAGTGATGAGTATGCTTTATGGCAGCAATTGCTGAGGTTTCTGGTCTAACAGTTAAAATTAAGCTTTGTTTTCTCCATAAGGATTGTTTCTGTTTATCCTTCTTGGACATTCTGCACAATAACCTTATGAAATATTTAGTTACTTGCAAAATAACAAACCTAGAGTACAGTACATACTGCCTGTCTTTGTTTTTTTTTTAACTCTTTCCTTGTTCCTCACATGTTGTTCTTGTATTGTACTGCCCTTTTCTAGTCTTTCATATAATCAAAGCTCTTTAACACTACATATCATTATTCACCCATTCACACCCATTGACACACTGATGGCAGGGGCTACCATGCAAGGTGCCACCTGCCCATCACCTGCTCTAACTAACTATTCATACCCATTCATACACCGCCAGCACAGCCTACGGGAGCAATTAGGGATTACGTGTCTTGCCAAGGACACGTCAATATGGACTAACCAAACCGCCAATCTTTTGATTGAAGGATGACCCTGTTCTACCACTGAGCCATAGTCGCAATACACTTCACGATGTAAGTTGAATGGTACAGAATGGTGTTGTTGCCTCACAGATGATCCTACAGGAAACTGTGCTGTCTGCTAGAGAAAAAAGTATCAACACGCTGTCTAGAATTTCAGACTGTTCACTTCACTGTTTAGATTGTTAAAACAGCTTGTTCCAATGCTTGATTTGATTGTGTCACACCATCATGTATTTGTTTCTTTGTTTGCAAAAATGGCCCTTTCATCCTTCCTGTTATGCAGCTTCACGGTTAAAACTGTCATTAAAGCCGTGGAAAACCTGTGGTAGGCCATTACGATGTATTAGCTGTAACAATTCCATTTCCTCTCTTCCTGTGTGTAGTTATCACACTGTCAAATGCTCCAAACCTCTAATTATAGGCTGTTTGAATCATTGTCTCGAGACAAAGGCCTGGGCTGAAACAACTGAATTAAATTTACAAAACACAAAAGGTGTGTGCCAAATACAATTTTATTCTCAGGTTAATTTACTGTATATTGTTCCAAAACTGACAAAACCCAAATTGGGTAAAATGCCAAGTGGAATGCAGGCATGGACATAATAATAATGGTTTTTTTTCCCTCTTTCTTTTAGATATTAATCTCTTTCAGGACTATGTGCTGACAGTTCACATTTCAACTAGGTAATCTAAATCCAAAAGGTATAGTCTTTAAAATACACACTCACACAAATGCCAAAAAATGATCTTAATCACTTCTGACCTCTTCCATGATGGTAAGTCTGCACAGCTGTTAAAAAAAAAATAGGAAAAGCACAAAGGAGCACTATGGCTGTAATGGAAGTGTCATAAATAGTTCAGAGTAGTTTTCCTGCAGGCAGCAGCACACCTTGTAGCCTCTGAATTGCTGCTTGGCTTTACAGTGGGAACTCCTCCAGAATTACATAATGCACCAGCAGTGTGTATTGTTTGGTAATATGTGGCACACACTGTGAGTGGTGTGTGCATTGCATGGAATTAGTGTTCTCTCTCTTTCTCTCAATTTCGCTTGTTCTTACTTGTGTGTGTGTTTGTGTATGGGACAGTAAAAGAAGGTTATCTGGATTCATCTATCCAATAAATCCGGATTTGTGAAATAGATATTCGGACGCATGTGATCTTCACTCTAAATGTCATCTCTCTGTATGGGCAGACATTATAGAATCTAAGCTGATTAAGCTGTAGACAACAAAGCTGGAATGTAGCAGGGAGCTGCAGCTGGATGCTGAGCAGGAACACGACTGGTGAGCATGTAACCCTAAATCCCCTGTCTAAATATTTCCATTAAACAAGCCCTTATTAAGAAATCACTTGGGGAGGTGCCTTTGAATGTTTGCCTGAATGCTTATTGTAGAGTTGAATCACAGCTTAGCATGAAAGAAGTTAATTGAAAAGGAGAGGGTTGTTGGGAAACAGACTACATTGCGTGTCTGACGACTCACTGCTTCCCTCTCTTGTTGTTTGTGCCAGCACTTAATGGCCAGAAACAGCCATTGAGATGCTGCTGACATGCTGGAAAGGAGAAGAGTAATATGAAACCAGTCAAGTCAAATCTAATTTGATTTAAAATGACCAATCACCAAGACTTACTTTTGCAGTCTTGTTCAAACTTTGACCTCCGTACTAGGAGTTGTTGTGATGCAAGTCAGAGCCTCAAAATTTGCAGCAATGATGCTCTGCGTGTTGTCCTCTTTGTGAGCCGACTGGTGAAGAAAGGAGTTTTTGTATCTCTGGAACTTATTCACTATTGTCTGCTGTGATGCATGCATTTCACCAGAATGTTTTGAGTCTAAAGCATACAATGTATCGGTTGATCCATGCTCCAACCCTGCAAGTCATCACAAATACATCTCTTTTGCTAAGTAGGTGGGCTCACCTGGGACAGGGGACAAAGCTCAGACACCAAGAAGAAGCTTCAAGTTAAGTGGATGCTCCTTGACATTGACAGGAACAGATGGTTAGGGCATCTGATTGGGATGCCATCTGGATGTCAAACCCAGAACATGTTGGAATACACAGCCCACCTAGCCTGGGAATTCCTTGAGATCCTCCAGAAATCACTAGAAGTGAAAGACATCCAGGCTACTTTTTAATTCTGCTGCTACCTAAACCCAGACACAAAAAGGCAGTATTAGTTTGGTGGCAGCAGTAGCTGGAGGCGGCAATAGCTCAGTAGTCCGGACTTGACATAGGAATCAGTGGGTTAAGGTTCAAGTCCCCGCCAGGACCAAGTACAGAGTGTGGATTGGTAGCTAGAGAAGTGCCAGGTTTCCTCTTTGGCACTCCCGGGGTGCCCTTGAACAAAGCAGCGTATCATGAAACTGCTCCCCGGCCGATGTATAGTATAGCTGCCCACTTTTCCAGATGCAGCGGTTAAATTTCACTGTGCGATTTACATTCTAGAATAGACAGTGGTCTGTCATGAAATAGGTCGACATATCTAAATGAAAGGTACTCTAGTGCAGACATTTACCACAAGATCGTATTAATTGTAAGCATGTAAACACCTACGCCCTGATTTCTACTTTGCCTGGAAAACTGAGGTAAAGATAGCTCTGCATCAAATTGGTTCCTATAAGTCACGACTCCGGTAACTCTGTGATCAATACAACATGACTCATGGTTCAAGAGAAAGCTTGAGCAAAAACAGTGTACACTGAACTTCGTTATTTGAAACAAAAAACAAACAATCACTACAATTGTTCCCAGCTTTAAGAGCTGATTTCGAAGGACTGCCTGATAAATGAAAGAAAAGGGAAGTTAAAAAGAAATTGCCCATTTTCAAGTTAGCATTTCCCCCCCGAAACACTCGGGTCATTGATTTCCACATTAAGCAGACCTTTACACTAACATTGTTCCCAGACGCTGCTCAGAGAGCTTATTGATTGTGGTGGACAGCCAGACACCACAGATGCATCCTCAATCACCAATAGCAAAATTAAACATGTCCTTACGATAGCTGGGTATCTAATTGTAGTTTCAGTTTGGAGGAGCTATGAGCATTACCGAGAAGAGAAACAGAGAGAGAAACAGATAAGAAAGGCAGGTAGACCCTCTGGACTCACATTGCTAGATAATGAGCTGAACTCCTCCTGTACGCAGATATGGTACTGCAGTAATTCTGTGTAAATTAATGAATGGTATAAAATTATCCAATGATCTCATGTTAAGATGGTATAAAATAACGGACACAGGTATATTAACATCAGAGTCACATAGTATAAAATGCATCTTGGTTGTAATATAGACTTCTATCAGACATATGCATTATTATCAACATACAGAATATCATGACTGAAAAAAGAAATGTGAGGAGTCAACCACAGTCTCCATGACAGCGAGATTTGAAGGTGGGTGTTGAACCATTCACCAGGGACCGGCCCCCGCAGTGTGACCTTGATCAGTGGAATGAGAGGAACTAAGCTACTCGCCTCCGTTGCCTTGGACCTGAAGCCAGGCTCTGGGATACCCGCTCTTTTGCTCCAGGCTACAGCCTTCTCAAAGGCATATTAAGGCTTGGGTTGCTTTATTAAGGCATACATTCAACACACAATTACAGGCTTTTGCATGGTGTTTAGTGTGGAACGCAGAAGCCAGTGGGCAGATTGTGTGGGATTGGATCTGCATACTGTACTTGGCATTCTGTGTGTGAGCATGATGTGGTTGAAATTGCTCGAACATATAAAATATGCATTTATTTAGAAGTAGGTCATAAAATGTGAGAAATTTGACGGGCTTGCAGATGCGGATGTATTCACTACGTGTGTGTGTGTGTGTGCGTGTGCGTGTGTGTGTATATGTATGTATGTGTGTATAGGTGTATGTATGTATGTATGTATGTATGTATGAATGTACTGTATGTATTCACGGCATGCATGTACTATATGAGTGTATGTGTGTATATATGTGTGTATGTATGTATCTGTATCTTTTTCATTTCATTACACTGACAGAATGGTTAAAAACCCTGGTGAGAGTTGTACATATGACTGTGCATGAGTGTTGTTTTCTCTAGTAGGATGTCCAAATGACCTGCACTACTTATATTTTATGTGTATAGTATTAGAGACATTCGTTTGCATGTATTGCAGGGATCACTGTGGTTGTGAAGCACAGTCATGTATCTATACTGATCGGGAAAAGTGAGGGCGCATGCCGGCGGCCAGCCTCTTCTACCAAAGTGAGGTGATCGACAGGGGTGCGTTTCGGCCCCCTGTTGCGGCGCAGCAGGAGGGTATGTAAAGGTGAAGTTCTGGGTCTCAGGGCCCACAAAGCAGACCTCCCGGGGAGGGTAATCACCATGAGGCCA
Source organism: Ophiodon elongatus (assembly GCA_016806645.1). Lineage (NCBI taxonomy): Eukaryota > Metazoa > Chordata > Actinopteri > Perciformes > Hexagrammidae > Ophiodon > Ophiodon elongatus. The sequence continues at coordinate 599,169 of JACSYO010000469.1, forward strand.
GCAACAGTCAGCACAGCAGTGGCCCCTCGTCACAAAGACACTCTTCTCCAGAGACATGGCTGTGCCTTTGTGCTGCCCCACACTCTGAGTGTGTCCCACTCCAGGGGGCTTGAGAGGCACCACAGGGTGCCCATTAAACCATTAGGAGTGGAGGACAGCCCTGACAGTCCGATACACAAATACACACACACTCACACACACTTACATACAAATACACACAAGCCTATGAGATCCTAGACATGTACTGTACGTACACAAATGCTCTGAGATGACAAAAGCAAAGCATTGTTCACTTAAAATCGCTGTCAGCCATTTAGAGCTTGAATGGCAGGACAATCTGCCGATTCTGTTTGCTCACTCACTCACTTCCTTCACTCATTGACTCACTTACTGACTGACTAACTGGCTCACTCATGCGCTGCTTAAGTTCAATAGGTTATTGCCATGTCACCCTCGCACAAATGAAACAGACCGTAAAATGTTAAACACACTGTACAAGAGCATTGATTGTTAATACATAGCTAAGTGTAATATTTAAGTGCCTGATGGCCTGAGGTTCTGTAGGTGCTGTCTCTACAGTGAGGAGGAGTTCTGCATTTCATGCTCCTGCACCTCCTGCCTGATGGGAAAAGGTTGGAGTAGAGATGTCTCTGGTTGTGCTTTTTTTCTTCCTCGTTATTCTTGTTTTGAAAGTAATACATGGTAAAAAGCTATCTATACTGTTAATGAGTACAAGTACCAGTATTTTGGTCTGGTAGCCATGTCCGTATCAAACCAGTATGGAAGAAGTGAGCACACTCTTCATTGAGAAAACAAAATTCCGGGTAGTGAGACATGATTATGAATTTGAAAAACTTGCTTCCTGTTAGCCCAGATGTTCAGGATGCAATGACTCAGTGATGTATCAGCATCTAGTGATTGCAGTGTCTGGAGGCCCCTAACAAGAACAACAGTGGTAAACTCTGAACTAAAGTCAATCAAGAGATCTTAACATGGACGTTAGTGTGAAGAAGACTTGAATGTATCATTCACGGCGTTAGTTGCCTTAATGCAAACTGGCCAAGCCCAACACTGGAGAGATGTTTACTGAAACCAACATGTCTCTTGACATTAGGAAGAAGATGACGTGACGTTGTTTTCCCTCAGGCACTCAAATGAGAACCTACTGTATACCTAGTGCAAGCAGTGACCAATTGAAAATAGTAGTGAGCGCCAGGATCAGTTCATCAGTACAGTGCTTAAGGGCTGCTGGGACACACATTGGCCCTGTGAGCCATAGTGTTGGTTTGGCAGAGGAGGGTTCTGGCTTCATTTTCTGAGAGAGTAAAATGTTGGTTGCCATTAACAAGAGAGAGGGGGTGGATGTTGGTTTACACCAGTTCCAAATCTGCAGTAGAATCCATTGAAACAGTCGACGAAAGAAGCGTTGCAGTTCAAACTATGCTATGGTGCTTGGTATTGTGCTTTTTTATATCTGTCAGCCTTGACATCTTTGCCCTGAAGCTTAGCCTATAATTTCTCTTTAAAGCAAACTTAATTTTTTAGTTTTGAAATTCCTTGTTCAGATGTTTGAACTGAACACTGACACAGTTCTTAAAGGCGTCATAGTTCCTATTACAAAGCAACCTGCCTTCATGGTGTTGATTGTTGTTGCTATAGAATGTTAGAATGCATGCACTTTCTTCATCAGTCTTAAAAACTCTCCAATCTCTGCTGTTTTACAGCACGTCAGTGTAGCTGAGTCAGTCTAACACCTTCAGCCATTCAGTTCATTCATTCATCAGTTTCACCAAATATAAGATGCTTTGTGTTAATAAAATTAAAATATATCTTTGCTGTTCCCATTGGCTGAACGACCCCATGTACTGCACCTCCTGGTCGTGTCCTGATTTTTTTGGCTCTTATTATTTTTCTTTTATTGTGGTTGAATCATTGATACTACTCTCTTCCCTTAGTATCATTGCTACCTCTCAGTGGTCATTGACACATTCTTTTGTTCATGGATATTTGCAAACACAGATGGAAGGTTGTTTTGCTTAAATACGGTTCATATTTAATTCCATCCATGTAATAATATTACAGGATTAAGGGCATTTACAGTGTGAATCAGGATAAACAGTGCATCTTAATCCAAGAATGGCAAATCCAGATCCCTATTATTTTGATGATGAAACGGACAAATTTTACTGTATTAAAACAAGATGAGCATAATGGATACAGGAGGCACACCTGCCAAGCTGTGATGAATAACTTTAAATACATGCATTAGCTGTTGAAAATAACAGCAATATTTTTTTACAAGACACTGCCAAATCATAAGGACTACTAATAATTACCTCTGATTATCTCCTGTGCCATTTCATCATTGTTTTTCTTTTTCAAATTGAATTTTTGCCGAACGAAGGAAACCGGAAATTGAAACCGGAAATGGAATGCCGCAAATTGTGTCAAAGCACCTTTTTACAACGTCAAAGCTTCATACTGCTGTGAGCTGAAGGAAACGTTTTAATCAACACTGACTGGATATAAGACTATTTCAGGGTTATGCTTCCCCCTCAAAACACAGGTGTTTGTTTAAAGATATTCCATTTAATTAGCGTTATGTTATTAACGTTGACTGTTTCACTGCTCATTTGTACTAGCGTTAGTTACACCTGAACTATAGCGAACCAACTGTGGTTATGACTGTGGACAAATTTAATCAAGTGGATTTAAAAGTTACAAGACTTTGGAAGAAGGACTGTTAGGATGTTAGCTGCTGCTTTTCATCAGCAACAGCCGTGGAGGAAAGCTTGATAACACCGACGGAAAGAAAAGTGAAGGTGAACATTTGGAAACATACAGTTGGACTTATGACTGGGAGCTGAGGCCATTGTTACCACAACCTAGACCTAGTAAGTGCAAGTACTTTTTCTGTACCTTATATTCGTGAGCTTGTTATGTTTTGTTTTGTGCCATCACCGTATTATATTATGTCAGTTAAATTTGTTCCTGTGCAGCTATGTCCCTGCTGAGCTGTGGAGCTCGTTGCTTGTTGTTTATTTTGGCTGCCATTCATTCCCTCATTAATCCTGCGTCTGACTTCATATTTGTCCTGAAGATTCCCTAAAGCTAAATGTTAAGACTGCGATGTGGCAGTTGGGGAGGAAAGCCAGACTTTGTGGCAGAAAAAGTAAACATGGTCTGAATTTTGGCATGCACTGTCTCGTCACCCTGTTTGTTTCACTGCCAAGGACAGTGGCATAGTCCTGCGTTGTTTAGCCAGTAGGTTGTAGTGTTTATGACGTTTTTGGCATTTAATGTGCCATTGTGATGCTTATTGTTTTGCACTGAAATTACTCTTCCTATCGTAAATGAATATCATAGTGCACACATTGCCAGTGTATTTCTGTTGAACCTTTGACCGAGCTCTCTGCTGGTCATTGGATCTTGATGTTACGCGTCAATAAGGATGTATGGGTTTTACATATTCCATACTACTATAATCCATTCCTTTCAGTCATGTTTATGAGGCACATCAATAATTAAAGTGCTCAAAACATTAGAACGAAAGGGTGAGAGGCTGCTTCTGTAATTAAACTTTTATGGCTGTAAATTTCAGAAGCCTTTTACTGCATTTTTCAACATCCCTCACTCAGTCTGTAGTCACTCACATCCATACATAATTTGTTCTTTTGGTCTTTCTTTTGAACTTTGATTCAAATTGGTTTAGTTTTACTTGATACATTTGACATATTTTAAATAGAATTTAAATGCTGCAGTATGGTAATCAGATTGAATTGGCATTCCCGTTCGCTTCATTTTTCATGGAAGTTATATAATTAGAGAGGCAAATAACAACATTGATATTTTCTGTAATTGTTTAGTAAATATTGTGTACTGATTTCCATCTCAGAGTAGCATTCAGCGAAAGATGTGAGCTGGGTCTTTCAGCAAAAAGTGTCAAAGGGGCTCTGTTAGTAGTCATGAATAATGAAAGGTGTGGTTACTAATGCTGGGGTGAAGTGGCATGGCAGCATGCAATAGTCTTTAAAGACCACTGCTAGAGACTTTGTAAAATACCTAACTCACTCACACAGCAGCATTGAGATGTATTGCACGCAGTAGCGGGCCGTGCATTTTACACCTAGGCCTTCAGTGATGTCCTACACAGTCCTCCCTGAATGAATCCACCTCTTAATACCATCATTATGACGCCATGGCTCTAGAAACTATACATTTAGACAGAAGCGCATTATAACTAGGCGTTGCATCACCTTAACGTAGCGTAGTCCGTCTTGAAAATGGTGTTGTTTGTATTTCTGCGACCAAATCTATCTCTTCTCCTCCATCAGTCATTGTGGGTTAAAAAAATAACACAAAAACACCGCTTCTATATCTAGCTACACCAATTAATGCTAGCTCGTTCAGGTCGCCACAGGGTCATCAGGTTCAGGTTCAGGTTGCTAGCTCTGCTTCTCACCAGTGCTCATGCAATCAAAAGACGTGCCCGTGCTGACGTCATTGTACGCCTGCATGCTGGCCCTGGTGTCGCCAACTCGAAATCTGATTGGTTAACACCATAGTTTAGATTCTGTTAACTTTAAGCTACAGACGCCAGCACTGTTGATTCTGAAGGCCTCAGGGCAGATTTATTGGACCCTAGCAACACATGACGGCTGAAATCTGATTGGATAAAAGCTCTAACGTAAAGGCCAGCCCTCCGCTCTCGACCTGAGGCTGGAAGCAGCGCAACCAAGAGAAAAACTATGAAATGAAGAGAATAGGGGAATAATTTAATACATATTTGTGGAAAAAATATATAAAAATTTAATTTATATTCTGATGATGTTTAGGCCAGCAGAGAAGGCCTTGCTGGCCCTGACGGCCTGCTACTGATTGCACGTCTATCTGTTTTGGAAAAGGAATCCATCTTCAGTTGCTCTTCCTGAGGTTTCTTCTATTATTCCTGTTAGAGTTTTTTCCTTGTCCGAAGCGAGGGTCAAAAAGGCTACAATGATAATTTTCTACTAGTGCTGCACAACAAGCTTAAAACACACTCTATATTATGATTTTTACACCAATATTTTAAAGCATATTGACATGTAAGGTACTTTATTTGCTGGATTAGCCACAGACATTTCTGTGAGTGAGACCTTACTCATCCTCTGTGGTGAAAATGTGTTTCAGAAATGATTAGCTTCATCTATTTGACAACATCAGTTTTCTAAAAATTGGGAACACAAGACAATTTGAAATTCAAGAGCGACCATTATTTTAGTCTTGTGACAGTACTAAATAACTGAAATCATAAAGCACGTATGTTGACAGCTTAAAACCGTTATTTGCGTGTGATGATTTCCACAATGCGTGCAGATTAACGCATGTACATCAGGGAAACACTTCATTAGAATAGCACTGTAATTCATTTTTATCACCAAGACTCGCTCTGTGCGTCACTGGGCTAATTGAAGATAATTGTACTCGGTATTTGAATTCTATGTGAAAGGATCAAGACGTGCATATGCTGCTGTGATAAAAATGGGAATAGATGTTCACACAGTTTTTGGAGATGAATTATTTTCATTGAAGAGTTGTGCCAAAGGAACTGAGAAAAACTGTAAAACCCTGGCCAAGCTGGATAGACCATTTAAATAGAGAAAAACTGTATTGACTTCATTTTGTCACAGCCACTGTTCTACTGATGTTTACTTGTGCCTGAGTTAAGTGTTTTGATATCGGTGAATGGATTATGCTGTTTTCTGTCAGTCTTCTGACACCCACAGAAAAATCAGATCAAAACACGCTGCCATGAACGTATCATTGTTACATTCATGTCGTCTTATTTTGGCCTTTAACTGGCAGCTACAGCAGAATTCCAGCACTAAAAACCGCCTAATTTGTTCCATTTGTAAAAATGAGTGTCAGCGGCTGTGACCTTTTTCAAATGGATGATTGTTTGTTTTGTAACAAATCTGTGCCGATACTAACAACCATGAATGATGACATTGTATGTTGGCCAATCTTGTGTTGTTGTGCATTTACTGCAGGCAGGAACATCTGTCGGTCAGTAAGCGCGTGTGTGTGTGCGTGTGCGTGTGCGTGTGCGTGTGCGTGTGTGTGTGTGTGTCTGTCTAGATACGTGATGGGTATGGTCAGTCACATGGTGGCTCAAAACATCAGGTCAGTTTCAACTACCCACAGTACACCGGTCATTGCCTCATTCATTGTGCATTATGTTGTGTGGCACAGGTTTTGGGTGTGCGTTGAGAGTTGCTCCTGTAACTGACCCGATTGTTTGTGCTTAATAGACAATTATGAAAACTATCTTTTACTGCCGATCACGTAATGGCAAAGCATGGCTGTATTCATTTAAGTCCAGGTGAAAGCAGAAATACAGAACAACACATTAGCCATTCAGACGTGCCATTTTTTTAAACCGAATAAAATGAGTATGAATCAATACTTATAAACATATTCTGTGAGCTAGTATTCTAGGTACTCTAAAAAAATAAAATAAATGCTGCCGTGGGCAATTACAGACCATGATTTATAGCTGTGTAAGAAATACATAGCACTCATAGAAATGATAAATTGCCTTCTGTATCCCGGGGAGTGAATCGATACAGCGAATTCATACTTCGGTATCGTCTACACATATTCAGTACAAGTACGTGTTGCATACCAGCTCTTCCATACTCCATATACTATATCTTTGGGACTCTGTGCCAGCTTATTGGTAAAGTGCAGTTCAACAAAACCTAGCAGCAGCCTGAAGCCTGCAGTGAGTTTCTCGGCTTAATTTGACTGGCCTCCTCCATCTCTGTCATCGGAGGGCTCTTTTTGGACCTGGCTACACATTATTAATAATGCTGATATATTCTCACATTGCCCGCCAGAGGAAATTAATTATTCTAATGGGCATAATTCCACTGTAGCTCCAATTCCCCCTGCTTAGCATGTGGGACAAGATGGATGAGATGTGTAATTGAGGGGAACAGTTACATGGATGCATCGAATATTCTTAAATTAAGCTGAACTGTGAGCATGACTGAAGTGTCTGTACGTGCTGCGCAGAAAACAACACTATCAGCAGAGACTCAAGCAAGAGAAATACCTGTGTGTGTGTGTGTGTGTGTGTCTATTGATGAGCAATCACATCATAATGTAATGCAAATTAATTATCTGATATTAACAGGGTCCCCTCTGGCCAAACAATCTTTCAACTGCTTATATGCTCTATGGGAGGTCAGCCAAGCCAGTGCTGTCCAAACAGGAAGAAAGCTGTTTGTTTATCGTGATGACTGCTCCATTTCCACTATCACACACTCCATTCGGTTCAATGCTTTGACCCCCCCCTTCCTCCGTGTCCGTGTCCGTGATGTGTAATAAAATCCAGCAACCAGTTGGCATTGCTCTATTTGGTACAGAGCCATGCTCTAATTGGAAAAAGTGCCATCATGCTGGATTCTAATTATGGTTACCATAGCAACTGCACAAAAAAAAAAGATTCTTCTGTAGAGTCGTGATGTATTTGAGGAAGAAAATATCAAGAGCAAGGTATGGTATGCTTTCCTCTGTTCTTTTCCTGCTCTCCTACCTATAAAACCTGATGAGTTTACATCCAATCTGTATGATTTGCTGCCATCCTGTCTATGGAAAATAATTACAGTGTAGGATTATGGACGTTCTTCTGTGTATTTCATATCTCATGCTGCCGAGTTATTATTAGAGTCATCTTACCCGGGTTGAGAGCTCAGGTCTGTGAAGTTGTTAAAAGTTCAGAGTTGGTCCAGTGATCCTCTGGTTGTTGTTTCCCGCTGCCTCCTCTGCTTCTATCTCTCTTTCTGAACTTTAAAATAACAGCATGCACAAAGACACACACAAGCAAGCGCACATGAACATGCACAGACACGTGCACTTGATCAAACCACATTAAAATATATTTTTTAGGAGTTTCAGCAAAAAACTATCACTGCTTGCCAACCTTAAGGCACAGAAGAAGCAGCTCTTAGTTGGTACTCTGTGTGGGTGTTTTGGACCAAAAAAACTGCTTTGTTAAGTTTAGTTTCCCAATACTTTGAGGATTTTTAAGTTCATGTCTTTGCTTGTGATATCTTAAGTAGCTCAAGGAATAAAACTAATTTATGAGCCTATAAAATGATCAGATGGAGAGAGGGCCATTTATATGCAGCATCCAAACAAAATCATACAGGAGATCATTTGTAATTCCACACTTGATGGATTTCAAAGCTCCCTTTGAGGACATAAGAGAATGGCGTTCCTACTTTCCATGTATAAGTCTGTATTTTCTATTTTGTCATTAATTCGATTTAGATCAAACACAATATTTCTTTTACATGTTGTAAATGCTGTCTCTACTTAAAGACAGCTGACATCATGGTGCTTTGTTCTATGTATTCTGGTGGAAAAAGAAGCTGCCACATAAAAGGCTAAACGCCTGCTAAAGCCCAGTCATGACTGTGTGTGTGTGTGTGTGTGTGTGTGTGTGTGTGTGTGTGTGTGTGTGTGTGTGTGTGTGTGTGTGTGTGTGTGTGTGTGTGTGTGTGTGTGTGGTTGGGATAACGATGACAGAAATGATATGACACATGTAGGCGAGGGACAGTGCCTGTGTGTTCTTGGAAACCTGCGTTGCTCCATCTGCTGCTGTTAGGCAACCAGCTGCCTGCCTCCCATCGGCCCAGCAACACCAGCCACAACTACTGGCTGAAACCATGGCAACCGGCTCCTTTCTGTGGGCTGCCCGGAATGACTGACCCGCCACCTTTTTTTTTTTCTCCTTCCCTTCTTCTCATCTTCTTTTTGTAAATAATATCAAGGGTCTTTCATTTCTGAGATGAATCATGAACTCCTCTTGTTTGAGATCTGCTTTTCAAATGTGCAAAGACCGATGCAGCCCAGTACTGTACTATGCAGTGTACTGTACTCGCATGAAACATATGCACAATGTCAATACAGCGTGGCACTGAGGATGAACATTCACTAACCAAGCGAACCCACACTACACACCCACACAACACCAGTGTCCCGCTTTCTCAAAGGCTCACTCATTTGCAGACGCATAAATTCCGGCCGTGCACACACAGACATTCAGGATCCCTTCCATTCAGTGAGGGCCTCTCTCTTCCCCACATCTCCTGGTGAGACATTGGTTATCAGCACACAGAGCTTCAGGGACCCCCACACCCGCCACCATTGCTTCGGTCCTCATCGCCAGTGTTTGGGCTTCCACGGCGAACAAGCACTCAAAACATCAGAAAATGCTCAGAGAAGCCACCTGCTCCAGCCATAAATGCACGACCGTCTTTAAATTCAGTTTTTTTTTTTTATATTTATTGTTTTGATTGTTAGATTATTGTTAAAACCTAGAAAATGTGGGCTTAAACTTTCCCCTACCTGGGAACAGCTGATGTTACAGCAAGCTGGCTGACAAGTGGCATTTGTGTCATATCTGACCGTTTTCAGTTTATTACTCGCCACAAAAGTTATCTTACAAATATATAACACAACACTTTCGGCTCTTGGTATTAATTATCGGCCCATTTATCAACCTCTAATCTCAACATCTAGGCCTATTTTATAATCGAGACATGTTTAGTGTATGTATGTAAATGTATTTAAATTGCATATAGTTCAAGAGAGATGGCCTTTTTTAGCAGCTCGGTATGAATGTGTTTCATAATTATCCTGTAATTATGAACTCCTGGTCTCCTTACAAACAACATCACTATTTAGGTTATTACCGATTTAGTTTGACATGTTGTTTATTAATAAAGGGATTGAACAAGGGATTGCTCACATTATGCCACATTATGAGAAATACATGATAAGTGCTTGCTGTCAGCATTGCTTACACGAACATGATGCATTTAATAAGAAGTATGTAAAAACAAGAGCAAAGCGATTGTGGCAACCTCTTTGACAAGTTAATCATCATTCATTTTAAGTGACTGTAGAGCCTCGAGGCAATACGTTCATTCAACATAGACCCTCAAAGCATGCAATCAGCTATAATAGGTAATGGCAAATGCAGCAACACAGGGCACACACACACACACACACACACACACACACACACACACACACACACACACACACACACACTCTTCTTTTCCCACCACAGCAATCGTTGCCTATAGCCAATACAAGAAGACATACAATATGCGCACACCAACACCCACGCTGAACGCTGACCTATCCCCTTTCTCAGCACATCAGACACACAACTGACATCTCCACCACCAGAGAGATCTAAAAAGAACAATTAAGAAGTGCATTTTACAGACACTGGCAAAGGTCTCAAAATGTTACAGAGCAACTGTCATTACGCACGACCATTACGCATGGTTGTTGTTACTTATAGCACCCACCACTAACACCCCTAATACATCACATGGACCAATAAAACATCGTTGATAATAATCCGCATTAAAACGTCAGAAAGACGATCAACGATTATTGATTCTGTCTCTCACCTGATATTTCATCTCCATGTTATTATTTCACCTGCATCTGGCTCTAGAAAACCAGGTCTATGCACAAGGTTCACACATTCTCACCGCACATGCTTCCTATAAATACCACTTGCAGGGAAATGGCGTAAACATGTTTTTGTGCCCATGTAGCGTTTATTACATCTGGCCTCAGTTCTTCATGGCTGTGGTCGGCTGTGCCAGTAAGCAGGGCCACAGCAGCGTGGCTATCCCTTGCAGTGAGGCAGCAGTGGAAATGCACGCCACGGCTTGGCACGGCTAAAGGAAAAACAGGGGGCAGAATTGCAATATGCTTGACATTTTAAACCCACGGCACGCAGTGCAGTAGAATAATTTCTGCCATATGTGGCTAAATGTTGAATTGCTTTCTTTAACACACCATGAGGAAAAAATAAACTTGATCAACTCTGCAGAGCACAATAACAGAATCCATTCTTTCCAGAGAGACAAATGCTGTACAAAGAAATAAGAAGAATGTACCAATAAAGACATGTCTTGGTCAAAGCTTTAAACATAATATGTCCTTGTACGTGCCATACATTTTTACTGTATTGCATGCATTGGGTTTTGTGTGTTTATACTTCGGCCTTTGTGCGCAAACGTACATATGTGTTGCTGTTTAACAGTGGGTGGCAGAGATGTTGTCGTCTTGCCATCTCACCCAGTGAGACTGGCAGACAGAACTGCCTCTTGGTTCAACTCTGCGCTTTTCCAATGCAAACACTCAATGGCATTATGCTAATACAATTCCTATAACTCACCAAAGACATTATCTCTGTCCATATCTTGCATCAAAAGGGCAGCTGAAATGTGTCCTATCACACTGTCATCATAATAGTATGCAGACAGACGTGCTGGTGTTAGAGTAGCTTTAAGTGCTGAGGACGAAGCCATTTAAGGTGAAATCATGATCTCAGGAAACCCGTGAGGCGCAGGGGGGAACGCATGTTCTCACCCACCTCCACAAAGACCCGGGAGCCGATTGTGGTACCGCGGTGGTTGTTGGCAGGTAAAGTCAGCAATTATTTTTAATTTCCCTTTTTTTATAATAAAGAATGAATCAACTCTGAATAATAAAACGCCAGAAGACAAGACACCCAAACACCTGCAAGTCCTTTTTTTTTTTAAAGAAACAAGTTAAAAATGTCCAAATGTAAATTATACAAAAAAGCACAGTAGAAAGAAGTAGTAGAATGGCATACAAAATTGAATTGGTTGTTCCACTGACATGAGATTATATATCATAGTAACAAGTATATCATTAACAATTGCAGTCCTTTCCACTGTGATAGTGGCAACAGAGAGTGCAGAGATTCTGTATTTCATTGAAATTATGATACCTTATGCCCAGCAGTTCTCCCTATAGGCTTCTGGCTCCAGCTCCACTAGAAAGCTGATAGACAGCTGGCCATGATATTGACATCCTGGTACATTTGAGCTCAGAGTCTGAGCTGTTAATGGGGATTTAAGCCACAGATCTCCAAGCATGTGCATTATTCGTCCTAACCACAAGTCCCACTATCGACAAGTGGAATCAACACACTATTATCAGGACGGGGAAGGTGTATTGGATGAAAGCAATTTCCACGTTAACCTACTTGTGTGAAGCAGAGAGACAACAATCGCACAGATAGAGACTAAAAAGATGACACACGAGCATTAAGCACAAGAAAGCTCCAGCCTGAGGGAGAGAGGAAGTGATTGCGCGCATGAGATAAGACTGGGAGAAAGCAGAACAGGGAGCCATGAGAGAAACTGAGAAAGGGAGTTGTGAGGATGTGGAAGAGAAGGGGAGACCGTGTGGAGTTGTGTGATAGGGGGGAGAGAGAGAGAGAGAGAGAGAGAGGGATGAGAGAGGGCGAGAGGGCGAGAAATCTGAACGAAAGCTTGCAGCTTGTTGTGTAAAGATGGACACACATTACATTTGTCTGGCCTATACTGATAATGCAGCCGATTAAGTCCAAGCAGGACTGAGTCTGTTCTGTTCTGGTCTAGTTGCTATTGACAATTGAGAGATAAAGCCGTACACTAAATATCTTACGTGGAGAACAGCAATTAATTTCCAAGTGAAGAAATACTGAAGCTTTTTTACACGCATCTGAAATATTTCTTTAATTCTTTCTTTAATTCTTTCTTGTAATTCTTCAGGGCATTATAACTGTAATGAGAAAAGATGCCATACACAAATGAGTCTTGTCCTTCCTTATAATATCTGCAGATGGAACAAATGCTGATTTGCATTTTCTTTTCCTGACATTTATTAGTTTTGAAAATTCACGTTTGAGTTAAATTTGGATGGAAACATACAGTACCAGTACAGTAAATTAGATGCAATACAACATAGTAACCTGCTGCATCCATGCTCTCTTTTTTACAGAACGGTTATTATTATTATTGCAGCAAGCAGTCAACCTATGATGACTTCCCTGCAGGGAGCTTGATATTTTGCCCTATATTTCTGTTCTGTTGAGTTCATAATTTGTTTCTTGTCCCATCACCCCACCCTTTGTGTTTCCTCTATAGCTCACACAAGTCTTAAGTCCTTTTCATTTTCCTCTGTTCTCCCGTCACATGTTTAATGTCACGGCTATTTATCCGTGCGGGGCTGTTACTAGTATGCATATGTAGAAGAGGAAATAGCCTTCACAAACTGTCATGTTTTATCAGCAGAGCAAATCCTCATATATCAGATCAGTAAATCACACCATCCTATCAATACCAAAGGGCGGCAATATTGATTCATTCCCGGACCTCGGCTCGTAGCAGTCAATCCAACAGGATATTAAAGAAGCTCTTGTTGTTTTGAGGGCTAGGCAGCACAGACTACATCTTTTACACATTCTGATTTGGTCTTGTTGTTCACCAGTGACATCTATTCAACATAATCAAAACATTATGACACATTTAATTATGTCAGCTCAATGATTAGATATCAGATATCCTGAAGACAGCCGGTCTCATATCTGTTGACGTAGTTCTACACATATTTTCTGGTTAAACAGGCCGTGATCTGAGTTCTCATTAGCATTCCCTCATGCTCTCTTGTTTGTAGTATACTTGTAAGTAATACTGTACTCTATGATCCACCTCCCCATTTGGGGGGAGGATGTGCATGTAGGACTGGAGGCAAAATGTTTGCCCATGCAGGCGTTTACCAAGTTCTCTCTACTGTTTTGGAGCATGGCAGCAGAAGAATGAATTTATGCTGCAGAGCCTTCATGAATATTAGATATGGCCCCTTGCCTGCTTCTCAGTGCCTGCCTTATTGCTTGACTGCATGCTAGCAGAGGTTGGTGCTGGCTGTCTGGCTCATTTGCTCCCCGTTACGTAATGCTTGACCTTATCCACTGCAGTGAGGCAAGAGCTGGGATTCCCTCCTGCACATGGAAACCAATAGTGGGGAGAAAGGAACAGTGAGACGGAGGAGAGGGGAGGGAGGGAGAACACCATGCGGCACAAAGAAAATGGACGGTTATTAACGATTAGACTGGGGACCGGCAAAATGAAAGGAGAATATTAACTGAAATGCATTTGGACTTCAGATGAGAAGGATATGATGCAAACAAAAACAGAAATGACAGGAAATGAGTACGGCCAGATCCTTGACTTTGTGGTTGAAATGTGATATGTGTGGTTCACTATTTGAGTGGCTGATGACGGTAAGTAGGAACTGGTGATGAACAGTGAGAATGTTAGTCAGACAGGGGGATATGAGTAGTACCCAAAGTGTTTCCTCTATTCCTGAGGGAATGACTTGGTTTCGCAGGACTGAGATTTGAATAATTTGAGCTAAAAAACAACTGAAGCAAATCCAGTTGGAACAGGTAAAGAAGTAGTTAGACAAAAAAAAAATGGAAGCAGTACTATTGAAATGTACTGCAGTTGCATAACACACCATGCTGTTTTTATCTAATTTCAATTAGTATTTCAGGTACAGTAGCAAAATGAATTGGTGATGTCCCTGTCTAAGAATTGATGTGATATATATATATATATATCTATATACATAGATATATATAATATATATTGTGGTTCAAAGGTGTTGACTGCAGAGAATACACAAAATTATAACAGAGTAAAAGTATATAAATATGGTTTGTGGGTCTGACAGAAGATTACAGCATCTGATGAAAGGAATCACACAATCCTCTCAAAAACATGACTCAGAAGGTGCCATTATAATTAAAAATTGTCTCACATTTTGCAAACAGAATTATGTAACGTCTTCTTTTGAGTGATGTGGAGGAGAGTGGCTGAAAAGAAGAGAGTGAGGGTATGACCCCAGACGGTGGTTGCTATTTGAACCCACAATATAAAAGTAAATGAAATGTTTGTGATCATATTCTCTTATGTAAGAATCACAGCCTTATTGTCCCAAACTCAGTGAACCAATAGATGTTTGTTTTTGCCAAGTAAATTGACACTGAATAGTAATACTGAATTTGTCGAACACAAACTCATAAAATGTCACACCACAGATTTACAGACAATTGTCACCCAAAAATACAGCATGAAAGCACTACACATACATTTCAAGGCCAATTCTGTTTCAGTGTGGTAAATACAGTATATTTCTCTTTCCAATGTCATACCCAGACCTTTCAGGAGAGCCAGTGTTAAATGGTTGCACCAAAAGGTTCTAACATTTCTGACGGTAAACATCAGTCTTTGGTCTCAGTTCCTTCGATTCAAAGAAGAAGAGTTTCTTGCCAGATAACATCAACTGACATTTATTAATCCTTCGGAGAGAAATGCATCATTAATGAACCAGAGACACAAACTGCAGACTGTTACCTAAATAGACCAGAATACAATATAGCCACAAGGAAATATTGTAATTTATTGTAATTCTGTTTGTTTTGTGCAAAATAACTCCTGGCATTTACAGATCACCTATTGATGTGTAATAGTGGGAAGAGACGTGTCGCTAAAAGCTTGGCACATGCTTCATGTTGGTCTGTCTTTTCTATTTTTATGATATCAAGTTAAACACTTTTAAGGCTCAGAGTCGCCCATCTCATCCATACCACACTCGGGTCAGACAGCCCCGGGTGTGTCTACAGGCGTTTTGAGGCGTATGTGTCTGCCGAGACTCTGGGGGAATATTTTCATGCTTTAGAGCTTATTTGCATTTTCCCTAAGTACCATCCCTTGGGCAGCTAACCATTAAAGTTACTGTAGCATCAGATGAGAGAGCTTCACATAAAACAACAAGACTACAGCTGGTGGCTCTTTTACCCCGGGACCACTAGGGTGTGTTTTTGGGCGCAAATACTTCATAAAAAATGTGATGAGAACAGCTGCCATACACATTTCCTTCTTACATAATTCACATCCAAAGCTGTTCTACATTATTAACTGGGGATTATTCATTGAACTAATGGGTTGCAGTCTTTGTCTGGATTATAGTAACGTTAATCTGACTCTCCTGACTGAGACTGGGACATGTGATCACTCGTTGGTTGGTCAGGCTTTCGTGGTGCTGCATCAACCAAATATTTTTCTCCATTCTGTCTAATTACTCTTTGTGTGTTTTTATTATATAATCTTTCACACAATGGGTCTTCTGTAAAACGGTCACACAGATAAAACATCCAGATTTAGAGCTGACATATGACAGGTGTTCGAATTAATACGTCATTACTGGATTAAGTAAAAGTTGCTTAAACCAGACAAAAGGCTTTTAATACTGGATTTTCCACCAGCATTTGTGTAATTTGTTATACCGTGTGGTCTAAATCTGTTATCTAATACACAGAAATGATAGTGTTATGCTGTAACTAAAGGCTTTCATGATGATGCAATGTCCCTCTCTAGCCTAGAGGTCTTTGAATGTCCAAATGTTTTCAAGCAAAAAGCAAGTTGATTTCCTCTCTGGAGAAGTGATACCTTACTGAAATGGGAGTGCTACTATAATTCTTTGAGTAAAGTCAACCCGCCTACAGCATCCTACTCTGAATACACAAGCATTCATTTGCATACAATTTGAACTATTCCCATTCTACACTGATCTATGTGCACTGTATGTGCCATCACTTGTAAATGAGAAGAATGGATGGTTAGACAGACACACACACATAGTGACTGTGTACATGCACCAAATACATATATTATTTGCCCTTTTTCCCAAAAAAGACAATATTCCTAATAAACCGTTTACATGGTTTATGACAATGAATATCCCACTAATATTCCCGTTTACATGCAGCCGTGCATATTCCAATTAACGTAAAATGACCCCATGCCGCATCCTCATCATCGGGGTCAGTCATTCCCAAGTTGACGCCTTTCTCGGAAAAAGCTCACAATGTTTACATGAACCATATCAAATTCATAATATTGTCATATTCAGAATAATAGTGGAATATAATTCACACATTTGATTTAAATGAAACGATGACTGTGAGGTAGAGGTGCCGACTTTTTTAGCCCTGCTAGCAGCATTGTTGGTCGGTCATACAGGTTTGTTCAGGAGACCGAGATATCTCTAATATAAACTGTCTGCCATGACATTTTTTCCTCTAACTTTGTTAATTTTCAAGTACACCCAAACAGAGGTGCTAGCAAGGCTTTAGACCTTTAGCTTAGTTTAGGTATTTTGGCCTTTTTTTAAGTATAGAGCGTCAACAGTAGAGAGCTGACAGAAAATGGGAAGAGGGACAAATGTGGAATGACATGCTACAAAGGTTACCAGCTGTACCCGAACCAGGGATGCGGCATCAAACAGCCAGGGCCCTAAATTCCCATGCTACCTAATGTGCTGACATTAAGGAAAATTTAGAGCAGGACATATATCAGACCAGTGAATTGTGTAGGACTTAAATCCCTTTATATTCATAGTCCCAGTGTAGCATGCCAAGTATCCTAAATGTAGAAACAAAGCACCCAAACAGTTTATTATTGCCAAACTGGGGAATGTTGACTGACCAATTGAGTCATCTGACCTCAGTCCAACTTAGTATGGTTTTCACTAGCTGAAGACCAGGATGGAGACTAAAAGGCCCAGAAACTAACAAGAAGTGACAATGGCTGCCGTGCAGGCCTGATGTAGAATCACCAAGGAAAGTCCCAAGTGTCTACATAACAATTCAGACTCTTCAGCCTTTTTTAAACAGACTCAACAGTGCTTTCATGCACAAACATGACATAAAAAAGTCCAACTACTAAGAAGTAGTTTCAAAAAGACTCAAATTACCTAACTTTAACTGAGAATACTCACTCACTTAATCTATGACAAACACTTCACTATGGAAAAAGTCAGTGTCTTGAGGAGCAGCTTTTCCACAAACTAAAAATAAATTAAACAAAAAGTGCAATTCAAAAGGACCATTTGCCTTAATTCGAGCTGTGGTCTGTTGTTTAATGTCATCCGACATGTCTTCAATTCGCCTACTTATAGTGTCATTTGACAGAGGTATAGTTTTCAGTTTATCCGCTGCGGATTGATCCAACATCTCTCTCACCATGTCCACGGCTGCAGGTAAGATGAGGTCCTCTTTAATGGTGTGGGGCTTCATTAATTTAGCAATACGATGTGCCACCTGGTAAGATGCTGTTGAGAAATAGCATCCTTGCTACGAAGAACGTATCGCTCGAGGCGCACGACAAAGAGGCCGAGCCCCACTGAGGAATCCGCTAGTAAACAAAGCCGAATGGCGGTTCGAAGTTTAAGTAAAAAAGTATTTACTTTAAAATGAAAACAATTACACCTTAAATACATGATATGAAAAATAAGAAAAATGTCCCATGGAACAGGATCACGCCACAGGCCCTCTTCCCCCTCGTCCTGCCGCGTGACCACATTGACTTCCGGTTCGCGCCGACGTGCACGTGTCACGCCTCGCCGACGTCTGGTGCAGCGATCCGCGCTCCCGTGTGTGCGCCACAGAAGTCCCGTCACAGCCCTCTGCGCGTCCTTTTATCCTCCTTCGACGTCGTTTGTCTCCGCGTTTCCCCACTGCCGCCATGCGGCGGGGTCCTTCCACCGTCCCGTGTCGTCGCCGTTTTAGTAGGTCATCCTGCTGCCCGTTCTGCTTCAGGTTTCAAAAGATCTCCAAGGATCGCGCAATACATTGTATCTAACTGCCGTGGCATAATTTACAGACGGTAACCATAATACAATTTAAGCATACGGTAGTTTTAACACATGGTAATTATGAAATAGTCTGAACATACTGATTATGAAATAGTCTAAACATACTGATTATGAAATAGTTCCAAATATTAATTATGAAAAAGTTACAAAATAAAGGCATAAGACAATTGCTTTAGGAGCTTTCTTCATTTAACCTTAACAATGCACGGAGTGCCTGTTCTTGCTTCGAGCACGAAGAAGTAAGACACTTTTGTGATGTCCTCAGGTCTTGAAGTCTTCTTTGAAAGTACTCCACAGGTCTATCTTTGAGAGAAGAGTGCTTAGTTTCCAAATGCCGCTTCAGTTTTGACGGCTTAATGCTTTCTTGTGCCAGAACCTCTGCACAAAACACACTGAGGTTTTTGCCCTCTTTTGTCCTCAATATAAGAAAACCCATATATTATGTATAGTCGGTGTCGTACTTACGTTTCGCCATGTTTGATGAGAAAACAAATTTCGCGGGTCACGGTGTTCTTCTATGCTGTAAAATGGCAGGGGTACGTGAAGATTTCAAAAAATATATATTTAAAATTAGCATCGATTCAAAAATCCTTTAAAAACATGTATTTAATACATTTTCAATAAAATATAAGTGTAAGTTCACAAGCTGAATTTTATATTCAGTAGGCTATTCAATTTCATTATCCTAAAAACCCAGTGTCTCCCCCATATCAGGATGGTTTGACCCAACCTGGCACACGCATCCTGTCATCACCTGTCAATCACCGCCGCCTTGAAAAACTCAAACAATGAGTGGCTGAAACGTAGCAGCAATGCTGCTGAAAACATGGAGGGACAAGAGCAAAACAAGTCGAAACCAGAGCCGGCAAAAAAGTGTGAATAGACGACACTCCGCTGCATAAAAAATCCCCGTCAAAATAAAACCACAGGGTAAAAAAAAAAATGTAATCCAATTTTGTTTTGCCCAGGCAAAGGCCCGTGAAAACGGGTCCGCGACCCAACAGTGGGTCGCGACCCACCAGTTGAGAATCACTGGTTTAAACGCTACAGTCCAATTTCTATGGTGTTTATCTGATGTTAATGGAAATACCCTCAGATCATAGATTAAAGTCAGCACTTTAAGGAGATATGAAACAGCCTATTTTGAACAGAATTAGGTGTATTGGAGTTTATTATGAGAAAGTCAAAGTCTGAGTAATATAGTCTGATAAAACAATTTAATCTTAAATGGTAACAGATTTGCACCTTCACTGCCGTGCTTCTGGTCCGATGTCTTGCCACTGAGTGAGCGAGGGGGCGAGGCTGACTGTCTCTGTTTAGCTGCTGCAGTGCTTCTCGGGTGGATAGAACGCTTACATCTGATCACAACAGTCACAATGTCCTTTCTGAAGCAAAGCCTCAATGTGGACACATATTAATACCAGGTGTTAAAGTAATCAGATAATTATCTAATTTGAACTCATGTAGGACTTCCATGCCGACCAACCTCATGACGACAGGCTACGCTAAAAACAAGATGGAGCTACACTTGTTTGAAAAATATATGACTTACTATTTTAATCCAGTGATCCACTGACGGTGTTAAACCTAGAATGTTTTACAGAGTGAGAATCCATTTGGTGAATTATGCTCACTACATCTCGCGTTTCATTTCTACTTTAAACCTTGAAGCCACTTTTTTATTTCAAATTCTGTGTGGTCTGCTGGATCACAGAGCCAACACAAACCAAATGGTCTCCGTTTAAGTTAAGTAAGTAAGTCTCAGTAAACACAAGTGGGTCAAGCTCCCGTCTCTGATAAACAATCCACATTAAATCCAACTACAGTCTGAAGAATACAAGCAGGAGGCAACACCCCGGCTGTACTGCTCCTCTAATGGGGGAAGCAGTGATGTCTTGTGCTATTTGTGGTGGATGTTTTCTCCCTGTCCCCGGTGCTCTGATGTGCTGGTTGGGCTGATAAGCTGAGGTGCGAGACACTTTCTGCTCAGGGTAATCTGGTGAGAATGAGGCTACTGCTTTTTCTGTGCCAACCGGGGGCACATGGGGAGGATGATGGAAGAGAGGTTGTTAGAGGGACAAATGTCAGTAGACTCTATTTGGATTCTCTGCTCTCAGAGGGCACCGGGTTGTGGGATTGAGAGGCCCGGCACTTTCGGGGGTTAGCAGTGGTACATTTCATTCAATTAAAAAAAATAAGTTTCTCTACCTGACAATTTTTCTTGCATGAGTTGAAGGCCTGCAGAATGTCAGCTTGTGGTTTCGACTACTGCCACCTGATAAGTTTATTTTGTCTAAGTTTGTTTTGTTTCTCATGCGAAAGCCCAGGCAGAAAAAAGCCAGCTCTGTGCACAATAAAAGTGTCACTTATTTTTTCTGTTTTCTATTCAAGACGGAAATGAACAACTTTGTTTCCTAACACTAGCTGGCTGGGTGACTGTATTTATCTCACCGTTGAGACATTCTATCCTATTTCTATCTCCTCTATCACTTTCCCTCTCCCCTCTGCGTTCTCCTGCCTGTTTACTCTTGGTGTGTCTCCAGGGTTTAGAGCCATATAGCTCGGCATTATTTTTAGTCTGTTAGCTTCAATTTCTCCCCCTCATTTGTTTTGGTATATTCCATTTTCAGGGTTTTGGACCTGTGGAAATTGACAATCAAGCTTCATGTTTAAATAGACCATTTCTTGGCAACACATCATTTTTATTTACCCCTTTCATTTGCGAATACCATTGAGTGTAAGTTATTTCTAAACTGTCAACAAAAAAAAACTGACAAAGAAGGAGATTGAGAAGGAGCAGAGGAAGAGGAGTAAATGAGAGCTGCAGCTGGCCCTCGTGGGAGGTTTCTGCGTCAGCGAGTCAATTAAATTAAGTTGTTTTTGTCGTCTTCCGAAGGTTGTAAAAGCATCAATATTTCTGGGAAGTTGCGTTTGACTCACTTCTGTACATTAAATTGTGTGCAAAAAGCAGGGAGCAAGTCATTCCAGCTTGTCTCATAATTAGAGTAATTTCATGCATTGACTTCTTGACTGGCAGGTGGAAAATTGTTTTCTGTATAACACGCCTCTTGTGACAACACTGTAAGAAAAGACACATCTGTAACATCAACACTGTAAGTGAGAAATAATTAATCACAATGCATAATAAAGAACGTAACGATATATGAATTTTAAAGTTGTTTATTTTACAGCTTTGACTGTAAGACGGGTAAATCTGATGATACATATCCTCTATTTACCACATGCAGTAAAGCATAGTCATGAAAGGTTTTTTAATTGTTATTTCGGATTGTGTCAACGTTTTACATTTTTTGTATTAATGCGTAGCTCAATAATAAAACATTTTATTGCCGATTTGTAAAGCATTAATGCAAAATGTTGTCATTTCTAATATAGTCAACAACGATTGTAAAGTAGCACCAAAAGATCATGCAGTAAGCCTTTCTATTTAATTCCATATAAAACACATTATAGAAACATTCATGTAATTTCTGGACATGTAAAGGATGTCTCGCTGAAAATTACAGTCAAACAAAAGTGCAATTGTGAATAAGATGACAAAGATGGAGAGACAGAAAGGGAGACTGGGTGAGATAGAGGAAGGAAGCCAGCCAGCATGTGCTGGCAGTGATAAAGGGTAATGAGTTATAGCATTCACAGGTACACAGCGCTCACATATATCACAGCTCCATCAGCTCGGCCTGATTCGTGACGGATTTTTGCAGACTGTTCACACTCGAGATCTCAAATCCTTGCAGGCTGGAGTGGCAAAAGCTTTGCGTTACGTGCATATGTATACGTGTGTGACTTTGTGTGACTTTGTGTGTTGGAGCATGAGACGCACGATTTGCATCTTCTCTTTTTGGGGGCTCCATGAAGACTGAATGAAGTCTGGACAAGTGAGGGGCAGAATAACTGATTGGTCAGTGAGTGAAAGACAGAGAAAGAGGGGAAATGGAGAAAGAGATCCCAAAGAGTGAAAGTGGCTGCTCCTCACCATCTTCAGAATAAGGCAGGCAGCCTTCCGTTAATGAATTGGACTGCCCCATGCTAATGAATGGAGTCTAGAGATGGGCAAAAGGAAATGAAGGGAGTAGAGGGATGTCAACCTACATGAACGATGAAGTAGCTCATTTCGGGTCCTATATTACAGAGGTCTATTAGTTCTCCTGTCTCTGCTGGCAATGGGTGTAATGAGCCAGTCTCCATAGACCAAATTGATGCCTCCTCTATCTCACACTCTGAGGATGGAGAGTCAGTTTAATGTAGAGATGTGCGGTAGGCTGTAGTAACCAGCAAGTCTCTTTTGCACCTAAAATATTGGACAATGATACAACTTTTTTAAGCACATTCCACTACGATCTGATTTTGTTTACTATTTGTTAAATTCAGATTGAGAAAAATTGTCCATCAAAATGCAGAAGACATTTGTCTGACGTATCTCTTTTAGTTTTCTTTTTCATAGTCCTTATTGGTGTTTAAAGGTTTAAGTGATAACTGTCTGCACATTAGTGACATTCTGGACAGAAGATCTGAATTTGCAACGACAGTCTTTTGTGCTTTTGATGACTGCAGATAAACGGGTAGATAAGGATAACACATAACACTAGTAACAAACAGGGGTTTACGTGGGGTCCGAGAACCCTTTAATTGGGACTGGAGACCCCCTGAAAGCCTCAACAAACAAACAACGACAAAACAATAGTTTGGGGGGGGGATTCTCTAAAATCTTTTAAAAAATGTGTCAATTGCAATTGTCATGAAAATGTTGTTTAAAAGCTTAGTCTACTATGTCCTGCCATATCCATTATTCAAATTGAATACATTTATTCACAAATATTAATAGTGAGTGCGAGAAAAGATTTTACAAATGACGCCGCAAGCCAAAGACGCAACAGGTTGCGCGAAGAGAGCCTGTTCTCACTTCTGTTTGTGGACCTAAACGGACCACATTTGGACAAATTTGATCTACTGTCGTTCGTGAGTACCTGGATTAAAGCAGGACTTTTTCTCTCCTCTTTTTTGGATACCTGGACGGCAACAAGAAGAGGCAGAGCCACGGTCTGTGTGTCGGCTTAGTGTGCGCTTCGGGTTAAAGAGGGAAAGGCCAGTGTGCTGTGTAGATTCTGTTTTAGGGCATAGTTGTTGTGTGAGTGGCCTTATTGTTAACTTACAGTACAGCTTGTACTTATCTCTTAAGGACTTAACCTTTAATAAGCACCTGTGTAAAAAAAGAAAAGGAAAATCTTAAAAATTGTATTCTATTGCTTATACTAATTTATTTAATTTTTGCTGTGATATCGTTTCAGTATTGGTATCAAGTTACTTTAGGCAGGTATTGTATCAAAGTAATAATTGTAGTATTGTGATAACACTAACAGCACTACAGTTTTGTGTCTAAACTATCCAGTGCACCATTGATCAGAATATACAAGTCGGAAAGGTCTTTTACAAAATGTTGAATTTTGCAAATATGAAGATACAGCATTCTAATGCATATTGTATGGAGGTGATGTAAGGCACTCACTGCAGTTGTTCTTTCACAATCTCTCTTTGAGCTTGACAGTTTAGAAAGAAAAGAACACGGACAGGTTGTTCAATTGTTCATTCATTTTTAAAAGGCATACAGGATCTAGCTTGCATGTCACATTGATGCAAATTTACAGAGGAATTCCTGTGCAGACTGTCGCTTCTTGTGTAAACTTTTATTCAAATGTTTAAGAACTTTAAGGTTGAGGCGGATGTCTGTCAGCAAGATTTCCTGGACTTTCAAACTAACAGGTTTTATTTGAAAATGAAAGGCAATGTGTCCTTGATTGACATTAAATACCTTTTCTTGTTGTTTTTTCCATTTCACTACAGTTTGCTCAACAATAGTATTTGCAATAATTTCTTTCTTCTATTGCTTTATTCTTTGTCACAGTTTGACACCCTTTACCCTTATCATTCCTGACATGTACTGTGGGCGACAATCAGCACAGAGTGATCATGTACAAAACCCCTCATTAAAGAAAGTGCTTCTTCCAGAGATGACAGAGGCCGTGACGGAGAGGGCTGACCTTATTAAAAAAAAGCCTGGCAGGTTAACACAGTGCCATGCCATCATTCTGATCATTCTTTACCACTTTGTTTTCGCAGCGACTGACTCGGCAGATAATTTCTACCATGTGTCACGTCCTCTCTGCGCATATGAAGACTTATAGAACTGACATGTTCTGATTTTACCCATTAAAGATTATTGTTTTTATGCTGGTCTAATTATGTAAAGACCTTTTTGATTGTGCACAGCCTGCAGTTCTCTTCACTTAGAAGGATCTCTGATATGTCTGGATGATGATTTTGTGCATTGCCCCAAAAAAATGAATCTCAAGATCAACCTTTAGGGAAATGGTAAAAGTGGTCTTTCTTACTTAACACCGTTACTGAGCCAAGGCAGCTCTCGACACGAATAGAAAAGCTACAGCAGTGGAGCAATTTCCAGGTGTATATAGTCTTCAGGCCTTTCAAATCCAAAGGACATTGATTTATTAGATACGATGAGCCCTACAAGCCTGTCCTCCTTAACTCTGAGGCAATTAAAGCCATATATGATACGTTGGCGTCCCAAAGATGTGCGGTATGAGTGTGTGTTCTGGAAAGAATGCAGCATAGATGGCTCCCAATTCTGCACCACCAACCAACCATGTAATCCTGCCAACTAAAATCTAATCCCCACAACCAAGCTTCTCTATAATTGCAATGGCTGGATGGTGGAATACATAGATTAAGTTGAGTAGCCTACTGTACATAAATCCGGCAATTGATAGGACAAAGAAGAAAGTCTGACACATTTTAAAATTATATCTTAATATAAACATTTTATTCAGTGCATTTTTGTGTATACAACAAATAATAAACAACTGGAAGTTACCAGGCAGCCACAATGCCTGCCTGTAAATGTTGTTTTATCAGCTTTAGCCTGGTAGTTTGGAACACATGATCCAACATGGGTTAATACACATAGCCTACATCATGCAGCTCTATACCAGAATGTCCCTGCTTTCTCCCATGCAACAGATAGTTTCATCTAATACAAACCACCTCTGGAGGAAACTAAGAAAAGAAAGCCTCCCAGAAGCATGTACCAGAAAGAAGTTATGTAGCTGAAGGGAAGAGTACCTAGCCCACAAAAAGGGTCCTTTTTGTACATAATTGTGTTTGTACATGCCCTGTGCAAGTAAGGGAAGATGTTCATTTTTGTATGTTGTTTTTCTTTTTTTTTCACTTTTACAAATATGACGTGTCCTATAAAATGTTAAGCCACCTAAAAGTCCACAGTATTCTTTTTTTTAAATATAGAAAATATTGTCACCACAATAAGTTACTCAAACACATAACACGCATCCTGGGAAGGGGCTTGCACCATATTCCTATGGTGAACTGTATCAGTCAATAGAAGTCGACAAAAAGGATGGCAGGGGAGTCGAAGTATGATACAAGCACAGAGGGAGGAAACGGATCACGAGGACAAAAGACGGAGACATTGTGACACAGTGGTAACAGAAGGGAATGGGAACACAGAATATTCGTTTCAAACCTCGGTCATCGAGCATATCAGCAAAAAGCACAACATCAAGCACGCTGCCAACTCCAAAGTGTTTAAAATCACTTCCTTTGTCCATTGTTCCTTTTTTTCTCCACAAAATCTTTGCTTTCTTTCATCAAAAATGTACAATGAAAAAAAAAAAATCCAGCCTTTATACTGGCTTGGTTTTCAGCGGCTTAAAGGGACACTCTTTCGTTCTGTCTTTGGTTTGCTGGAACCCCTTTCAATGATGTAACAGCAACAAAAATACAAATACTGAACAATGGTAAGGGAAGAGAACAAGAGGGGACAAAAACAAGACCAGTTATCAAATAAAAAGCTCTTAGCTAATTCTGAAAATTAGCAAAAACCAAGGTGCAGCTGTGGCATTTCTGAAAAGAAAAGAAACTGCAAGAGAGCCACACTGTCCCTTATATTTCAGGTCAGCTGAACATAGGCTTCATTTTCCCATGATAGAGAGCTCGGTCTCTGAGCGTGTGCACTAGGACGCAGGAGAGCTACCGTCTGGCTGGCCACAGTCCCAGCAGTGCTAGGCTGTGCCACACCAGGGAGTTTATAGGCTTTGTATTCACAGAAGCATGGATGAGACAGAGATCAGGGCTTGTACTGTACCACTGCAGCCTTGTAGACCAGTACTATTACTGGCAGCCCTGAATGCCAACATGTCTAACTTCCTGTCCCTGTCTGACAGATGCGCGAGTGCTTGGTGGCTAAATGACCAAAGAAAAGTTATTGTCCACAGGAAATTAACAAAAAAGAAAACAAGATAAATATGAGCTAACTGGTATGCGATAATCACCAAAAGAGAGTGGTTAAGGTAATAGATAAACCAAAACAAAATTTTTATTTAATTTCTTTTAATGTTCAGAATTAATGTGCTGTTGACTTTCTTACTATTAATGATTTCTTTTTTAAGATGATTGACCAGGATGGTACCTAACTGTTTGTTGTTGATGGTGTCTGCGTGTTTATGTGTGGTTTGTTGTCGTAGCTAGTCCTGAACCGCTGATCGGTGAGATAAGTCTGCTTTTATTCGTGCTCTGCTGGAGGTAAGGTTTCGTGGTTCGGCCTCAGGCCTGGGTTTCGGCAGCCGGGCTACGTCGACTCATTCTGGCTCACGGCTTTGCCTCCGTTGAGCACAGCGGAGGCACTCCGACTCTTGGTGGGCGTGCCGCTGCCGGACCGGGAGAACTCTGTCAAGTCATGGAGGGATGGCTCTCTGTACATAGCCACTGTGGAAACACAAAATAAGTGAGAATCAGACAAACTGACTTTTTGTACTCATTAGACAATCAACAACAGAACTCAAGGACCGTGATTTGTAATACACAAATAGCAATAAAGTGGGACATCGGTCCGTTTTGGTTAGAATACTGTAGTTCCAGTGATGGCATAACGTGAGATCTTGTAGTTCCACGCAAACTGCTGAATCAAGAGATTATAGCAGACCAGGTTGATGCTGGAGTAAAAAAATCTTATATTCACAGCTTCGCATTATAAATTTAGGAGTTGCTAGTGCTCTAGCTTTGCTGTGTATGCAGTATTGGCCCCATATGCATCTCAGCAGCCGCTTTTCAGAAGAAATATCAGTAATCAGAGTCTTTGGTTTCAGGATGTTGTCAACATCCTTCTGCCTAGAATGCTATTTGATGTTCATTCCTTAGAGAGTGTGTGGCTGAAACAGGAAACCCAGTCCTTCAGACACTTCACATAGCCCAGCATTTTTCTGTCACAGCAGCAATCCAGAGACCATCCTCAGACACATCAATCAATGGCAGGGTTTCACTGGGAAAATGCTGATGATTGATTCCAGTCTTGTTAGTGACAGTATTGTATGATTATAATGGTGGGCGACTGACCTCGGGATTATGGTTTAACCTCAACACCAGTGCTGCTATTTATACTTAGACAGGAATCCCCAATAACAATCATCCTTCTAGTCATTTTTCACATTCCTCCACAAATCTCCCCGTCTTTCGGTGAAAGACGCCACTTAGAAGACCATAGTGCACTTTTACCGATAAAGACAACTCTTCGTGTCTTGCATCAATAATTTCCAGAAGAATTGTAAGAGGACTTTCCTGTCCTGCGTTTGAATGACGTGAGCTGAACTTCCTTTATCCAGAGGAAGATGAGAGGCTGTGGGCTGAGACTCACAGACTGGAACCAGAAGAGTAGTGAGTAATGGCTGGAGGAGATACCATTGCCAATACAGAGACAGCTTTTTAATTGGTGCCCTGTAACACCACTGCCTCTAAATCTTTATGAGCTGCTGGAACAAATTCTCCTTTATTTCTCTCTCTGGTTCCTTTGCAAAGCTCTTTCCAAACCACTTGCTACATCTGGAATTTAAATGATGTACATGATTTGGTAATATGGTGCATTACTGGATAATTTGAAGTTTGTTCAGAAGAAAGATAATTACTTACATCTGTGGGTATTACAGCAAACATATTAATCTTTCTCATTTTGGATTTGCTGTTGGACTTCAAAAATATTAGATTTCTCCTTGTAGATGAAATACAAAAAAAAAGACAGCTGAGTGTAATAGTTTTTGGAATCTGTTATATTTACTGTCTCACCCAGCCCATAGCTATCCTTATTGTTCTCTTCCTCTCTTTTTCAGTAGTTTTCTCTAAGCATAAAGCAAGGAAATCACTCCCTGGTTATTGCTCGTAAGTGTGTTTGAAACCCCCTAGAATGCTCGGTAAATGAAAGTGAAAAGCTCTTATAGTGATCTGGGAGGGCAGACAGATTCTTAATAAGACGCTGGCCGGAGGAGCTTCACCAAAGATGAAAGAAGGGGCAGCATCACATTTGCAAATAGAAGAATCTTAACTCCAGCATTACAATCATGCCTTAGTTCAGCCTTAACACAAACTTATATGAAACTTTACTGTATGGCTGATCATAACAGAAGTCATATATTTTTAAATAATAATATGAAGTCACAATCATAGTGTTTATTTAAAAGAAACCGTGGGAAGAATACACTATTTCACCACCACCCACTATGACCTCAATAACAAAAACAAAGTAGAGTTACCAGGTTTCTGATGTCAACAAAAACTGAATGAGTAAGTGAGCCTAATAAAATGGTCAGTAAGTGAATGTCAGTTTATTAATAAAAATATCCATTCTTCTGCCTGTCCACTCATAATGTACATTCTCGTAAAGAAACAATGTTGCAAGAAAATCAAATTATTTACTGATATCAAAATAAAACTTGATTTAGATTTTGCCCAAATCACCTGGTCCTTGATAATTGTATGATTTAAAATACTTTTTCTGGTACTTCATGAAACCAAAAGGTTTGAATGGGTTTACGACAAAATGATCTTCTCACACAGTTAATGTAGAAGTCAGTAATAACTCGACAGTGCCAGTAGGCATGTTGATGTGCACACACACACACACACACACACACACACACACACACACACACACACACACACACACACACACACACACACAATAAAGTAGCAATCCATGATCCAAACTGTGAAACTCGGCTGTCTAAAGGAACTGCCCTCTTTTCGTCATTGTTTGGGCTTTTTGCGCTGCAAGCCTTTTATTCCTTACTGAAAAAAAGTCTTCTTTTATCCCACTGAAGTGAGACCAGACTCTCTCTCTGTTGACAGGTAAATCTGTGTCTTGTTGAAGATGAAAGGAAACGGTGGCCTTTTCGACAGAGAGACCCCTTTCTGACTCTCCCTTCCTATTCCTCTGTTCTCCACATTTGCCACACTATCACACACAAAGTCTATTTGGGTGGGGTTCTCTTTGACTTTACTGCAGGGGAGTGTGACTAGCTAGAGGAAGCTAGGTCAACACCAGCATCTCTGAGGGGAATGCTAAGGGTCATGTAGAAAGCAGCTCTTTAGTAAAAGAATATCAACATGGACAGGAAGAGAATGGAGATGTTTAATTAGAGAAATGCTCATGGTTCCCAGCACAGATCTCTTGTTATAGAAAAGCACCTAGAAAAGTGACATTAATGAATAATGAAAAACCCTCCCCCCCGTCACCTTTCTGACACGGACCCACTACGCAAGAGTTTAAACTTCTCTCTCTAACGCTATTTTCATTCTTGACACAACTATTTCTGTCAGTTTTCTATTATCCCGCCTCACCCACCTCCATGATGGCTGAGCAACTCCATTTACTTTCGTGGTCGGACCAGGCATTGTATGAACTGACTCTGATAGACGATAACTCAACCCTTAATGGTGTACCAGTAAGATGTGAAAGAGGATCTGGGCAGGCTTACCTTTTAGAGGTTTGGGAAGGAAGTGGGCTGCTGGCTTGTTCTTCTTGACATGGTTCCCCTTCATGATTTCTCCTTCCTTGTTCAGACCAAGGTACCAGCCCCTGCCCGACTGCTGCTGCCGGTATATCATGGAGGAGTATGTAACATAATAGTTCTCGAACACCGACTCCTTGAATTTGCACTCTGGCGTAAAGTGTTCCTGGGGGGAAAAAGAGAAGGAGATACAGTGCATAGTAGATGTTGGACAGTAATTCACAAGTTCTCAAGAGTGTTTGACATCCTGGTATGAACAGAAGCAGCTGGAATGGAATAGTTCATTACTTGGGAGTGCAACTTAATAACGGTACATTGCACTGCATCTTCAATTCATACCGGGGCACGAAAAGAGGGAAGAAGTTATCTTAAAGCTCAAGCCCCTACTTTAAAATGTTGGTCTCTTGAGAATCTTTTAAAACTATTCATTCCATTTACTGCAGTGAATAATGTAGCACTTTATATCATAGATAACAGTGATATGACAGATACAGAGGAGCATTAATAAAACATAGGGAGTATATTCTCATTGTGCTCCAAGCTGTTAATTATGTATGGGCAGTTCATTATCTCTCACAGTATTGTCCGCCCTGTGGGAGATTTTGTTGGACACAATAATTTAGTACTGCCATTTCAGTAATTATACTACGTATTTAAGTACTTACTTTCTTTTAAACTACATCATATGATGAAATACTTTTTAGAAAGTGGCTTTACAGGCTTATATACAATCTGTGTGCATTTGGGTAGTGCATGCAAGGAGGTCTTCTCTACCTATCTTTTTATGTTATCCGGGTACGACTGTATCTTATTCACTAATGAACAGTGGGGAGACTCCCCAGAGACATGAGCTTTTGCTATTCATCCACCAAACTCCATGCTGTGCAAGACTTCCCTCCCCGTTTCTGTTTGGTTTAGTATCCAGTGCCTATATGAGATTTGGCCATTAATTCTATAACAGTGAGGTTTATGTCCTCCGAGGCACAGATTTTGCCTGCGTGTGTGCTTCGGTCTATGAGAGTGTGTGCTTGTCCAATTTGTAGAGCTGCTCGGGCAGTGAGTCTACAAAACAGAGTCTAATCGTTTAGAAGACAATTCCCCCTGAGAGATATCGAGGGACAGTGTATGCTAGTCAGCAGTGAATTGTTCTTTCCATGCTTTTAAATTTTCGTCTTAGTAAACTTTGTACGCAAAGCAAAATGCAAATACCACCATAACAGTATCACACAGTTGTAATAGCCAATAGGTCAAACTCACAAGGGGTATTACAAAGGGAACTCTCTTAGATGGATGCTTTTTCCAACCGAAGCAGGTCTACCCAGGATTAGTCCTAACTCAGTGGAAAAAAACCATCACTTTGCTGGGTGTCAATGATGAGAGTGATGAGGTGTCCCCGGGGCCAAAGACCCACTGTGAGATCATGACAAACAACATGTCACTACCAGACGGAGGAGTCATCCATAACAGCCTCTCTGTTTTTTTGTTTTTTGTTTTACATTTCAGCAGCATCACTATTCATTTGCAGCGCTAACAGGACTGAAGTTCATGTCTTATGATGTGCTTTGCTCTGAAATCGAAGCTTTTTGTATAAAATGCAGTTAAAACACACAAAAGCTTTGTAACGTAAAAGCAGTGAACTAGGGCCGGGCCTTCAATCGAATTCTATTTTTAATCACACCCCTTTCCTTTGCAGTTATGAACTTTCGTGGCAAACTTTTTATCTTCCCTTTAAATAAATGCATGATGTTTCCAAAGTAAATGAGTGATCATGTTAAATAATCGTGATCTCAATATTCACCAAAATAATCAATTGATTTTTGCTATAATCAAGCAGCCCTACAGTGAAATTGAATGGGTCGGAAAATGTTCTCTTGTTGAACTTGTTAAAATAGCAATCTTGTATACTACCGTGTGCTCATTCGACGCACAACACCCAGACCCACCTACAGTAACTGACAACCACACTCATTCATCATAACTCCCATTGATCTAGCCTTAGCTGACCACTCTCGACAAACATCTCTGACAGAAGAGTTGAAGTCCGGGAAGCTTGTGACGTATCGCCTCAATGGGATACATCCTGCTGGATCAGCCCTGGCTCTCAGTTAAACCTCAACATCACAGGGGTACCAAACGCTCAATTTAAATAAATGCTAAGCCAACCAGGAGGGCTGCAGAACCAGATGGGAGCTTACAGGGTTATGGTTCAGGAATAAATTAGTCTTCAGGCCATAAGGAGCAGTTTGATGACCTGTTAGCTTGGATCGGTGCCAGGATTTCTCGGTTGGACACCAAACCTATTTTGATTTTCGTAGGACGACGTATCGTAGCGCTCGGGGTGCCCACAAATAGCGACTATCAACTTATCCTCCATAGTTTCTGATTCAACAACTCGCGTCCATTCACGTCTTTACATTGACTTTGTATGTAATCTACCCGCACGAAAAATTTGCTTTGCGTTTGGTGTGAACGCACCATTAGGGTAAGGATAATGATCGTTTTTTATTTCTTCCTGAGCTTTCTAACATACAGATACTTTTACACACTTACCCATATCCCACCACTGTCCTACTGGTGCCCAATACCAAACTGCAGTAATCACTAATAAAGTGAAAATAAGATGTTCCCGTAATGGCTTCCCACAAAGTGTTCAAAGCCAACACAATCTCATCCAGAGATAAATCGGACAATAAATGCATTATTGGTGGTTCTTTCCACCATATTAACAGAGAAAATTATGGCATTTCCTGTCTTAAACTCTATAGTCTTCTTTGTGTAGGCATATGTGTCGGGTTATGCAAATCCTTACGCCAAACACTGCCAGATTTGTTGCCTCTGACCCATGCAGATTGTAGCAATATTGCACTTACAACAGCAGAGTGGTAAAGGGTTTGCAATGTCTTGCTGCACACATTAAAAAAACATAAAGACTACTTTTGCTCTTTCCATAGGCAGATCACAGTGGTCTGTGATTTCTTTAGGGGTAAGCAACTGTATTGCTGTATTGTCAAGTAGTCTGCTAGTTTAAATGTATCGTACAATTTATTTGTGCAAATGTAATGAACTCAAATCGTTTGACTGTTCTCCTCCCTCAATAGCTCAATGTCTTCGTTACTCTCTTGCTCCGATTAGCAGCAGCAGTCTTAGAGAGGCTGGGCAGCATCCATCTCAGTTATGCACGGGCAGCAAGTGAAAGCCAAACAACGAGCTGCTCAGCTCTCGAGCCAGGAGTTCTGTTCTACCTCTAATAATGAGCTTATGTGGATTTGGCTGGTTACACTCGCCCTGGAGAAGAATGAGAGTGTATTGATAAACAGACGCATACAGATACAGGCACATCCAGAGCCAAGATGGAGGAGAGGCTGCTGGCTGGTACTGCTGTACTGGAGTGGGTCTATGGACAGGCTCACTCAGACTGTTACCAGGCGGGGCCAAATGGCAGGGGATCCCCATTTCTATTCTAACAGGACTGTGATAGACAGAAACATTCGGATTCTTTTGAATGGGCTCCAGTGGCGTCTCCTTCAGTCAATTGCATATCTATTGTTCACTGAAACTAATATCCCGGTGAACAAAAATCTCACATCACTTTAATCATGACTCCAGTGCCAGATGGAGCGAAGGGAAATCACTTTAGAAATAAAAAGCAGGACACTATCTGCATCGAAATAATACCAGTCGCGTTATATCCATACCCCCACGCCTCTATGGTGGTTTGGCTAAATGGACTTTTAATGATCCCATTACACTACATGGGCTTTTTCCTTGAAAAATGCAACTATGACAAGTCCTTGTCCAAGTGATGCACAGCTGGCAACCTTACTTACACAATGTCCAGGCAAGCATTTTTGTAATAAGAATATTAGCCTTCAGCTTTGTCTGAGTGTGCATAATGCTATAGGAGCTGTGCCCCTTTCATATAGAACCAATTGGGTGAAAGGAAAATGAGATGAAAGCCTCTGGTGTGTTTTGATACAACAAAGATTTTGATGCATACGTAGCCATTTAAATAAGTCTGTCAGCTGTTCCTATTTTTGTAGCTTTGAGAAAATGCGTTTCACAGTTGTGTTGCTGAGAGCTCTGCGATACAATTCTCCCCATTTTACAAGAGTGGAAATACAAAAAGATCCATTGATTTACATTCCTCTTTTCTAAAGTGTCTGTGTGGATATGAGCAGTGTTTTAATTTAACTTCATAGACGTCTCAGTTTTAACCCTTGCTGTTGGATACGCAGGGTAGGAAGGAGGAAGAAAGTAAATAGGAGGCCAAAGCATTGACATCTTCAGGGTGTGTTCATGTTCTTTACCAGCTTCATTTTAATTTAATTTTAATCTAATACACTGCCAGCAGTGACATCTGGTTTCACCTCCTCCTATTTACACATCAATTTTGAGATTAGGTCATATTTGTATGTAGGGTGCCTTACATACATGGTATATGAGGACAATGTTTTTTCACCCTGATGCTGGGCGAGTAATGCTATAACTTTCATTTTTATCAAAACGTGACTATAGTCACACTAACAGGACATCAAGATATATCTTTTTAACAGCTTCAGATTGAATTTTCTCTGAAGCACAGAAGGTTTGCCTAATAAATCCTTCTATCCTTTCTGCTCCACCGTCTCTGCTCTCTTCTGACAGTGTCTGCAGTTAAAGGCATGCACATCTTATTTCAGTGCAGCTCATTTCAAACCTCAACATACAACTGCACATGGAAACATGCACAAATTCATTTATACATCTCTTTCTAAATTAAGTTAATTTTTATCTCATGGGCAAAGGGGAAAGAACGGTCTTACATTACAGCGAGAGGGAAGCCCGTCTTAAGTAATGGCAGCACTGCCTGTGCTCTTTATAATCCAATAACTGCATATAGGGAGGGGATATTGATAGGCTGATGCAAATATGTGACAAACTGAAGGATGTTTCCCAGCCCATTTTTAATATCCATTAATGTAAAACACACCGATAAACAGGCACACACTGTCCATCTGGGAAAACGCTCTTGCTCTATCAACTCTAGCAGTTTCACAATTCAGCAGTGGTAAGGGTAACTGTGAAATGAGAATGTCATGTCAAGAAAACACGATCAATTATAATGCAAGCTCAAACTGCATTCCGGTTGGCCTTAGGGGAGTAATTACGCCCCAGTAGTGTTTTCTTGATCCAATCCGTAGGAGAGGAAATACTAGCATAATGGATCTGATCTCTTCTGTGAAGGTTTGGCTGGACTTTTCACAAGACGAGCCAAATCAATGCTCCACACTGCCCCATGTGTATTCAGCTGCCATATCAATACTAAGATGACACCAATTATGTCAATGGAATCAAGTGATGTTGTAGTTTCCTTGCAGAGACATCAATGCTTGTGAGACCCACAAAAGCTAATGCTATGGTCGGGCAGTGAAGACAAATCTTCCTAAATCCGGCTTTTCAATGTCCCAGTCTTTTCAGTAGACTGGAAGTGGATTAAAAGGCATCTTTTTCTTTCGCTAAAGATAAAATACACTCATAGTATTCATTTGTTTGGGAATAAATTGGAGAGCTTTAAGCTGGTGGAAAAGACCCTTCAAAATACCAAACACAAATAGACACACCCACACAGGGTACATGTTGAAGCCAGTGGCACATACACGTACACACACAACACAAACTAGTTAATGACACAGCTCAATGGAGTGGAACCTTACAGCAGTGGTTATTTACCAAAGGTATTGTGCCTGCTAAAAAGGATGGAAAGGCATTGGTGTGAGCCAACTCCATATCTGACAACGGTGTGCTAAAATACAAATGCATAATGTTCAAGCGCAACGTTATGAGGACTTCTTTGCTGTTTTTCTGTTTCTATTGTTATTTGTGGTTATCCTACATTAATATGAGTCCAATGTGGTTTTAACATTCTCTTCCACAATCTCTGCATCCTTTAGTCAAGGTTTCTGTGACTCTCCTGAAGTATTACTTGGAAGTTAAAATGTATACCTGAACCTCGACTAAGAATGGGCGGAAAATACTTAAAGTGACTTGAGTGAGAGTGTAGATATAATGCTGATATAATACATTAATCCAGCAGCCTTTTTTTTCCTTTTACCTCCTCTTCCTCTTCCTCATCATCATCATCATCATCATCATCATCATCATCATCATCATCATCATCATCATTCTTTTGTTATCTCCTGTGCATTATTCAGATGACGTTACTTTTCATATTAGATGTTTAGTTATTAGTTTAGTGCAATTGTAAATGAGTAAAGTCTTAATGCAGGGACTCTTTCACAGGATGCATGACCATTACAGGGATTTAACTCGCCTGGCGATTTGATTTCAAAACGCCTGTAAATCTCAATGCCGACTTGATAAATATCTCCACCCCAAGATCCCTGAACTCTACATTTTACACACTCGCACAGAGCAGTCTAGACGAGACTCAACTGGAGCCTCAGTGACTCACACTAATTCAAATATGACCCACCAGGAAATTAATAACACCACTTTAAAGGCACGTTGTGAGATATGTGGACACCACTTAGCTCAGGATCTAAAAATATAGCCACAGATCTATAACATATCAAGTAAGCTCAAAGGCTTTTGTTATTCGGATTCTGTAGAAATATTCACTGCTTTGCTAAAGATGTGTTAGAGGGTATTGGGAAAATCTTAATAGCGCCACAATTTTTAGTAGAGGGGCAAACAGTAAAAGAGAGGATTGTAAAGTAAAATACATATTAATTGGTTCTTCCTCTACCACACATTGACACCGATAGATGAATACATTTTCACTTATGTATTCTGCCTCACCCACACATAAAGCACTCTTTTTCTCACTCCTCATTTCTCTCTCACACGCTCTCTGTTTTTCTTGGTGTATGCTCATATACATACAGAGCATAGTTATGTTCAAACAGATGCACATACCAGATGCATATGTGAGGCAGCTCGGTTTATGCTCTGAAAGCCACTCAAATTAAGCCATTCAAGAAAATACATAACATCAGGTTACTGATTATATGTACTATACATATACATTCATAATTTAGAATGTGTGTTAAAAATGTAAATTGACTATACATCATATGGATCCTATGTATTATATCGCAAACATTCACTCACCATTCACTCACGCTCCCATTCATGCATGCACTTACGCACACAAGTAGAATAATGGGAGGCATCCAGATCCCTGCAGCAGCTCTTCATCCCCCCACCCACGATACGTCATCTGTTGTCTCTCCACTGTTGATTGGGAATCTCCCCCCCGCCCCAGCTGACCTGCTATTGGCTGCTTTAATGTATGGCTTCAAGGCTGCGCTTTACCACAGCAGCAATCCCAGCAAGATGGGCACTATTAGGCAGCCAGCTACACATTCAATTCAATTCCCTCTCTAGCTGAAACAGAAAGCTCTGCAACCCATCCCCCAACCGCTTTCTTCCTATTTAAAACACCTACAGGATGTACTATATTTCATGTGAGAGCTGGTATTTAAAACACCAAAGATGATGTACTGTATGCAGCCAGCGGTATTCATTTTAAACCAGCATTTGATTATGATTTAACACAGTTATACATCACAAAAATATGTTTTTTTTCATTTTATATACATAAATATATATATATATATAAAATGATACAATTAAAGATCAACAAAGAAAACATAAAATAAGACACACAATATAAGAAAGTTAAACAATTAACAACAATCCAAGGTGGTAATAGTGGATTCAAAAGTATAGAAGCCACAGCCTCAAATTAATAGAGCCCTTTAGTTTTAAGCCTGGAGCAAGGTATAACACAAACAAAATCCAATCAGAACCTCAGATACCATCTTGTGATACAGTGCTGGAATAGCTTACTAATGTAGGTGTGTGACAAATGGAAAGAAAGATAGAAAGGACCTTGTCAGAAGCTTTGTAGCAGCACTCTGAATCGCTAAATGGGTGACTATTCTCCATAACATCAAAAGGGATGTATACATTATAATCAGATATCATCTGCATAGCAGCGATACGATATAAACTACTTATTCTCAATTTGAATGAAAGCATATAAACGACAAACAAAATAGGATTCGGGACATAACCTACAGAACAGACAGAAACAAAACTGAAAGTTATCAAGAATACAATGCTCATCTCTGGTAATTGTAGCTGTTCGGCATCCGCCTAAAACAAGAGCAATAAAAGTTTATGAATGTGACTTTACTTCTACTGCTGCTTCTACTACTTGTAGAGCCTTTGCCTGCAAGATCTATACTGTACTGTTTACTGTTGAGGAGCCATGTTAAATACATTGAATGCATGTGTGTGTGTGGGAAGGGGTCGAAGGACTATGGTTTAGTTAAATTATTCCTGTATATTCCTCTTAGGCATGCTTAGCTGGGGTAACCCCCATGGATTTGTTGACAAACAATTGCCAGCACTCATTAAAATGTAATTATGGCAGTCCATACAACATTTGCAAAAGACTACAGTGATTTTGTTGCTATGCCTTCGGTCTTAGAAATGCAACATTGGATTTTTTTATTTTTTTTTAATCAATTATTAACGAAAATTTGATATTTATTTTCAATTGATGAAAACATTTCTATAGATTTGGTAAGGGCATTACATCTCTATGGCGAGGGATGCAAATTTTTGCTGAGCCAACCCATGTTAACCAATCATTAACCGACAACATTAGTGCCTCGCATGCAGCGGGTGCTGTGTTTGAAGTGCCTAACAAGGCGCTCAGCTGCAATGAGAACTGATGCACAAACAAGTTAAATCCATCCATACGGTGTATGCGCAAAACAGGCAACTGAGTCCCCAGTTCATCCGTCCGGGAGCGTTAGCAGCCACGTTGTCGCGTGCATTGTCGTGTACACACGAAGCCACATTCCCAATAATTCTCCACTGCATCAATTATTTTTACCGCCAGGTTGTCAGCTGTGTTTCTGCCTGGCATACTCTTGTCAGGGCTTCCGCCAGTGTATTGCAAGCCCTGCGTAACGTTAGCGCGTGTCCGGTCGAGGGAGGGAGAGTGTGTGTGACAGGGAGTACGAAGTCAGCAGTAAGGTAATAGCTGTGAACGTAGGAGATCAGTGTGTGTACAGTTTATTTGTCGATGAAAATAAATGCCTCAAGTTGCTGCCTTGCCAGCCAACTGCTGATTTAAATTAAGAAGGTTAGCCCCCAAGTTAGCAACAACTCTGGCTCAGACTCACTTACGGTGGACTGACCTTTCAGGTGGACCCGCGCTATTTGCCTTTCAGCTTGTTTGACTGTTTAACTGATTAACACATTAATTGGTCCAATTATAATATTAACATCCCTACTATGAACAGCAGCTCAATTGGTTGTGCTTACTATTAAACGCTGAACGACGTGTAAAACAACACAGTTCTTCCAGTTGCGCAACTATGTTCAAAATGTCAAATAAAACCTGCCAGTGTTGTACTGTTGTAATTCTAAAACTGTTGGTCGACAAATTCAAAATATAAAATTAAGTGTAGGATATGTAAATTGACAGAAGTATTAATTTAATATTATTGATCCCTTTCAGAAATAATTACTAATTCAGAGCACAGCAAGAACAACAACAACAATAACAACAGAACAGTAACCTACTCTTAAAGCTATAGGGATTCAGTTAGAGGTGTGCAACTCATTCCACACCAGATAGGACCAGAGGGTATTGACATAGCCTCTCTAGGTTTGGTTTATTGAAATATAAATACTGTATTATTAACTGACATGAAGTGATTTGATACAGTTATTGTGCATGTAACACTGGGTGATTGCAGTCTTTTACTTACATTTGTTATCGAAGAAATCAAGGTATTTACGTTGTTTAAATTGCAATTAAATAGCATTGTGTTGCATCATTGGCTGTCAAGTATGGTTCTCTATTAGTGGCGTAAACCTCAGCTAATCGGCTACCAGCATTCAGGTGTTCTAACTTCTCACCATTATTCTCCTGATATATTTATAATGCTGCTCACTGTTGTAGCTGACCCCAATACCTCAATCTCCTCAAAGCTGAGCTCTAATGTTCATATATGTGATTGTTATTGAGGGTGTTAGTCCTTTCAGCAGTATTCGGGTTGCTTCTTGGATTCTTTGAGAGCTCGCTCAAAGAGCAGAGTCTATTTCCCAAAATCTAATTGTATAACCATCTGCAATTCCTTGACGCAAGTGCATTTAAATGAACTAATGCTTGGTGAGAGCTCATTTGTGTGTTTGTGTGTATGAGAAGAGAAGAGTGAAATCAGGGTGGGAGAGAGAGAGAGAGAAAGAGAGAGAGAGAGAGAGAGAACGAGAGAGAACGAGAGAGAGAGGAGCCAGAAGGCCTGTTTTCCTTCTTCCTTCATCACATTACTGTCTAACTATTTAATAGATAATTTGTCAGCAGCAGCTGCAAAATAAAAAGCTACAAGATCATTAGGTTTTCTCAGCTTGTTTTCATCAATCACCATTGTGCCGTCCTACTTAGACCTTTACCATACAGAACAATCTTTACTAATTTGATGATGAGGATTGTTTGTTAACAGTGAGCGTGTGTGTCTGAACGCCCTCTGGGTGCACACCCAACCAGCCTGTCAGTCTTCCCCAGCGACTCCTGCCACACATTGTGATGGTGGCATTTGGGAAGAAATGAACAGGAACTGGAACATTGTTCGTTCTGCAACTAAATTATTCATAACCTTGCACATTTAATCAAAGATAAAGAGCCAGCTGCCGCGATCAGATATGTCACTGCTCCACCTGCTTACACTATCTTTGGGCTTTTTATTGACACTGAATTATATCAGAAAATGAGGATGCTTTTTCATCAGAGTAAGGCTGGCATGTCTGAGTTATCTTTTCCCCAAATAATATAAATAGAAGAAATATAATCTGCTAAAATATAAACACTTTAAGCCAAATCACTGCCATGCCTTTAAAGTATCTATCTTCTCCTTTTTTTTCCAGGTTTGTTGTGTTTCTTCCAATTTCTCTGCATACAGCTGGACTCGAAGGTCAGCCACCAGGATAGAGGCCAGGACCCAATCCTATACACACACATTCACACAAACACTCACACATAAATGAAGTGAGACACTTACTGATGTGTACAGGTAGCCCTCACTGTTCATAGCCAGATAGAGTTTGGTTTGCACCCCCTGGATGGCCACCACTCGTAGCCCCACTGGAATAAGGTTGAACATGGCTGGAAAGAGACAGACAACAGAAACGATTAAACAAAACTTGTACTTTCATCTCGATTAATACACTTGTTAAAATCTTTCAGAAAATAATGATTCATTATTCAGGTATAATTGAAATATATAGCACATTCAGTACTTGAGTTATTCAGTGAGCCAGACACAGATTCAAACTTGACAGAGGCTAAATCAATACTTCCGTTGACATTTCCGGATTAAAATCACAAGTGGACAAATGTTCAAATCCAAATTTTAAAGCAAGCCCAAAGCGCAAACTGTCAAAACCAAACCACAAATAAAGGTATGACATAAGCTCAGGGACTCAGCCGCTCTCTCTCCCAAGGGTGTTTCAAAAAGCAACTGAACAAAATTAGAAACAAGAGACAAAAACAGAGAAATTGTTGGAATGACAAAACATTTCACGCTGTGTGAAGATAAGTATTTGTAAACACAATTTGGAAAATTCTTTGAGGTGGAAAGAAATGAAATATGAAAACAAAACTGTGGTCAAATATGAATCTGTGATATGATGACGACAGCTGTTATCTGACAATGCTGCTCTCGCTATGGGCCAGTTCCAATGCAGTATTATGAGAAAAAAGAGAGAGAAAACACTTACACACCTATGTACATTGGCTTCACACACACATATATTTAGACCTGTCCGTGACCAGCGGGCTGAGCTCGAGTCGTGAGGCTCAGAGAACCAGCGGCAGCCCAGCTGGTGAATGAGGTATACGTCTACCTAATTAATGTCAGCCTGGACTGTATACAAGTGTGTCTGCGTGTGTTTCATAAGAAGCTGCAGGGAACCCACAGGCTGAGTAGAGGAAAGCACATGTTCATCCACCTGAAAGTCTGTAGTTGTGCTTCCATCCCAAAAAAGGAGACTTCCTGCCTTTTGTTCTGACTATTGCTGGACGTTCTGCCAAACAGTGTTGCCATCATCCCTGCTGTTGGATTTTTTTTATTATACCTTTTTCATACCAAATCCAGTAAATACTGTCAACAGGAGAATGCTAATATTTATCTCAAGTTTCCCATTTGATTGTTAAGACTGTACATTGTCACATTAGGATAGGGAGTTGGCGGTCAAGACATGTGAGAAGGATAAAATTAAACTTCATTCTCACACCAGTCAAGCTATGAGTCAGAGCGTGCCCTTACTATAGGTCCTCTTGTCAACCACTTAGTAGATCCCTATCTGCAGACTCCTTCGAGCAAAGTGCACTATAGAGGCTTTTTGATGGGCTATTTCATCTGCCCTTATCGCTTTAACACTGCAGACATCCCTCTCTCTGGGCTTGCATTGTAAACAACAGCCACGGGAATGCGTAATGTATTTACTTGGTTGAGTAAACAGGCATTGCCAGCATATTCCTGGTTCAGTGAAAAAGGCGTTAAAGTCCCAGAACTACTCGCTTCGCCTTCCCTTTCTCTCTGCTTCTCCCTCTCTATCTTTCTATCTCGCTCTCTTTTTTTGTTTCTTCAAATGTCATATTCTCAATGTACTCTCTGGTCTCTTCTCCTGTCACCAATGACACCTTGGAAATTATTTAACGGTCAGAGTATCTCAACAATAACAACAAAAGTATGTCTGGCTCTTAGACACATAAGGATCCCATGATTCTGTCTGCCAGCATTTATAGAATGACGGATAAATTGGATAGTGTTTCGGCTGATCAGAAGCAACATTTCCAAAACAGCGGTCACACGCATTCAGTCTAATGCTTTAGTCTAGCCTGTAATATCATACTGGATAACAAGAGTTGTCTTGTTGTTCTTGTTTTCATCTAATGACATAATATAATCAGGACTCCTCTCCATTTCTCCTAAAAATGACTTCTCCTTTCTCGGTCCTCTGTGCATCATGAATCCTCAATTATATTCTCAGGTACGGTTGAGTTACCTTGTTAACTGACTTCAGCTCACATTTAAATTGCTCCATTTTTCAAACACAAATGACTTGTCTTATATTGGTACAGTGATCAAAAGATGGCTGGGGAAAGACGCACCGCTCTCTATGACAGATTGGTGTATCTATTTTCTTTGGGTGATTCCTGCTTTGGCAGCTCTGTACAGCAGATGCTGCCAGTAAAAGGTATATCTCAAACCGATAGGACCTACTATACAACCTCAATACCTGCAGTATTTAATGTGCACTGTACAGTAATCTTGTGCATTTATTAAGCTGGCATGCCAATGATAGATCTTTTGATGTGTATTTACTGACTGTAAACCAAAGACAGCGAAACTATGACTATACATTTTGCAATTATGGGTCGAAGAAGAACAACATCCTATCCAAACATAAACAATAATTAGTGTATGTACATAATTACTGAACTAGTTCACACCAACATTTACACACATAATTGGAAAGAGTGGAAAAAGCATTTGGTAGTTTGGTTTTCTTTCATTTTGACAAATGTCCTTCCAACTTTCACTACTTTTTGGAGCATTCTTCAATACTGCAGTGCAGAGGCTGAACAGCTTCTTGCCAGAAATTCATGGTTGCAGGTTTCAGATGGAAAACTCTCTCCAGAGTCATTGTTCAGATTGATCCATCTTGACTTTGCTGTATATGGAGCTAGAGGGGATGGTATGTGTAGCAACC
The DNA here is from genome assembly GCA_016806645.1 of Ophiodon elongatus. Lineage (NCBI taxonomy): Eukaryota > Metazoa > Chordata > Actinopteri > Perciformes > Hexagrammidae > Ophiodon > Ophiodon elongatus. The sequence continues at coordinate 643,442 of JACSYO010000469.1, forward strand.
CTGAAACATCTTGCTACCTGAGCAGTTCTTGTCTTTATAATTGCACCGTTTCCACTCTGTGTTGCTCACTGAGTTTCCCCCACACGCGTACTCCCACCATGATGCACACATTCTCATCTGCAGTCTGCTTCATTTCAGAAGGATTACCAGCCGGTGTACTGATGGAGATTTTCAAGAGGGGAAACTCAATTACTTCATGGATCCTAGAAACACCTGAGCACCCTGAAGAGGATGACAGGGCCGCCACCCACTCACAGACCTTTCCCAGTGCAAAGTGCCACATAGAATAAGAAGGGTGAGGAGGCCTCAGGGACAGTTTCTCATGATTGCTTGCAGGCTGTCTATGTGCCTACAAGTCATGACCAATTTGAGTGACAATGAACTAGTCACATTTTAATCATTTATCCAATCTGTAACTCATTCTGGGAACAGCCTGCCGGCAATTAGAGCAGCGGAAATATGACAGAACCACAGATAAAAAGTAATTTGTGGTGACAACATTCAGCAGAACCTGTGTCACCTGATTACTGTTCAACTGCAGTGACTCTTTGGCTGGGGTGAATTGAGTTACTTAAGGAAAAATGTAAATTTGGTAAATAATTACTATATTTAGACTTACACAAATGCTTTTAATGCTAATATATGTGAGTATAGTGTTGTTGCATAAAGGATGGCACTGTTTTTATTATTATTGACTTTTTTATTATTATTGACTACTGTATGTTCAGGAAGCTCAAAATGGACATTAGTTGTACATTAATAATGATTAAAGTAAGAACACAGAAACCGGTTCACTGTTAGGTAAAGGATTTGAAAAGGTAGAGGAAATTCATGGGCAATTAAATAAAGATATTGTCTCAAATCTTGCAGACAATACATTTTTAAAACTGGACATTTTAACATTTATTCTAAAACATTATTTTCTACTTACAAAGATGAGGATTGAAAGCAAAACATTTTGGACAAGCCTGAGAATGGGCTGAATCTTGAACATTGAACATCTTTCAAAGAAAAGGGTTTAGAGTTTCCTTACAGTAATGACTTCTCTTTTTTTTTTTACCCAGTGGCTTTGCTCAGTTGTGATAGTGAAAATGGGTGAAACAGTTCAAAATGGGAGAGAAATCACTGGTATTTATGAGACTTGAAACTTATGAAACTTCTTTATTACTAGATCCAAACGGCCACGGCTACTGTAGCAAAGATCAAATCGTGTGTGTGTGTGTGTGTGTGTGTGTGTGTGTGTGTGTGTGTGTGTGTGCATTTGAGTAGGTCCTCTCCCACCATCACAAGACACCAGTAGCTCCAAGAGGACTGCGCTCTCCGTCACCATGGAGACAAGCGCACCCAGCGCCTAACAACGCTATTTTTGGAGCAGTGTAAAGAGCTTCACTCTTTCTCCTTTGCCGGTTCAGCAGCACTCTTTAATTTTCTTGCCAATGCGGGACAGTTGTTATGCAAGTCAACAGAAAAGTGAGCCCTTGCAGACATGCTGGTGGGGGGGGGTGGGGGTGGGGGGGAGTTAAGTGAAGGATAGTATTGTGTGTGTGGATGTGTGTGTGTGGATGTAATTTCATTCATTACCGTTTCTACTTACAGTGTTCTCAGTGTAGTACTTTAACTTTATTACAAAACAAATTCCACACAAATTCCAAGGTGTCGTTCTTCTTTGGCAACATCCCACTTGCACAGAACTGCTATTTATATGTACAGTAAGATACACACGCCATCTCCACCAGGGGAGTAATTGAATATAGAGGTACTAATTCAGAGGCTCCAGAAGTGTTTACATCCGCTTAGTGTCAGGATTACACAGCAAGTATTACATCAAAGGTGTTGCAGTGTGCCATCTTTCTCTTGGTATGGGGGCAAAGGGGATTTCACATCAGGTCACTACTAACTGCTGTACTTTTCTAATCTTCAAAAGCACATAGTGTTCACTGAAATACCTAATTATACGGTAGTCTGCTTCTGCTGTGCTGCTACTAGACAAGTGGTTGTTCTGTTACTCTTCCATTGATATCTCTAATTTGTCTATTGGAAAATAAAGAGGTGGTGGGTGTAATGGCAGTGATAGGGACGCATCAACACATAGTAGAAGACATAACTGGCTGTCACAACAGAGGCAGTGTGTAGGAGAATAAAAAGACAATCATCATCATCAGTGCTAAGTTTGCCGTGACTTTGATTAGATCAAATTAACCACTACTCACTACTGCACTGTCTCTCTTTAAACTCATTCAAAAGATATGTATTTGATGTTCAAGTGGCCATAATGTTGATACTCTGTTACATGGTACAGTCTATAGCTAATGCATCCTGTCTGTAGTACAACGAATTGACAGGAACCGAGGTGAAAGGTTCCACCCGGCCAACAGTACAGCAGGACAATGGAAGCATGATATAAATTAGGGGAACAAAATATTAGAGTGAAACTTACTGTAACCATTGTCCTCCTCCTTCGTTCCATCAATGGTTCCATCCGCCTGCAGCTGCAGGTGGAAACCTTGTCGACTGTACAGCTTTGTCACGATCCCCTTTAGCTGGGGCTCTGTGTAGGCAGAGGGGACACAGAGACAGGAAGACACAAGCATGAAACACGGACTGTAGGAAAACAGGAATGTAGCAATGAGATGTCACTCGTAGCCTTCTAAAGGGACGTTTTGAAGCTTCACTTTTGGGTCACGGTTCGCCGCCATTTTGGAAAGTTACTAAAGCCACAAAAATCCAGTTTAGTCAAAGGGTAGTAAGGTTGAGTGGAGCCCAGGTGGGACAAAAAGTACCAATTGCAATGACTGACTGTGATAGGCTAATGCACTTGTCAATCAAGCAAGCATGGTTATCACCAAAAAACATGTCGGAAGAATTATTTTTAAGGGAATCCTGTGTTTGATATTTTAGGAGCCAGAATGTGGCAGCCATTAGAGAAGCTGCACTTTAAGATTCTTTCACATTGGCTTGACCACTCAGTCATGGTGGTGGCCACTTTATAAAACAACAGAACTGATAAAGGCTCTTGGCTTGCTGATAGCCCAAATGCAGATTCCCACTGATCCTGTAGCCACTTTACGCGGGCCATTTCCCTTTTTATCATACAGGGGCTAAACAACATAGCAAGACGTCTGATGAATGGAAACAATGAAATAACATTTCTGCTTCAGTGAGCTATAAGATCAACATATTGATTCATAATAGTATTTGATTGGCAAAATGGTAAGACTTACAGTTTGATTAATGCTGCTGTGTCTACAATCCATGAAAACTGTTTCTGTTTTTTCTCTAACGCGGAACAGAGGTGACTAAAGAGGCCGCCCCTATGGCTCCACAGAGATATAAAACCACAGATGGACAGGAGCAAATAATATCAAATTTAAAAATGGCTTTGGAAGCGGGGCGAGTGGTGACTCAGTGGTCTAAGATGGCTGAGAACATTTCTTTTATGTCACCCCCTGTTACTTCCTCGAGGTTTCCCGTCACCCTCTGCATGTCAGTTGTTCAATAAAATAGATTTTTAGAGAGAAAATATTTGAAAAAAACTTCCGTGGTTTCTTGAAAATCATAATAACTTGTTTGGGATACGTACAGGTAAATGCAAATATCTAAATCATAATCTAAACTTCAATAAAATATTGGATATTTAGTACATACTATGTTTTGAGTAAATTCCATTTAAAATTAAAGCACATTAACATTTACTTGAAAGTTATACAGCTTGTGATAAATATAGTGCCCAACATTTATCATATTTTTGACATAGTAAAGAAGGAGCTGTATTATAATGTTTTTATATCTGTTACTGCATTATATTTAAAACAAGGACAAAATAGATTTATTCAATGAAAATAGTTATAGCTGTACTAATAAAATGGGCGAAAGCCATATTAGGCTGTTTGTAGCAACATAGAAAACGAGCCACAATAAGTCTAAAAGACAATAGTTTGAAGTGAATGGTTTACTTTTGAAGTGGCTGGGCAGCCGGTCTGTGTTACATCAGTGTAAGTCTGATAAGAGCTAAGTGCTCTCCATTTCCTGGTTACTGTCCCTGGTGGAGTGTCCTTTACTGTGGTCTACCACACCTTTCATCTATCCTTTCATCTCACTTACCATCAGTTCTTGCCTTACTAGGGTTACTTTTGCTTCAGAGACAGTTTATTCATTGTGTACACCAGAAGTATTGTAATAATTGGTAGTAAAACGGTGTACTTTTCAGTAGAACACCTTCACTTTACATTGAGAAATGTACATATGTCAGCATGTGCTGTAAACACAGAAGGCACATGTCGATGTGCACACTGCATTACTGGATAATGCACCAAACTGTATACGGTCTAAGTCACACACGGACAACGCCTTCTTAGTACTCATTGCTTCCTCCACATGGATGGGAATGGAAATTATAAGCGAGAGGAGTGCAAAAACATTTTAGATAGTTATGTTTGTTGCTTAAAAATCAACCCTTTCTTCCAGGTGCATCATGTACAGAGTTACAACAGTTGGAAATGAATGGGATTGAATAAAGTTAGGGAGAAAAACGATTTGAATCTTCGCCCCTTCGTCGTCGTCATATCCACACACACATGAATAAAATGACACAATTGACAGGAGGTGATCCTTGGGCCTGATGTGATCAGATCAGATATCACTTGTGCACTGGGTTTGTTAGGGAGCGGGTGCTTTAGGCTACAAAGACAACACCTCTGCAGTGAGAGTGCTCAAAGAGCCACCCTAGACCTTGGCTCACATTAATACTTATAAAAGTATAAATGTATAATGCTCATCATTTCAATTCTGACAATCAGGTACCACTTATTGCTCTTTATCGGCCAAGTATTTCTTCTTTTGTTGGATACATATCTGCGACAAAGAACTCACTATATGGGGCGACTGTGGCTTAGTGGTGAGCAGGGTCGTCCTTCAATCGGCGGTTCGATCCCCGACTCCACTAGCCCATGTCGATGTGTCCTTGGGCAAGACTCTTAACCCTAAATTGCTCCCGTAGCTGTGCCTACGGTGTATGAATGGGTGAATTATGTCATATAGTGTCAAAGCGCTTTGAGTGGTCGGAAGACTGAAAAAGACTATACAAGTCCATTTATATGGGTGAATATCCCTTTTGAGCTGAGTGTGAGGTGTGCTTAAAATTCTTCTTTAAATCTCTTGGGAAACTTGTATCTCTATATATTTAAGTAGTCTACCCAAGGCTGCCATGTAGTAATATGAATTAATTTTGGAGACTGATGAAACAGAATAGTTTATTAGCCTCTGATGAACTGATTATCCGGGGTCATTTGAACAGTGAACAATGACCCGTATAACGGGGAAGTCTTCAGTAATTTCCAAAAATCGACTTAATAAGCACTTATGTGTATTTTCTCCAGTGTGGCCTACATAATTGGACAGTGAAGGATGAAGTATCAGTTTAATATATTCCTCAGCAGTCCGAGATGCCAAAGGTGACTTCTCTATGGACAAACTTCCTAAGGGACCCCCCCATTCTCCCACCAACTCCTGGCAGATCTTTTGAAATTTGCATAGAAATGGAACAGTACTCAGTATATTCTACGTTGTTAAGAGTATTTTTTTTCATATATATATATATATACATAATTGCATCCTACACTAGATGAAGAGTTAGTGCTCCCGATGAAATTGCGCAACAGACCTGGTCGTCTCCTTCGCCTCTTCTTGGAGCCAAAGAGTTTGACCCGGGAGAAAACGTTCAGCCGACTGGGTTTTTCACAGGTTCCCTTGGCTTTACTGGGGCTGCTAACGCAGCGGCAGGCATTCGTCTTCTCCCGCTCCCTCGCCTGCCTTTTTTGCCGTATGAGGGAGCTGGCAATCGCTGCAGCCATGGCCAGCTTGGCTGCGCGCTGGAAACAACTTCAGCAGAAGCGTGAAAAGGATCACCCAGAAAAGTGGATCCCGAAAATACACGTCCAGACGCAGGGGCAACAATCTGAGGCAACTGTTTGCCCAAGTGGACTCTGGCGAGTAGACAGTAAGACGGTCCCAGTGGTGCGGTAAAGCCAGTTAGATAATGTCTGAATTCATCATTTTGATTGTTCGCGAATTGGAGCGTTATTCGGGAACTGTCCGTTGTCTCTCCGGGAAAAGGAAAAAGTCCCCTCTCAAGTCAAACTTGACCACAAATAAAACCCACACGCTCCACTGTGAAGCTGCAAAAAGACTTTCACCACCGCAAGTTGCATGCTCCTCCAACTGTATCATTGTCTCTGCATCACAACCAAAACGCACAGACCCGGTCCCCGTACACGGATTCGCATCATCCCTCTCCACTACATGGCCGCGCACATGGGATGCGGAGAGGCAGGTAGTCGTGGATGAGCCTCAACGTGCAGCCAGAGGACGGAAACACCTGTTCGCAGACAGCGGGAGTGTTTGCAGGGCTCTCTCTCTCTCTCTCTCTCTCTCTCTCTCTCTCTAAATCCCTCACTGAGGGTGCTGCCGTCAGGGAGACTTAACAGCGAGTTTTAGAACAGCAACGCAGAGGATGTGAACGAATCACTACAGAGATCCCATTTGTGTTTGTTTTTTCTCTCTCTTTTGTTGAGGCGAGTCAACGTAAGGCAACGGCAGCGGCAGGCGCATCATTGCGGGAGCAGAATCCGAGCACAGCGCAGCGCAAAGCACAGACTCAGCGGTGCTGCTCAGAGCATCCCACCGGCAGCCTGGAGGATGAGCAGTGGGGAGGAGGGGGGAGGGCGGAGGGAGTTTAACTAGTGAGCCACAAACTCAGGCAGTGTGCACAGATGAGAGATACTCCATATAGGCCGTCATGTGGGATCATTCATGTTACATATCAAGAGAAAGGGGCGTCGATGGCGTGGGGGCGGGGAGTTGGCAAACAGGAGAAGGACGAGAGATTGAGGGATCTCCATATTAATATATATATATATAGATATATAGATATCTATCTATCTATCTATCTATCTATCTATATATATATATAGATATAGATATATATCTATATATCTATATCTATCTATCTATCTATCTATCTATCTATATCTATATCTATATCTATATATCTATATATATATAGATATAGATATAGATATAGATATATATATATATATATATATATATATATATATATATTAGACAAGAGTGGACAGATGATAATGTAAAAAATAAAGAACTACTGACACAGCTCGGTAAGTTTGGCTGTTACGAATCTCCAAAAGATAAATCCCATGTTTCTGAGGGCGTCCAGCCGTTAAAGATGATTAAAAAATGTTAGCAAACTTATTCAATTGCCCGCTTTAGCGCGCAGATAACTGCGAGGGATGAAACAGCAGGTAGCCATCATCAGACGTCAGCAGTGATACTCAAGACGAATAAAGTGGAATAAGCAGGGATTTAGTGGGATGAAATAACAGAAACAGCCTCAAGCCGGTGGATCACAGCTACGGCATCATACATTCACATAGAACTCACGTGAATTATTTCACTACAAACATCTTAATACCCATGCCGTTCCACTTTTAAGACGCCTGTCCTCATAGAGGCTGCATTCATAATGAACCGCTGCTGACACATTTTTAATTTACATAATGACATGGCCAACTTCAAAGAGAGAGCTCTTTTAGTGCTGCTTTAAACTCAAGAGCGAAAGTTACGTCCCGACACGGACGTCTCTGTTATCTCCAGCCCTGACCGCCGGCCTCGTCTCCCCGTCGCTTCCCCCACAGTCCTGGATCGAGCCCGACTAACAGCCTAACCAATGGTGCCCCCTACTGTCGTCAACCCAAACTGTCGCGGATGTTTATATGTCTGTCTTCTGATGAATAATAAACGGCAGTATAACGCACCTCAAGATGATGGGCTATTGCGGGAATTAAATATGAGGCGTCGCTGCGTTTGAAATCTCGCGGAAGTAAAAGTAAATGTAGGAAAGAACTATTTAAAACTACACGCATACAATATAAAGCTCGTATGTGTCCCGAGTAAACATACAACCTCGAACGAAACCGCGTCCAAACTCAAAACAGGAAAGATATAAAGTGCTCAAACTCCACTTCAGCACCACGGACAGCTCCAAGGCTGTAAATTACTCCACACTTCCAAGAAAATCACTTACTGTATCAATAGAATACAATACTTATACTCACATCACTTAAAAGCATCAACTAAATTTGACTTAAGACCACTTTGGGGAGCCTTTTTCTCAATAACACTTAATATACATTTTAAGTAAAGAAAAAAAAAGAAGAAAAAAGACAAAACAAGTGCAGCGTAAATTCAAAAACCAAACAGCAGCCTACCTGAAACCACTCTTCTCAACGGGAAAGTCATGATTGTCTAAGGCGAAGCCCAAAGCGCTGACTCGGATACGTGCAGTCCTGAAGTGAAGGCGGGTAGTCTACATTCAGCAAAGTTCAAACCATTGTCAGACAACTGTCAGAGGCGTAGTGGGAGATAAAGCGTCGAGGCGTGGCCATCAACAGGAAGATCATTACAGGACATTAGCGACATGCCATTATGACTTCTAAAATGCTCATTAAACATTCATTTAGAGGTCTTGTTGATCCGGAGAAAACACGGGCGTGTGTTTACTGTGTCGCGGAGGGGCCGGGCTGAAGAAAAGTGGTGGAAAAACTGCAGGCTGAGATTGTACTTCCTTCTTGGGGGGAGGGAAGACTTTGCTCTCATATTACAAAAAATGCTGTAAAATGATCCGATAATGCGTCGACTAAACTGGTTATACAGGCCTGTCCACTTTGGACTGAAGAATATCGACCTACAATCAACTGGGACAACATGCATTAGGTAATGCATTTTCACAAAGACGATTCTTTCGTCTTCCTCCTTTTTTCTTTTTCTCAAATCGCTTAGCTGATTTTGAAATTGACCAAATATGTCATGCTTTTTATCAGCATCTGAGCATATATTACTGTCAATACAATGCATGAAGTGTGGTCCCTTGGCTTGCTTCTACAGCTCAATTTCGTATTAATCCAATTATGTAAGGCGTGCTATTAAATGTAGAGCATCTCTTTACAGGCATGCTGACAGCAGATGTATTGCTGCAGTCCGCATTTGTAATGATAGACTACTAAACAATGAGCTCTGAGCTATAGGGAGCCTTGTAGGTACTTGTGAGGGTTAGTGCACTCGAGTGACTATGAGCGACCTTGAACACTAGATGGAGCTACTGGGCAGGCTATCGAGAGCAGCAGAAAATCCAAGTCACTTTTCAGACGTGTACCTCTCTACACAGAGCATCAAAACTTAAATCAATGATTTAATCACAATTCTTTAGGTTGATCTATTGACATTAAATTAGCGGGTTTTCTCTTTGATCTTTCAACAACATCATGTATATATATATATATATATACATATAATGTATATGTATTTAATTCAGAGATTGATGACTAGTCATGTGGAAGGAAGCTATTTTTGTGATTACATACTGAAACTAGATATGAATATGAATAGTTCATGGATCAATACCAATATATTGACTTTGCTTGACATAAAACAAGGCATACTGTAGAGATACAATATTTGTTTACTGTTATTGATGTTCTCTCTAATGGCATAGAGGGAATTGAGCTTCAACCCCACACCGTGTAAGAGAAGATAGTCACCAAAGTTCTTTCAATGTTGAACTGAGTTTTATAGAATCATCATTATCTCCCAAAATAGCTGGTTCCTTTATGCATAGTAGCAATTACATCCACAGGGGCAATATTTACTGGGATTATAGGTAGAATGCTGGCAAAGTTCCAACGGCTTTCTTAAAAACAAGAGAAACCAAAGATCCTACCTCAAGCAATATGCAGTAAAACATGTTAATTGATAAGAAAGCAGTACCAGAATAAACAATGTATAAATGATCCTCTTCGTGAAGCACGAATAAATGTTTTCCTTTCCATTAGCCAGTGATTACATAAACATACTCAATGAGACACTGTAAGTTGGTTCTGCCTAGAATGTTGTAATGTTTTAGTGCGGTTATAATCAATACTGCACCATTTCCTCATTTCCTGCCATATGTGTCTTGAGCTTGCAGGAAACAAATCTTTTTTTACACAGAGAAAAATAGTCTATATCTAAGACCGATTCAGTGGAGCTGTAGATCTTCCGCATACATCGGCAGTTACATTTCCATTGCCTCGGAAAGTTCAGTCAACATTTGTGAACACAAGCTAATCTCTGGTATAAAGTCTCAACGATGATTGGGAGACTTGATTTTGTGGATCCGTTAATGTTTGTTTTCTTTTTTTTTTGTACCCAATGAGCTATATTCTATTGCAGAGTTCTCAGCTCTGACACCAAAAATGTACTCTTATACTCAGAACATTCCCCTGTCTGCTAAGTGTCATCTATAACAATAATAATAAGGTAGTTCCCCTTTAATACTCGCATTAAACGCACATACTGCAACATGTTACTGTATGAAAGGGCTGCCAAAGGGGAGATGTAATGCAGTGCATCACTGAGTTGAAATGTTGAAGTGTTGAGTATAAGAGATTTTACTTCTGAGAAATTAAAAAAACACATAGGTCAGATAAAATCAAAGTCAAAATATTGATATTGTTAATATCTTTAATACTAATAACCATACCTAACTATTGCAAGTCACATTAGTAACAGGACAAGCTAATATTCTACTTTGAAACTGTGACTGTAACTTTTGTCTCAACAAAATCTGGACAAAATGGGAAGATTGTTTTAGAAATACATGAATAACACATGACTACAACCATATTTCTTTCAGAGAACATGGGGCTAGGGAAGTCAGAAGTTTCTCGTGCGTGGCCACGATAATCAGTGCACTCAGTCCTGGCCAGAAGAACGTATCGAATAGTTAAATATTATGTAGGTGTATATGTTAAAAGACTACCGTGTAATGATTTGCTTATTTATTGTTTTATTGAAGACGCATACAATTCCGTCCAGTCAATATAAATAAATTATGACTCGATAGCGCAGCCTATTATTTATAAGAATGGCAGAGTATGCTAAAGTTGTATATTGTAAAGGGAGGGGAGGGCATCAGAAATGTCCGTCGCCCCCAGGGCCTGAAGTAGTGTTAAGGCGCGTCTGTTTACACTGCAGCAGACGTTATACCTGCCCGGTTCTATCGATGCCTCTTAATTCTGCCATGAGCAAACACAGACGGACAGATCGCAACACTACCAGAAGCAGATTCCAGGTTTTTGCTTCAGTCATCGCACCACTGATAAACCTGGGCCATCACTCAAGCAGACAGTGTGGCCCCTTCAGGAGGATGGCTGGGTTTATCACTGACAGTTAGGAGGACAGAAATAGGTGATGAGAGTCGGGCTGCATTGTACAACAGCGACACTAATCAAACACCAAAGATGACACTAAAGAAAGTGCAAATGTGTATACGCCTGATAATGTCTATCTCGCTGTTAGTGCTTTTCTTAGCAGCATTCAAGCAATGATGGAGGAGGGAACATACAAAAATAGCAGACGATAGCACAAGTGGAACTGGTGAGATAAGTACAGGAGAGAGACGTTTTATGTTTCAAATAGACAAGGTGTTTAAACAAAAATAGCATGAATCATACACATTTTATTGTATCCTAATTTCTCCTGTATCATTTCTATTCAGAAGTCTCAGAAGAAAATATAGCTCTAGTCCTCTTTAGTAGTGTTGCAAGACAAAAGAGGATTATAGCTATATTTGACTCATTTGAAGTCTACCACAGACCTAAACTGAGCTCATTTGCAAGTCGAAGTTGGCAGCTGACGAGCGTTCATGAACTATGCTTTCAGAAATCAGATGAGAGATGGTTTTATCCAAATGCAATAATTGTGTTTTTTCCAACAAATATAGACCCAAGTGACCTCTGTAACCTACACCTGTAGTCACTGTCAATAAGGCTAGCAAGAAAGACGCGAGGACATTCATTATAATGTGCTCAAATGTATAAAATGATTAACAGGCCACGATTAGATTTAGATTTGATACACTTCAGACTTTCCTGCTAAAAAGATGTGTTTAAGAGCCAGAACTGTGAAAAAGTGTTCTGCAGAGACTGCTGTCATAGCGAGGCCTCAGAGACAGTGTTTACTCTTCCTTACACTGTTAGCTCTTCAAACATAGTACAACGTATAGCGCCTCTCAGTCTGCAAACACACCTAACCTGCTCAAGGACCGCGTGACTTCACCCAGACCCAGAAGGTCCCAGCACCGCGCTGCTCTTGCCATCTCTGGCCACTAGAGAGCAGAGCTCGAAAGTAAAAGTGTGAGATAGGCCTGTCTGCTGCCAAGGTTGAGCCCTGTGTTGACCTTTGTGTTATTAAATACAACCAAACGATTAAAGCTATCTCCTCTTAATAATAACCCAAGGCTATCATGATAACACCTTATGTTTAATGATTTTTTTTGTAATTCATAGAGAAAAGTGGCCTCCAAGGGCAAACACTGAATAAGTGGGGAGGTTAACCTTGCTCGTGGTGTGTAATAGAGGGCCAAGTTGCATACCAGGACTGTGCCACTGATTATATCGAGATATTAAATGTCCAAATAAATAAATATCTTAACATTGGATGCTGCCATAGCAGTGTTTTTATTTGAACCTCTTGTTACAGAGTGAGGTGATCAAGTAAAATATTATCCAGGGAAAAAAGGAATGGTCTCTGATGAGCTCAAAGGGTCGCTGCTCAAACCGCTCAGCCCTTTGGCAGCATTCTGCTCGCTGTCTGCTCTTTGTGCATGCGCTGTTACAGTAAATCCACTACAACAGCAGCTTGCCGCATGCTAGGCCACCAGTGCCATAGTGATACCACGCGTTACCATGGAGACTGCACATACGTAAGAGGGTGTGTGTGAAAGAGAGCGAGAGAGAGAGAGAGAGAGAGAGAGAGAGAGGATGTATGTTGGGAATGGGGGTTGGATTTACAGAGCAAGAAACCATAACTCAAGGTTCCAGTAGAGGAGGGGGATACAATACAGTCATGGCTGACTGCCAAACTCATGGCAACGATTGTGTGATCTATCCCACCCCTTTAAGAACCGGAGAGCTGTGTTCGAGACATGAAAGCAAGGAGTCAGTAGACTGAAAATAAAGGACATTAGTCCCATTATTTCTCCCAGCGTGTAAAACAGGATGATCTCCACCTTGGGGACAAACGGTGTAGAGAAAGTGCCCACAACGCCACCATGGAAGCTAAAAATAAGTGAGGAGCAGTTATACGTCACATCTTTTTATACGCCGTAACTCTTGTGTTTCTATCCAAGTGTCAGAAAGATTTTGAAGATAATTATTAACAGGATGAATTTTGCTTTTAGTGGCAGTGAAAATAACATAAAATACATCTATTTTTAAACATCACTACTGTATTAATAAGTTGATATATGTGTGTGTGTAGCTGTGTGCCAGTCTGCTTCTCATTAATCCACCATAAATTATATCTCTCTCGCTTTACAACACTAAAACTAATTGGGAGCAGAAAAAACACAATGCCTGCCATATTTCATTTAACCTCTCACCTTTTGTATAACAACTGGCTTCAAAGTCTTTGTCAACTGATCAGCACTGCCATATTTTTTCTCACACAGAGAAAAAAAATTGAGATATTTTTGTTTCCCAAGTGAAAAGAACAACATTCTACTTTATACATCAATAAAAGCTAAATATGGCACTGAAACATCGAGCTGAAACAGCTTCAGGAGCTGAGCATCTGCCAGACACATTGTGTCTCTCCGCTTGATAATGATACAAATAGATGAGGAGCTGCACTGCTGAGTAATATTCATCCATTAGATGTGTATATGCAATCTGGCCTGTCACTGCTAAATAAAAGAGTAAGAAGTGTGATATAGTGGAAGAAGAAGAGCTTTATGATCATCTCAGAAAATTACATTTCAAGTCTTCTTTCATGTGTGCCTCATAAGACGTACATATTTATGCAGTTATTTCATTATGTAAGTACAACATGCCGAGCACTAACTACAATAATTGCTGCTATTGTGATTGTAATAGGTCACTGACTTTGAGGAAATTAAAACATGAGGATGTGATGATAACATTGGGCCATCTTTCTGCTTTTCCCTTAGTGCTATCTATAGTCAGTAGTCTCAGGTTGAAAATGAAAACTGTTTATATGTTCCTCTTCAACCTGTACTTTCAATTACAAAATAACAATTCACATGCACAGTAGATGTTTGGGAGTAGGTTATCTCTCCCTTGCAGGAATTTCGTATACCTTTTAACAGAAATCGGTGAATAAAACCCAACAAGTACACAAGTGAATATGTTTACTCAAGCATGGCTTTACAATCTGCCGCTTCCTAATTCAACTGCATGTGAAGTACATAATTTAGCCGGGAAGCAAACTGTGGGCTTTCACATGCTATAGCTTCTGTGCTCTTTGTGTCTGTAGCCTGTGTGTGTGTGTCTTTATGAATGTGTGTGTGTGTGTGTGTGTGTGTGTGTGTGTGGCTGTGTGTGCCTGTGTGTGCCTGTGTGGTGTGTTTCTTTATGAATGTGTGTGTATGAGTGTGTGTGTGTGTGTAAGGCTGTAATGATGTGGAGTAATCTCAATCAGAGGCACCAAACGGTGTGTGAAATGGCCAGAGTTCAGACAGCAGCCTGCTCGGAATGACTAATGCTGGCCCAGCGATGTGCTCGTATTCCTCCCAACACAAGGTTGTAAAACTACAGCCAACACAGGCTCCCTGTTTCTCTTACCCTACACCCAGCTCACCCTTAATTTGCTATCAAAATAAAAAAAAAAGATGTGGATGGTTCACAATACTGAAGTTGACCCCGAAGCTGATTCTCTCTGATATTAACAAAGTCTGGCTCGTCTTCTTTGTTCCTCGGGTGCCCCGAGCAGGAATATGAAAAAGAGGCCGGTTTATTTAACACTCAGGAGGAGCCGTTATGAAACATCAATGAGATGATGTCAGCAAGCTACGCTTTTTATTTAGGCCACTAATGGAAATTGAAATGTAATATCTGTGTGTACGTGCCGTGGATACAATGCGTGTGGACGTATCTACCAATATCATGACCCTGCAGTTCTCAGGTCCCCTGGGGGATTGTGGGTGAATCATCCCCAACGTTGTTGTAAGCCAGAGGAGGGGGGCTAAAAGTCCCTGGGACTGATTGCTGTGTATGGAGACAGTGCAAATGCTTTAAACAGCAGCAGGACTTACAGAACCTTGTAAGGTTGATTCAATATACAAGACTGAAAAAAAGCGCAGAGGGCAAAGTTCGAAGCAAATTCCAGGCTTACAGTAATTTCATTTTTTACATGTTGCCTTTTTCTGGATCGCTACAGCACACGGTATCTAATGCCACATTACTTTTCCATCAGCCAGCCGAGGCAGAGTGATTGAAAGATAAGATAATGCAGCAGGATGTATGCACTCATGCACTTGTGTATAGATAATTCAACAAGCACAAATACATACAGTACATGGACAGTAGACACACACATGCACCCACAGGCAGCCAGCCCGCCAAATCTAATAGGAGTCTCTGAATGCCTGTTATCAGAACAACATCTACTATCCATCATTGCCAGCATCACAACAGGAGGTAGACGAAGGAGGAAATCAAGTGCAAGAGAGGCTCCCTTGCCAAAATGGATGATTGAACAGTAACATGTTTGACTCATAGATGGTGAGTCAATGGATGAAGCCCTTTGGCAATATCCAATACCGGTGGGAAAGCTGCAGAGATACAGCGTTTAGGAGTTGAGAGACCGTAAACAACAAAATCACTTTTATTCTCTTTTAAGTTATCCCTCCTCCACTAACCAGAACACACACAGGAAATGGGCTCTCGCCACAGTGAAGAGGGACATCTGGTATCAAAGAGAAATCAAGGAAGTGTGCTGCAGCCAAAATAAAGAAGCTCAGACTCTCTGAAAGTTTGTATTAATAACTCCATGCTAATTATACCCCGTCTAGCAAGAGAAGTCTTAGTCCCAGAATACAGTAAGTGAAGTGATGTTGTCCTACATATCCTTTCCAGTATGACACATCAAGGAAGGGACTGGAGCAAGATTAAAGGCATCATCTCTGACACCAGCTGGCTTAAACTGTCTACTTACTGATGGAGACACAAAGGAAAGCTCTAAGACTGGCACGAGAGCACAAGGTCACACTTGCTTCTTTTTTAAGAGTGGCTAACTTTGGACACATTGTTGTCTTAGTTGATGGACACGTCTTAGCGAGGATGATAAAAGCTATAACTATGCTATTCTTGGAACTAAATCTGTAGCTGACATGCTTTTTGATTTAGAAATGGCAAGTATGCAAGGTCTTCAAGGGGCAGTTCACCCCAAAATCCAAAATTGGTCATCTTGCCTGTAGTGCTATTTATCAATCTATATTGTTTTTGTGTGAGTGGCAGAGTGTTGGAGATATTGGCCGCAGAGATGTCTGCCGTCTCTCGAATATAATGGGTTTATGGCAATCGGCTGGTTGGGCTCAAAGCTCCCAAAATGTTGCAATGTCTCCTTCCAATAAATCATGACCCAGTTACTGAAGAAAATCCATAGACCTTGTTGTGAGCAGTTCATGTAGAAACTAAATAGCTCCATAGGACTAAATAGTTGGAAAAAAATACTCTTGATTTTGGGGTGAACTCTCCCTTTTAATTTAGATGAAAACATGTTGCCTCACTTGGGAGGAGAAACGCTTACACCTGTCTCGATGTTTATCACATCTTTCATCCAAGTATTTATAATAGACCCTGATCTCGTCCATTAACCAGGTCACTGTCCTCAGAATAACCCCATTACATCTCTTCGTCTGGCCTCAAGAATAAATGTGGATATTATGCAACGAGGTCAAATGTGCAGTGCAGTGAGCTGGGTGTGAACATTAATGAAGCTCATTTAGTCCGGCAACACACTCTTTATTTCCCCTGCCACCGCTGCATTTCCTCGAGGAAAGTATTTGGGGTTCATTCCCCTGACTGCGAAGCTGAGAGACAGGGTAGCTGCAGGCATGAGAATAGTTCTTCATATGGTAAGCAATAAATGGTTGTAAATGGGTTCCACATCTCTGGCACTACATTTAAGTTTAAAATGGTTATCACAGAAAGATCAGAATGTGTGTGAACATGTCAGTGTAATCGCATGGTTCAGATTGGCATTGATTATTTCAGTGTATTTAAAAGCCCCAGCGTTAGGTGTTCGGTGGAACAGATCGACTAAGCTGGAAATGACACGACAGGAGACGTGACTCAACTTATGGGAGTGGGTGGGTAAATAGGTCATGTTCCCTAGCCAACACAGAGTATCCCACTTTTCACTTTCAGTCCCGGCGCTTGTTAGTAAAGTCAGCACACAGAGAAATCAATGGAAACATAATGTCAATGGATGGTAGTGGTCCAGCCTTTGGAATATAACTGGTAGGAGGAGCTGTGCAGAGCTGATAGAACCCTACAGAGGTATGAAAAAGTAGGGCAAAACACAGCAGTAAGGCAGTGATGGCTCTCTGTGGTCTGTAGTAGAAACATATAATATGAAATGCAACACTATTACTGAATAGCATTGGTCTTATAAATAATAATGAAGTCTGCAGTGATAACACAACATTACCTAATCCCTTTGTGGACCTTACATCATGCCAAGAAATGAACACTAGCCACCAGCCAATTACTTGGTAGCTATACTGGTGACTGGTAACCATAGTGCTGTGTCTTGGTTTTAAGATTACAAAATATATATATAATACAAAACAAAGAAACCTATGTTTCTGTCCTTGTAGTGAAATGGCAGCCCCTGCCTCTTTTTTTTGAAAGGCTTCACAGACATTAACACATATTCAAAGACAGTAGAGCAGCAATTCAATGCTGGTGCTAATGTTGAGCTAAGACTACTAAATTATTATCATAGCATTCAGTCAGTGAATACTCATAAATTCACATAAACAAGTGTCATGAAACACCAAATGGTGATAAAGAAAATGACAAAAAGAGTCTGAGAAGGCAAACATGATTTGATGTGCACTGATTAGTCTATTAATGAGTTCAGCATCACTTCTGTTCAGTTGACAGCCAATTAAATGAACATCATGCCTTTTTGTTAGTGATGTTAACATTGTATGGTAAATTTTATCATGTATTATTTGCTGCGTTCAAGTACAACGTAGAGCCAGCTGCTGGGCAGTGGTGCGTTCGTGAACTACAGTGTGTTGTTGGAAATCAAACCAGGTCTATACACATGGTAATGTATATCAAAAGAAGTTAAAGCTACGTGTGCCTCACAGTTAAATGCCAAACGTACAATATATGTTAAAAAAATGTTTAACAACGTTGCAGTCGTACAGCTTTGACAATTTAATTTAATTCTGCTATATCTGCTAAGTTCATATATGTATATACGTTTATGTATATTTAAAAAAAATCAGTAATGTCACCATTCTCAAAAGCAGCCGCAGCCGTTATTTATTCTTCTCTTTGAGTTAGCTTACAGTTAAATAGGAATGACCCGTGTGCAATATTCATGCCTTCTCAAATCCTGCTGTCTTTATGAACTTTAGTACAATATTGGTGTGTAGTGTGTTGTGTGTAATGTGTAATGTGTAATGTGTGTGGTGTAGCCCTGATGAGAGAAGGGATCAAAGGGACTTTCAGAGGGTTCTACCTTTATGACTCGCAAGACCCACCTGTTTATAGAAGAGGATTGGTTGTGTATACCGTATGTAATGTACTGTTAGTATCTTTGTGCGAACCAAATTCAGCTACACCAACCATCGTAGCGAGGACATTTTTGCATTGTGAGAACGTTTTGGCCAGTCCTCACTACTTCAAAGGACGGTTAAGACCTGGTTAAGACCTGGTTTGTTGGTGTTAGTCATTTAGCTGTGTAGGTGAAGGATAGGGGCTAGAATGCTTTATGGCTGTGTATGCAGACATTTTTGATGATCAACTTCATGTCTCTTGGGGTGTCATCAAACTTCTGCTGCTAGTCTAGCTTTTGATACAGCCATTGATTCCTCCCCAACCACTCCTGCAGCTATGCTCAGTAGTATCTTTGAATTTACAACTGCAGAATACAGAGAATCTGTTCAGTGTCTTCTGTGGATGACCGATTAAATAATTATATACATGTCCATTGTTCTCTCTGGGCTCCTTCATCTATCAGGTCCTACAGTCTGATCGGCCAGTGTGGCGGACAGTGAGTCAGAGGTCATGCTTTAACATGATTGAATGATTGCAGTGAGCCTTCTGCTACTGATTGAAGGATCAGTACAAATGACTGGGGGCCCATATTATGTTACGACGGTTAGGTTCCCCAAGCAGCACAGCTGCTGTGGTATTTTGTGTCTGAAGCTCTTTCAGTTTGAAAAAGTAGTGGCCGCAAACATGCACTCATATCCAACAACTCAGAACAAGTTTGTCTCAGTACTGCTGGATTAGATTAACAGGAATCTGGGTTTGACCTATGACATACACCATCCAGGGTCAATGTGGGTGTTTGCAGTTGAGTATACAACATGTGGAGATTAAGACATAATAACCATTGCTTTGGCTATCGGAGGGCACAGATTAGAGATGGGAGGCTGCATGTCATTGGCCTGTTGTGATGATGGTTTACACGTGATCATCTGTACTGCTGACTGACTTCCTCCCTTCCTGCCTGATTGATCCCCATTACATCATACTGAACATGCATCCGAGGCCTGTGATATCCTACTCACACACCAGCAGAACTAAGCCAAGAGCCATTCTTAGTATTTTCACCATTATATTGAGGAGGCACTCATTTCTATGCAACACGTCAGTAACATGTATTGTTGCCTTTTTTGGTTCACGTTGTAGCGCTCTGACCCATCTTGACCTTATGAAGACAGGGAGAGAGAGAGAGGGGGAGACAGGAGGAAGAGGGAGGGAGGAAAATATGAGAGCGCGCGACGCGACAGAGACGGCTGTAAATGTGTGCTGGCCGGGTCTGATGAGATGTTCGATGACGAACTATCTCTCCAGCCAGTGGATTAGCGAGTTAACACTAATGGGTGGCATAAAGCCACAACGCCCGGAGAACAGACGCACACACATGCACACAAAGCTCAAAAGTGTGTGTGTGTGTGTGTGTGTGTGTGTGTGTGTGTGTGTGTGTGTGTGAGTGTGAGTGTGAGCATGCGGCCTGCCATGTCTCACCAGCACCTGTGTGTCTCTTTGTTGTTTATTTAGTCCAATGCCTCAGCCTGCTTGGTTGCTCGTATACATGCTGCAAAATTAGATCTGGATTGAGGATAATGTCTCATGTTCACAGCGTACTGATGTGAGACAACCAGCTGAGGGTGCGTGTGTGAGAACAATGAAGAACAACAACGCTGTATGACGCAGAAGCACTACACTCTGCTGGAGCTTGTTGGAGGTGAAAGTGACTTACTTCCATCAGTGCTCATTTGACAAACACCTGCAGAGGGTAATGGAGGAGCACTGTACACTTTAGTGAACGGTAACGCACGCTGGAAGGGAACTGATGCATGGGAGAGGACTGCCAACTGGGGAAGCAAGAGAGAACTCTCTTTGACAGTTGAAGAATTATCATTTCATTAACAATATGCAATATTTATGTCTACCCCATCTATTGCTCTGGCACATACATTTACAATGACCTCTTTTCAGGCATAAATTTTATTGTATTTAATAAAAGATCCATGTGATGATACTTGCGCAAATACTAAATTTGAGTGAGAGTAAGAGGTCTGAGTGTTTGAACTATGACACACATATGCACACACCTGCCTATATAATACACTATTGTCCCTTAGATGTATAAAGCCTTATAGGGGTACGGTTAAGGAAACCGATCAGGGGTGAAACCCAAAAGTCTGTGAGCATAGTTGCAGAATAGCAATGTAAACAGCCATTATACCACATCATCGTAATGATTAAATATCGTGGGGATGCTTTAGCTGTTTTTCACAGTAGCTGCTTTTCCAAAGTTGGGGAGGAGATTGGACAGCACACAGACCACTGCGTCAGCATAAGGCAACTGTGGAATAGCCTGGACACTTTCCAGACATTTAACCACTATTGACATGGAAGTAAACAAACAAACTGAGTCTCTAGTGCAGTACAGAAAAAATCCAACCTAGAAAGGGCGATGGGGAAAGAAGCGGCATAGCATCTAACACGACTGGCGTTACAAGTCTGATCCCATTCTTGACCAAAGGTTATTTAATGTAAGCTGGCCTACTTTTATCCAACATCTGACCGTATCACTGTACAGTACGTTCAACCCATGTATGTGGGGAACTTTTCTGGTCTTTAAGTTGGGTTTCATTAGGCTCAGTGGAAGAGCCAAGACCTCTTGCGGGCTGTCAGGCGACATGATGGGAGAAATTGGGTGTCTGTATGAATCCTTGCCAACGTCAGCCCTGGCAGGCTGGCACATTACTCGAAGCTCGCTGAGATGAAGCATGCAAGGCCTTTACATAACCCCACCAGCACCCAAGATGACCAAACTGGCATGTTGTTCTCTCAGTCTCCGCTAATGTGGTGCTGAGGCAGTTTTGGTGTCCCTTCAAAGAAACGAGGAAGTCCACAGAGCTTTTAAAGTCTTCAATAGTCAAAGTGCAATCCTAAGTGTCTAACCTCAGGGTGCCAGCATTTTGCATTTTGGATCAATTTAAAGAGTTCAATGACCAAAAATGTTCATAACACTGAACACTGAGATTCCAGTGTTATCAGGTTGATCACTGACATTCAGGTTGGTATTATTTATGTAGGCTTTGCAGGACCCCATGCTTGGTGGAAGAGGTCGTCCAACCTGACGCCATCCATACAGGAGATATGACCCAGTGGTTGTAGTTGATTGATAAAATGGAAATAGGGATCGAACCGGTGATCATTCGGTTGTGTTATTCAGTGTCACTGTCTGTC
This sequence comes from Ophiodon elongatus, assembly GCA_016806645.1. Taxonomy (NCBI): domain Eukaryota; kingdom Metazoa; phylum Chordata; class Actinopteri; order Perciformes; family Hexagrammidae; genus Ophiodon; species Ophiodon elongatus. Next base: position 665,302 of record JACSYO010000469.1, read on the forward strand.
CTGGGGGTCAGAGCCTGACCAATACTGGACTTTTTAGGCAGCTAGAGATAATGACATGTCAGAAGAGAATTAGTAAGTGCTTGCATTGTAAGACAATGATTGATTCGTACTTTGTTATTACCTTTTTTTGACATTAAACAACCCTGCTTGCTTGATGAAAAATCAAAAAGCCTGATACAACCAGAGATATCAGCTACCATGATAGAATCAGCAACAACTCTCAAATTGCTAATTTGTGATAATATATATCGCCATATTTCACAATATTAGTTGTAGTGCAGAAACAAGTAGGTATGGAAGGCCAAAATGTAACTTGCTTCAATTAAAAACAATAAGCTTTACATAGAGCAGCAGTTTCCAACTGGTCCGGGTTCCACTTTCATTAAAGCTCCTATACTGTACGTAGGATTTGGAAATTCTGACTTTGGCAATACTGAGAACACAGGATAGGAAATGTATCTACTAACAAAATAATGAAATAAAATTACAGATGCCGTAATGACATAAAAAGTCTCAGTCCTCAGACAAGGTAACTCCCCATTCAATTAAAGATACAGGAAAACAAAAAGTGTTGGTTAATCACTGCACGTCTTATGGAAAAGTTGAGTATACATTCAGGAAACACTCGTAAACACTTTCAGATCACGACCCACCACTTGGGAACTTCTGAAGAAATGATTAGAATAGTGCGACATTAAAAATGACAAATAGAGGTCTGGTCTGTTCATTCATCAAAGTATGAGGTTTAAGACCAGCGTTTGGGGAGAGAGAGAGAGAGCATTAGGGTCTGAATGCAGGCAGGTTATAGGTGGAAGATAACAGAAGGTCACAGTCAGAGGTAGCAAACAAGATAATTTAAACTTTCTCTCACAGTAGCCATTGCAGTGGATAGTAGAATCATAGATATAATATGTTGTAGGATTCAGTATTTGTTCACATGTTATTTACTAAATGTCTTCTCCCTAATAAGTGACACTATTTTGTGTTTATCTGTAATCTCTATCCTGGCAGCTGTTTGGAGCCACTTTGCGAGACTCCCATTAATGTGGTGCTGACTCAGCAGTCTGCCTCATTGCCCCAATTAAATAGCTTAATGCTTGTTCACTCTGGGGAAAACTTACACACTTGCTTGTGTCACAGTTACTATAACCTGACTACTCTACAGATTGTTCATTGTTTAGCTCAGATTTAGAGATGGTCTGTAGTTAGAAATGGGAATTCTACTGAGTAAAACAGTAATAAGTTATGACCATTAGTGACATAAACTGGGATTTTAGGGTCAAAGTGAATAAAGCTGCTAATGTCTAACTTGTCTATCTGGTGTATAAAATAGTATATTGCTACTGTACTGTAACTGCATCTTTTTACTCACTGGTATGCAGTAAATATCAATCCTTCTCAGTCTATTAACATAAGACAAATTATGTAATGTATGAACATTACCATCAAAGCATGCACTATACAAACATGACATATAAGTTATCACAGATGTGGACTGTTGATATGAAGCATCCCACTGGTTTACTACTACATTCTGCTTCCTTGCACTCTACCTTCAGTCTCTGTTGCCATTTTTGAGGATGAACAACAATGAGCAGTTTACTTAACTGACAAGTTACATGCTAACGATGCAACAAGTTTCCATAAAAGTTGATCATTTGCCACATATGCTACATTTATCAAGAGCACTGTGCTATTTAGGCCCGCCATTCACAATTCTGATTGGTTGTATGAGATGTTCAAATATATTTACGTGACGAGCAGTACCTGGCATTTAGAGTGACCATTCCTAATACTCATTCATAACTGATTCGCTGCATTTCTGAACAGAATAGTCACGGTCTGTTTGGCTGCCACGAGGAGTGGACCTGGGATGCGGAGGCGAATACGTGATAATTGTTAATTAAACAGACACTGATGGAATGTAATAGGCCTGGCAACTTTAGTGTGCTTCACTTCTCTGCTGGTCTCCTGAGTAGTTTCTCATTAATGTTGTCATAAACACCCACTCCTACTGTTTCTTTATGCCTTTAGATTAAGCCCCAGCCGAGCCAGAAATCAACACTGTGTCGACATTTCTGCCTTAATCTGAGGAAATGCGTACGCAAAAATGTTGTTCTCGTGTAAGTTTGAGGTTAAAAGAACTTGTTCACTTGTGCACGTGGATGCCAACTCTTTTACACTTACAGGTGAAAACCCATGCGAAGGTGTTGATTACATTACACCCTTTTCTATTTCACATATTTTATAATGGTCACATTCCACTTCAGAAAGGCTGACATTTAATAAGCAATGTAAAACGAGGCTAGTAAAACACTACTCTTTTATGCATGTGGGATGATTTGACATAGATATTGTCTCACTGAGTCTTTAATTCCTATCTTCTTATTCTTCTTCTTATCAGCTGTTAAAAGAAATTGTTTGCTCACTTTAAAGTCTCGGCTCCAGCTAAAACTTTGACATGTGGCTAAATGCACACTTGTAGGCAACCAGAGAGGTCAGGTAAGCACAGCAGAACGAATGTGACATTGACATTCTCCTCCCAGCCTCGTCTCTCCAGGCACCAAATCACATTATCATACACATTATTTATTCATGCGTGGTCTATTTATGTATTGACTTAGACAAACAGAGTTGTTGCTTTCATGCAGAAAGACTGCAGAGGAAAGAAAGAAAATTAAACAAGCTATTATTGGAGTATGAGTGCATCCTGAGGCTGCATGTTTGTCTCTTGTCAACATTGCAGTTGTGTGCAGGACTCGGTGAGACACTGCAATGGGATACTTTGTTATGAGGGGCGATGCTCGCCCCCCCCCCCCCCACGAAATGTAATTGCGCTCAGTCGACATTGTGCTGCATCACCACCATGCATTTTACATCGGGTGTGGGAAATGATTGGGGCTACTATTCATCCCTCTTGCTCCTCTGCTTACACTTTCCTGGCTCAGTGAGCAGCAGATGAGTTATTTTGTCAATAAGGCTGAAACCAATTAGATAGTGGCCTGAATGTCGAGCAACACAGGTGCTGGACGTCATTCTGTCTGCAAGAGACGTATCACGTTACTGACTTCATTATATTGCTTTAGATGGTACATCCTGGAGTTCACAGTTGGTTATGGCTCACACAAACACTTGTGATTGCCTCACGTTGGCCTCGTTAGACTTTTTTTAGTTCAACCTCTCAAAGTGTACCTGCACTTCCCTGCTGTCGGCCTGCACTGTGAAAATGTGAAAAGGCAGAGTTTCCGCAGAGAGTCCCTTCTCACAACTGCATTACCATACAAAACATAAACTTCATAAAGTAATAGCGATACAAAATTCATTATGATGAATTACTATTCAAGCAAGTTTCACATTTCTGCATGCTACGGTGAAATTAACCGATACAAAAGGCTGCAGAGGGTTGGAAGCCAGCCTAACAATTTATTGTATGCTCTACCAAAAGGTCAGCAGTAGTGTGAATTATTATGTGACTTGCAGATAAAGGATATGAAACAAAACTGCCGGGTTTGATACTTTAAAGGTTAGGTTAATCTTCAAGTGTCTCAAAACATTATTTTAGTGCCGATATGAACAATATGACAATGTGCTTGCAATGTAAGAGCTGGTGGACAAAATCCACAGTGCTTGTTCTCAGTCGCCTGAGTTATCTAAATCAAGTGAGTGGAAACACAAAGAGAACATTTTGTAATGAAAAGACTAACTTTGGAAGATGATTCGACCGTTTGGGCTTTCAGTTTTATTCTTGGTGCTGAAAACAGCTGGGTCAACTACAACTCCTCCCAGATCAATTCTGAACCCTGACAACGTATCGCAAGATTCACTTGGGACAGCCCCATTCATTTCCAACCTTTTTAATATTAGTGGGACACAGACAAATGCTCACAAAATGCTCACACATTAGAAAATGACCAGAGGTTACTGATCACATTGAATTGTTTCCTCTCTTCTATTTCTATTTGTAAGTCGTTTTGGCATTTTAAACGTCATCGTGTCACAAATGAAAACATACACATACTGCTCATGCCTTATACCTCTGTGTTTACATCTCGTTATGGATATCTTTCTGTCTGTGGCCTGAAACTATTAACACCAAGTCTTGCAGTCGTCTGAATTATGAATGGGATATTTACACAGATCAGGCCCCTTCGGGCACCATCTTTTGTTGTTGCTGTGGAGAAACAGAACAGAGCCAAAGAGAGAGAGAAACAGGAGAGAATGATTTGAGAATTAAGAGGAATCGAGAGGTGGTGACACAGACTGAGCCAAAGAGCGTGTCAAAGTGAATTTCAAGATAGATAACAAACTGTCTGACCAACTGATTGACAGCGGGCCGCACACGCACAGACCTCAGGATGGAGGAGGCAAGTCCAGGGCTCTCTGCCTGTGTTCTTATGCTCCCTGCAGCTCCACAGAGATGAACCGATATGATTTGAACTCATCCTTTGGGGTGCCAGAGCCCAAGCCTGTGTGCTGCCGATGTGTTGTTCTGACAAGCACATCTCCAGTGACTATTGAAACCAATATCTTGGCTCTCTGTATCAGCCACCTCAACGTAGTTGCTGCTGGGATACGCATCAGAGGAATTAGACTCAGAGGAAATGATACGGCAGATAACTGACTCTGCCAAAGCCTCGTTAGATCTTGCCTCAATGTTTGTACCTTTCAGAGCACTTGTCACTGTCAGCGACTCATCTATACAGCAGCAGACACACTCCAGCATCTCCACTGAACACACGTCAACAACATCTTAGAAACACTGCCTTTTACTACTTACAGTGTAATAGCTGCCAAATCTGAGACAACCAACCAGAGTTCCTGACTGAAGAGTCTGTGTCGAAATCCACTGTGACTTACAAACTATATTTAACATGGAGCGAAATGATCTCATCCATTAAAATCATTAATAAGTGCAACACAAAGCAGTTGGAAATGTTGTTGCCATGGTAACATTGTGACAAGGCTGACTTTACTGCTCAGATCTCTCAAAACATACAACCATCTTGTTTTTCATTTCATATTAAAATACCATTTCCTACAACAACATAAAAAAAGTGCAAATATATCAACTTCTACTATGTCAATATGTATGTTGTGTTTATTTGGATATTAGCAGACAGCTCTGTGTGTAGGCTGCTCCTCACATGGTTAAACAGAGTTTCCATCTGCATCATGCATCAACATTAATGACGTCCTCAAAACCAGCTTACGTAACAGCTGTAGTCTCCCCTTCTTCCTTTGTAAATTCAGTCACGTCCAACTGGAGCTGCAGCCAAACTGAATAATACATCTGCACTTTTCTAGCCAGACCTCCACTAGTATTCCGCTGCCTTATCTCCCTCTCGCTCTCCCCCACAAGGATAAGTTCATGTGCTTGAGTCCTTCAGCAGGCACACAGACATCTATCAACAGGTTAACTGATATCTAAGTGTAGCACTACGGTACTAAACGTGGTCCTCTTTTCGATGCAACAGAAGACACACTAATACATTGCAGAAAACATATCAGGAGCAAGATAATTCATATCTTACCTATCAGGAAGTCTGCAAAGGAAAGCAATTTTCTACAATCTTAGCACTCTTATTGAGGGATAGATGATAAATGAGGCAGTCAAAGAGCCTGAGTGTGAGACAGTGCATGGTATGGAAGCATGCTTGGAGTAAAAGGATCTTTTTTTTCTTTTCTTTTAACTTTACTGCGTGTCCTAACTGTACAAACGTTGATAAAATACAGTGTAAGGTATGCATGCAGGCATATCTTCATGCTGCTACAAGCACAAAACATGTGGAAATAGAGGTAGGGGTAAAGGGGAACAAGGTTGCAGTAGGAGGGAAAGAAGTGGAAGGAAGGAAGGAAGGAAGGAAGGAAGGAAGGAAGGAAGGAAGGAAAGAAGGAAGGAAGGAAGGAAGGAAGGAAGGAAGCACTGAGATGGTAGGATGCAGCCATCAAGACCATAAAGCCACAGGAAGAAGCATAGGGAGCACAGGAAACAAGAGGGGGGGCTTGCTGACTTGCAGTCTGTAGCTGAGTAGATCAAGTCATGAATATGAAACATTTCAATCTCACATAGTCTTCAGGACAGGAAGATAAAAGAGCTTCACCTTTTTTGTTCTATGAGGCCAGTTGAGGTGGAAGCGCGCACTGAAATTGCCCAGTCATTGAACTCGTTAGGGCAGCAGCTGCCTCCATCTATTACCTCTTTTATTTTTGCACTTTGTTTTGGTCTGTGCATGTGCCTCAGGATGGCAATGACCGAGTTAATGGTTTGGGGTAGGGAGGGGTGGGCAGGGGCTACAGATGCTGTGCTCCTCACTCAGTTCAACGTAAGAGGTGTGCAGGCAGACATACACACACACACACACACACACACACACACACACACACACACACACACACACACACACACACACACACTCGTACAGTAAAAACCCAGACTAGAGGATCCCAGGGAGCGATGCCCTCTTACAGGTTATCTGCAAGCAAACATGCCCTAAGCATTCAGTATTATACTATGCTCAAACACACTCACATACACACACACACACACAAGCACAAGCACTTCCGCACGCTCACACGCTCGTTCGTGCACAAGCATACACATGCTCGAAAGCGGCAGAAGCACACCAGATGCTCTCGAAAAATGAGACAGGAATGAAAGGAATCTTCGTTTGAAGGGGCGGAGAACTATCAGTTCACACAGAATATGAGAGAGAGGGGAAAACAAGATGGGAGTGGGCAGGGGATATGAGGAGCATCAGCAAATCAAAACAAGGAGGGGATGCGATCAAACCTTCGGGCTCTGTGCTCTCTTTGTTGATGACTTGCTTCAGCGGGCAGCAGAAGATTTCGTGACACTTAGCACGAAAGGGGGACCCTTTACTCCTTATATCCGCAGAGTGGATGGAGTCCTGCCGTAACATAATGTACTCCTGGGTACCTGGGGCAGCGTCATCCTGGACTGCGGTGGTGCCATAACAGAATGAACTGGGGTTAGAAAACTCACCACACACAGAAACAAAAGCAAACAACAGCAAAAACACAAGGCAGAATCACAGGCAAATAATAACACGTCACATATTAGCTACAGCTAATAGCTTTAAACAACAGTTATATAGCACAGAGTGACAGTGAGGGAAGGAAGAGAGAGAAGAAAGTGAGAGAAGAAAGTGAGAGAAGAAAGTGAGAGAATAGAGGGACAGAAGAGAATAAGAAAGAAATAGACAGGCTTAGATCAAGAACACCAAGTTCACAACAAATCAAATTAAAGACAACCAACAACAGTAGGGGCTGCGTTAAATATATCCTGTGTCACTAAAAAAGGAAAAGTGATGAAATAGCACAAGGAAAAGGGAAAAGGAAAGAATTATGTTCAAAGTTAGTGTTATGGCGGACACAGATCCATGAGCTGCTGAACGAGGTGACTGTCGGGCTTCTAGAGGAGTAAAAGGTTGTGGGATTGCAGGGCGAGCATGCAATCTGCTGCTGCGTATATAGAGTCGGCACCACTGAAAGGTCAGGTGGTGGGTGCGTATGGCTCCCCTGTTCACCACGCATCCACCCCATTTACTGTATGAGTAGACAGGCAGATGGAAAGGCATGCACACGCCTCCAGGAGCGGCCAGGGAACTTGTGCTATGAGTGACGTTAAGGAGCGCTACTATGACATCACTCTGCACATGTGTCTGCAGGAATTCTGGGATCCTGTGAAAATCCCTGTGTTTCTGTCTGTATGTGTTGGATCTTTTGCATCTGTCCTCTTTTGGGTAAAGTCCCTGCTTGGCTTCGATCATTGACCTATTTTCTCTCTGTTGATGGATTAGATTAGCTACAAGAGAATCAGCACAAATAAATTGTATCTTCTTTTCCTAATGGATTTGAGTGCCATGCCTCTCTCTGGCACATTTACTACATAATGGAAATTACTATAGAGACGGCTATTAATCAGAACCACCACAATACTTAGTGCCCCCTCCATTTATGACATGTGTGACCAGCATAATAAATTTCAGCCTAATTCAACCCACCAGAAAAATGGCATCATGAAATGTGTAAAAACGGATGTCCCATTTTCACACAGTTTGTTCTTGATGACCTGATATCCACTCTTCTCACACTGTGATAATATCACAATCTTGTACCGCATGTAAGCCTCAGTCAGCTTTACTCAGAAAGCTGAAAAATGAATGGACTACAGGACCGCTTCAGCCTCTTCTCCCAGAAAGAATACACTAAACTACTAAATATAAACTAAAACATGATGTAGACAGACTCCCACTCACTGACTTCCATGCACTGTATTTTCACACAGAGTGCACAGAGTGTCTTCTTCACAAAAATAAGATCAAGAAGCACACATTTCTCTCCTTTTGTGTCTCAAACACAAACAAAAACACACATCCAGGAAATAGAAAAGCAAGTCCACATGTGTTAGAGGCACATTGGTCCAATTAATATGGTTTTAAATAGTATTTAAAAGGACAGGAATAATTTTAAATCACTGAACACTGTGGACACACGACAAATGTACAGAAAAGCTGTGTGGTGAAAAGTACGAATTAGAATTTAAGGGCACAGTGATTGAAAACAACATTATCATAATAATATTCAGTCCATGTCAATGCCTCAAGAGAATGTAAAGTGAAGGTTTATGTACTTTATTTAAATTGAGCTTTATGAATGAATCCTGAAACTATTTGACTATACTGCTCTATTGAATATTGGGTAATGATCAGACATGTGTGAATGCAGTAAACTACAGATAATTTCTGCTCGGTATTCATGAACACGACACACTCACTCTGGAAATAAAAAGCCAAAATACCTGGTAATTTGTTGTAGGTTTACTTTCATTCATAAAACCCCTTTACACACATGAACATTTTGTGTATTTAATTTAAGAACGGTTCTCCATTTGAGTATAGTAGTATGCCAAATAGGTCTTAATTTAAGTAAAGTTACACAATTAATTAAGGAGAGTGCAGAATAAAATTACGTCAGAAATAAACTAGTTAAAGAGAGGGGGATGAGCCCCAACTGTACAACCTAAAGTAACTTATCATAAGGATTTAAAGCACTTTATTGTAAGCATATGATATGTAACCCAACATAAGCCATGCCTTAACCAAACAGTGGGAATATCTTGATTTGACATACAAATCAAGAATTGTAGCCTTGAACTGACAAATAGCCATCCCAAGAGTAATCGTATTCTGCAGATATATCAACTTAAGAAAGATGGTTGTTGACAAAGATGTCAAATAAGCCTTACGAAAGGTGATTGAAAGTCAACTCCCTATACCAGATGGACAACCTGAACTGAACTGTTATTGATCTTATGAGTCTTTCATACTGAAACTGACACGAATGAAAAACACGAATGGCTGTTCAGACCTCCAAATACATACTGTATTTTGTTTTACATAGATGTTGTATTTTGTTTTGTGGTTGTTAACATGCCTCAGGAAATTGAAGAGGCAGCACGTGATCTAATCGTTTAAAATGTCCACTACCTGGTCAGTGTGTATCCAGACTTAAATATCATAGTAAAATCTGAACTCATAATAGAGCAAGAACTGCAGGTAAGATTGATCAGGAAAAAAAATTAAAACTTTAGCACTGCTCATAAACTTGGGCTCCAGGTCCTGAAGACAGATCCAAAAATAAATTCTCATAAGCCATAAAGATAAGGTCGACTAACCAGTGGGTCAGCCATTGCCTGACACAAGCCTCCCTAGAGTGTTTACCCCACAAAACACATACACACGAACGGAGAGCAGGTGATCAGGGCTCCACGCCCACTGCAGTTAATCACCACATGCCTTTCGTCCTTCGGTGCCTCCTTCAGGCTCCTGGATGACCTGCTATACTAACAGAAGTTCCTGTATGCGGCCCCTCGCCAAGAAAACCACGGCACTACTGAAACTTTAATGATGCTTTGGAATGACTAGAGAGGAGGTCCAAGTTTCCTTCTAGGAATATGACCCCATTATCTGCCCCTGAGGCCCAGAGGTGCTGCTACTGTACTTGATCCAGTAGAAATTGAGCTAAACTGAGCTAATCTCCCCTTTTGATGATACCTGTAAACTGTACTGCTGCTGTGACATACACATTTCCACCCTGGGGATGAATAAAATATCCATCTATAAAACAACGTTGATGAGTAGAAAAAAGTCAAATATACAAAGTATCCCTTTAAAGCAGTGACATCCTGACTATGTTCCAGTTGCCTGATCAGTTTCTTTCCTCCCCAAACAAACTGCACAAATACTGCAGGGTTTGTTTCATCTGCACAGCACAGGTGTTAAGGTGCACTGAGACAAATCCACAGGTTAGTTGGCAAAGGGTCAAACTTCAAACTGCTTACTGGGACAAACATTAATGCACTCCGCAGTTGTTTTCTCTCTTTCATCCTTTCAATCCTGTCAACTCGTGTTTAAGTATTCCTATCTGGGCTCAGAGCTGGGGTAGAAAATGTGTGTTTGAGAGATGGGGAGAATAGATTCCCTGGAACTTCAGCCAGTGTCCAATTCCAGCCGGCGTTTATTAATAAGCCCGCTAACTGCCGGCTCGTCCAAGGAAGTAAAAATGAGCGACGGTGAGGCTAAGAGGACGAACAGAGGAGCGGTGTGCACCATCTTTTACAGCCCGTTTCCTTCATCCCTGCCCCAGCCTTGATGAAGAGCGCATATTGAGATTGAAGGATGCATGATGAATGACACAGCAGGACCTGGGATCTCACTCAGACCAGCCACTCAGAGTGAGCTGTCACCCGGGTTCATAATAGTTGGTGATCTACAGGCACCGGTGTTGCCACATTGGACCTTCACCACACTGCAATAGATGTCCTTGTCCCTCTGACGGGAATAAATCGCATAGTAAAGAGAAATTCATACAAATAGAAGGCGGGGAGGAGATGAGATGTGTCTTGCTTTGGTTAGTTGCTCATCTGTTTAGTTCAGGCTTCATGGCAATAGTATGGTAGCACGTCTCTCTGTGTGGGCAGTATTTACCGTATGGAGTATGAAGCACGGGATATGCAATGACCATGCTGTGCTTATGTTTAAGTGTGAGAACAGAAGAGCGGGCTTAATGTGACAAAACGTCATCAGTGATGCCCAGGCTCATAAACGCCACCTGACTCATGTTCAGATGGGGTTCAAGGACGTGTGTAATCAACTGAAGCACTGTCAGGCTCAGAGAACTAAACCACCCTTCCATATGTGAGAAGCAATCTGCACCATTTACTCAAGTCATGGCTTACATCCATCATGAAGGTGGCACACATTCATCATGACTTGACGAATAGCACACTCACTAAATTAGAATCAGAATTAAGCACAGAAACGGGTCTGAAGCCTGAGGTTTGCGTTTCAAAAATAGCCTGGCCTCGATGTGGTTTTACAATGAGCAGAATCTAGCACATTGTCTTCTGGGATGCCTTTGGTACAGTGTGGCTCCATCGCAAGAAAGAATAGTTTTATTTTGGTTGTAAGTCACCTTGTAGGCAGCAGAGAAAGTGTGTTGATTTGAACTTGAGGTTTTCTTTGAAACTCAGAATAAGCTTGCATTTTTATTCATGGCCTTTCATCCCTCTGAGCTCAATGTTTGTGTGTCTCTCTCTCTCTCTCTCTCTCTCTCTCTCTCTCTCTCTCTCTCTCTCTCTCTCTCTCTCTCTCTCTCTCTCTCTTTGTTGCATTTTTGTTTTAAACAAAGGCGCTATAGTGTGACATGATAGCTCGGGACAAATATCGTAGCCTTTTGTAATCAAAACATTAAGTGCTGAGAACCAGAGTGATGACGATTCAAATAAATGTGAAACTGAAAAGAAGACATTTTAGGTATCGCTGTATCCATGGCTACATCTTAGTCATGGCTTGATTAAACATTCATAACAACCATAAGTACCAATAAAGCAGCAAAATGTAAAATAACATATGTTTTTAAATATTTGGGCATTTCATTGGAAATATATTGGAACTTACTTGGAGTCTAATTCCATTCATATAAAAAGAGTGTGATGCATAAAAGAGCACAGGAAAACAATTTCCACTAAGGCTGGCCGTTACTCAAATGCAATACAACATGCTCATGGCTCTCTCGCTCTGTAGCCATGAGCACATTGTATTGCATTTGCAATAGCAATCCATTTACACAGTATGTAAAAAAAGCTATGAATCTTCCAAAGAGGAAAGTCTGTCATTTAATTATATTTATTCATCTGGAAAAAAAAAACTTGTGTGGAGTAGTCTCATCTTCCTCTCATCTCCCACCCAATGTGCATTATGACTGTGTGAACCGCACACACAAGGGGAGGTCCAATGAATTAAAAATGGTCACTAGGTTAAATCTATGAGCTGGCTCATACGGGGTCAACGCAGACATGCTTTAAAACTGAAGTAAAATCTTAAAATCAATTCCAAATTGTACAGGGAGCCCATGGGGTGAAGCAAGGGTTGAGGTGAAGTGATGTCTTTTGTTAAAACCAGTGTAATTGGATGCAATTTTTTTAGAATGTGAGTTATATTTAGACATATGGAAATTACCTTTGAGGCACCTGCAGGCTGTATGATGAGGGGAAATTGTGGGAATGAAGCACATAACCATATTGAATAGAGCCACCTCTACCCTGACAGACTGTCACATACAGTACAGTATGAGCCCCATCGTCAGAAATGTGGTTGGTTGGTTTGGTGTTTGTGAGTAAGTGTGTGTGTGTGATGTTCTTGCAGAAGAGGGGGAGAGCAAGTGTAATACAACTGCCTGCCAATACAGCTTGTCTGCAGAGATAAATGTGGTGAAACTGTTGGCGAGGGCCCAATGATCATACCAAAAAGGTATTGTTCCAGCATCAAAGAGTGGCCTTGCAAATAGCCCATTTTACCTCATTCTAACAGCTTCCATAGCCTCAGGGTTAATAGTCCATGCACACACTCATGCGACTCCCACTTGATGAGTCAGAGATATACTGTGTGTCCTATGCCATGTGCTCATGAACATGTTTGTGTGTTGTGGTGGGGGAGAAATGTGTAATGTCACTCTGGTGTTTAAAGTACAATCAGGGTGAAACAATTCTTATTCAAAGGGAAACGTATAAGCCCATAAGCATGGGCTGTTGGTCTGTTAAGCACTCAAAATGGCATTATAATATCTATTATCACATCTAAAAACAATGGTCAGTTAAGATGTTCTGTTTCACTCACATGATGCAACGACATTAGAAAACGCACCTCCTTAACTCTTTAAGTCCCATTTAAGAGACGGAAACAAAAGCTGTGCTTGTTTCACCTTTTCACCCTGAAAACTATTTTACGCACCCAGTAGTTTTATTATGGAGGTTTAAATCCCTGGAATGCATCCGTTAGCTTGAAAATAAGCCAAGTTGAGAAAAATCAATGGAGACAGACTCACTCACTCTCTTTTTGTTTCTCTGCCATACACACGTATATAACGTATATTTCCACTGTTTTTCGAACCGTTTTACTATTCAAATGCTTCAATATGCTGCTTTGGACGGCAGAGTGACAGCAGATAAAGTACAACACACATTAGTTTGCAGACACAAAGAAACTCATGAACTTATAAACAGTGAAAATCACAACTCATTTCTGGCATATTATACAGTCAAACATTATGCTCGCTTGGACACACACTTTTTTTTCCCGAATCAGAGTGTGTTCATGCCAGCTGCTGCGGGAGAATTCAATATTGTCTCTCTCTTCCTTAAAAACTGTACAGAAATGTTGTATTGTACTGTACATCTTGCTGATAATACATCATACAACAAGCAATATAGCTTCCCCATAGAATATTGTCGGTCACACAACCTCCGTCACTATCATGGATTCAAATGTATCATGGATGTCGTGTCAACAGACAGGGATCAAACACACGCGCTCCTGATTCGGCGGATTAATACGAAGGATCCCTTTCACGGCAATTAACAACTGACAAGAGCAAATAGGATTGTAAAGCATCGTATACTACCGCCTGCCGATTATTAGGCTTTTGAGTTCAGTTAAGACTGAAACATTGTGGAAGGAGGTTCAAGTTTAATAGGATCAACAAAGCCTGAGCAGAAAGTAATACCAAGTAGCTTATGATCTATGTCATACCAGCCACAAAGTCACTTATGATTCATATGTGTTCCGTTCAGGTCGACTGTGCTTGCTGTCAAACGTCACACAAAAAGGTTGCGAGGACGGAAGGACGCGTTGCCAGCAGCTGACAGCGTGTTTTATGAGGTGCGGTTCATCTCCAGTCAAGGATTTTAATAGGAAACATCTGTCTTCTTTAATGCATAAGACGATTAGCACGGTGTCGACTACCTCCTCCATAGGATTCTCGAGAACCAGGGAACTAAGCGCACCAGTGCTCAGTTCATTGGTGTCTTTCAGTGTGTGCTCAGCTAAGTTCTAAATAAGTAACATGACCGGACCCACGCACATCTGTTCACAAAAACTGTGTACAAAAATACACAGTAGACGCAGTATGCTTGTACAGTATATTACCTTATACATTACAATGAATACTCTTAACTAGTAAGTCTTTATTATAACAACAAGTAGATATAATAATCGGTATACTTTTAAATTGTATCTGTGGAATGTAATAGTAGTCATCACAAGCCTATAAGACCGAAAGCCAAGTATTTGCTTTTTAAAAGATGCTCTGTTTTATAAAAAGTGATATTAGTTTCAACAGAGAGACTGTGTTCTGTATTTGGCTCCAAGCAGCACATTTGTTGCTTCATGTTGAAGAAAGCGTACTGTTTATGGACTTCTAAATTCCCAGCCAAGGTATAGAGTGATACACACACTATGAGTCTGAGACTATATACACTCGAAATATGTTGATCTATGTATTGAAACAAACCTTCCATTATGAATGCATACCAATAAATAGGCTCACAGTATACAACCCTAGTCAACACTGTGAGAGCTAAATAATTTACCTTTTACAGTTTCCATAAAAACTACACTGCAGAAATGTATAAACTGCTTTAAAGTTAGCAAAAGTCACAAACATGTCCTTCATTGACCCAGTGGCCATAAATTCTCAACACAGAAAAAAAAAAAATGAAAATGTTCTCCGCCAACAGACTGCTTACGTCTAGCGAGTTGCATAACGGGAGGCAATCTCAGAGTGAGACCTGCAGCTCAGAGAAGAGAGACGGAGAGTCCGAGCGGCCGGATCAGGAAGCCCAGAGTATCTGTCTGCTACATATCAGATAGAAATCTGCAATCAGAACACTGAGGTCTAATCAGAAACCAATCTGTTGACTATTTACTTGTTGTGACAAGCATCAAATGCTGTCAAATCAACAATTTTAACCCACTGATAATAAATAGCATTATTTATGCGAAAAACTTGAACTGTATCCCCGCATCCCTCTTTCTCAACTTCCTCAACATCCAGATCTCTGTCTCATTTGACAAAACACTCTTGGGCTCAAATCACACGGACGTAAAGAACAATGGAGTAACGATTGCGAGCACCATGTGATCATATCACCATTAAACCTTCACAAGTTGCGACAAGCCTCTTTATTAAATACTTTACCAAACAAACCTCCTAGATCCCAGCGTGTCTGCTAAGAACAGTCCTTGGCAGAGCAGACATGGACGGCAGCATCTTCCTTTGCCCTCTGCCAGCCAGATCAGATCCCAGATGGCCAGCGGAACCACACACACACTTTACGCAGTTTATCAATGCACATATACAGCTTTTCCTGTTAGTCGAGGAGGAAAGGTAGCAGAGGGAGAGGGGGCGGAGAAGGAAAGAGGAGGAGTGAAGGCATGTGTACAGTTTTGAAGAACAGGCGTGAGAGGTGGAGCGGAGAAAAGGAGGGTGACCTTAAAACGGCTTTCGTTGGCGTCTCAGCACTGCAGAGGTTTTACTGAAAGTTTGCAGCAAACACAGAGTCTAAAAGTCTGTGATATACTACAGGAAGGAGGGAAACGAGAGACAGTTAGGTATGAAGTTGAAATGGACTACGATAGCAGCCATGTTGCCACCTATATCAGATTAGTACGTTTTAAAACCAGTTTGATCAGATTATTTTACTTTGGATTTGTAAAAGTTCCCTTGACATTAAGATGAATTATTATTTGTAATTGATTCTGATTAGAATGAAACATTATTTTGTGTTGGTTTCATTTAGAAATAGACCATTGAGACTTTAAGTCATCATAATTGTGGTTACCACTTAATTCATTATTAAATATGTTCTACAAATGTACTTAATACTTTAGTTGTTAGTGTATGTGTTTGAGTAAATAATTTTGTTTGTGTATGCTTGTGAAAAAAATATACTCAAAAACCTCCAAAAAGGTTATTGACTGGAAGATTGTCATTTTCCTTTGCTGCCAGATGAAGATGAATTCCAATGAACAATCCAATCCCTGATGAGCCACTAATAACCACCAATAAAACTCTTGATAACTCGGTGATAGCGGTGGAACACACAGCATTAAAATGTTGAAATAGGGATGAGGCTAAATTGTTTTCCGATGGTTTTAAGTGTTCACCCAGCCCTTATGTACAGTACATATGAGAGCTGGGATGGCAGAAAATGTGTTTTTGTAAAATTGTTTGTTTATAATGATTGAGTTGTGGCTGTGTTGCTATGAGTTACAGTAAAAACATTGTTCAATAGGTTCTATCCGCTGAGTATATTGGGCATATTACTAATTTACAGTTATTTAGAGGGAGTTTATTTATGAGGAAATCAGCTCACAGCAAATAGAAAGTAATCAGGGGTTGGGAGACATTGGAGAGTTTTCGGTGATCTTTGTGAATAGTGTGGCTATGTTTTCATAATTACTTCATCTATAAAAGTTGATGTGCTCTTGTTTGTGTCTCACTGATAGACTGTGAAGGTTAAACTAAATTAGGTTAAAATTGCCAGAAGAGAAGAACAAAAAGGATAAAATGAGAAACAACAGTGAGAGGATTGAACAATAGCTCCTTACATTACTGCATAAGTGAATAACATAAAATACACTATCAGAGAAAAGGATTACGCTGGTATTATGGCTAACCCTTCTGCTATATTAACAAGTAAAGAACACACTGTCAATTCCAATTGACCCAAGAATCCCAACTAGCTTGGCCTTGTTGCAGGATTACATAAAGGACTCAAATCCAGGCATTCAGAGAGAGGAGATTTGGGAACAGCTAACGCCAACGCTATCTGAATCATCAAAATATGGGATTAGTGTTTGATGGCTCAGTTTCCTGATGATGCATTTTAAAAGGGACAGAATCCAAACACACACACACCCCTTAGTTGTTTTGCGAGTGTCAAGTTGGGAAAACATCCAGGCTCTTGTTACGCTTTGTGTTGGGTACCACAGCAAGAGAGGAGTTGAGCTGGAACAAACAGAGTTATTCCAGAACAATAGTCTTTGTTGGAAACGGTGGTCTCTCTCAACTTAAGTGACAAGACAGCTCACCAATCAGACAAACTTTTTCTTGTTCCATTCTCATGTGCTTCTTGCATGTGCAGTAACTTGTTTGCTATTTCTATTTTAAATTCCACTACTCGTACCACATATTTCTCCAAACTCTTCATACTGTAAATGGAAATGTTAATCCTTCATAGATTTTACAAAATTGCATTTACTGCAACATGAGAAATTTGTTGATTTCGAGCAAGGACTTGAAAACAACCCAGAAATGCAGTTAATCTGACCCAGAAAGCTATATTAATAGATTCATATGGTACTTTGGAAAGTTCGCCTGAACTAGAAATCGAGATTAGTGATTTTTGTTTTTGCAGATTTATTGAAAGACCCTGTCTGCAGTAGTGGCCAAGTTGTACAGATAGTACGGGTTAAATGTGTCGTAGATGTCCTTCCTTCTCATAGAACAAACCAAAGTACAGTAGGTGCATCACTGGTATTGTAGCCCACTATTTAGAATATGAATTGAAAAATATTTTCCAAGTCTTGTGGTCCGACCCCGAGGGGATCCTATTCACTCGCAGCTGTTCCCTAGCCTGAACGTTTTCTTCTACATCAGCCAAGTCATCCCACCTGTTAACCTATCATGTGCTCAGCACACTCTGAAGACCACACTCCCACATACTCAAATGGGAAACCAGAGGAAAGCGGATTCACTGGGACAATGAAGGGTGGGGCTGTAGGCAGTCGTCAGTCATGCCAGAGTAGTTGTCTGTTGTCGTCTGTTGACTTGCTAACACATTCTGCTACACACAGAAGCCTCTCTATGGTTGCTGTGTTTGGTTTTGACTCTCTGAGTAGCTCTATAGAGTTAGACACAGATCCAGACACACAATGTTCTGCTGCTTGACCATTCTGTGTTGAAACGTCAGGGAGCCGGTCAGATTTTTGCCTTTTAATGTTTTGCTCAGTGGTGGTTTCTATCAAACTCTCATGACTTATTTTTAATGCATGAATGAATGCCCAATAGAAAAAAATAGAAAAGGTCACATTCATTTTGTCACCCTGTCCAAATACTACACAACCTCTGAAGACGGTCTGCCAGCACTGTGAAAACAACAGCCTGCTCCGTGTGCTCTGTCACTTCAAACCAGAGTTGTGGCACGTAACACCAACGTCACAGCGAGACAGCAACGACTACAATATCCGCCGCGTTGCTTTATGGTGAGGTCATGGTCTCCGATCATCTTGCTTTTCATGTTTCGCAGAACAGTCTCACATAGGTGTGTGTGCGTATGCGTGTGTGTGTGCGTGTGCGTGCGCGTGCGTGTGTGTGTGTGCGTGCCCAATGTGCTTGTATAACAAATATCACAGTGCACACTACAATGTGTATAGGCTGGCTTGTCTGGGGAGTCCATCTGCCCAAGGGGCCCCAGGGCATCGAGGGGTGTGTGTGTGTGTGTAAATGCACAAAGCCACATCCATGTGTTACAAGGTCATGACCTGTCGCTTTAAATCATCACAACTAAACATCAACCATGATGTTTTAATGGATTACATGTTGAAGGGACTGACGTCATTTGTGATATGGGAGTAGGAGAGATTCACTAAAACCCACTAATAAAACTACAGTATAACAAGAGCACCCATTAGACTAACGTTTGACACTGTTACTGTATTCACGCAATTAGTAATGCTGCCTTTACTTTCTCATGCTGGCTACTCACACTATACTCTATACACGGTAAGCAGAATAATATAAAATATTGTTGAATGCGGAGCTGTAATTCTATTACAAACTCCATGATTTGATGTTTGAAACATCGCACCCATATTTCATTTGATGATATTATTTGTTTGTATACATCAAAAGAAACATTGATTACCAAAGGTTGTCTACCTCCTTGCCATTCGGACCACTGAGCCCAACGTGTGTCTATTTTGCTCAAACACCCGCCAGTAAGCGTGTGCACGCTTTTAGCCTGTGATCATCCAGTTACAAGTCTCACCAACTGCGTGATAACCCCATTTTCTTCAAACTAAACCCTCGGGTGTCCTGCTGGCCTAGCGTTTAGGATGCAAACCATAATGTTGTCATTTTGATTTTGGAGAGAAAAAAACAACAACATTACGCACAAACTGAGTTCCTTGTGGGGTATATTTAGTTTGTTTACAGGCACACACATTTTCCCTGTCTGTGTAAGGTTTGTGAATAGTAGTCTCTGGGTAACGTGTCTGTGTGTGTTTAAGCTGCCTTACCCCATGAGGCCCTGTGAGACATCGAGACTGCGCTGGTCTTATTTGAAGTGGCACTCTCCCCATCTTAACACTAACTCACTCCAGCAAACGCTGTCTAAATACATGCGGAGACAAGCCTGTACAACATCCAGCTTCATGGCACGGATCTCACTTCTTTACTTATTTCTGGCTTCAGATAATAGCTCTAGATGTAAATTGTTTACTTGCCCCGTAGAATTAATGTTGAACAACAGGCGAATAAATTCAACAACAACAAAGCAGAAAAAATAGTGCTTCATGAATTCACGCAGACAAGACTGTAGAGCAAATACAAATACAACTGGGTAACAGAGAAAATAAAGTGTAATTTGGAAAAATTCAATAAAAACAGAATGGGATGAGATCATTCTCAAATTTTAAAATGCAATATCCTTTGACCATAGTTATCAACTAGTTTAGTTTATTAACTTGAAACCTTAAAAACAAACACGTTTGGATTGAAGACGGTTTGATGAATAAAGGATGGCTTCAAAAAACTGCAATTCTCAGTTGAATGCAGTTCTGGTTCTGACAGGTTGCGTGTGTGGAGGAGGCAGCATTAGTTGATTCTACCAGCGTTTTTTTTATGACTACACAGACAGAACCCATTACACAGTTGAGTACAGCAGAGGGAGATGGAGAGAGAGGATTTAGCTTTACACCAATACATGAATTATGCAGTTAGTCCATCCAGACATGTAGCAGGTATATCTTGTAAAAATGCATTACATAGGCAAAAGCAAGTTTAGCCAACATTTCCTCCCGCCACTCAGCGCTACATGTCAAGAGGGAGCGAGAGATAGAAAGAGGAAAAAATGAAGGAAGGGTATCTCAGCAGAAGCTTCTGGCACCACCCGTGATAGAAAAACAAACAAACACTGACATCCCAGATCGATGCAATAAAAATAGTTCATTCCATATGGAACTTGAAGGATTTAAAAATGATACTTGGAGTAGAGTTCTCCCCCCTCTCACTTTGATCCTGAGTGAGCGTTTTTACAAGAATCATATTCGGTCATGAGCATTTATAAATAGGACGAGGGGTGCCATCTGTGTCAATTTGCGATGGATAAGGGGGTTATCATGTTAAGCCCTGCAGATGGTGACCAATCAAAAGCACAAGTGCTGTAAGTGGCCACTCATTTTTTTCAAGCATGATTTTAAGGACAATTCACATATAAGAGCCCCATGAAGGACCAAGAGGCTTCTGTGTGCATACACGCATCTATAAGTCCAGGTGTCTTTGCACTGGCATGTGAGTAAGTGTACGTGAAAGAGAGAGGACGAGAGAAACAGAGACTGTGTGTGTGCGTGCGTGCGTGCGTGCGTGCGTGCGTGCGTGCGTGCGTGCGTGCGTGCGTGCGTGCGTGTGTGTCAAACGCTGAGTCGAGCTCCAGGCTGGGTTTACTATCTGGTGTTTACAGAGCGCCTGATCAGAGGGATTACAATTACACAAGAACTGCTTAAGACAGCTGCTTTACTCAGCGTTATCAAACCACCCATGCTTGCCATACACTGACACCCGACAACACACACACACACAACAAGTGGTAAATGGAAATCTACACCCCTCCTGGTATTTATGAGCACTTGCAGTAGCAACAGGTGACTAACCAGGGTCCTGATGGATTTATTGACATTTCTCCAGGGAATACTGGCACCCAGACATTTCCAACAACAGGCAAGTCAAACAGTGTCTGAAAAGAGCTTTATTTTTCAGTCTGCATGGCGTCTCTGAAGTTTCCTGTCACTGTTTAACCTTTAGGCCCGAGTAGTATTCCATATGACGAATCCCATCAGTAACTTATACATAGCTGGATATATAATGATGCAAGAGATTGACGGGAATAGATTCCTATGCTGTACGTTTTGATTTATAGGTCAGCATCTCACTTCACCCGTTGATAGCACCACTGCAACACAAGATGGATAGATCATAAGTGCGTTTACATTCCTTCATTTATTTTGTTACGTTGGGTAACTCGGTTTTGCTTCGTCTCATTACTGAAGATGACACCACTCTCATGCAATCACTATGTTTACGTTCGTTCATTCACTGTGATAGGCAGCTTCCAACGAGGTGAGTAGAAGCAAATGGCTTTGCTAGATGTGTGTCAGTGCAAAGCAGCATAACCTACTGAACTTCACTACCAACAATCTCTTCTGATATTGGAAAGGAGAACGCATAGGCGCAATCGGATCAATCACAGTTATTGTGGTCTCCAGGTGCAATGACTGAATTCGCTATTGTCCTGATGTATAGTTCGTTTTTTTAGAAAACGCACATCACGTGAAGTGTAGCAATTTCAGCTATGTGCATACTGTTACCCCTTAAATCCAGCTTCAGTACATCTGGGTTAAAGCGAACCATGAAAAATAATGTTTCAATGAAAGATTCACGGTGCACTTTGATTTCTAAAAATGTGTAATCATTCTTTGGCAGCAGTGTCTTGGCTCTATGCCTCATTAATTGGCTGATGTACTTAAGCAGCCCTCTTTTAAAATTGTGTCATGCTAATTGCCAAAAATGTACCAATACAATAACAAAACATTGAAACAACTCTTCAATTTCGACAGGGTTATCAACTAACAAGTAATTAGAGCGTGACACTTCTGGTCTGATCTGGTTCAGGATTAGGAAAATGTGATTAAAGCCTTGCTCAAACCACTGGAGAGAAGCTGGCATAATCTACATTGGTGGGGTTTCAGGTTGTCCCAGCAACTATCTTTACCACAACACGGAGAGCGGCCAAACTATTTATTAATGTTGTGCGAGTGATCGACAGCGTCAGGGAGGGACCGTGTGAGATGAAGGAAAGGGCCAGTTGTTGATGACCCTCATGTGAAGATGGTTCTGTAACTGAAAACCACTTGTTAGCCTGCCACACTATTCCAGAACAGTCTACACTGCGAGGCCAGGGGAGCAGCTGGTGAACCATACAGAAATACTCCATCTCAGGTTTAGCCCCGGTTAAATTGTTCGTATGACAACATTCATTCCAGTCATGTATTCAATCATTGATTGATTGCTGATGGATTGAATGAATGAATCGCTGAAATACTTCTCTTCCACCTGCACAGAGAGATTATTGGGTTTCTTCCCTCATTAATGGTGCCACAGCTTTTTGGGTGTTTGTGTTTGTGTTCATATGAACAGCCAACACTGACGAGCAGGAGCCAAGGCCACAAAACACTTAACCGCTTCACAGTGTTGCAGATAATTACCATGACAACATCCACGGCTTGAAGAGGAGAAACGAGACCGAATGGCTGGCGTAGAAATGCTGCACTGTTACAAAAAATGCATCAAATGAGGCAGTATTTCTCATGGGATATGGGCTATTAGTGTGGTCGATACCTGTTTAATGAGGAACAATTGTAACAATTAGGCATTAATGGCTACATCATACTTATCTGCCCTGATGCCTACGTTGAGTAAATTGTGAGTGGGCTTCACCTACTGATTCGTGTCAGAGGAGATTCTCTTCAAAACGCAGCCACCCGTCACTCAAAACAAGCAGTGGTGAATCAGTATGCACGTCAGGATTCATATGCTGTCAACATGAGAAACGTGTGTATGTCCTTGTCTATACATGCTACTGTGACTTGGACTGTGCACTGTTGTTCCCGGCAAAACACCTCGCAGGCGTCACTTCAGCCATCACTCTTGCAAAGAGAGACGCGTTTGTCTGTTTCTCCTCTGCAGTAGAAGTCTTTGTCAACTACATTATGCCATGTTAAATATTTGATGGCACATATATGCAGCAAATGGTTATTTACAGTGAGCAGGGCTGGCTTTGGCTCAATCACTGCAATGTGCATTTATGCTGTATGTTATTTGCAGAAATTGTATTAATGCCATTCTTAAAAAATAACGTTAAGCATTCAAAGGCCAACAGTTAATGGATAAACTAACAAAACTGAAAGAAATCTTACTCTCGTTTTTTTAATAAACAGATTTACTTTACAGAATTACTGCCCAGTCTTAAAACACTTTATTATAAATGCATGGCACTGATCTTATGTATCTGGGCAGCCTTTTGGTGGAGATAATGAGCTTTCCCTAGTTCAGTTTGTACGAACAGAGCTGCCCTTTTGTTTTAACACAAAACCAATCAGCACACTGGAAACAAATGCTGCAATGAAAATGGCACTGAGAGAACATCTTGATACAGCCTCTATTTCCTCATGTTATTATGTTGCATTGCCACAGGGCCAGATGTCCTATTCAACTGAGATGAAGAGATACTAAGAATGAACCCAATATCCTTCGTGCTTCATAACATTACAGAGTGCAAACGCATAAAGGAGTGCAGCGTTCGGAATCATGCAGCATGGCTCACGTCACATGTGATGATCAATGGCAACAGCTCTTTTCTTCAATTACAGCCAGAATTTCAACTCATCCATGACACATTACGCAGATCAGTGAATGCAAATCACCTCCTTGACCATCATGATCAGGCTATGCGTCTTTTTTTGTAGAGGTTCCAAGAACAACCTCCATGGTCTTACAGACCTTGTATTTTATATAGATACAGATAGACATATATATATATATATATATACAGATGTTTTCACAAGTCAAGTCGTAGCCTACTCCTTGTCAGGAGTAAACTGAAAACTAAGTTACGTAAGATGACCCATTTGGAACCTCAAAGATCAGATTTGCCTTGTGTAGATTTGAGTTGTTACAGACAGGAAGTCCTTATTTATCACTGTAGGCACATACTGTGTCATCATTGCATTGTAATGATGGTTGCAGCCCTCCAGTGTCCAAAATGATTTTTTTTTTTAAACATTTATCCGAGCTAGCTGATGGAATTAAATAAAAAGAGAGAAAAAGGCCAGGCTTTCACATCACAGCTGTTTGCCGGCAATCTGGGGTCATGGATCCATTAAATTGTCTTGTTGGAGGTTGTTGTTTTTTTCCTGCCACTCCCTATGTGGAGGCTTTACATCATAGACCGTAATAATGTCAGAGCAGTAGACCTTAGCCAGCAAACATGAACACACTACCACTGGCTACATACAGTATATGGAGGAGCTTACACGTGTACACATCATGCTCAGAGACTTACACCTAGTGCTCTCGCCACAGTCTATCAGGTTTAAATCTAATGCAGACCGGAGTAGCTTTTGTCCTTCAAATGACCTAACCACGCACACTCCATTATGGCTTGAGGCCATAAAACCCAGAGAGATCGTAGTTCAGGACATAAAGCACCTCTGGTCCAGCACAATTCCCTCAACTGAACTTTTCCAGTGAAACTCTGATTACCAGGGTATGTCAAAAAGCCATTAGGGTCAAGTAGCTAATTCTACACAGTGAGCTTTTTGTGCATTTTTCATTCTGTCTAGTTTGCAATGTCAGTCACCAAGCTTTTACGAAAGTTAAAGAAGGGGGAAATGTTGGTAAAAATGGATTGTTACTATGTATTATGACATAACATGTACCACAAAGCAGGGTGAGCTTAGCAGTAAGGTTTAATAATGTAGGGTAGGAAAACTAATCAACAAAGGGAGCAGCAGTGGTTTTCCATGACCTTTGCTGCTCCTGGCCTGCAGTTTCACTATCCACAGGGGATTGTGGGTAAAGCAGCTAGAGATGATGGGAGTTGTCTGTCAGGATAGCACCATTCTGAGAAGGAAGAGGAAGAGACAGATATAGACAAAGAGAAAGATGAGGAGACCTGTAGGAGGAGTGAGAGACAGACGGAAAAAACAAATAAGCCGAGATTGCTGCCTAAAGGTAAACGCAGTCATTCAGTTAATGCAAATGACACTAAAGTTACATAA
Organism: Ophiodon elongatus; assembly: GCA_016806645.1. Taxonomy (NCBI): domain Eukaryota; kingdom Metazoa; phylum Chordata; class Actinopteri; order Perciformes; family Hexagrammidae; genus Ophiodon; species Ophiodon elongatus. The sequence continues at coordinate 690,780 of JACSYO010000469.1, forward strand.
TATGACTCTAAAAATATCATCCCTCCAGCTACTGCACCAATACCAAATTCAGATTTGAAGAGCCTGTGATTCAAAAAGATTCGAAAAGGTCACATCTCTTACATGCAAATGACCTTTGGCTGTAAAAGAGGGCTAAATATAGCACAGTTGGGCTATGCAACCTCAACGACCAGATTCCTTTCCTGACAAGTCGTAGAATGCGCTTCTTTGTCCCTCCACCTGTCACACCCTGGCACCTCAGGGGTCACCCTGAAGTGAAAAAAAGAGCACCATAACCACAAGATAAGGCAAGCAATCAACTGCGAGCAATCAACACCACATCGCTCCATCTATCATCATTCTCCTCATCCTCGGCATGCCTTCTCCGTGACCTGCCCTCTGACCTGTGCCATAAACAGATGAAATAACACCCTGTGAACATGGCACTCTAAGGCTCAGAGCATGATGACAGCTTAGCGACCAATTCATTTTTTAAATAAACCTGGTTCTGCAATACAACAACTAACTACAGCCTTGGGTTTGACAACTAAAATGTATGGTGGACTTTGACTATTGGCACCCAGAGAGCTGAGTTTTACAACAGGCCAGAGGGAATATGAGAGCTGATGAGATTGCTGCAATTAGGCTTCTGACCTTGGGAAAGTGTTAATGTATAGAGACAAGAACATGTAACTGTTATGTGGTACTGATGTTCAAACTGTGAAAATCAAAGGTCTTTGCAGACAAAAGTATTTTTTATTCAAATTTTTACAATTTTATTTTTCTTGTTTTTCCCTTTAGTCACAATTTGGAGGAACTAAATCCCCCTGCACTGCAGTCATTGTCCCACTGTTAGACCAGGGTACAATGTTGTATTGTAATTGTGTTTGATAGGGTGCCTGACCAAGCTAGAAACTAACCTACTGTGAATTTAACCCCTGTCAGAGGGCTGCTGTGTCATCCGAGCCCTTAAGAGTAATTTTAAAATATTCTTTTAATTAATTGTGACTATTTTCCATTTATAGAAACGGAAGGGAAATGTTTTTTGAATTTTGTATTCTATAAACGCAGTATTCATCTGAACATTTCACTGTCTACAGCCGAGATTGGAAAGATATGTGCAAGTTAGCTCTGAACACCAGGGATAAGATTCACTAACAGAAGCAACAAGGGCTGCAATAAAAACAAGTCAATTACTTCCTCTGAACCCTTGTAATGTATTGTCCTCCTGCTCACATGCTATATGTTTTCCCTTTCTCAAATAAAGAACAGAAGACACAACAAAAAAATACATATTTTATATTTGCGAGGGATTTTTTTCTTTTGTATAATATTCAAATGTGACTTTCCAGATATAGCTTATTGTAAATTCAATCCAGTTCTGCGCTCAATCATGAATAATTCGTTCAACATTTCACAGGTGAGAATGATCTCATCCACATACTCCTACAGTGTTGCATCTGAGGCAACAATAATAAAAATAACACGCCATATATAGTCACATATGTCCACAACCGTACAGGACATCAAACACAAGCCCTCGTTCTCCTGCATGTGTTACATCACATATGCTGGTGACACAGAGAGAGGGGGCCGCTTCATGCCGATCCCCCCACTTTTAGACACGCATGCTGTGTGTTACCAAACTTAGAATATACATAGGCTAGCCTATAGCCTACATTATGACCTAGATGAGAGAAAGGGGGGCAGCGAGGAGACTTAAACACTTTTCTCTGTCTGCTGTCTCGGTGGAAGTGTAAGGCCCTCCTTCTCCGACACACTTTACTTCACACACGTTAATCCTACCTCCCCTGCCACCAGCACTGCGACCACCTCACCAGCCATACTGAGTTCAGGCAGAGAGCATGCTCTTTAATGTAAATTGCCCAACACGTGAGTCTGCAAAAGGCAGGGCTTCATGGGAAATTGCCTGCTACATCCAGGCCGTTATAAAATGGGCCGGCCGGTGCAGGTTTCTGGGTCGAGAGGATGAGAGGATGAGAATTGCCAAGTCATGTAAAAGCACAGTCCGCTGGAATAACTTTGCAAGGTTGAATTGACCAGTTTGAGCATAAGTTACCGGGCGAGTCTGATCTGGTCTAATCTGGGCCGGGTTGTTCTGGGTCTGTTTGTTGAGTGTCCCATGCTCAGCCCTGCCAGTCTGTACCCAGAGGGCCTGTTATTTTGGGAGCTCAGCTGAGAAGAGATGACAACATCATAGACTGCTTAAGCTGCTTACATTTCCTCAAGCACTCCCATTGCACCCTGGGATGGACACCCTTGTGTTGCTATACTGCCACTGTTGCTCTACCACGCACTGATTGCCATGTTTACAGGCAGTATGTTGCATGTGCACATGCAAAGTATTCAAATCAACACAGGCACACACATGATTGGAAAACCACTTCTCGTTTAGGCAACAGTCATGGGGAAGTTTGTCTCAGGGAAGCAGGTGACTATACCTGATGAATGTGTGCGGATCGAGTAGAGTGCAAAACATGAGGACAAGTCAATGAAGCTTGAAGATGAGAGAATCCCAGAAGGCAATAGAGAGGGGTGAGATGGGGGTAACGCAAAAGTGAGTTGATGGAGGTGTGTGTGTGTGTTGGGGAGGGAGGGGGGGGGGGGTAGGTGTGTGTGCAGGTAATAGACACAAGTCTCTGATGAATAGAGGCTCTTTTCAACAAGTACATAGGCAGCGATCAGATGTCCAGTGTTTCAATAAAGTGACTATTTCATCAAATGGCTTTTTGTGTTTCTCCTCATGCATTATTTTGATGTTCAAAATGTTACTGCACTTGAATTTCACGACAGTCCTCTTACCACTCACTCTGCTCTCATGCAGCCAGCCCCAGATACAAACAGCATAGACGGGACACAGTAAAACTTCCGGCCCAGGAAGTTACAAGCTCGTTGGCCAGCAGAGCGACATAACATTTTACACATGAAATCTAAGTGTCGCTGAGGAAGGAAGAGAGCGAGTTATTCTCAGTCAAATGTAAAGAGAGTAAGTTGAAGTGGAAGTAGAAATGGATTTAAGTGGTTTGGATTTGTGAAAAATAAGTTAGTGGTGTGAGCGGAAAAGGAGAGCTTATGACAAAAAAGTTGACGGTATAGAAGTGGGCTTGCTACTGAAGCACTTACAGAACTATCTTTGGACAGGATACGTGATTATTTCTGTCAATAGACTATCACTGGAACACTTCAATAAGGCAACAGCCCCTGAAGGTAGCTACTCATTTGGCAACTCTGCACTTGCTGTAGTTCTGCACGGCTAGGTAGCTAAGTGGTATGCTATGTAACCCCCAGTCACCCGGTTAAATAAGAATGTCCTTCTCCTTTTTTTGTCTTTTTTTTCTTTACTTGCCTGGCTACACCAGGGTTACATTTGAGGAGGGTCAGACAGTGAGATCAGTCGCAGGTTATCGGTGCAGACAGTCATCAGCATTCAGACTGCTGCTGGCTCAGACAGCATCTTACACCACAGCACGCTTGAAAGTGGGAGAGACAGAGAGAAGCGGGAAGAGAGCGAGAGAGGCAGAGAGAGACCCTGCAGCCAGAGGAGTCACATGAAGTAACCTTGCAAGGCCTCATGCATGGGCCTCTGCCATGTAAACCCTGCACGGTGCACACATACATTAGCTGTCGCAATGCTCACAAATGAAGATAATCAAACAGCTGTGTCCAGTGAGTGGGAGCTAGTCACATGTGACCATTTCTGCATTTCATCTTGTAGGAAAAAAACCCTACCTTGCTTTAGCTTTATCCATTTACACACAGTTTACTGCCTTCAAAGAACAAGTCACTTTGAGTGTCCAGGAAACCTTCTCTTCGACATTCGAGTGTGAAATATCTTTTGCACTGACTAAATATTTGAATATGGAATCTCATCATATGATGAATATTTGAAATACCGTTGTCCTGTTTTGATGGGAGTTACTATTCATTTGTAGTCATCTGAAAGACGATGATGCTGTGCCTTGAATGAGAATGAGCGTGTGTAGATTATTCTGCGTGTTACCACACGCTGTGACCTCATTCGCACTAGAATATTCACGCTACAACACATGAATGCATCTACATGCTAATGTCCATTTATATTCTCGCCAATGCATGTGCATACAGAACACACGCATGCAAAGTCTTTACATTCTATGGTTATTGATTCAATCAGACATGCACACACTCACGCTTCTGGATAAACTAAAACTTGCTGACTGGCATTTTGTGTTTTAGATGACACGAAGGGGAGCAGGGCCCCTCAAACAACCTCACACTACCAGATGGGAAGGCCATTAGGTGTATCCAGGCTCACATAACCTCTGCCTCTGAGGGCTCGCTTTTACACAAACTGGGGTAAGGTTTTGAACACGGATCCTTCAAACCTTCACTTTTCACTTTCCACGACAATAATAGTACATCTGGTCAACAGGGATAAGCTACCTGTTGGCTGACTATCCCTTACTTCTTTCCACTCTCCCTTCCACTCATTTAATTTTTAACATCTCCATATATGGTTAACAACAATTGCAAGCACTCAATTATCAAGTTATATGCTGTCAAAACAGACAGAGATGGAAGGTAAGTAGCGGAGATCCCTATCACATTTACATGACTGTTTGGTTCAGGCAATTCAAACCACTTAGAATATGGTTCATAGGTGCTGGTGTGAGACTTGTTCTTCAAAGCCTTGATATATTTGAGTATCAAACTCTGATTCCTAGTAGACTTTACAGTTAAGTTGAATCTATAATAGCTGTGAAACAGTAAAACCATTAAATATGGCTTCATACAGTTTGGCCCATCACAAAGAACTGCAGCTATAATCAGCTTCATTAGATTTAGAAATAGAAAGTCGACTAGTTTTTAGGCAGACGAATGTCCTCTCAAACCGTCCTAGCGCCATAATCCACTCTTCCATTGTCCATCTGTGTGTTCAGTACGTTCCAGCTATTGTTTTGCCAACATATGAGTAAATAAACTGCTTTAGTGTCACTTTATTGGCCTCCTCAAGCCCCGCCAGTATTTAGCCATATTTTGGCTATACTGAGCATACAGATGGACAGTGAAGTCGATTACGGTTTTATTAACATTGTGAAAACTTGCTGCCACGGCAATGCAGTTCAATCAAGCAGTCCACAGTTGCTGTTCTTATAGAAGTCAACTTTTTAGAGGCTTTTTTATTCTCAAGCTTATATGACATGCGTGTAAGATAGTAAAAAAGCCTTTTACTCTTAATTGTATAATTCCAATGAATAAGACGACAATGTGTAACAGCGGAACTTAATTTATCCTTAAACGTCGGCGTCTGTGTTGTCTATAACTTCCACAGGCTCCTTCAGAGCACCCACACAACTGCCTGTTAAAAAGCCCAGACTCGGTGACGTGAATGATTAAAACAATCTGCCACCATCGGGTCGTTTTTCTTTCATTTTTCTGCTTTCATCACCCCTTCAGTCAGCAGGCAGGGTGCCGTGACACAACTGCTCATTAGTAAGCTGCAGTGGGCAAGCGGAGATCGCTTTGCAAAGACAAACAACTTAATTGGTGGCGGCAAAGCTTTAATAAGTCCAGCTCAAAATAGTTTTGAATAGCGAGTGAGAAGCATAACATCACTGATACTATAATTATGTCTGGGCATGATTTGGATTTCACAATTATTGTGGTGGAGGTTTACTGAAGCCTTAACTGTTTTTAGCTTTTTCTCCTGGATGTGATGTCAACAAGCCCACGAATGATGCAACTGTTTATATTGTAATAACGGGATGTTCATGAGCTTCACATGATACGGCTTTCTTCTATTGAGCATTTGTACACAGACAACCCTTATGTGTAAGTCACATCCGCGAGCAAAGTTTTCCTTTACATTGTACATGACTAAGAATAATTATGCACCTGCAATGTCTTGTCTGTGTAGTTTTGTGTATGAGTTCCTACGTAGACTGTTAGGAACAAAAAAAGAAGCGTGCAATGCTTCCTGTACAATCGCAGATCTTTATCTGTCTCAAAATATGCTACAAAGGAGAGCAAACACAGAGATGAATGAAGAAAAACACTTCTACTTGCACCTTTACACACAAATATATATACCCGCCAGGGTTTTCAGTTTTATTCAGAGCAGAATGAGCAGAGCTGGAGCGGCCGTCATCAAATCTACCATGAGCTGGGGATATAGTAACCGTTTCTCATCGTTCCACTGTCTCTGACTTTTAGATAACTCGGGCCAGATTTACGCAGAGTAAATTCACACTGCATCATTCATTCAATTTGCACACACAATCTGCTCGTAATTAGAGCCTAAAAAAGGTAGTGGCTAATTATGCAATCGGGGACTGGGATGGCCTTTGTTGAAGAAAAAGTGTTATGTGACCGTATGATTATGTACCATTATGAAATCTGTGCACAGCCTTAAAATAATGACTCATGAATAACAAGTTATCTGGGAACTGTCATTAGAAATGATTCTCAGGAAACTGGAGACCAGGTCCGTCTGAAGGCCAGTAAGATGCTTTGCATAATCATGATGTGACTTGCCAAAGAAGACCCTCGATTACCAGCCAAGAAGTCAACTTGACCTGAACAACATTTCCTGTTGTTGTACTTTCTCAAATATTCCTACGTCTGTCCAGATGTGTTCGGGGTGACGTACTAGAACCTGATTGGTGGACAGTGGCCTGAAGGGAGGTATATAGTAACAAAATGAAGATTCTGATGTTAGGAGTTTGTTGAACTTGTTGTATGAAGATTGTGTTCTTGTGCAAGCAATAAACGGCTCCCCGCTGGTTGCCCAAATCCAAAAGCTGTCTTCCTCATCATTCTGCCACAACACCTTCTAATGCTCAACTTCACTGAGGTGACTTTACCTGAGAACAGCAAACTCAGAATGTAATTTATAAAGTAGTGATGCTTCATGAAGATCTCCATATGAGTCGCGAACATTTGGGCATTTATTACTCTTCCAAATGTCGTGAAATGAATGCAATAAGAGCAAGATATTTATAAGCGTTTAAGACGGAGGTTTTCAAAGGGTGAGGGGGACACAAAGGAGACATGGGGCAAAGATGGGGCATGAGGTGAAAGAGACAGGTGCATGGTGTTCTAAAAACAACAGGAAGTTATAATTTATCCCGCTGGCTTTGGCCGTGCATCAATACAGTCAGCAGTTATAGGCAGCAGTAGTGGCTTTGACACACAGCTCGTGGAGGCAATTAAGGTACTTTAAAAGCCTAAGCGTCTGCTACACTCGTCTCTGCACTTCATTGCAGACACAGGATTCATAAATCCGCTTAGAAATCATAGAAAAAAATATGGCTCCTAATAACTGCAGAACTTGCCTGAGAATCATCACATTTATAAGTTTTCTTCCGCATCAAAGTAAACCAATGACGGTTGTCTGTATAGATGGGTACATGGCAAAAAGGAGCAAGCTAATTCTGCGTAGGGCGGGGTGATATGGAGATTATCAAATAGTCCCATATTTTTGACCAAATACCTCAATATTGATATTGCAACAATGGTGTAGGGTTGACAATTGGTGCTTCACATAATATTTACTAAATTAGATTTTTGATAAATAACCATCAGTAACGTGGATATAATGACTAAATGGGTGAAGGCAAATAATAGAGCTGGAGAATAATAAGGTCTGGTAAATTCAGAAAATCACATCACTTTACTGTAATGGAGACTTGAAAACCTTATACCACACAACAATGTTACTATATTAAAAATTAAAAAGACGATATCTAGTCTCATATCGCTATATTGCTCAGACCTTAATCTGCCAAAATATTTCAACAAATTTAGGCAATAAAAAAACTACGGTGCAGTTGTCGATAGAAAACCCCCGATCTAAAATAATAAAATGCTTTGGCATAGTAATTCACAGAAAGCTAGATCCAGACACTGAACTATTGCAACCCTAGTAATCAAGAGCAACTCATAATGTGGAGGCTTTTGAGTAACATTTATGTTAAAGTAAGTTTCATAAGCTTACATTTGCTTGTAGAGTAATGTGGTGTCATTAAGTTTAATGACACAACCTGCTGAGCCAGTAGCCTGTCGCAGAGATTAGTGCGTTGCTTTAGATTCCAACATGGGTCAGGTCACTTTCAGCAGCAGGGTTAGTGGTTATCGCAGAGTAGGCAGCTTGGCTAGCCTGCTGGGTAGAAGGAACTCAGATACTTCTAAATGTGGGTGTGGTGGGTGTGAGTGTGCGTGTGCAAGCATGCGTTTGTGTGTGTGTGCTGCTGCATGGGTGGGTGGGTATTACTGTGATGCCACCGGCCAAGACAGGATAGAGACCCAGAGCCAAAGACAAGAGACTGGTGGAGCAACTCGCAATGAGACTGAGCAGCCATCTGTCCCCTCAGAGCTTTACAGTGTTGAGTGCTGAGCACCCACCCACACAAACCATACACACACACACACATATATATGTGTGTGTGTGTGTGTGTGTGTGTGTGTGTGTGTGTGTGTGTGTGTGTGTGTGTGTGTGACACATCTAGCTGATGGAGCCTGTGCATTTGTATAGTAGCATGTTATTAGCATTAAGCTTCAACACTTCCTCAATCTCCAGAATTGGTCGCTGCTCGAGGTTAGTCAAACATATCATACCTCAGAATGGATGGATGAATTTGACAAGTCATATATTATATCATAATATTATTCATTTTGAATGAAAATTGAATTTAACAATTTTTGGCAATCTACTACTAAAGTACAGCCTCTGCTTTGTTGATGCATTACAGCCATTTTCATCTGAGGATGGAGCTTGTTATGGAAAGCTCTCAATTCGTCAGAGGTTCAAAGAAAATACACAATAAATAAAGTTCAACAACTGGGCAAACAAAAATAGTACTTTTATTCTTTTTCTTTTTCACTTTCCTTCCTTTTTTTCTAAGGAGCCATGCAAGTATTTTTTCTAACAGGTTTGGTGACTGATTTTAGAGCAAGTGTGATGACTGCCTCCACACAGTGTTAACAACACATTCTGTTCATCCCACCAAAAGTGCCCACAGCGTCCAAATACAGCTTCTTAGGAGACACAGTTCACACAATATGTAAAAATCATCCCATAAAACTGTTGGCGCAGCATGGATGTGTAGAAGTAATGACGTTCGCTAGGTTGAGATTTTTAGAAAGCTGATCATCTCAATGCTTGGTGTCTAGAGCTATAGTGAAATATCAAATATCTATCCTTTCGTTTTTAGTGGATGTGCATGTTTTACCGGTGATATGAGCATGAAGGCATGTAATCTTGTGGAAGTGCGTGAGTGCATGCAAGTGTGTACAGTTCACATTTCATAAATTATTCATTCTCCAGTGTGAATGTCACTGTGATTTAAGTGCTGGTAAGATTACACCATATTATTTTTTGGTGATGTTTTTTTTTGTCAGTCGACTAATTGATCACGGGACTGGTTGTTCCTTTTGTACCACACACATACACAGTCAGGATGAGACACACCGACTGTATAAATATCCATACGTGCAGCACAGCACACAGAAAGAAATCTGGGCTGTAAACAAACACCAGATGCCTTCCATTCTGATCTACAGAGTACAGCCAAATACAAAGACAGCACTGCGAAATCCTGAGAACGCACTGGCAGGCCACAGAGAAAACACATGTACACACACACACACACACACACACACATTTATACACATGCCGTCATGTGAAAACAAGAGCCATCTCAGACTCTGCTGGTTGGGGGTTGCAGTATATTTCCTTCACTGTCACACATGTACTGAAGGTTGCTGTGACATAAAGGTCTTTGTGCTATGAATAGTGCAATGATTGAAAAAAAAAAAAAAGATTTAAAGCGTTGCGTTGTTGTGTGAGGCCGAGAGAACAACTGACCACTTGAAACATGAAACACAGGGACACTGCACAACGTTTTAAAAAAATCCAAGGATTGGCTACAACTATAGTATTAAGTATTAAGCAGCACTTTATTAAGACGTGGCGTCCTGAACGCATCTGCTCATTTGAAATGACAAAGACTACTTGCTGAAGAGTGGCATTGAATCAAACTGGAATCAGAAATTAAACTGCAACGGTTACTGTGGAAGGGTTTTTGTCAAGAAATCACAGTAAATTCGACGATTTAACATCGTCCCTGTCTAAATGTTCCACTGTAACCTTTAAGCAAAGCTGAGGCGTTTTGTCATTATTGCGTGTAACCTTTTCATCTCGCCTACAGCACTGTTCATCTTCTTTATGGTAGCCAGTTCTGCTGTTATGGATTACTGTTAGATCACTGACTGCCATCGCTCCCTCACTCACTCTCTTTGTCCCTTTGTCTCTCTCTCTCCCTCTCTCTCTCTCTCTCTCTCTCTCTCTCTCTCTGTACTGCAGTGTAGGCAGAGACTTGTCTCCTCTAATTACTTTGACAATGATGTGATCATTCACCACTGAGAATCTCTGATGACATCTGACAAAACAAAAAGAAGTTTGTCCGGTGGGAAACTGAAATCTCACTGCAGTCTGGCTGAAGGTCTACTGGTGAGGTTTTTGTGGAACTACAGCACTCAAAGTGCTGAAAGTCTCAGTCTCCTAAGGGAATCAATAGAACAGTTGGTGTTCTATTGATTACCCCCTTTGTCTACATTATTTAGGAGATAAACTGTTTGTGATATGTCGTTTGTCATTAGGTCCACTTTCTGTTCTGTTGATGTTTTTAATCACATAAAAACTGGTCAAACGAGATACAACATCAAGTGCCGTCTGACATACTGTATCCATATAGACGCTATATCTGGTTGCAAGTGTTGTATTTGATAATATAATTGCTTTGTATCAATCTGAAATATAAAGGATGAATATTAACATTTTTTTGTTTTGGTTGGCAGAAATACCAATTTCATACTGACAGAAACATCAATAGAGCATCAAGACATCTTATTTGAATTTACCGTACATTGTCACTGCTACCATTGCTGTTGGTTTCTCCACACAAACATCATGTAAACGGTAGCCTAATATTGATGTAAACCAATCTGGGAAAAGTATTTTATGAGAAAGGTCATGGAAAGTGTGTCCACAATTTTTATTTTTTTTTGCAACGGTTGATCTCGTAAAGTATCTGGACCAACAGAACAGTACACAGTTGCTATTTAAAGATGTAAGGCTTGGTAAACAAGTAGGACTAATACATGATAGAATAATAGAATAAATTGATAAATCCTAGTGACCACGTGCTGTCCTCAAACACACCAACAAGCTCAAAACACCCAATCATATGTTAACAATTCACACAAACACTCAACACACCTCCAACACCTCCACCAACAGCACCCAGTGGACTGCCCATTTACAGTTGCCTTCCCAACCTTTATTTTTTTAATCAGGTGTGTCTCTCCACACGGACTCTCTCTCGGGCTCAGTGTGTGTGTGTGTGTGTGTGTGTGTGTGTGTGTGCGTGTGTGCGTGCGTGTGTGCGTGTGTGCGTGTGTGTGTGTGACGGCGTTCCCAACACTGCAGCCTCCAGCGCATCAAGTGCGCATGTTAGGAAGGCACCTTGGTATCCACCCCCCATGACTGACGACTCCCGTGCTTATTGGGGCTTTGTTGCCGTGGCAGCGTCTCATTATGCAAATGATATCTCCCTGATGAGAAGGAGGCAGGCGCAGCCGTGATGTTCACTGCTCCAGACTGTGTAAAATTGGCTTCAGGGACTAGTGAAGGATCGTTACTATAATTAGCAGTCATCTCAACAATGTCTTTAGTCCCTATTCTTTCTCACATCCTCGAAACAGAAGGCCACTCACTTTTAACACTTGCGTCATCATTTTCACACAGTGAGTATTAAAATATAACTCAAATGAACACTCAATAAAGGCACACAACCACATTTAATTTGAGAGGTTGCCATTTACTACTCAATATACTGTGATTTTTGCCAACTGCCATTTTTATCTGAATTTCTTTTATCCTCTCGTCCCTGTTGAATATTTCGCTCTGAATGTATTAACCTTCCATCCTCTGTCCTCATCAATGCTGAATGAATGAGTTTTCTCTCAGGAATGGTACTAATAGCGTTCTGCTATATATCATCTTTCATACTCCAGCTCAAGAGAAGCCAACGCTAAGTGCCTCGGTCATTCCAGACATTAAACATGGCCCAAAGATGTGAATCTATACACTAAGCATACATGACTTTAAAGTAGGTTTATTTTGTCCCCTTCTCAGCATCTATGTAATATTCATAATAGTCGTTCAGCTGTCTTATGTCTATCGTCATTAGAGATGTTATCCACACCTCTGTTTAGTTCGTGCTGACCCCTCTGCCCGTGAGTGAATACACCTGGAAGTTTGAACCAACACGCTCTTATTTCCTGTATCCTCTGCCTTCCCTCTAGAGAATGTGTCCATGCCTTCATTCTAATGAAATAGCTATTTTGAGTGAGTGACCTCGAGATCAATATGGTCAATGTATTAACCTCCAGAGTGCACACAGCTTGGTGGAGGTGAGAGGGGGTCAGTCAAGACCTTTATTAATGAGCAACAGCTCAAATTGCTTTCAACTACATCTTCTCATCCACCCAAGTCACCGGCTTACACAGCAACATTATGCCTTATGTCCTCTACAAATTACTTTCATGTAACTATTTCGCATCAGCAAAGATTTTGGGAAAACTCAGCGTTGCTTCAAATGTTCACTGCCAGGGTTTTTCTGTTGGATATTTCTACATTGTTTTCATGTTGGTAAGGTTGATTTTGGCAAATAAAACCACTTGTTAAAAGGTTGGAAAACTAAAACATCACACGATATGTCACTCACCACAATACCTGATTTATAATACAATATAGTTGCATATAAATGTAATTTACAGGTGGGGCTGCAATTAAACAACTGCTGTCTACAATTGCCAAAATGCATGTGTCCAGTAGTGCTGATAATGAGTCCTAGACATTCCAGTTAATGGAGAATATATCTGACAAGTGAACTGAACAGTTTCTATAATAAATATCTTCTACATAAACAAAATACCGAAATTCAAATCCAGTTTTCAGCCAACAGCAGCATTTTAGAGATACAGTGCACAATGTTGTTCAAATAAATGCAAAACGATTAAATCTTTAAACCCGATGCTGCTCTGCGCCCTCCTCACTGTCAGTGTGGATATCATTAGCCGAAACTGCTGGCTGCTATTTTGTTCCTTCAGTCACACACCTCAGTCGCACACAAGTCTGTGTGTTAAACAGTTTCCAGGGTTTTTAAGAAGCAACGTTGTACATTTTTGTAAACTTGGCATACCCAGTGCCATCGGTTACAAACTACGGATCAGGGTTCATAAAGCCACTAGCCTCTTAAAAAGATACCTGCATCAGGTCAGCTCAGGACTTCCTGCTTGCGATCCCTGCTCATAGGCAGTGAGACCTGCTGAGGTGGAACGCTGATGCAAGCTGATGTGAGGCCCTGTTTCTAACTTGCTTGTGAAATGAGCTGCAGGATTGGGGAAGAGCAAGACGCGGGTAATCCTATTAACTATTCTCCGCATGTGTGCAGAGGAGATGGTGGTTTGCTGTTCCGGTGTCTTCCTGGTGAATCATCGCTACAGAGACTACAGCCTTGCTCAAAAGTTAAGAGACTGCCAATCACTAATCTGCATTCGGCCCAAACCAGAGGCAATCATCAGCAGCGGCCTGCTGGCCAGTTAGACAGTTTCCCAGGTCTGCTCGGTTCCAGCCTGTAGCTCCTGTTTATTACCACCAGCTATCGCCTCTCTTTCTTACCTCGCATTAATCCACTTTATAGTTTTCACCAACTTTAATAAGTCCATGTCCAGGGCAACTATTAATCCCGAGCAAGATTTAAAATATAGAATCCAGCAGACCACAAAACCTTTGTACACTACATGATTTTGAGACCCTGACTTTGTATTTCACCAGTGACGCTCTGAGCAGAAAGTGATCCTCTCTTCAGCCTTTAAGTCAGCACTCGGGGCCTTCAGTCCCACCAAGCCCTTTTCAGGTTGTTTTGGTTGATTGGAGCCAACTCGTGGCCTCTGCAGTGACCTTGAAATATTATAAACACTTCACTGACCTCTTTGTGTCCTCAAAACCTCCAATAGCTCTCTGTTGTAGTGGTGTAACTGTCCAGGAAAAACTTACACTACAAGTTTGGGTTGCTTTTCTATTTTTTTTAAATTTGTTTAGCGAAACATTTTTATTCTAATCAGAAGCGAACATGATCTTGAAGGACCTTCAGTAATGCCTTATTCAGTTTGGAGGTAAGTGAAGAAGACGTTTGTGGTGTTCAGCTTCAGTAGAAATGCATGTGGCACATACTGTACACAATCTGAAAGTGAGCTCAGGGTGGTGTGAAGGCTTACAGACAAATGAGTCAGTGCTGCCACATGCTCAGTTGAACAGATGAGCTCTTTCCTTCATCTCAGATGAGCTAAAAGCATTTGATCTGTGGTGAGCCCATTAGCACTCAGAGTTGGATTGTCACACGCCTGGCTAAGGTATAATATGTGGACGAATTGATTCAGTTTGCAGTTTGTCTAGTTTCCTTTCTTACACCCATCGTATAGAGGAGATGACAATGACATTAAAGTGTGCTCTCATTTAGAGCGGCAGTGGGAACTAGACCAGCTAACAATACACTTAAAGACCATTTTCTGCTGATGTCATCTTTGTCCAATTTGGCAGATAATCCTTTGAAAAAAACCGCCATGTCCTCTGCTTCCCTCTCCCTGCACCAGATGAAGACCGCTACCCTCAACATGGCTTTTTAGGAATTTGCATATTTCAGAAAGGGTTAGTAGGTCCCATATAGTCTTTTGTGACATGGTTTTGAATATGCACTGAAGAAACAGTGTTCCCACTCCTAAATATTTCAGTGTTCTGGCCCTGTGGAGAGACATAATTTAGCGTTATCAGGGCAGTTTGACACACATAACCACAATTACGGGGGATTATCTTTAGATGGGATTAACTACTGTAGAATAGAGTGCATTTCTGAAAGTAAAATTGCAGTAATCCAAAATCCACAGGTAGTAGTTAATACCACACCTATTTTTCAGAGTGCACCATTATTTAGATGAAACAATGCAAATGTAGAAATGATTATCTTGAGCAATGTTCAACATCAGTGGGCCACATAAAAATCTGAACTCTGTAGAAAGAACATTATTTTCTCACAGTGCCATGTCTGTATTGAGCTGCAATAAAATCCACTTCAACTCTGAAAACTTCACATTAATTATATTAAACTTATTGTTGAAAGAATGCACATTGCATACAATAATTAATTTAAAAAAACATGTGTTGTGCATGAGTTTTTTATTTAATGAATTTTGGCAAGGCATTAATGTCCCTGACAGCTACTGTGTCACTAAAACACACTTGAAAACACATTTTTAGATCGCTGATTTGTGAGATTACATGAAAACGTCTGCTGCCGTGTCTTTCTTTCTGTGTTTGCAAAAGAGCAGTGAGATTCAGCGGAGAGCCAGATGTTTTAACATTCATGGCCATTTCATGAACAAGGATTAAAACCCTTCAGTCCCTCTGAGTGACAATATTTAGAGAGGAAGCCAGATGACATGAGCAACTTAATGTCTATCAAGAGGAGTATTACCACATCAAGAATAAAAAAAGATGAGAGAGAACAACAATGACTGAGGAAGAGAAAATGCAGAGAACCAGTGACATGTTTTCACTGGTCCTGTGGCCTGGCAAATTAAAACCAGAGGCTGGCATGTCTCAGTGGGCACTGAGAGGACGGCTCACAAAGCCATTCACCTCAGCAGACATGCAGCTCTGTGGATTACTAGCAGCAAGCTGACTAATGCACCAGAACAGTCAGGTATTTAGAGATTTTAAGGGCAGAACACTTCTGGTAGTGATGACGTAAGACAGAGCGTGATTCCATTTCAAAGTCGAGAGAATTGAATAGGATGCAAAATGTGTTTTGCATGGGCCTTTTAGCAGACATATCCCACCACGAATGGAACCACGTCAAACCTTGACGTAACCAACTCCAATGTTGTGGCTTAGGATAACAAATTGTACAAAATCCCAGAAAACACAACAGATCGAGAACCAGAAACCAATGCACCAGTCACAGGGCACCCTGTGTCACTCAGAAACCTAAACTGACATGAGGAATTGAAGAGATGGGCTTTCATTCCCAAACAGCGATCAGCCTCCAAGTCAGCGATGGAGAGTGGCAGATCTCTGACGCGAGGCGAACCCGTTTCCTCTGGGCAATGTAGCCGGATCTGCGTCAGTATCAGGAAAGCATCTGACATGCAACAACTCGACTACCACGAATACTTCCAGAAGAACATGTCCTCACAAATTCAAATGACTTTTAAATGAGTCCTTTAACTTTTAATTTATTGGAACGTTTTGAAGTATTCTTTTGGATTTGCATGCTTTTTTTTTTAAGCTTGTTACTGAGTCAAATCTACACCTAAAGAGAAAGAGAACATGCCATTTTTTCTAGTTGTGCTCCCATAGATTTTGCATTGGTAAACATGTGATGCAAGTGGTAGTCCAAAAAGTTCACTGTTTAGATTGTACAGTCACTAAGAAGGATATAAATGAGAAAAGCCTGAACTGAATTTTGTAATAGTATCTTAGAGAAAAAAAAAACATTATTTTAAGCTGACCCTGTCAAATAGCTGAAAATCCCATGAGCTTGCTGGGTTCAATATTTATTTGGAACCATTTTCCAAATCCTGGGATTAGAATTTGAGGACCCCCCACATTAGTAGTTGAGCTCACACACACACCAATGTGACTGCTGTCACCTGTTAAGGTATGCACTGTGGGATGCATAATTACATTTCAATATATATATAAAGAAATTTCACACCAGTAACTTCACTTCTTAACTAAAATTCCAGCACATTACTTGTGCATGTGCTCTTTCTGCCACTGCAGATATCTTTCAAACATTCAGAGTGAGATGACAACTAAAGCAGACAGTGCATATATTGACACTACATGAAATTATGTCATAATTAAACAAAGCAAGTTCACCTTTGCCACCGCATGCTATTCAAAGAGGCTTCTCTGAGATCCAGCCACCAGATCGAAAGACTTTAACGACACTATAGACGGCGCGTGGTTTTGCCGATAAGATTAGAGCAGGTGTCAGTGTTGTGGAGGATTGAGCTGCCTGCATTGTGATTAATGAAGCAGCTCTGAACTCCTCTCTGGGTATCTATTGATTGAGTTCTGTGGCTGGCCTCGCGCTGAATTAATCTCCCTGCAAATATGCAAGACTTATGCCTTCTGCTCGGCTCGGACCTGCAATTTGAGGCGGTCATGAATCCACTCCTCGACACGCGCACCCAAGAGTGGAGTCTATCAATGCACTGCACCGTGATGAAGTGGAGGAGAGTGACAGAAGTGCAGTCAAAGTTATCTGCTCGCATGAATGTGATATTTATGATCTGCAAGAAATGGATACAGGAAAAGTGATCATAAAACTACATATGTTGGCTCTCCTCAACTGAACATGAAAGATGTGATGGTGACTATTGGATGAGATTATATTAATGGCATGAGGGAAAGCAGAGTGGAAATGTCTGCATAATAAATGCACAGTGCATCAGTGCAGCACTGTTGTTAAACAAGAGTGTGTCTAGCTGAGTTTCCAGGCTCTGGAAATTGTACAGCTGAGAGTTTGTACGTCACACTTTGACACATCACTTTGTCTGCACAGCTTAGCTTCACAAGGACAGGGGGCAACTAACACAACGTGATTCACTGGTGTTGATATTGGAGCTCCGCTACACACCACCTCCATCTACCACCACGTCTCTCTGTCTCTGCATATACTTTCTGTTTCTCACATGTACTGCTACAGGATGAACTGTGACCTTTCTGACTGAAACGCAGAGGAAAGAAGAAGAACGCACTACTGTCACAAAGCTGAATAGTTGTAATGGCACATTGTTTCTTTTACATGATTACAACTGGCTCCACTAGAGAAAAAATATATTAATTCAGTATATAATGTTATTTGGGTAAAAGTAACTCCTGAGAAGTATTTTTTTCCTTTTCATCTATTCAATTTCTATTCAGCTTGTCCCAATCAACTTTTATCAATAAATTCTTGTGTCAGATAACTTTTGGGGGTTTCTTAACCGTCACTCAATTTCCAAGATCTACGATATGGATTATGTTGAATCAGTAATCAGCTTCAGTTGGGTGCAAATGTTCAGAGAGCTTGAGGTTAACTGAAACTGAAGCCCGTATAGTAGACACAAAGCTAATATAACAATGATTATATACATGCATATGTCCTTTTAGCAGTCTGGTAAAATTAGTAGAGATAGCTGAGATACTCCAAAATGATGCGGTTGATGAGACGAAATGCGGGGTTTCACTTTAGTTTTTAATAAAGAGGGCAGTCAGAAGCTTCCGCTAACAGCTTGCAGAAAAATGGCTGTGGAGATGGCAGGTGGTTCCGGCTTTAATGGACTGTTTCCCTAAAATAATTTGTGGGGCAGGTGGTTGCCAACGTTGGCAGGGTCGGTACTGAATCCCCCTCCACCCCCCGTGCAATTCCCTGCTCTTGTGCCATTCAAGGCTCTGATGGAGGACAGCTGGCACCAAGTGACCCTCTCAGTGATGCAGATAATGAACTGCAGTTTAGTTTTTTTTGGAAGGCAGCTTTGGCTTTCTGCTGGGCAAAAATAAATCTAGAGCACACTTTGTTGAGCCTTCTTGGTTAAGGTGAAGGATGTTTTTTCTTCTTTTATTTTCTTTTATTTATTTTTTATCTCATCTGAGAGTTTTGGAGATGGTGCTGCCCTCGGGCTTAAGTGAGTCAGCAATTCACGTATGCCATTGATTTCCAGCGGGAGATGAGAGCAAAAGGTGCCGTGGAGGTTAAACTTAAAATCAATACTTTCGAGCATATTTTGCCCACTGTATTGTCAGCTCATGCCAGGCTATCTCTATCCTGTAACTGGTGTTTGGTTTGTTTTAATTGTATCTTTATAAGTTAGTTTTGTTACATGCGTTTGTCGGGCACCAAGCATGAATCACATACAAAGAGAAGGAATGCTCTGTAGCAGATTTAGCTATAGGTAAATGTTTTTCAAAATATTCAGGACAGATGAGATGAAATAATTTTTGTTATCTCTAAAATTGAGAAGTTTGATGGAGGGGTTCTTCTTGATTTGATGCATCATCATTAACATAAAAAAGAAGATATTAATCAAAGTAGGGCTCATTATGTAATGTATGATGTTTTTGTCAAGGCTGTTGGTTGATCATACTCATGTCGAGTTGGTGCAGTCTCTGTAGTACAGCAACGTATGGTGGTGTAAATATTATTATCACAATAGTTAATTATCTATTAATAATTGGCCTCTGAGCTGCTATAATTCTGGAGGATAATAACTCACATGGTTCTATAAATGTAAAGTGCAACTAAAGGAAAGTTTCTGCACACAGGTTCTGTTCAGTGACTTTAGAGCAACCATTACTATATGTATTTATAGTAACATAACCTGCCACGTCATCACTTAAAGCAGTGCTTTCAAAATAAACCAATTAGAGTTATTGATTTGTTGTGAGCACCTTAAACAGAGCGGCAACCTGACAACAAGGGATCCAATTGAATTGTAAATAAACAGGAAGGGTTCGATGGGCAAGCTGCCAACGTAGTGCAGGTTGTTATTAAATTACACTCGTGTTTATTCATAGAACATAGACATATATTTAGGTTATAGAAAGTCATAAATGCTGGTTCCAAGAAATGATATAAAGAGAAAGGACTGCGGTCTGATTATTGCAATCGGATCTGGAAATACATTTGTTGACGCAATAAAACTGCGTCATTGTTAACCACCAATTTGATTCATTAATTTGTTTGTATTTAGAAAATAGACCTGCCATCTCCACAGCCATCTAATGTGTGTGCCGGTGCGTAAAGTGCCGTGCACGTCCCCGGTGTAGATGGAGCGGGTTAGTCCCGCCGCCAGGTTTCTCTGGCAACCCTGTCTCCGGTCCGTGTCCATGGCAATGGCTACAGCAGTTTACTTCTTTATTGACTGAGAGGTGAAGGAGCTGCTGATTTTTCTCACGCAATAGGTCATAAACTCGGGCTGCGAGACCGAAAAGGCTCCGCGCTCCACGATTGTACAGTTGTGACGATAATGCGCGCATCAGTATGCGGATGAGGCGCGAGCGAGAAACACAAAGGGACATTTCCACAGGATGCCAGTGACACAATGGGATATCACTGACATCGTGGCAGCGGTATAGCATAATGTTTTACTTTTGATGTTATAACATCATTCTTATTCTCAGTCTGTGACACTGGAGCCTACTAGTCTGCAACGTATTGGTTCTTCGCTTTTGCCCAATTGTCTCTGTCGATCACCAAGTCAATGCAAGTGAAGCATGTGATCTCAAACCAACACATCGTGCAGCTCGTAGGCCTGTGGCAGCGACTGCTTGGATCTCAGACAGCAACATGCACCGTGCTGGAAATGGCTCACCATCCAGGGGCTGCTATTGCTTTCGGTCTGAGCTCAAAGGGTGGCTGGAGTGCCGCGTACGGGATGAATGGGTGCACGGTCGCGTTAAAACCTGTGATTTGGGGGCAGAGCAGGCTGTGCACGGGGCTCGCCTCTTACCCTTGGAAGCATCCTTGTCTTCTTTAGGCTTCGCCACTTTTCCGCTCATAGATCCCAGTTTGGATGTGTAATTCCCGATTTAGACAAGAATCGAAATCCCTTTGATTGCCGACTGTCCTCAATGAAATCCTCACCACAGGTTCCAGGTGCTGAGATAAGGGTTCTGCGAGGAGAGAAATAGTCATCAGAAATGTTCTTTTCATTAAAGCAGGGCTATAAACCGAGACAATGGACCGTGGGGTCCACTCGAGAAGCAAGGTGGTGTTGGAGATGGCAACTGGACATCAGTGTTAACATCCAACTATTGGTGATCTCTAAACACAGTGGCACGACAGAAGAGCGCAGATGGTTTCAATAAACACAAAGAACAGCCTGCTGACTGTGTGCATCTTTCTACACGAGCCTCCCCGTGGTGTCTTTAACCTACCTTATCTCCTCCACGTTTTCTGCTACATCAATGCACATTGATGAAAGGAAATGCTCCCACCATGAATCCCATTATGTTGCATACAAAAATCACGACCTGCTGTACTGTGACAAAGGAGAAGAGCAAAAAGCCGAGAAGGGGCGCAGGTTGTTGTTGTTGTTTTTTTTTTTTTTTTTTTTTTGTTTATCTTTCCAGAGGTCTTCAATCAACGTTGAAAAGAAAGAAGAAGAAGAAGAAAAAAATAGAGGTCAAAAACACTGAACCGTCCTGTGTGGAAGCAAACCTCGGGGGGAGATATGTCACCCAGTGAAGCTTGAGCGACCAGGTTCTCTTGTCTGAGGCTCTTCCTACTGATGAGCTCTGCTCCTCTAAACGCTCGGAAGGCAGAATCAACAGGATACCCAACGTGAGAGCGCGCTCCCGCCGTCACAGCGCCAATTCACAGCGTGGACATTCGCTTCTTTGACTTCAGTTGCGCCGCGCAGAGGAAAACGAGCCCCGTTCGTATATACGCGTGCGGTCGGTCGGTCGGTCGGGTGTGCGCGAGCTGTGTTGTGGACGCGGCGAGGAATTAAAGCAGGAGGTTGTGCTGCATGGTGCACACCATCTTGCTGTTGCTCTCAATCAGTTGCCTTCGCAGCGCTATGCGTCATCTCATTCACACACGGTTTGCGCATTTGCCTCTCATGTGATCTGAGGGGGTCTTCTTTCACTTCATGTGAAACCCGTGTGATGTCATTTGTGACACACCGCTCGCTGGAGGTTAAAAAGTACAGAAAACTATAAGGCTGAGGCTTAATTCATTTTGTGGTCTGTTAGATGTATTAGAAAAAAAAGAAATATTCCAGTAAAATAATCTGTAATCTCCACAGGGCCTGCCTGTAACAATCGTGTGCTGTTCAGTACTTTTTTAAGGTATTTGTGTGCATAGTATATCGACTAATACTATCAGTGGTATATGCAAAACAAGATAACTTAAATCACTGCAATAAAGATACAAAATGTTGTGAAAATAACAGCTTGGTTCAGTTTGGGTACATGGAACTGCACACTTGAAGGTGCTGGAAATGTAAGACTGCAATATCCACTTTCACAAAATAGTCTTCATCTTATAAACATAATGTTGAGCCCTTTGTCTCTAAAACCTATTAAAATTATTAGAAAACACTATATGGCAATGACATAATTAGCTTGTTTTCAAAGTAAATCCACTTATTTCATGAAACCACAGCACAGAAGAATCTACTTGTGCTTGTTGGCACACGTTTAAGCCCAATTAAAAAATGCATGGCATGTAGTTTCTCCGATAATCTTTTTTATTTTGCCAAGAAAGAAAGTCAGTAATTCAAGTATTCCATAACTTTAAGGAGGGCAGCACATCAGATCCTCCTGCAACATACTTCTTTTGTCATCAACTCACTCTTTAAATGGTTAAACACCAATCACATGTTCTTATGACCCTCTTGTGGTTTCTTGCCCTGCAGAGAGTTTTGGTTTTATTTGCCCAGGTTTTGTGATAAATGCCCCTAAAGAACTACTTTCCAACAAAGAAAAAAAATCTTTTGAAAAAAAGACTAATAATTATGAAAGCTATTCTGTTGAGCAAGTTGGCAATATGTATTTAATTTGAAAGCTTGTCAGGTTCTTACCTTTAAAACCTGTAAAGATGAAGCATAAAAGTTTAACCTCATCCTTCACTTGGAGTCGCGTGAAACTCTTCAGTTCCAAATGGTGAGAGAGCAAAGCTTAAAGTCAAAAATCCAAATAGTTTTCAAGCCTCCGAATCCACTCATAGGCTCAATAATATAATTATAATTATAATTCCGAGTATAAGTCCTATCAGCTATAAAATCAGAAGTCCCGGTTCGATTTTTGCAGGTTTTATGTCACATCTCTTGACCCTGCAGGTCTGTTAGCTCTCAGTGGCAGCAGAGGAAAAAAGACCTGCAGGTTCAGGGTCACAAGATCTATATAGATGCTATTTTTAGAGGAAACAGGACTCCTTTCAAACT
This sequence comes from Ophiodon elongatus, assembly GCA_016806645.1. Lineage (NCBI taxonomy): Eukaryota > Metazoa > Chordata > Actinopteri > Perciformes > Hexagrammidae > Ophiodon > Ophiodon elongatus. The sequence continues at coordinate 713,820 of JACSYO010000469.1, forward strand.
TTCTTCACAGGCTCAAATCTTCCTGAGATCACACTCTGGCCTGTTTGGCCTGTGAGTGGTTCAGCCTTAAATGGTCAAATCATTGCACTTTTAAAAAGTTCAGTCATATTATTTCTTTCTCTTTAGTCATAGAGACGAATTTAACTCAAATTAAGCTAATTGTAATGCCACCAGGCTTCCAGTATTTGTCATATTTGTTGTTGCATTGGGACTGCTTCTGTCTTATTGTAAGCAGCTACATTATTAACATTGTGCACTGAATGCATAAAACGATCTATTTTAATCTTAATTTTAAATTGAACAACCTTCAAGCACACAGAAACGGCTTATTAGCCGTTAAAAGTTCACAACATGGTATATGATATTTTACAGTACTCTATGTACATTTCATTTTTTTGTATCCCTTGTCAGGTATCTTTGTATTATTGTTATTTCTTTATATAGCCTGTAACAGATGACATTCTTCAAACTCTGGTTGTGCACTCAACGAGTAGTTCACCTCTTCTCTGCATTTGTATCTATGGCCCTTGACTTGTACAGTTGAGAATGATTCCTGATAGAGTTTGTACTTGTCCTGGTGGTTATTGCCATAATTCCTCTATGGAGACAGCTGAGTCCTTGCCCATGTTCCTCTTTATTGTTATTAAATCATAATTTAATACCCAAGAAAAAGCTCACCTACTGCTTTCAGTCCCCTCAGTTTATAGTGCTCGACTCATTATTTATGATAGTGCTTAAACATTATTATTATGCATGCATTAAATGAGCAATGACTCAAGGAACATTCTTATAAAAATGTCTTCTTTTGATCATTATATGCAAGTTGTTGCTGAATTGAGCATACAATGACATTTATATGGCATACTATATAGTATACAGTATATATATAGTTTCATGATTTACCGGTATTGACAATAACTGTAATATTTTAAGAAATTAAATATTGATACCATGTTAATAATACACATATGATAATATTGTGTGAATAAACCAGTGTCTCTTAAATCACTCTTTTGTGCAGCTATAGTTACAGACTCTCTCTCCTCCCTACACTCGTGTTGTGAGAGTAATTCATTCGCTAAAAGAGAGACGCAACACACAATAAACAAACTTTTAAATTGGACTGATAGCTTCTTCTTTTAAAATTTTCTATTGATATCGCAATAATACTTTTGGCCATGATAATCGTGGAGTGAAGTGTTTGGATTGAGACTGAAACTGACTGAGTAGCTTTGCGGGCTTACATCCCCAAAAGGCCCCCAGAAGGTCTGGTGACTTCTTCCCTCGCCTAATGAGGAGTGTTGAAATGAGGTAGAGCTCTGGCTCACCAGCAGGGTATGAACACGTATGTTAGGAATGAGGTAGACAGAGCGAGGGTTAGAGAGTGTGTACATGCCAGTAGGTTGTGTTCCCACTTTGTCCCTGGCTCGTGACCCTCTTTGACCTTTCCATCAGGGCACAGTACAGTGTTACATTCACCCCTAGCCTGTTTAAAGCAAAGCCCTGCAGCACAAACAAACCCCTGACTCACATACTGTCACCTCGGATGTCACATCACAGGCTGTGTCCACAAATGCCACAGAATAACCCTGGATCACTTCTGTTCGTCTGCTGAATGCAGGATTTCTGCTAGAAAATGCACCATCACCGTATGAAACATGTATTAAAATGTTCTTATGAGAGATATGTCCCTGTAAGGAATGTTTTTATGGTACCTACTTTGGGTTGCGTATTCATGTAACTTCCACAAAGGTTTCACTATGTTTGCATTAAACCTTTTTAAGCTTGAAGATTTATATTGACTTACATTTAAATGTGTCCTCAGCGATACACTTCAGTTATTAGTGTAGCATTCATGCACAACCTCTTGATTGGTAATGCCTGTGAGGTCGATTTTTCTTAGGAACTAAAAAAACATTCCTAAAACTTAATTACAACACAAATGCTCGCCTGTGGCTACCGCACAGGCCTACGATATACTGCAGCATGTCAGTGTGGATTGTCCAGTGGAAGAAGTTTATACCTCAGGTTATTTGTAATATTACTAACAGTTACTCAGGGCAGCAAATGGGTTTACGTCAATATTTGTAAAACATGTGAATCAAACAGATTAGTTATTTTTACTAGGGGGGTGTCAGTCAAACCCTTGCTTGTCTTAGATATGATAGGTTGTGATAAAAAAAATATTCAGAAGGAGTATTGATGGCAAAGAGAATGAACGGAATAATGTTAGAAAAATTGAAAGTTTGAATGAATGACTGAATGAATGACTGAATAAATAAACATTTAGCAAAAAATGCTCTTGTTTTGATTTGCAACATATTTTATAAATGGTCATGTTATTTGGTCCAGCCCCTGAACTATATACATTTCTTTAATCAGATTCTATTTTTAAGGAAATTATGTAGATTGAGCTGAAAGTGTATATTCATCATTGCAGTCAGTTCAAAATCAATTTCAAATCTTATGGACAACAGCCACTCAGCCCATCTGCACACTGAGCTGACTTATAAATCAGTTGCATGGGTTGACAGACTAACACCGGACCAATAGCGGAGGAGCTGCTTGATTTGTAACTTAGCTGGACTGAAAATCACCCGCGGTGATATTTGTGGAGGAGCCAGTATGGATGCTGGGAGGAATTAATCCTCAAAATCCTTCTTTGGGACCAGCGGTGAGGTGCTAGAGGGTGATTAATGCTCCAATATTGTGCGGCAGGGTTACTCGTCTGCCACTGTTTGTTGGTGTTAGCCTGATTCAAGCTCTGAGTGTGTCTGATAAGGTAATCAGGCTGGGCCTGTTACAGGGGTGCTGATGACTGTGGATACAAGCTGGAGGTCGAGGAGTGTTTGTAGAATATGTGTCCGTATGTGGGTGTGATTTATCACAAACAATCTTCTGTCTCTCACTCAAAATGTGCCAAAAGTTACATGAATCACTACGACTTGTGACATTCAATCTTATCAGAGAGTTGCAGGTTTACTAATTGTAGATTAACTGAGTAAATTGTGGATTTACTCAGTAAATAGTGAACATGGAAACTACTGTAGACATATAAAAAAATAAATGTAATGTACTTGGTCTTTGGAAGTTGTTATGAGGTTAAAATGATGCAGCATTTTGCAGGAGAGGTCAGTGTTGCATGTTGGGCACCAAGTAAATGCTTTATGTATGTTGTCATCATCATCAATTAATATATTGAATAATAGTTGCAAATGCAGCATGAATAAAGTCGATGATTGAAAATGAAAATGAAGACCATACAAGTGTTCGTGCATTTTAGTCTGTGTGCTCATGTGTGATAGGATTGCACATACAAGTGAGGGATTTCATCAAACACTACTTGCAGGACTATTGCACCTGCTCATTTATCTCGGAGCATGAAAGAGCTCAGGCACATTGACCTCAGTTCCACGGGTCAAAATAGGGTCAGTAAGTTATTTCAAAGCTAAAGAGGTCAGGGCCGAAAGGTGTAACAGGATGCCGTATTTCTGTCACGTCTCCCTATGATACACCAAATAATTGACTTGGTCGCTCCTCAGATTGCATTTTTATACCTCTCATGTCGCAGAGCCAGGGTATATTTCAGCTGCGGGACAGATGATCTACATATGTTCGGTGCAGCTTCCATTTTCCTCTGGTGATAAAGTCTTCATCAGTCCACTAGCAGGTGAGTTATTAGCAACTGAGGCCTGTTTTACTAAAGAGTGCAAAGCTCTGTTAAATGTAGACAAAAGTCATTTTTTGACATTCAGCAGAAAAACTGTGAGCTTTGCGGGCACTTTTTGACCAGGAGGGATGGGAGCTCCACTTTTCATTAACGGTGGCTGAACATCCCCAAGCCGCCAGCGTCTGTCAGCTCGGCTGCATCACGGCTCACAGAGCCAGGAGTAGACTTGAGCTCTCATTTCTGACAAACTCATAATAGTACTGTGTTTCTGGGTCACTATTGTCGGGCTTAAGCATGGCTATTTAAGTGCACTTGTGTAAACCCAGGCACTAGATAATTTATTTAAGTCTTCTTCATTTGTCCCACAACTGAACGTGTGGTTACTTAAAACTTAAAACATGCACCCATATGATTTGCAAATTTTGCTAAACCTATGAACTATTTAGACCAACCATTTCTGGGTCACTGACCCACTTAAAGTAGTAGCCTTACCTGGTTTAATAAGTTTAAAATAAAATCACACCAGGGCTGAAAAACTCTATTTGAGTACTATGATTTTATTGATAAATAAAGTTATTTCCCTTTATACTCAAGTAAAGGATTTGTGGAAGTGTTCCATATCATACAATAAGTAATTGCCAGCAATGCATCATGGGTTTATAACCTTTCTTTTTTACATTTTCCTGGCAGGATTTCATCTGAAAGGCCTCCAACAGCCTTTTGGACTGTGACTGATGTTGTGAGCCTGTAAATCCAAACACTACTTCTCCGTCTTCTGCCAAATATCAAACCAATTGTTAAGATGTTAAACATCAGGTTTTCAAATTACAGAAATGACTGTACTAATTAACGGAGCGAGACTCTCAAATATCACATTAATGTCAATGACTTTATCTCGAGTAGGCGGTGGTGGAGCGGTGCTTTGAGGCCCGCAGTGCTTCTTTTTACAGCTCACATCATAGGAGCTCCCTGTGGATATTACTGTACGAGCTCGCAAGACTGAACTGTAGTGAGAAACACCCAGTGAAACAAGTGTGGGTCCAGAGTATCAAACAGTTATTATTACATTTCTCTTTCATCTTCATAGTTATTATTTGTCATTGGATTTCATCATACAAGTGTCATAAAAAATGGTTAGTAAGTCATAGTATTCTATGCCAACAAAAATGTGATTTAAAAAAAAGAAATTTCTTATACAATGACACTTTCTATGACATATAATAAAGGCATTGTATGGTATGTCATAGAAAGTTTCACAAAAACTAATAGTATAGTATGAAATGTATTAAAAATAGTCAACGTACCATTACAACACCATTAAAAAGCAATGTTGTACTATACTACTAAAATTTTACAAAATAAGCAATAGTATTTTATGCTATACATTTTTTTTATATATATATATAATATATATACTATATATTATGTCATAAATGCAAAAGAAGTCATGAAAGTCGTATTATAATGTATCACGAAAAAGTAAAAAAGTCATAGTATAGTACATATATGCATGTTATTCAAAAAATATAGTTTAATGTTTCATAAAACTCTTTAAAAAAAAGTCATAGTAAAATGCAATTTAAATGTAATAATCTATTAATAAATAAATGTAAAAAACTCAGTCTTTTAAACAAAATATCATTAAGATGTCATAGTATTCTATCAAAATGTCATAAAAAAATAATAGTATACTATATGATATCATCACAAAACAGTCACTCTGGGAGAAAGAGTTTCACTCCAGACAGTAAACCTGACTGACACAGAAAATTCCACTTGAAAATACTAAACGTTTGAATTGTTTTTTGCCTTTTTTTTTGGTAATGCAGTTATCCTAATGTAGGATCTCTGCAAAACCGTACGGTCTAGACCTGCTCTATATGAAAAGTGTGTTATGAACTGAAGCTATATAAATAAACTGAAAAATGTGTTTATATTCAGATCATTGATTGAGCCTTTAAATATTACAAGTTGAGAAGAAATAAATAAACTGTGTGGCTGCCCTTGTTTGAACTCTGCAAACATTCTGATTCACAACTACAGAAGAAGTTTTCTTCCACAGCAAAACATAGGCCCTCTGCAAATGACACTGAATCCCTGGTGAGAGACTGAGGACTGGGTTTCCTGCAGCCCGGGAAACACTGCACGGTAATAATCAATAGCACTGAGCAAGCATCAGAGTTTTTATCTTCTGCAAGGCCCCGACTCGATCCCCCACGATAGTGACTAATGTAATTGGAGCCGACATATACTCCCCAGCTGTGCGGTGCTGCCAAAGAAAAAGAGAAGACAGAGATGTCAGGGAGATCTTCATAAATCAATAGTCAGTCACAGGCAATTTTACTTCCTTCTATCCAGCCATGCACCCACACCGTCCATCTAAAGTCATCACCTCAGGGATAATAGCGAAAACAATAGCTGATAATTTCTCCTGTTTGTACTGTGGTACGCCCTGTCAATTTCTGTATCCACTCTGCTATTAGACTAGGCTGAGAGACTATGTGGAAAGCATGCCGTTCTCCACAAGGCTCAGCAACAGACTTGCATTTAGAAATATGACTCAGCGAGGGCAGTGCAGAGTCTATACGTACACAGTTTTGGAGTTATAGTTGGAATTACTTTATTTTGACACTCATCCTGGCTGGAAACGATTGAGAAGCTCTTGTATTGAGCAGACAGTGTTAATTACTCAAGTTAATTAATTATTCAGCCTGTGAACGATTCAATGACATATGAATGCCTCCGGTCAATAGTTGCGAACACTGGAGAAGACTTTGGACTCCCTCTGGGGGGATTTCATAGCCAGTGATGGGTTGCATCTTATACGCCACCACCAAAGTTAAATCTTGAGTTGGCACGCTGATTCAGCACAAGCTTCTTATCGTTCTTGACCACTACATCATCATCTTGGGTCTTGATTGACCACTGACCAAAAAAAAGTGTCCATCAATATTTCCTTCCTTTTGCATTGCCCTAATGTGTCCTGGGAGTCACACTTTTGTTTGAGTGCATTCATTTTGTGCATTAGTATAGTTCAATTAGGGACCAATGTAAAATACATACATCAATTATTGAAAAAATCTTGAATGAACTATGTCTTGCCTCACACAGTACTTTACGTCTATACACACACAGTTTGTAATAGGAGAAGTTTTAGTTAAATAAGGCCATTCTTTAAACATACATTTGGTTTGTATCTTTTCCTCAGCACTGGTAATGTATTGTTACTGAGAGGGATCTCTGTGCTGCACAGATTAATAATGGGGTACATGATCCCATCTCTGTTACTGCCTCGCTGTGTTATGTTGAACGACTGAGGAGTGTGTTCGCCATCTTGTGGTCAAAGGTTTAACGTGCATATTATCTGGGCACAGGAAAGGGTTCGAAAAGATGGATTTCATGAAACTTTGATTAACTTCAAATGTTGATTTAGGTTTAATGCCATTCCACAAAATTCAAGTACAATTCAAGCAATCAAGATATTTGCACAGATCACAACAATTCACACAGGGTGACAGCTGTAATGCCCTCAGTCGAAGAGAAGCAAAATTAAGAATAGATAAATGTAATAAAAAAAAAAAACACTGTTACAAACAAAAGCAAGATGTATATTATAGATAAAATGTGGATTTAAAGAAAGAAAAGGGAAAGTATCAAGAAATATTGAATTCTGTGCAGTGCCTTATTTTCTCAATGAGTTGACATTTTTTTTCTCTTTTAAAGTTTTTAAAATACAATATCGTAATAAAATAAGAAAAAAAACACAAAGGTGGCAATAAAATATGTTTATTTTTGTCCATTTTAAATCACATTTGTTGATTATAATGCTTTGTAAAGCTTCAGGTTGACTAAAGCTTGAGTTATTTATGTAAATAGGCAATCCGGTTGTAACTAAATGGAAATAATTTATGCGTTTGGTTTATGGCTGCCTTTGTGCAGATCACAACTTATGTTGTGATCTTTTCAGAAGATGTTTACTGGTGAAAACAGGCCTGGGTCCAGAGGTGAAAATCAGGGCGTAAGTTGTCATAGTAACGGACAGACTTTAAATATACTCGTTGGGGGTGTTCTGTGAGACAGATTAACTGGTTAACTGGTTAATGTTCTATTCTGGTATCCCCAATGTTTGTTTGTTTACATAAACAAAAAAGTGCATCACTGCTTGGATGTTGAAACGCTGGCGTTTTTAGACAGGATGTGCAAACAAAGACTGTACTTTGGAGCGATGGTCCAGTGTATGTTTATGTCAGGATACGAGAGCAGTTTGAAATGGCACTGGTTTCTTTATCTTACTTATGTCTGCTGCTTTTGGACTTCCAGCTGGGCTATGGAGGTATTTTATGTTTTGTCTGTATGATGCTCATAAATAATTTCTCTCTCACTTGAGGTTTGTTTTAGTTGTGCAGTCTTACTTTTCGAGCGTTGTGAGTACATGTGCCAGGTGGAGTATCGTCCTTTTTTATTTACTTTAATTATATAGAATGCTAGAATTGTTGTGGTGAATGAGAAGAAGACAGTTTCCTAAACACTAACTATGTTTTCCCTTTGCTCCCTCCCGCTCCAGCTCCAGCTCCAGCTCCAGCTCCAGCTCCAGCTCCAGCCTCAGGCCCAGTGTTCCTGTCCGGTCAGGAGGCCGACATCGTTCTGAAGAGACACAAACGCTACAACACTGGTGTGTTTGAGGAGGTGCTGGAAGGCAACTTGGAGAGAGAGTGTCTGAAGGAAGTATGTGACCTGGAAGAGGCCAGGGAGATCTTTGAGGATGATCAAAAAACAGTGGGTATTTATTTATTCATTTTGTAGCTACATATTCTTGTTTTTACTGGCTGTACTCACCTGAGACTTTACTCTTCATTTTAGATGGAGTTCTGGGCGGGATATATAGGTAAGAAAGTCTTTAATAACAGACTTTTCCCAAAACAGAAAATACAAAAATGTCACAGTGGTGACTGTCTGTTTAATGTGTTTGTTGCGATAGTTTTCTCTCTGACTCAGCGCTTCTATTGTACCCGCTTCATCTTCTTGTAATGCAGAACTGTATAACCTTAGACATTCTTTTATGTCAATGTGTTTCTCTTTCTACTTTTTTCCCTGAGTAAACATTTCTTAATAAAAGTACCATTAAAAAAAATAGGGTAATTAGATGACTGTCTGCTGAGGTTTGTGTCTGGATTTCTTTAGATGGCAATCAATGTAAATCCAGCCCATGTCTGAACCAAGGGTCATGCAAAGACCACGTCGGCTACTACACCTGCACATGTCCGTCTGGCTACACTGGCCAGACCTGTGAGATTGGTAAGTGAAAGTTCTGTGGCTCGATTTAAAAATGTGATCAAAAGAAATTAGATTTTTATGTTACATGATCCAATGTTTCTGAGAATAATATATTTTATCTGATCAGATCTTAGTCTCAAAGGATAAACAGCCAGACACTATTTTTTCCCTTCTTCTGTTTCTAATTTAAATCAATGGCTTACAGCGTCAGTCTGGTTTTAGGTCCCAAAATTAGATTATTTGTATTTTTGTATGTTCTGAAAGCAGTAGTCAAAGTGCCCTCTCTGTGAGTAGTGACTGCATTTACCTGAATCACACCTTCATTCGACAGTGTGATAGGTGCTCTTAAAGGATAGATTCACATTTCAATGTCATAAACAATAGATATGTAAAAAATAAATAAATATATATATATATATATATATATATATATATATATATATACAAAAGTTCATACTGTAGTGTATATATGTAATAAGAGTGGTAAAAGATGGGTTTGAATTAAAGATGTGTTTTTGTCTCCTTAGTTGTAATAAAAAGGTGTGACGTGAACAATGGGGACTGTATGCACTTCTGTGAATCAATGGGAACCTTTGGAGCAAAATGCTCCTGCGCGAGAGGATACAGGCTGCTACAGGACGGGAGTGACTGTGAACCAGAAGGTAATAACATATTCAGAATTAATTATCTAAAAGTTTAGTTTATTAACTAAAAATCACGATAATTTCCCACATCACCAGCTGAATTTCCATGTGGCAGAACTGCCCTGACAAGTGAAGCATCCACAAGGTCTCTGTTGAACCATGGGAATGCAAGCCCACAGAACACCACTTCACTGACCAGCATCAACACTACCACATCCCCATACTCAACTCCAGCCAGTACACCAGTGCCTTCTCCGGCTACAAATGACTCTGTGGAAAACCAATCTCGAAAGAAATTGCACTGGTGGGGTTACCGCGATGCTGAGGACCCAAATGAAGAGCCACCTATGCCTAGAAAACGCATTGTGGGTGGTGAGGAGGTAAAACCAGGAGAGATCCCATGGCAGGTATTGTATGGAAGTACAAGTATTTGAGGCATGTACGGCTTTGTTATAATACAAGAGGGAGAAGAATAGCAGCTGCAGTATGTTCACTTTCTTGAAGCTATTCATGGCTTTTTTCTCCCTTTTTTAACTCAGGTAGCCTTGGTAGACCAACACAGCCGTGAGATATTTTGTGGGGGCTCCATTCTCAGCGAATGGTGGGTTGTCACTGCTGCTCATTGCCTGGTGGAGGCAGCAGACTCCTTCTTCATCAGAGTAGGTAAGGTCCACTGCCACCGACTACGGTAGTTTTACCTCTTGCTAAGGTCAGATGGAGCGCTATGTGAAAAATAGTAGAGACATTGATTTTTCATCTATTTTGATAACTGATTAATCGTTTGAGTCAAGCTAAAAATACCTGGTTCTTGCTTCTGAGTTGTGAGGATTTGCTGCTTGTCCTATTTGATAGTAAAACGAACATCGTCCGTCAAAACAAGCAATTTCATGACGTCATCTTTTTTTTGCACTTTATAGACAAACTGATTAATCGAAAATTATCTGCAGATTAATTGTTGATCAAAATGTTTGATATTGGAGGCCTAGTGTAAAGTTTTGTGTATTGTAGTCCTTGAAATTATTTTTAATTTCATGTATTTTATTACACTTTCTTTTTCTTTTCTTTATAATTATTTTTGCCATCTACTTTCAGACATCCAGTGCATATGTTTTATTTTAGAGTAGATCTATAAAGGGATTCAGTTATGTCTAATGTCTCTACCCATGCAGGGGAGCATAGCATCTACATCAAGGAGGACACAGAGCAGGATTATGACGTGTTGGAGCAGCACATACACCCTCGCTACAATGCCAGTGTGAGCTCGTACAACCACGACATCGCCTTGCTCTTCCTCAAAAGCCCCATCAGCTTCTCCACGACAGTCCGACCCGTCTGCATCGGGCCCATGGCTTTCATTGAGGCACTAGTGAAGCAGTCTTCCCCGGCCACGGTCAGCGGCTGGGGCAGAACACGCTTCCTTGGATTCACAGCTCACACTTTGCTGAAAGTCAAGGTTCCCTTCACAGATCGGCTAGAGTGTAAACGGAGCAGCAGTTCCAGGATCACTCCAGTCATGTTTTGTGCCGGATACGAAAATGAGGCCAAAGATTCCTGTCAGGGGGACAGTGGAGGTCCTCACACAAACAGTATTCATGACACATGGTTTCTTACAGGCATTGTGAGCTGGGGGGAAGAATGTGCAAAGCAGGGGAAATATGGCGTGTACACCCGGGTGTCCATTTATTATCGCTGGATAAACCATGTGATGGGATTAACTGAACAGAGGCTGGAATTTGATATTGAAGACCCTGACCCAGACTTTTGATTTTAAGCATAGAACTGGCTAACAAATACTCAAATCTTTTTTTCTGCTTCACAGGATATTAGATATACACAACTAAAAAAAATACATAATGTGTAATTTACATTTACTGAATAACTATTAAATTCCACCAAACCAATTAACAACAGGAGCAGTCTACATCATAAATAAAAAAAAAAAGATATAGCTATGTTTAAGACATTTTAAAGATACTCTCATGATGTGATGTCTTTCTATACCGTATGCAATAAAGATCATGTCATACCTACAATGCACTATGTACAATTACATCAAAGCACATCACTCCCATCTGCTGGGAAATAAATGTTCTACAAGTAGTGGTAGTGAGTAACAGAGAAACAGAGAAAGTCGGCATGATTTTATTATATAAGTTAGCTTCCATTAAAACAGAAATACAGAAATAAGCGTGCATGAAAAAGCACAGTCTTAGTTTTCAGTCAAACATATCACCATGTGAAATAAGTATTGAATTATTTCAATTACCAAAACAATTATTGCAATGAATAATTTTTATTTTTACAGAACTGAAGCTGTACAAAAGCAAGCCAGTTGAGAACAGTGACTGTCTAACAGTACCAACCTGCTCAGTGTTCAGTTGCCATGCATTTTCATCTTAAAGAAACATTCAGCAACAAGCTCAGGTTACTTGGCTCATCAGGATAAATAATATTTCAAGCAGGTTTCTTTGTTTTGTTTTCCAACCTGGAAAATCTGTGCAAAATCCGCAGCATTTTGGATTAAAGTTACAAAGAAACCATCTGATTTTGTCAAATAAGATAAAAAAAATAAATTGGGTTTTTGATGTGCAGCTTAGCTTAGCTCCTTTAAATATATGGAAATATAATTTCATTCGGAGCTGCACAGATACCTCACAATATGAAGGAACAACATGACAGTAAAATAAATAAATTAACAACATAGGAAATGTGTAGTGTGAAGCAGCCCCTGCTGCTTTCTAGACTCATTTCCATATCAAACATAGTGAATCAAAGGCAGCCCTCTGACTGGGTCTCGATTTGATGTGGTAAATTCATATAAGTCTGCAATCAATATTTAATTAAGCGTTCAACACAGTGGGTCTATTTCATGTTGGTTGTATGATCCCTTTTAATGGGGAACCCGAGATTAACTGAGCTGTAATGGTGAGGAGAAAACAATCTGCGTCTGTGATGGAGCGGGACACGGCATAATCTCCCTCTCTCCCTCTGTTTCTTCTACTCTGCCATCAATCGTCATCATGTCTGCTCGTGTCCTACATCACTATCATTACATGGCAATTGCTGCCTGCATGCACCCCTGACTCTCTTAAGTCAGGGGTCATAACAGCGCGAGTAAGAGAAAATACACAAGAACAGAAGTAAAGCAGCCAGAAAAGCACACATTCAGTAGACAATAGGTGGATTTGTTGGTCTCTCCTGTCCATCCACCATTTTAAAGTGCCTTTTGAATATTTGTGAGGTCAGGTTAAAGCAATAACAGAGTATTTGATTTTGCAAACAGTACATACGAGAGACTCTAAAAGAGCAGGAATAAAAAAGGCATTATGGCATGGCACATTTTGGCATTCTAACTCCTAGACTGTACAGAAGAGTGGTGCCTTGAGGAAAAATTGAATTTAAGAAAAATACAATGAAGTAATTCAATGGACAAATGTCAACTAACTACACAAAGATGAAACACGGAGGTACAACAAATGTTAAAAAGTATGTATATGTACAAAAGTCTCTGCTTTAAGAAATGTTTCAGGCAAATCCTGGGCTCCCATCCATCCAGCACACACTGAGACAAACAGGAACACACACTCTGAGATACTAGAATCTCGAATACTGTTTGGAATGAGGAAGGGTCCACAGATTGTGAATTGAAAAAGTGCTACAGCAGCAACCTCACATCCTGACTTTATGTGCGTGACAGATGGATTCTCCTCACCAATCAGAAAAGAGGAAGACCAATCAGGATCCAGGATTCAGCTTTTGATTGTCTAATAGGGCAAAACAATTCCTGAGCCTTTGCACTGGTGCTACATCACACCTTCACTGTCCAAAACACCGGCCCAGTAGATTGTCAATCATAAGCTGGAAGAAAATCAGGTCTGTAGATTCCCTCATTTTTCTCTTTAATGATTGATCTGTGCTGGAGAAAGCAGACGTTACCGGGGCGTGAGGAGTGGATGGCTGATCAGTTATGAGACAGCTATGGCTCAACTTGTTCCTTCTGTCTCTTCATCATCCACAGGTTAATGTCAAATTCACATTCTGTGCTTTCTTCTCTACGGGGAGCTGAGCTTTCTTGCCTTCAGGTTCCACGGGTCTACAAAAAAAATATACAGACTTTTAAAAAACATAAATCCAAAAAAAAAAAAAGTATGGCTCAGCAATATATTGTCATCTTGGAAGACCATGTTTTTTCTTTACCCCGTAGTCTGGATATGTGTCCTCGACTGCTGTCGACTAGAATCAGCTGCAGGCTGGAAACTGCTACGAAGCCCTCCTGTCGCCTGCTCAGGTTTTTTACCAGCCTGAAGGATGAAGAAAACCAGGAAAGGATGAGAAGAAAAAAAGGGATGGAAATTAGATAAATAAACTTGTGCTTTTACGATTTTCAGTAAAAAAAAAAAAAACATACCTTACATACCCTACTTTGGCTAAATATTGTATTGTACTCTTTCACATATGGGACAGTTTGGCTGATCACAAAGCCACCCTGACTAGTTTACATCACATTATTCGTGTTGACAGGCTGAAAACTCACCAGTGTCCCTTGTTGTCTTCAAACTGTAGTTGGATGACGTCTCCACATTTGATGGTGATGCTGTCTGGTCCATTTTGAAGGCAGTCAGCCAAAGCCCTGTATCTACCTGGAGACTAACACAAAAGGAACATTTTCAGGAACATAGTAAGTAGATTTATTTATATTATTCCATAAAAATTCATAGTAAAGTATTTCACAAAGTCGTAGTATAGTATGTTATGGAAAAAGTCATGGAAAAAACTAATTGAAAAGTCATAGTATAGTATGTAAACTGAAAATAATATACCCTAGTACATCAAAAAAGTCATATAAATTAATAGTAAAGTATGTTCAAAATAATCTCAAAGGAGTCATTGTATAGTATATAAAACAAATCATAAAGTCATAGAAATAAAGTTTTGGAAAAATGTCATAAAACAGTCACAGAATAAAATGTGTAGTATAGTATGTCGAAAAAGTTCACGGTATAGTATCTAAAAAAATTGTTATAAAAAGTCAGTGTATGTCGAGAAAAGTCATATTAAAACATATTTAAAAAAAAGGCATTTTTAAAGTCTGTTGAAAAAGGTCATAGCCCAAAAAAGTCATAGCATAGCATGTCGTAAAAAGGTATGAAAAAGTCATAGTATAGCATAAAAAAATCATATGGTCTGTCAAACAAGAGCATACAAATGTCATAGTATATTATGTCAATAAAAAGTCACGGTATAGCATGTTGTAAAAAGGCATAGTACCGCATGTTGAAAAAGGTCATAAAAAAGTCTAGCATGTCGAAAAGAATCTCAGGAAAAAAATGTAAATAATATGATGAAAACACGTCATAGAAAAAAGTGATGAAAATGTCATAGTATAAAAAATTCATCGTATCATATGTTGAAAAGTCAGTAAAGTGTGTTGAAAAAGTCATAAAAATTCATAGTATAGTATGTCAAAAGTGATAAAAACGTCAAAGTATAACAAATTCATAGTAAAGAATGTTGAAAAAAGTCATAAAAAAACAATAGTACAGTAGTATAGTATGTTGTAAAAAGTCAAAGTATTGCACGTCGTCATAGTCATAGTCAAGTTTGTCTGAAAAATGTCATAAAAACTTCATAGTATGGTCTTTCAAAAAAATGCATAGCATGTTGAAAAACATCCTGAAAACTGCATCGTATAGTATATCGAAAAAAGTCATTTTATAGCATGTGGAAAAGAAATCATAAAAAGTCAGTTAATGTTGAAAAAAGTCAGAAGAAACAAATTATCAACATCAGACGCAGGACAGCAACTGGCACAATAACCACAAAATATAATTTAAACACAAATAAGATTTAAAAAAATAAATAAAAATGGGCCCAAACATTAGTTCAGAAAAGTGAGGGTCTCAAAGTATTTCAATTGATTCAGATGACATGGTGGTAAAGAGAAATAACCCTGTTAGGGTGAGCGCTTCATTTAAACTTAACTCTAGGAACATCCTGTTTATATTTGTTTGCTGAACTGAGATACTTTAAAGTATTATATGTATGTTTGAAATTAATGAACGTGTCTGATGTCTTTGCCTGTTTATCAATGTCCATAAAAACAAAACTAGACATAAAGAATTTGGAGTATTTCTAAATTGGAAAGAGAACGTTTGTTCGGATATGAGTACTTTTACTTTTAATACGTTAAGTATATTTTGATGTATACTTTTATGCAAGTTTATTTTGAACGCAGAACTTATTTCTAGACTATGGTATTGATACTTTTTCTTATGTAAATGACGAGCACTCCTCCTCCCACTGTCGGCCTCACCAGTTGCAGTAAACCCTCCTCCTCCGTGTCAGATGGGTGGAAGGCGTCCCGACCTCCAGACCACTCCTCCAGACCCTCGCAGATGTCTACCGAGTGATGAGCCCCGGGCCAACCTGTGAAACACACATTGCTTAGGCTTGTTACAGGTATTGATGAATGCATTTATCCAAACACCACACCTTAAAAAGGCACCATGTAGATACTTAGTCACTATATTGACATTATAAAGACCCCTTTGTCACTTACTGGGAAATTAACAAGAACGTTGAATCAAAAGCTAATCTCAGTAGTTGGACCTTTTTCCCCCAAATTCCTCGATGTACCTGGTTCTTCAGATCAAAGTACACTTGAACTGCTGAGGGGGGAAAAGTCAAATATCTACATTATGAAGGAAATCAGCAACAGCAGTACAATACTGTGGAAAGCAAGTAGGGTTTGCATCAATTATCATAAAATGTTCTCTGATTTAGTTACTAAGTATCTACTTGATTGTGGAATAAATGTTTGTGGACAAGATTTACTCACTCTTGCGGTTGTGCTGGTGTTTAGGGGAGTGAGGCTGGGGGTCTGGACTGCTCCTCCCCGACTCAGTGTCCTCTGAGCTCACCGACGCCCTCTGCTGTTTGCTGAGGGGAACAACACAAAATAACACGTGTCATCAAATGCTTAACACAGTCAGCAGACACACTCAGGATAGATGTTATCCTCAGCCACACAATCTAGGGTCAGCTCTCACTTCCTGAAACTGAGCCATACCGCCAACATTATAGCTGGCCCCAGATCAGTGTCAAGGAACAACTCTGTCCTGTAGTTTCTCACACAGCCATGACCTTTCAGGCATCAGCAGCACAGAGCACAGATCAGCCATGTGCAAGCTTATCTGTGAAAGTAGGGAGTAGGACTCACAGACCACTGATGCAGTGTTCACACATGGTTCACATGTATCAACACAAGGGAAGAGCTGGTCTCGATTTATCAAGATCCAAATTTAGAGATTTGGTCACTTAGTAAGAATGCTCCTGGAAAGCAATTCATAGTCGCTTGATTAGATCTCAAAAACAAGCCCCACCTTTAAAACCAGCTGTCACGAGGAAATTAAGAATATTCATGTATGATAACCCAAACTCTTCTTTTTGTTCGGCCCTTTGCATTACATGCAAAATAGCAAATCTGAAATGCAGAAATGATTGTTTTTGGATACCAATGTTAGAAATGCCATGGAGGAGCTAATAAGACAGGCCTTTCATCGCGGGGAGGAAGTGAAGGGGTCAGTTATGAACCAGGATGGAGGCTATGAAAGGAGCGTGCAGGTGACGATCAGTATGCAAACACAGCAGCCCTGGGGTTTTGGTCCCCAAGGCCAGGTGGTTCATGCCAGGGCGAGGCGAGCCAGGCTGAGTTTACCACTGAGCATTAGGGCAGGTCAGTGGCGCTGGGGGCGTTGGCGGGGGCGCGGACGGGGCCGTTGCCGGGGGCTTCGGGGACGAGGGCTCCGGGAACGTAGGCACAGAAACACGTCAGCCGACAGCGAGACAAAGTCCAGCCCCGGCAGACAGCCCCTGGGTACCCCTCTGGACGGCCGCATGCCCCTGCAGGTGGGGGGATGGGAGGAGTGGGGATAGGCAACCAGACAGCAGTGGACAGAATGGGGCCTGCGCCCGTTCTCACACACCACTACACACAAAGCTTCTACCAGGGCAACGCAAAATGATATCGTCACATTCACTCAAGCTGTGTGCAAATATGAAAACTCAGCAATTGCTGTGAATGCATGTGTGCGTTTTGCTTATGCCTACGTTTGTTTGTGTGTTTGCGCAACTATAGCCTAGAGTCATGCACCTAACACAAAGCTGTAATTACTGTATCTGTAAACAACCAGTAAACACTGACCTCTCAGAGAGTGGTGGAGGAAGCTGCATGTGTCCAACCATTTGGCCATGTTGATATGCTTCATCTGTAAAAAGAGAAAGAAGGTAATGTATTTAGATTTCAGTGCAGGTTTTCAGTTGATTTTAAACTGATATTTATTTTAGTTTTGAGCAGAAGGGCCCGCTATGTCAGGAGTTGTGTCCCTTCTACTGTAACCAAAGCAGCCCGAAATAAAATTCCTCACTGAACACTTTGTATAGATGTGTGTGAAAAAAAACGTGAGTGTTTGTATTCGTGCATGCAAGTATATGTGGATAAAGGAATGGGCATGAATGAGTATACATGACAATATGTTCACCATCATCTTTCTTGTGATATGAAGATGTGGAGATTGCGAAAGCAAATCTCCTTCCTGGGACGGTAAAGACAATCTATCTAAATTCGTCAGCAGAATATATTGAAGAGAATCAAAGCACAAACCTCCACTTACAGAGCTTTCAAACACATCTCATGCTGTCTGGGCTTTGTGTAATGGAGTTCAGAGTGCAGAAGCCAGTAAGTGGACCTTTGCACATAGGCCCAATCCCAATGTCCCCCCTAAGGCCTTAAACCCTGAACCCTCAGGGACTTACTGACGTCACCTGGTAAATGGTAAGTGTGATAGGCCGTAAGGCCTTGAAATGGTGTAAATACGCATGGGACAGCACTTTGCAACATATCATGTTACCATGACAATGTCAAAAAATATTGTGTACAATTGTGGGTATTTATTTTATACTTTTTACTCCCTGATTTTAATATCTTCCAGTCTCTTTCCTCACAAGATAAGAGGTCATTTAAAATGATCAATTTACTTGTTGTTGTCAAAACAGCTTCAATGACAAAATGAAATGTTTGATGAATAAATCTGTGTAATAAAGTCTCTGCTTGCATTCCTCTGATTTCATGTGTTTTTATGTTCCATCTTTAATCCTTAATGTCCCTGAGTAAATGTAATATTCCAGGCTGAACACCCATGTGGCGTCCTCTTTGTTTACCTTTTTTTTTTTTACGTCTCCGGCTTCCACTGGTCACCCCGTGTTTAACGTCACATTGCTATGAATTGTGGGTAATTCCCTTGGGCAAAGTCTGCAGACATGCGGATTTACGGAAAGTGTTTATAAAGGGTTAAAATGTCTGCGAGGGAGCCCTCAAACACTCGACGGTTTGACAGCGGGACAGCCCTAAACCCTCACGGACTTTACAGGAACGCGTGAAAAGTCCGTGAGTCCGTGAGTGTGGAGATTGGGATTGGGCCTGAGATTCTCTGTCCCACATTAACTTCGGTTGTTCACAGACCTCGAAGCAGCTTCTGCTGGTTAGTCAGGATTCTGCGAAGCTCATTGAGCCAGGCCATCTTCACCTCCACTGTGGGAGCCTGAGAGACAACAGAAACATGATTTAATTACCAGGAACACATTAATCCAAATTTCAGTTTCCACCTCAATGTAAATTTGCCAGTTAGATAATGAGCTAATTTTCATGTGTAGCCCTTGGGCAGGTTATTATAACAGACGTATAAATGTCTATTTAGCTACAATGTTGCAATATTTTGTTAGGCCTCTATTTAAATTTTATAAAATAAATCTTTCATCTATTAAATTTCATCAAAGTCTTAAAATATCTATCACAATTTCCCAGAGGCTGACCAAAAGCCCCAAACCCAAAGATATTTAGCTTATTTTAAAAGAAGGTATATTTTTACAATTTTTTTTTTGCTTGACAAAAACAATTAAAGACTTATTGATGATCAAATTGGTTGTTAATTCATTTTCTGCCAATTAACTAATTGACTGATTGTTGCAGCTATAGTTAATAGGGACTCAAACTACAGTAAAAGTAAGAAATGACCAGCAATGTACTGTATTTAAACTACTCAAAATTCTAGCATGAAACTTTTTTCGAGTCCTTACCTGAACCACATACACTTCCTCCCTGCCACTGTACCAGATCTCAAACTTTTTCACATCTCCCTTGACGTTCTCTGTGATCCCCACGGCAGTCATCTGCCAAGAGACATACACTGTTTACGCCGACACACACACACACACACGCGCGCAGCATTAGGACGAGCAGCACAAACAGCACGCCATACATCAGACTTACATCATGTAACACATCTGTCCTGTCAGAACACAAACACTCACACAAACACACACCTCCGCTGTGCGACTGCTTCCTCCTCACATCCTCAATAATAAATCAAGAGCAGGAGCAGCAGCTGTTGGTGAAAACACCTACTGCGACACCCTCCGCACATCAACACATCAACACATCAACACATACAACAAAAGACGTCTTACAGGAATACACCAGGTTTCCGTGGCCAGCTGGGCAACTTACACGTGTTAAAAGTTAACAACACAGACACCGACATGAACAAGGTGTCTCCAGTAGATAATTCTCTTCATTACGTAGTGCTAAAACCTAATTATAGATCATGTTAGTGGGAATAACATGAGTTATTGTATGTAATGAACTTTAACAAATGCAATAAACCGTGATATTAAGTTATTAGTGTTATCGTAGCATTGTGTTTTATAACTCTACATAAGGCCTGTTACCCAATAGTGTACATAGTGAGCAGTAAATAGCGTTTCTGTTATCATTAAATCATCGTCACAGGTGTAATGTATAAATATATATATATATATATATATATATTATAATATACTGTATATTTACACCTTTCTAAGTCTGAAAATTGCACTATAGAACATTTAGCCAAAGTATTATATACTGTGTGCTATGGATACTACACAGTGCATACATTTCACACTTATAGTGGCATTCTGATAAAAAAGGGAGAAAGGGACTGTTGTTTGAGAGGTATACCAAATAAAGAGACTTATTGAGATAATATTCCTCATGATATGTAATACTAATTTTACCAACCTCCTACTTAAAAATGATGTAATCTTGGCTCCGTTTTTCAAAATTAGAAAGAATTTAGCTTAAAAGCTGCCACAAGATGTCATTTTCTCACACTTGAGACACCACTAGTCACTTTCTGCCGCTCAATATAATGTACATTATGTTATGCTTACACAGTAGCATGGGGTACTGAAATAACTAATCCACTGAATGCATTTGTTTAATTTGATATTTGAATAAATTTATAACATATTCTAAACAATTGGACGGTGTATTCCTCTAAGACGCACACAAACAAAGACACAGACCAACCTTCAGACAGTGCTTGAAGCTGTATGACGGGGTCTTGTCGCAGCCGTCTCCGTGCTCCTCCCTCCGTTTGCAGAAGAGCAGAGCTCTCTCGTACAAGAAGAGGTGTCTCTGCATCGGCTTGAATCGAGCCAGCTCCTTCATGCGCGTGGGACCTTTCTTATGGCTGATCCACACGCTGAAAGAACCCTGCATCAACACACGGCCCAGCTCGCATATTTCCCCCTGCGTAATGGAGAGAGGACTTTAAGTGTGAGCCTCTGCTGTAAATATATTCTCTGTAAAAATGTACGTTAGAAAACACTGATTCGAGTTCACCTCATAACCTGTGATGGCTATCTGATGCATGGAGTCGTTGACTGATTTGAGCAGGTCCAGCATTGCCGTCAGCGCCCCCTGCAGTTCTGAAGAACCTTTGCAGTCTGTACTGTATTTGAGAAGTTCCTGAACACACAGACAAAAAAAAAACAGACGTGTAGGAAAATACATGCGGACACAAATACATGCAAACCACAAATAAACACTGTAGCTAAACAGCGCACTCTTGTGGTAAGGGCATATAAAAGAACATTTGAGGTAAAGTAAAGGGGGGATCTGAATCAATTGCAACATTATCCAGAACTATCAAACACATGAATGCAGTTTGGGATAGCTGTTGATTTTTTTATTTGGATTTTAATGACATTTAAGGCAGATTTCATGAACGTATAGCATGAATAAGCTTGTCTCACGTACATAATGTAGGGGATTGAGTTTAATTAAATTAAATTAAATTTATTTTGTATAGCCCAAAATCACAAATAAAAAATTAGCCTCAGAGGGCTTTACAATCTGTACACATACAACATCCTCTGTCCCGGGACCCTCACATCGGCGGGAGAAAAAAAGGAAGAAACCTTCGGGAGAGCAACAGAGGAGGATCCCTCTCCCAGGATGGACAGAAGTGCAACAGATGTCATGTGTACAGAATGAACAACATAACAATGTAATGTCTGTGTGTATTTTTGTGATATGACATCACCCTCTGTCTAACCTTAAGCAGCAGCTGGTACTTGGTGAGGCGTTGGACTGGTTTCAAAAGGTAGGAATCCAGGGCCAGTTTGTGCTCCAGCTTTTTCTGACACTCCTTCACAAGGAAGGCAAATACAAAGAAGAATGAATGTCATGTTAGTCAATGACAGATCACAGCTTCTTAATTGTTACTGTAAAACTAAACTACAGTCTAACTGTAGAAGTACATCTTTTTGTATGAAACAAATATTTACAGTACTTGAAATATTGTAAAAACATCTTGCAGGAAACCAAAACAGTAAACAAATCATAACAAATTGCTGTCTGAAAATGAAATCATGGCAAAACTGACCTGAAAGAAGCCGCAGTCTGAGAATTGTCTCCACAGCGCATCAGAGCGTGGCTTATTCTGACAGTAGCATTCATACATTTGGAAACTCTCTTTCTAGAGAGACAGGAAAAGAGAAAACTGTTCGACAAATACGGCAAGAAATTATGCAAGAATGATCAAAATGTAAAGAAGCTACACAACATAACATTTATCATCTCACCAACTCCAGAAAACAGGCTCCCACACTTTCGGGAGCCTCCAGGCATCCCTCCAGGTCCTGAAGGAAAACCCTGCATTCCCAGAAAGGTCAAAGGTCAAGAATTAAATCTCAAACAACTTAAACCATACATCAGGGTTAAAACAATAACTGGCTCTTCGGACCTCAGCAGGGCCGGCCTCATTTGACTAATCCATTCCAGTGTTTTGCATGTATGCAAAGCCTTTTTTTTTTCCTTTATAAATCTACTTTATCTGCGACCAATCCATGCAATGACTTTATTTAACAAAGCCAACTGGTTTTATGCTCATTCTCTTTCCCAAAGAGAGCTGGTTGTAACTGTAGCAGAGCACAAGATCACACTACAGAAACCGCCTGAGCTATCAGAGGATCTCACTTAGTACCACATATTTATTTCCAGCTACTGTAACTGCTGTACTTGTTTTCATATTTACTTGTGTGACGTGAGTCATTGATGATAATGTACCTGCTGTGAAAATTATAGATCTCAGGCATGTTTCCAAAGAGGATGTCCCTCTTGCTGCGCAGGATCGAAGGCAGAAGCCCCGCCAGAGCTGGATTGTCCATCTCAGCCCTGTATCCCTGCAATATTTAATCAGAGCAACATAATGAAGGAAATATATAGTTTATGCATATTTCATTAGACCAGGAGTTATTTAATTAACAACAAACATACAGTACAGACATGGAAGAATTAACCATACGGTTTCTATATTTTTATGAGATATAAAAAGGAGGGGAGAAGTGTGTTTTCTCACCAG
Organism: Ophiodon elongatus; assembly: GCA_016806645.1. Taxonomy (NCBI): domain Eukaryota; kingdom Metazoa; phylum Chordata; class Actinopteri; order Perciformes; family Hexagrammidae; genus Ophiodon; species Ophiodon elongatus. Next base: position 737,153 of record JACSYO010000469.1, read on the forward strand.
CAGAACTGACAGCAGCTCCTCCACATAGATTCTCTCCGTCTCTATTAGTTCCCTCATCACATGACTGTGACACAAACACCACACACAGATAAGTAGACATAGAGGAGAGCCAGGGGGCATTATTAGCAGTGAACAAAGAGAATCACAAAGTAAACAACATCAAGAGCAGTGCTGAGGACAGACAGGTGGGTGGACAGATGCCTCCTCCTCACCGCTTCAGGAGCTCTGGGCTGTCTTCTCCATCCAGACCGTACGACACACAGCTCCGGCTCTCCTGGTAGTCGTGCATCACCTCGATCTGAACACACCACAGAAGGACAACACTGACTCTTCCACTTGGACTTAGAGGAAATGTTATTTATACTGAATAATTATTGGACCAGAGATGAGAAAATGTAAGCAATAATAAACATTTTGAAGTTCAGGAAGTCACAATATCAGATTTTCACTACACGATTATCGTCGACAAAAGTATTCACAATAACGATATTATTGTGATATCTATATAAAAAAATAAAAATAATGCTATCAGTTAAATTTTGTCTTTTTTTTTTTGGGCAAATGAATTACACGCACAATACAAATGTAGGGAGGTAGAGAGACTACAACCATAACTGTATATATCAAATTATTTATGAGGCGCTGGATTATTTTTTACACGATATAATATTGTGTTTATTATTAACAACATTTAATTAAATGTGATCAATAGTACATTTCTAAATATTACGGTTATCATCAATACAGGTATATCACAACACCCCTAACAGAGATAAACAAATAAAACAAAGAAATAAAAGCTTTTTCTTTTATATTGCCTTACTTTTCTAGAGTTGGGGCTCTTTCGGGACGCCCTCTTCCCGGGCAGAGAGAGGTCAAATGTGAACTTCAAACCATCACCTGTAAAAGCCAGCACGTCAGCCTTGGCAGCAGCAACTCATCAAAGTGTAGAAGTGTAATTCACATACATTATATATTACCATGTGATCTGATGAGAAAAAATGATCGCCCTTTGTATGACCTTTTTTGTTTCTCAGTAACTTAAAAAAAAAATCAGTCATGATCGACATTTCCAGGAATCAATGCTAATAGGTTTCCTACTCTAAAGATGCGGCCTGGAAGCAGTATGTAAAGATCTAAAGCAATGTTTGGCACGCCTGTCAGGGTCCCTTTGATCCCCACAGCGAATCCTTACATGATAGTCCAAGCTCATCTGAGTATTGTGCCCTTGCATGTGCCACGTTACATTAATCAGTGGTACGCATGCATGTGTGAGCATGCACATACGTGCGTGTACCTGTATGCATGAACCGGATCCAATCCATCAAAGCTAACCACTTTTCCCTTCATCTCCTCTCTTAAATGGCTGCTGTCCCTTGTATCACAGGGGGTTCATAATCACTTTCATTCTCTTTCTTGTTATTACCCTCATTAGAATGGCTTCATATCATGGATAACAAAACCTTAAAGAAATTAATGGACATATAAAAAACAGCTTATTTGGATGTACACTCAATGGATGGAGGAGATTTCAGTGGATGAAATAGACATTTAAATAAAGAGAAAAACACAGAATTAATTGGGTGCCACTGTACTTTTTGTGGTTAGCTTTGTGAAACTTCCCTTGAGACGCAAAGGGAGATGAAAGGTTCTTTAATGTATATGAACCACATATGGCTTTATAGCAGCTATCCTGCCTAATAGAGCAGTCAGGTATTTCCCAGCAGACTGATTATACCTTCTACCCTCGTTCTAGCTTGTTTGTAAAGGTGACCTGCTAACCCCAAAGCCCATTCAGGAACACCTTAGGCTTACTCAGTGGGACCCTGTGATGTGTTAATTTAACCATGGTGCCTGAAAAAAAGATGTAAGGGGGGGAGGAATGGTGCCAGACCAAAAGGGCTGAGACAAGCCCCCATACCGGGCCCTGGGAAACATGGGAGGGTGGTTAGGGAGTTGGTTGATTTGTAGAAAGCTCACTGTATGCAGCTCACTGACGACAAAGGCTGTTTATTTTACTGCAACAAAAAACATTATTTCTAAAAGTGTGAATGAATGAGCTGACACAATCTCTATTTCAACAATTTCTTTTGAGATATGCTTGAGTGTGTGTGTGTGTGTGTGTGTACAGATGTGTATACAGTGTACCATGTTTGGGGGAGAAGAGCGGGGACTTGGAGCGTGGTGGGTTTTCAGCCCTGGGGGTCACCAGTTGGATGGGTCGCACATGTTTATCAGCGAGCTTCCTCAGACAAGCCTGACGGCTCTGGATCATCTGCTGCACCGCTGAATGCTTCGCAAACGTTTTCCCTATCTGAGCCTAGGACACATAGGTAGGATATTCAGTTGTGATGTAAAATAAAGAAACAGCTCTGATATTGAGAAAGAAAATGGAAATGATGGCAACAAGGTCATAGTGTATACTTGACACCTGTAGTTTTATAAACAGGCTCATATGAACGTTCAAAATCAAACTAGAGTTACCACCTCGTGGTTTTATGCCTCCCCAAATCTGTGAAGTTGCAGTTTAAATCCATGTCCGTCCAAAAATCTCATCCCTTCCTCCACGGCATAAACAGTGTCACCAGTTTTATTTCTCAAGAGGGCGGTCTAAAAAAGAAGTCACTGACCTGCAGCTGAGATGTGATGACAGCTTCGTACTCGATGGCCAGGATGTCAGGTCCTGAGCTCAGCATAGACGGCGCCCCCTCCAGGAACCTCTCAATGTCCCTCAAAGCAGCCTGGGCCCCCTCCTTAGACTGGTACTTTTCTACCAGCTGATTGGCCAGCAGATACGCTCCATCGTCACACCACGTTTGGGCCTGAAGGTGGAGAACACACGTGTATCACTGTAAAGAAATCAGTGTGTGCTGATGTGTGTGTGGGTAGAAGCACATGTCTCAATACCTGTCCAAGACAAAGCAACAGCTGGTGTGTTTGCAGAAGACGAGTGTGTTTGGTCTTGAGAGCAGCATTGAGTGTATCACAGGAGTGGCGAAGCTCGTTGCAGCGCTGCATTATAAGAGCCATGGCGTAGTGGTGACCCGCTGATAGCTGGTGTCCGTGAAGGATGATGATCTGAGCTCGAGACATCACCTCCTGATAGAGCCAGCAAAGACACACAAGAAGGGAGGAGTCCATTCATTTGGACACGCCGCGGTCACTGAGGCTTCCGAGTCCTCTGGCACAGACTATGTGTATAGGTTAAGTGCTATAAAAGTGGTATTTGCAGGTATTGGTTCCATTGACCTGTGCATTTGATTCCAGACTGTCCAACCTTTTGAGAGCCTGTTCTGCTTGAGCCAGAGTGTCAACGGATATGGAGAGCTCCCTCTCCTGACCCACCAGATGCTCCAGACACAACTCCATCTAAAAATAAAAAACACACCATCAGACACACACATACTACAAACACCAGTCTAAAGCCAAGCTGGCGGCTCCTGGAGGCCTTAGAACTCACATTAAAACTTGAGCCTGGGGATCGCACAAGACAATATCTCATCCAAGAGCTCAACATTAAAAGATGGTATCCTCTAAGGAGTATGAAAATATGGGTATAAACACACAAAACTTTCATACATGCAAACCTGACAAATATATTAAATCATTACCTCCTGAAAGCTTTGTTCGTATCTAAGCAACTGCAGGTACTGATGGAGTTTCAGATGATGCTTCTCAAAGAAACCATCGAAGGCTGACTCCATGTCTCTGAGCTGAGCAAGGAGTCTAAAAAACAGAGGTACTTTGCTATAAATCTTTAACGCAATCAGTAAAGTAATTGAGGTTTACAATTTGACAAGAAAATTATAAATGTGAGACTTTTTTTTCACACCTCTGTACTGTCTCCCAGTCCAGCCTCACATCCCACTGGGAGTCGTCCTCCTTTCCGGAGGTCTCCAAGCTTGCGAGAAGATGACGACCTTCCTTCGACACTGACCTAATTGCATCCTGTCAAACAGAGGAACATTTACCTAATAAATTAACAGCATTCAAAATAGTACTTTGTAAAATACAATTAGAAAAAAAAAAGAAAAATAAAAAAAATTATATCATTGATGTAATAATAAATGTATCATGTAGGAAAACATTTGAAACCCTGCCTTGAGCTTCCTGTACTTGTCAGTGTGGGACTCAAGGAGATACTCGATGGCTTTCCCATCGTCACACAGCTCCGTCTCTGCCAGCTCAGTGCCGAAGCCTTGTAACATCTGTGCAATGTCTTTGACTGTGACAGCAAAACTTTCAATAGCCTGTAGTGGAAGAAAAAAAACAAAAAAAAAAAACACACACATACCAGTGAAATGAGAACAATCTTTGACTCCATGTCCTTACAGATAGAAGATACAGAGCCCGTGGTGGATTTCTGACAGCAACAAGGCACAAAGACCTATCAGTGTCCATATAAATATAAAGTAGGAAAGGATAAAGGAGGGAGACACAGGTGCATTTTGTATGTCATGTTTATATATGCAGAATTTCAAGCAGCAGCTTTATTAAACTGATAACAAAATATATACAGAAATGTGTGTGTATATATATATACACACACATTTCTGTGTATATATATATATATATATATAAAATTATGAAAAGAAAAGAAAATAGCAAGATGATGAAGAATAATAGTGTTTATTGTTTAGTCCCCGTGTGTTTCAGGATTGATTTTTAGCTTACTGTTCGTAAAACAATCCAGTCGCTATGACAATAGTCCAAAGTTCCTCCAAACTCTGAAGTAAGCTGGTTCTCATCAATGTAGCGCAGCAGGTCGGTGACAGAGCTCAGCATCACCACCTAAAGGTGCAGACAAAATCTGAGACCTTACAGGGAACACTTTGTATATTAAACAAAATTATGAGAGTGGCATGTTTAATTTTTTTATGTATATCGTTACCTGGTGTTTTTGAAAAATATAGATTTTCTTTTAATAGGGAAAATAGTTTGGACAAGTCTCTTCGCCATTCTGGAGGAGGTCTGATTGGTCATTAAAACCACTTGCATGTACACAAAGCTGTTCATAATAGTCACAGTCTTTGGAAATGGCATGACAAACATCAGATATTTTTTACCGTTGATACTTGATAAATTAAAGTAGATCCCCATAACTATTAGAATCATCCTAAGAGAACCCGCTTTATTCTAATATTTGTTTCAGAACGGAAATCAACAGGTGTTCTGGGCTGTGTCCACCACAGAACATTTTGACTCATGGAGATCAGGGTTGTAACAAGAACGAGGTGTACCTTGTTGTGATGTGGGACATGTTTGGTAACTGAGGAGCTGCCTTACTGGCATCTTGAGCATGAAGTCCTCTTGGCTGAAGCGAAAGCCAATATCAGTAACAGTGCGGTGGAAGAAGCTGGTGGGTCGGAGCACCAAGACCAGGTGGAGGTTCCCAGGAAAAGAGGCCTTGAGGAGGGAAGAGAGGTTCACTGTCATATCGGTGATGCTGCATGGAGGAGGTTTCAGTATAAAACTTTGTCTGAGCTCAAGGTGCAAGATAGACTATAAGTCTTCTACATACTGGCACGGGAAGAGATATGAGCTATGAGATATGAGAAGAAAAGCAAGCTCTCATCCTCCAAGTCTGACAGGAGAGACTTCAGGTCGCAGCCATCCTGTCAGTCAGAGGATTACTGTCCCCCTCAGGGATTCAGTAGTCACCATTTCCACACATGTCATATACTGCATCTTATCTCCAGGTCGTTTGAGGTCATTTCCTGACTGTGTATGTCTGCATCTGTACAGGCTATTTAACAAACAGTATACAGTCGAGCCAACTGCAGGTTTGATGATAACTGTAAATAACGACTGTGGCATGACATATTGTAAAAATAATACTAATAATAAAGTAAAAAAAAAAAAAAAAATCATCATATGTTATCCAAAGTTAAAAACATCTTGGACTTGCAAAAGCATCCCCTGCAGCAGGATTTATATGCAACATCGCCTCTTCTTTTTTTCCGTCTGAATGTATCACCAGTGCATGCATATGCATGTGACGCAACTTCTGACATTCATCTGTCCTAACTAGACCGAGAAGGGTCGATCACTCAAGCTTCTTATTTTAACATGAACATGCATTACAAAGCCACACGCCAGTCTGTTTAGGTTTCACGGACGCACCACCAGTCGCATGACTAAGCAGAGGTGCGATGTGCACCGCAGTGCTGCACTCCGCACAGCTGACACAGACGGCGCCACTGCCGCATTCACCCGCCCGCCCGCCCCCCCCCCCAAAAAAAACTTCCACCCAAACTCTTCACACGGTGAATGAAACTAATGAGCAGCTCGTTACCGGGCTCCGGCGGATCTTCGGCATTCTCCGCCGGTAAAAGCAATCAGCCTTGATGTTGGAAGCCATCTCGGTTAAATGTAAGCTCCCGTGGAAAAAATCGGTGCCGGGCTCCGGTATGCTGCTGGCTCCGGTATGCAGCTGAGTCCGGCTGCCCGACCCACAGCGCCTCTGCTGCTGCTGCCTCTCAGACGGAGGGTGGCAGCGCTGACTGCAATGTTTCCCTCCCGCCCGCCTCCCTTCTTATCCTCCCCTCTCCTCAACACCCCGCGTCATCTCACAGTTTTTGCTTACTCATTCATTTGCAGCAATATGCAATTGAACATTCAGTCCAGATTGTTTACGCTTCCCCTTCAAACTATACACCAGATGGAACTAGACACCGAGCCGAAACACCATTAGAGTGTGTGCAAAAAATACTTTTTGATGGGTGCTGTCCAGGTATTGCAGAACCATGGACAGCGACTCATAAACCAAACAGCAGCCCATGCACACAGCCATATTGCAGCTCACAAGCAATGATTTATCTTATACATAATGTCTAAACAGTCTAGTCAGAATATTGATTAGATACAAGCGGCCTTGATGATGAAATTAAATGGAAGAAATGAAACTCACTGCTATCCTGGCAAGTGCAGTTTTGATTGAGGCCCATGAATCCAATCTTCGGTCTAAAATGACGATAAATTTTACTCCGGGTTGCCTCGTTCTGCAAGAAAAATTAGGCAATTGTATACCGCTGTCATGTTATTCTGTGTAATCCGTGAGGATTTGGTGATTTAAAGCTATCAGACATGAAAATGAGGAAGGATAATCAGTCAGGACCAGGTGGATTAGTTGCATCATGTCATTTATATGTGCTTTATAACCACATTAGTTGTTTATCATTCAAAATTCACTGCAACGATCCAATGTAAACTTTCCCAATCTCATGAGAGAGTGAGGTTGTGACATAGAGGGCATCAGTAGGACGTTTGACACTATGGAGCAGTGAAGACCAGCTGTGCTCAGAATACAAGCACTGGGCTTTTGGAGAGAGAGAGAAAGAGAGAGAGAGAGAGAGAGAGAAAGAGAGAGAGAGAGAGAGAGAGAGAGAGAGAGAGAGAGAAAGAGAGAGAGAGAGAGAGAGAGACTGACAGACAGGAATAGATGAAGAAGGACGCACCGAGGGATGAGAGTGAGGTATGTAAAGACTTTGGCTAAAGCTTCCTCTGGAATGTCACTGAAAGCTGAGCACTCTGGGAGGGTGATGATGACACTGGAGTCTTCCCCACGGCCCCCTGAGAAGAAAGATAGAAGCAACCAATTCATTTTTGAGGCATGAAAATACAGGTGGGAAACTTTACTCACTAATAACTCCTATTAAGAAATGACCAAACAAGGCCTCACCTGACAGGTATGCCACCTGTTTCTCTATGTAGCCTCCCACCTCCTTCAAGCTGACAGGGACAGTCACCTCTGGAAGAAGATACACAAATTATTAAGGCTTGAGGGATGCGGTGTGCACTGGGAAACAAAGGGTCTCCATTACAAACCAAGTCCTACTTAAATTAAAAGAACCAGTTGAATGACATCAGTCATGTCCAAACAAAATAAAGGAATAATTGTGAATCAGACAGCAGTGAGTGGGCATCTTTTCTATCTTTCATAGTCTCTAAAGCACAAAGTCTAAGAGTGAATTTTTCTCGACTTTAAATGATGTCACTTGATGGCCTAAATAACATTTCAAAGGCTTTTCAACGGAGACGACCACACTGAAGCCTGAAGTTTTGGCATGAAATTGCTCACATTTAAAGACAGCGACTCACACATATCATCTTTAATCTGACAATAGAGATTTTTATAGAACTAATAATCCATGACATTACTCAGCAGATGCTGCATATGTGCTGCATACAGTGGCAGATGTAAATCCTGCATCTGGGATGAATTCGACAATGACATCATTGAAATGCATCAGCTCATTTACTGTACAGCGTCTGGAGTAATGTTGGTGTAGTGCGGAGTCTCATATTCGCTGCCATTAGAGTACTTGTCTGAGTGGCCAATAAATGCACACAGTCTCTTATAGAGCAGTTGGTGCAGTTCAAAAGAGGCTTTCATCTGCTCTTAGGTGCACCACGAATCATTCAGCCAGATGTGTAGAAGACAGACTCGACAACATGTGGGGACTGTTTACGCATTCTCACATTACAATTACAGTAGATTTAATGCACAGATACCGTAAAATAAATAATTGCATATACATGTAATGCATACATGCATGCCTGTAGTGGATTATCTTATCGGGAGTAAAGGTAACCTTAATATGGCTTTCCAGCGTTCTTTCCAAACAAGAATTATCAACAACAGACATTTAACAGTATGGAGGCACTAACTTTTTTTAAAAAACTATACAAAACCAAATGTGCAGCAGTCAATGCAACAGATCAGTCAATTTGCTCACAATTTGTTTCCTTGTCCAAATTTAATAGAGACAATACAAATGAATTGATGAGGAGAAATAGAAAAACATAAAAAGATGACGGAGGGAAAAAGTAAGAGAGGGGAGGAGGTGTTATTTTCCATGCGTAGACTGCAGTAACAGTGTCCGTCAGGGAGCAAGTAATGAGCTCTACTGGTAACTGCTGAATATTTGATGTGCGTCTGTAAAAGAGAGGAGCTGAGCAAAGCCGGGCCAGAGCAGGACCAAAGGCTGGACTGTGTATACACAGATCCAGGGTAAAGTTACCGTCACACTGGAATAGTTATATAACCATCTATAGCCTGTGTCACCAGACCTTCAGGAAGTTGAGACAGGTCTTAAACAAATAGATATCATGTTATTAACATTTTCCATTGGGATAACTGCAATATACTGGCATATTATGCTGTGGATTATATATATATATAAAATTCGATGTGTGAGCCATTGAGATGTAGAGCAGTACGTTTTTAAATCTTTTAAATCGTATAAATGGGAAGCCAATGTCAAAATATGATAAAACAAATGATTAGTGTAGTTCTGAAACACACTAAAGCACAAGCACACACACTGCGGACCTCTACTGTGTTTGATCAAAGGAAGTGCAGCCTGCACTGCAAACTGCAACGCTGTTAAGAAAACTTGTGGACAAACTGTACTCTCCCTTCTCCCTGCCGAATTAATAGCCCATCCCAGGATTGAATACTTTTTAGGACACTGCCACATGAAATGCCATGAAATTATTAGCAGTTTAGCATAAATAACTGACTTACATACACACATGTTAAACAGTTAAAGGTAATCAAAGTGGTAAACGTGGTGGTTCTCCTTGAGCTCGCGTCATGACCTTTACAGGTGACTTGCTGGACGGTGTGCACAGGCAAAAGTCAAATAACCTCTGTTTGCTTCTCTGCTTACACAAAGAGAAAGAAGAATGTTTGCCAGTGTGGATGGAAACAGAGATTTGTTTCCAGTCAAACAGATCCGGACTCCAAGATCCTTTCAGTCTGCATACAAAGCTTATCTCTGTTGCCCAAACAGTGATAACCATCTGCACTGATTTTATTACATACAGCTCTTATAAAAAGCATTCGCTCACTTATTACATAGAATCAAAGAGGATTTTACTAGGCTTTTTAAACAATTAACAGTGGGGTGAAAAACTCTACCAAATGAGTTGTCAAAGGGGTGTGTATACATTGTATAGGCACCATAAGACGTCATCAGTGTTCTGTGCAGAAAAACTGAGATTTGTCTTTTCAAAGGGGAGACAATATCATTTCCTATACTGACCAATTGATGGTACAGCACCACACCTTACTTACATAATACAGTAAATGTTAGTGAGTCATACAGAATGAGAGCAAGAAGAGGCTGCATTCAAGAGGACGAATACCCAGCATGGATGTTGTAGTCAGTCTGATTTTGTAGAGACCCAAAAAGCGGAACATGTAATCCCTCGCTGAGAAAGAAATCCCCTCTTACACATACAAACATGTTCATGGTACACAGAGGCCTAGCCTCATACTGCTTTTAGGTCATGAGATATTTTCCTAAACAAAGCTTTCAATGCTGAGGGGATTAAAGTGGTGGGTGGCTGCATTCTGATAGAAAAGGGTAGAAGAAAATAATTGTGTAGTGCCCCCGCTGGGATACATGAAAACTAGATTGGTTTATGTCCGGAAAGGCTTAGATAGAAAACCCTAGACAATAGTGTCACATATCTTTGGGCGGGCGGGCCCATATGATAGTAATGTGAGTATTTGGTTGGAAGAAAATGTGTAGTTTTTGCAGTGATACTTGACACAAAATGATAAAGATATTTTGTGCTGTGAAGGGAGGAATATTTTTGCTTTTCCAATGCTATAGGCTGCTAGCCTTTGTAGTGTTTCGTTATTTATCCTGATTGATGTGGCTTTCTGTCATATAATATTAAATGTTTTAATTAAAAAAGCTAATTATTCTAAAATAAACTGTTCTCGTTCATGCTAAAATTGCGAAGAGTGCAATAAGGTAAAATGTCTTTAAATGTTTATTATTTACATGCTAGTTGATGTTTAAGTACATTTGCATGTTGGTTGATGTTTAAGTACTGAAGGAGTTGAGGTGTCATTTCTGGAAGCATTTCAAGTCTCCGTTTCATTAAAGCCCTGTAGGCTACTGAATTAAAGGTGATATAGGTGAAAAGCAGTCAAACTGTCAGCTGAAAAGTACAAGATGAAACTAACTGAAAAGCCAGTGCATAAGCACTGAAAGCAGTTAAACTGTAAGAGACAAAAATAGTTGATCTGCCATTTGAAAAGTAACCAATACATTTCAGTTAAAGTGTTGGAGATAGTTGAAGTGTGAGCAGTGTGAAAGATTGAAGTGTTAATCAGGTATATATGTAAGCATTGACAGCAGTGAGTTCAGGTAGTTAAAGTGTCGGTTGAAGAGTAAAGGTCAGAGGAAGTCCAGCTGACATTGAAAAAGGACAAATTTGCTTTTACGCCCATTTGCCTTTGTAGCATTTGGTGATTCATAATGATTCACATGGCTTTCTATCATATAATATTATCCGACAATGTGGTATTTACCATACTGCTATCAACATAGAGGAAATTATATTTGTTCATGGTATATTGTACCAGCTGTAGTACTTGTTTATGGTTTTACACAGACAAAAAACAGAAGATTTAGTTCGTACTCCAAAAGGAGAACAGTCTTCTATTGGGTGTTCCCTAACAAGACAGATGTAAGGCCCTGTGTCAGGAGTATTGTGTATATTGTAGGTTTACATTAAAATGCTCCCATTCTTTAAATGAGCCAGAGAAGGCTCACACACTCGAGGTGTAGAAGGGAGAGGGCACTATGTGAGCTACGTCAAGGATAATGTACTATAACCCATGCAGTAAATGATGAATCCCTGGTTATTGTTTCATACAGCAGTGTGTTCTTTATGCTGACCACGGCATCCCCTGTAAGCAGATTAGGACAAACCCAGAGCGAGAGGCTCACATTTCAAACAGAGAGAAAAGGAAACCGTTGCGTGGTATAAATAGAAACTCAACGTGGCCTTGTCTCTGTTACCGACAGACCCCAGACCAGGTACACAGGAGACATAAAAGAAGCAAAGGCCCATTCATTAAACATTAACTCAAGGCTGCCAAGACCCCAAAGTAATCACATTAGCTTGGAGGAGGAAGCTGCTCCACAGAGCTGTCAATAACATCAGGTGCTATTTCTGTCCATCACTTTGCCTTCATTCTCAAATAAATGTTCTGCCATTTGCAATATACACCTCCAGAGTGATGACTGACTATCCAGGAGAGTAATGTTGTTTGGGATGCTTTTCAAAAGTGCATTACATTATTGTGTCAAAAAGACCATAACCTTTTTTTGTTTTATGTACTAAATTCAGTTCCTGCTTTAGGATAAAAAGTGCTGACAGTTTATTAGCCTCGTAACTCAATACATGACAACATACCCTGAATAGTGAAAGCTGCATTATGCACTTTTTGAATATCCATTTTTTCTTTCGAGTGAGTTAGTTGACATGAATGAGCAGCATGCATTTTTCTTCCATCACTGTCTCACTCTGATCTACAACCCACATTCTATTGACATTCAGGCTACAAATTATCACTATGAATAAATATCTGTCCATCTGGGCTTAAGATAGCTGACATAATCCCCGCAACGGCCCGGTGTTGGGGCAAAGCTGCAGGAAGTGGCACGTCAATAAAACTGACTAAACTAAGATATAGAGTGCAGTTCTCCATTTACCTCATGTAGTGGTTCTCAGGAGTTACAAATGAACACTGTAAATCAAAAATAAATGGATGTCATTCTGCTACAGTGCTTTTAAGTTCCAGTCAGCTGAACTGCGCTAAGAACATCAATTCCAAATTCAGTGATGGGAAACAGTTTCAGAGCATATACAGGATTATATTCAAAAGCCTGCTAGTGGCCACCAGAAGTTAAATGAGGACAGTCGGCATCATGTGTACTCACGCTGCAGAGTGCTCTCCAGCTGGGAGCCCGCCTGCAGAAGGCAGTGGTAGCCCTCCATCTCCCCCTTGGACTCTTCCTCCGGCTCTCTCTCCTCCTGCAGTGAGGCTGGGCCCATTCCCTCCTTCTCCGACACAGGATCAGGCTGGGAGAAGTGACGCTGACAGTAGTCCGGGCCTTACATCCTCTTCAGAGTCCTGTAGCCCCGCAAAGTGTTCCTATGTTCGGGGCCAGGAGCTACAACAGCGAAACGAATGCCCACCTGCCTCCCAAGATCCAGACAGGACAGATCCCTGAGGCTGCTGCTGGATCTTACTGACCTTGAGCTGCATGGAGTGCACACACTGAGCAGCACAGTTACAACAGAAAAGGAGACCTGTCCACATAAGCAGAAAATAGTATTTTGCTTTTCTGTTGTTGCCCCGACTGTGTGTAATGATCTATTCGCCTCACACACACACACACACACACACTGCAAGCAGACTGTCCTGCTCTCAACAGCAGCTACTTCAAAACAAACTAGGCTCCATCTGTCCACTGCTGTCTGCCTCTCAGTCGCCCCTCCCCTCCCTCTCTCTCTCCCTCCCTCTCCCTCTCTCCCTCTCTCTCTCTCGGCTTTAGTGCGTCAGCTCTGCACCGAGCAGAGCTCAAGAGTCGGCCCCTGACACACTGCCAACTCCCTCCCAACTTGTCTTCTCATTTCACACTCCCTCGTGCTCCCTTTTGCGGTTTTCTATGCCTTCAGTGTAATGCTGACTGCACTAAAGTAGGCTGGATTGTTAAGTTGTCTGGCGGCCTTGTTCATGTCCCCACTTTATTCCGCTTTGCTATAATATAGATGCATACACAGTGGAGAATAGATCCATTGTAGAAGAGAAAATGAAAATCTACCGCACCCTCAGCCAACAAGTTTGGCCCATGCGTAGCACACCCTTTAATACACAATAACTTTCAAACAGAACAAATATGAAAGGGTGTCATTGTGTACATACCGATACACAGAGCCTTTCTCAACTCGACTCCTCGCTGCTAAGCCCACAGCTACTCTGAATATACGAGTACTCGACAGTACAGGGTAAAGCGGAGAAAACCAATATATAAATGGAAATGAACCTCCTCTAAAGTGACTCACAGTGCTTGAGGTTTTCTTGACGCGAGGCCACACACGAAGCAGTAGGAGAGCAACAGAACGCCGTCCTGAAACGCAGCCACTCAGCTGATCCAGCTTAGCCTCTCAGCCATCTCATTACAGCACAGCATCTGCTTAGTGTGGGCAAATGCACACAAACACAACACTCTGACACACGTACACACACACACACACACACATCCGTACATCCGGCAGAAGCTGCTGACATAACCGTCGGCGTAACAAAGCACTACAAGACGTTTGTTTATCTTTAAAACATTCTACTTTATTTCAGAAAATCTTCATGTTTTGAACATACTAGTTTCAAAGAGGTACATTCAGCTTGGAGGTTTGGAGTGTTGAGGCTGGAGACCCAAAGGGCTGGAGGTGGCGAGGTGTCCCTGCTGCATTACGCAGGGCTGCTGAGGTGCCTGAAGATGTCCACCTCCAGCCCTCAGACAGGGACAGCGTCCACAACCACAGAGCCTCTCGTGCTTTTTTCTTTTTTGGACGTTTTCATTTTATTACAAAAGTGGCTGGAAAAAGGTTGCATTAAAAATACAATCCATTCTTTTATACTTTTCATTTAGACAGGCAAAACGTTAGATTACAAGATATTGTTAAGCTCTGAAAATAGCATCTCTGATGTCACTTAAAGGTTTTATAATGTTTTTTTTAACAAAGCAGGCAGCCCCGCTCAGTGTGTCCTCTCCTCTTACATCTGGTGTCTCCGGCAAAGCGAAGTCTGGAGGCGACATGTCACAGAGTAAAGAAGAGCCTCCTTCATAATCATGACATCAGAAAAACATGTCTTAGTAGAAAATGACGCTGAAAGGCGCGTCAATTTTTCCATTTGTTAAGAACAAATTAACATTAACTTAATTATTTTCATTTTTATTTGGCAGAATGACAAGCACTGTATCAGATATGTCAGGCTACAGTCAGTGGGGTAAAACACAAGGTCAGTACTGGAAAGTACTGCACTGGAGTTATTGTTTGAGCAGGGATCAGTGTAATATTAAACTCTACAAATCACCACCCTGACAGGTGATTAGTGACAGGTACTCATCAGTTTAAACCAAGAGTTGAGATAACCTGTTAAAAGGACTGGCACTGGTTCAGAGTTTGACTCTGGGATACTGGGAGTGTGTTGTGGGGGCTGCCTGTCCTTGCATTTATTGCAAAGACTACTAAAAGGGATTGGCACGGGCTCACATCAGGGCTGGAGTAACACACCAAGTTAACTAGCACAAGATTGACCAATCTTCACTATAAAAAAAGCTTTATGTAATAACATTTGTGATTAAAAGTACACTTAACAATAAATATGTCAAATAGACAATACAGGTTTGTGGAAATAACAGAAAACAAGAATATTCAGAAACAGTATTTAAAAGTGTTTGAAATCATGGCATGTTTAAATGGAATGTATAAAGCACACAAGAAGTTAAAGGAAGGAACAAATGGTCCACTCTGTCATCCTGTCGTCACTCAGCAAGTTTGACCAAAAACAGGAGGAGGGAGACGGAGCCTGGAGCCCCAAAGTGGTATTAGCTGTGTCGACTGTGCAGGTCTGGAGTTCATTTTCTTTACACTCCAACTTCAGCCTGCCTGAGACAAATTATGCAAACTAGATAATGGGTAATGAAAATAAATACCTCATTTAGGCTTTAGTGCATGTACGCAATAATGTGTACAACGTGGTATTTTGTGCGTGTGCTGTCCTTGTCTATCTGATATGTGCATGTGTGTGTGCTCAGGCATATATTCATGTGCCTTAGTGACCATCTAAGCATTGAGGAAACCAGCTTCCAAAAATAGTGCAGGAAATGTCGAGGCGAACTACATCAATGAGGTTTAAGTAATCCTGGTTTTCATAACACACGGGTGTTTCTGGATTTTGTCATCCAGCATGCACTTACAGGAACACACACACACACACCCCCGACTTGTCACTCTCAGGTCACACTAGTGTGGACAGAATCTGATCGCATTACGTTCATCTTTTTGGCTTTGAGCAGATGCTCTCATACATCTCTAAGCTAAGTATACACAATACAGCACATATATTAATATTCTCATCTTAAATTTACTTTTAAATTATCTCTGAGGTTGGAAGATTTAGGTCTCGCTCTGAGCAATGTCTTATTGCTTAACATCTCTAATCTATCTCTCAATCTTGCGTACACACACGTACACACATACACTTTGGATTGAGTGGTATATATGGCCTCCATTAGCTCCTAAACAAATAATCATATAATCATCTATAAACCACAAAACCGTTCTGAAATCACCGTCAGTAACTTTTTTCCTTGAATAATTTAGACCCGTGCGTGAGTGCAAGTGCTGAAACATAAACAAATAAAGAATAAGATATGAAAAGCACAATAAGTATAAAGTAGAATAACCGTTCAAAGTGTAACCATTGGCGAGAATGAGATTATATAAAAACTTTGCAGAACAGTGATTGAACATTAGTGGAGTGAAGCGTTCTGTTGAGCCATCTTTCATGCAGGTGAACCATTCTTAGAGTGGATATTATAACAACTGCTTGTTAAAACACAGCAGTTGGATAGAGCTACTGACAAGGCAGCCGTGTATGCATTCATTTGTAAGCTAGTATTTTTAAAAAAGGAGTAAAAGAAAGAAAACTCATGCCTGTCATCTGAGTAGATATTTAAAAAAATAATGCAGGGCACTGCTCTGCAGGCATGCGTTGAGGGGGGGTGGGGTTAGGAGCTGTTGGGATTGGGCAGAGAAAGAAAGAGAGACGCAAGTCAAAAGACTGCTAAACTCCTTTTTATCCCTTCCCCCCAGTCAGCAGATCGCTCATCTTATTTTTTCATCCTCTTCTTCTTCTTCTTCTTCTTCTTCTCCTCCTCTTTTAAGACCAGGCATGATGGCAGACAGCTCTGACCTGAATGGTATGGGACACAATCCTTTATGCCGTTCACTCGCGCTCCTTCAGGTGCTTATAGGATAGTGGTGTGACAGCTGCGGTCTGGAAAAACACAAGCAGACTGATTTTACTTCAATGTTTTTCATTTTGAGCTTGTGGCAACGCGAGGAAGAGGACGAGACACCTTGAAAAACACCAAAGATTGTCAATCAAGAGAATTAACTGGGATTAGCCACGTACCACAAAACACCCAAAAAACACAAAAATTAGACCTTTCCCACCACCAGAGACAAAAAGAAATTAGTAAAGGAAATGCACCCGATCTCATTCAGGGACATTGAACAGATCAAATTTAAGTAGGGTTTGTCTCGCTGTAGTTTACCTGGATGTTGGTAGGAGACCGGCCTCTGACAGCTATTGGGAAAATAGAAATTGAGGTTAAATTGTGAACAACGTTGCAAAAGGCCTGATGCTATTGTCAAGCAACAGATATTAGTGACCCTGGTCAACAGTGATGGGAAGGCAGGACATGCAGACCTACCTACAAGGGTTGACAAAAAACATGAAAACACTGAAACATTTAACACAATATCACGTACCCAAAAGGTGTAGATGCCCTTCAGACCTCAGAAAACCACTGGTGCTCTTCATATTGCTGCCATAAATCTAATTTGACACAATCTACCCAAGTCTCCTGTATATTTGGGACTAACAGTGTTTAATATTAAATCAATAAACAAGACATTATGAAACAATCACATTAATAAATAGAGACAAAATATATAATAAACCATGGAATTGTAAAATAATCCAACACATTTAAAAACTCAAAACATTATAAAACGTTATTTCATCCTGCCTCTTTTCAAAATAACCTTTTTTTTTTTTTTAATTCCAGTCTTTTTTAATTTAGTTTTTTAAACCACAGTGCCATTCTCTTGCAGTGACTCTTATTATTTCATAATGCCACTTTTAATCACAAAGTCTAACAGGGCAGAACATGGCATCTTCCCGTCCCCATCTGTCATCTATTAAATAAAAGCAAAAGAAACGGCCTAGAACTATAATTAAAAAAGAAAATTGACATTTTAACAAACTGCTGGAATAAATTAAATGAGTTTTAAAAATGTATTGGATCATTTGCAATTTCATATATAGCTCATATTTTGTCCATATTTTATTTATTCCACAATGTCTTATTATTTACCTTCTACAATCTTTAAAATATTTCATCATGTGACGTTTCCATTAATTTTGACACCCCCTTTATGTAATGCAGCACCGTTGTCTGAGGTTAAGGCAACATCACATCATGCAGTGAGTTAAGCTCAACAATGCATCCATTGTTTTTGCCAGGAAAGTAAGCAGAGGGCAAACCACCAACACAGGTTTGTACGTGCACACAGGACGAAACCACCATGGTCAAACTTCAGTGGTATAAACGGTACATGAATGTCAGACTGAGGAAGTTATAGTCACAGACCAGCTCTGTTTCACACTGTCAGACAAGAAAATCCAAGCAAACTGAAACGAACACCTCACACGCAGACATTCCTTGAACAAAAATGAGATGGACTGAAAATAATAACATTGGAAATTGGGATTTTAAAAGCACATGCATATGGTTATAAAAGCAGGGCTTCCAAAGGGAGGCTGAAAGGAGCATGTTTTTAAGGTTTGCAACATTAGGCTTAGAGATGCATTCACTTGTCACATAGGTGCATCATCTTAACTAAAAAATGTTGTCACGAGACTTGAATCTGACATGGAAACGGTGCATCTCTTCAGCCAGCCAATATCAGCTCATATAACACAGAAGAACACACTGGGTCTTGTTGAATGTGGCCTGTATGCCAATATGCCTTTGATTCTCTTGTTAAAGCTCAGCGTTAGTGACCAGAATAGCTGGAGAGGTTGGCTGGGGGATCTAGTCTGTGATTGGCTTAAATGGCCTGGAGGTGGGCTGGTACCTGTTCAAATGACAGTATTGGACTCATCTGAAAAGGTTCTCATGAGCAGGGGCCTGGCTGAAGACCGGGGAGACTGCTGGCCCCCCACGTTCGACTGAACCGGCTTCTTCTAGAAGGGTGAGGCAAGAGACACCAATGACATCACTACGCTGACAAACACACACTTCGCTTCTCTCTCCACCTTGTGCTCTCTCTTGCACACAGACAAACATACACTCACAGGGAACAAACATATGCATACACAAAGACTTCAATACTGGACAGGTGGACAATGAAAATCAGCCCAGATGCCTTTTTAGACACCTTTTCCTTGCAATAACAATATTTTCAGAAGCCGTGGCTCTATTGCAACTGCTCCATGTTAATACGAAGCTAATATCCTTTCACATTTCTCAAAAGCATGTACGTTATATAACACGCAGGCACAGACGAATTACAGTGGCCTGCAGGGTTTGTGGTGAGGGTCCAGGATGAGGTTGTTGACTTGAGCCTCATGCAGGTAAATTTGGGTGCTTTGACGTGCTGCATACACCTGACTTGACATGCGGAGGCAGCAGGCATTGGAGCAGCACAGGCAGCTGGGAGGAAACACTGACTGATACAACTGGACGGACAAGAATGGAAGACTGACTGCACGTTTGGACACCCGGTCCTACTCCACACTGCTTGGGCACACGCACACGCACACACACACACACACACACACAGGCCCACCGACCAACATTCTTCCCAATTTGATAAACATATATATAAATAAATGCACTAAAGTCAAGATGTGGCCCTTTAAGGACAGCACTCTTGATGTAAGAACTCATTTGAACCGAGTTGGGACTGTAAAAAGTCACAGAAAGCCACCCTGAGTTACTTTAGAGGGTAAGGAAGGAGTCAAACAGTGGGAGAGGAAGGACACAACAGGAAGGAAACAAGCAAGACTGGCGGACACAGAAACTCTGCAGGACGAGATTTAAGTATAAGAGCTGACAGAAAGAAAAAGAGACCTCAGTCACTCCACGAGAAGCTGTGAGTGCTAGCGGTCTGCGACAACATGAAGATAGTAGATGTCCCCGAGGAAGGAAGGCGATGTTTCATCTTTAGGGATGCAAGTCCAGAGAGGAAGAGAGAAGAAATAGGAGGTGAGACAGAGTAAGAAGAAAGTGTTTAAGTGCAAAAGCGAGGGCACTAGTTAGGAAAACAACGTTAGAAAGGTGGAAAAGGATAAAAATGTTGGAGTACTGTAATAGTTACACTGTACCACGTTAAACAACAACTGTCATTTTAATTTGTAGATGGCAAAAATCACAGCATGCCATGTCTTGCAGCCATCAATAAAAATATTAAATTAGTACATTTTTGATTGATTCTGCAATTTTAACAATTGATAAGATAGATACAAAAGAAAACATTTTTAAAAACAAACACTGTATCAAGAACATACTGTGCAAAACTGCTGTAAGCGCTCAAATATGTGCAAAACATTTGGTTTGGTTTATCACTTTTCCCAAATAAAACTTGTCTAGACACAATTTAAAGTGCGGAATGCACGCAAAGGAACAGCGCATGCCACCAAACATTTCCAGCTTGGAAAACACAATTAGCCTCATGGGAAGCTAATTGAAACAACAAATTACTTCTCGGAAAGTTGTCTTCTGGATAAAATGGGACGGGAAATCAAACTGCCCCTCTTAATTGATTCATGCCAAAAACTGCTAAGAACGTTACAACCTGAATTTAAAGATGCAGTGCAGGGAAAAAAACATAACCCTGTGTCCCTGTGTTAATACTGCCATTATCTTGTACCATGCCAAATACAGTAAACGTATAATGAGAAAAAAACAAAAACACATTCACTTTTCTCTTCCTGTAAAATGTTAAAATATTTTTGAAACCATTCTTAAACTCTGGGGCGTAGCCGTACATTTCCTCAATCAAATGTGATTTAATGTCTAGCTAACCCCACCTATCATATAAAATGACACATGACCATTAGTGCAAGTGTCATAGTTGCTAGCAGAGTGCCATCATGTGGTGCGTTTACTTGTCAGCACAAAACAAACTAGCATTAATTTCTCCCTCATCAACAGCCTCCGGTTTTAACAACACAGGCGAGGAAATTTAAGGTGGAGGCCAATAGTCCTCTACAGTGAAGCTTTATAGTGATATATATAGAGTTATATATTATAGTGATATATATAGATCTATCTATAGATCTATCTATCTATATCTATATCTATAGATATATATCTATATCTATATAGATAGAATAGATAGAGATAGAGATATAGATAGCTAGAGATAGAGAGATAGAGAGAAAAAAAAAAAAGAGCGAGTGAAGTAGAGTGCAAGTGTGTGTGTGTCTCAGCTCTACCTGTCTAGCGTGGGGCCCACGAGGCTTGTGGAACACCACAAGCAGGATCTCTGGCAGTAGGCTGAGCAGGATGAGCAAGATGATGACCAGCCAGGCGGACACTGAGCTCAGCATGTTGGCAAACACAAAGTACAAACGTTGCTGCTTCAGGAAAGGCCTGCAGGAGAGAGAACACACTGGTTTACACCGACGGAAAGAGCAACAGGGATTGAATAGAAAACAACAGGTCAGCTACAATGACTATGTAGGTTATCTTATGCCGAGTTGATTCCTTACCATATTATTCCTCCCCAGAAGAAGCTGAAAAACACGTAGAAAAGCAGGGAGCCCCAGATTACAAAGTGGTTGATCCATGTCCAGTGCCGTGTGTCCAGAGCGAGCTAGAAGAGCAGAGAAAAGTCACTAAATGTGCACATTAAATATCCAACACACATTTGCCAAAGTCAGTGTTCAGCAAGACAATATATCTCCTGTGAAACGGCTGTTCTAATGATACACCCTTTCATAAAATAAATGAACAACGGGGGAGTGGTTTACCTTAAGTGTGACCGTGAAGACAAGGACAGTGAAGACAATTGTTCCGTATGACCAGTTGCCAAAAACCTAGATATAAATAAGGCAAATGAGCAACTGTACTTAGGAGACTGCTTAATCAAATCATTTAATTATGAAAGTGAATTAAATCAAACCTGGCCGTTGTCCTGCAGTGCCGGGTTACTGAACAGAAATCGAACACCAAAGAAGAAGAGCAAGCCGTGGAAGACTCCGAGTAGAGTCCAGTAGAGGAACGGTCTCCACCGTAACATGCCATTCTTGGCAATCTCTCTAAAGAAAGTCAGAAAAAAGAAAGATGAACAATTGTAAAGTTCTAATAGTATAATATATAATTCAGTCTCTTTGCATATAATCTAATTTATCAAAAAGGAAACAACTAAATATTTGAGTGAGGAATGTGAACAGCTCTCTCTAAACCAAAACTCACACTTTTAATGTTTGATGTAATAAAAGTCTTTGTTGCTTCATCACATAAATTAAGATGACTTGGGAAATGACTGTTGTGGATTACATACAAGTCATATCTATATATATAAAGGGTACATGTCCAATTAGTATCAACATCAAAAAGCTAAAGTGAGAGACCTATAGGGCCACCTATTTGTGTTAAAGAAGCAGAAATAGCTAACCAAAATGTGAATCCCCTTTTCAAAAAGTAACTTGTGTAACTTATTTATTAACCTGCAAATTTTTTTATTTTGAGAATTAGTCTATGGCTTAATAGTAGTAAATTATGGCTCAGCCGTCACATTTTCAGTTTACTGTTTCCATGTTCTTTTATTATTTCTCTTAACTTAAACACCAAAATAAAGACTAGCCATTCAAAACATAGAGATACTAGATCTAAAACATAAACGTATAAATATATATAAATAGTGCTCCTCTTTACTTAAAAAAAGCAACTTAACAACAGCAAGTAAGCGAAGGTTCCCAGGTTTACCTGTAGAGGGTAGCGTTGTCCAGCAGAACCTCCATGCAGATGTGCTGCTCCAGGAGACTATAAGCCAGGATGGGCATAGAGGTGAAGCAGATGTTGTACATCGTCAGATAGGCCGCGTCATACAGGGGCTGGGGAGGATGGGCGCAGGAGGGGGGGGGCGGGTTGTTGAGGAGGAGGAGGGGGAGGGGGAGGAGGAAGGGGGAGGAGGAAGGGGGGTGGGGCAACTGGGGGTTAATATCATGGAGAGGACCAAACTCAAACATACAATCATACTTAACCATACAGCGTGTCATATAAGCAAGCTAATATACATATATTAATGTACCGTAAAGATTTATGTTAGGGGTCATGTGGCATGAGCAAAATAAAATAGTCAACCTCACAACTAAAAATACCAAAACATAAATCAGTAATCTTAAAATTAAGCTATCTATATTAATGAATGCACTAATTGACATTATTATATGTCAGGAGCAGTTTTTATATGAACACAGTACCAAAAAATATTGATAAAATACATTTACTTCTCATTAATAAGAAAACTGAATTAATCAATGTGCTCCAAATTGCGATTAGGTCATCTAACCCATACCTGAATTTCTATAATGTATTATTATGACATTGTGTTTGTAACCGTGTGACAACACTCTCACACACAGGCACACATACATGCCACCATGGTTACATAATATCCACATATGATGTACTACGGTGGCAGAACATGACACATGTCTGTATTACATTACAACAGTGCTATCTAGTCAGTCAGTAAACATATCAATCAGAGCTCAGACATCCCAGGGGGCAGTGAGGAAGGAGCAATCTGAGGAAAGAGTCTGGCATTCAGGAGGACGAGGAGGTGTGGATTCAAGGATACCGCCTCCTTTCATGTTCATCTTTAAACCTCAAAGGGCCTCAGGACATACTCACTTGCTGGGAATAGCCACAGAAGAACTGGTACAAAAACTGAGGTAAGATGAAGCAAAGGTTCTGCAGGCAAACAGAAAGAGAAAAGTCTCACACTGAAGGAGGAACATCACATGCATTCATAAGTTCTCATGTGCTTATAATGTAGGTACAATAATTGAATACATTAACCTATAACCTAGAAACTGTTTAAGTATTTAAAGAGGTTTCACTACATGGTCCTCAAATCAAGTTTGTGTCTGGGTTTGTTTGGGAAATACAGGATTTGCTAAAAACACAAAATAAGTTCTTCAGCTGAAGAATAATAGATATGAAGTCAATGTTATTCCTACCTTGTAAAAGAAATATTGCACCAGGTGTGCAATGCGGACATAGTAAAGATGCCCATGAGCCAACAAAAGTTTCTTGAGGTGCTTGAGTTTGGGGATGGCATAATCACTGTTCCTCACGGCCTGCCGACCCTCTTTACCCTTAATACCTGAAACACCAACAACAGATATCACACACTACCAGGCTCGTACTTTCATCACCACCGTCCTGAGAGGCAATTAAAACTGAACCGTAGTAAATGCTGATCCTTCCGATTATAAAATAACTGTTTTTTCTACAATAAAATTATTAAGAGAGAGCGCTTCAGGACGCAAATGTCACTGCCTTACAGCCATTCATGAGTTCATCTTCTCGCTGTGAGTACATCTGCCAGTGTGTGACAGACTGCTCTCCTACTCTTGAATTGTGGAGGTTATTCTCACAGTTCTACATCGACAACTTTGTCAGAGCTCGGCCAGTCCCAAAATGCATTTTTTCATCCTTCATCTTTTTTTCTTCCAAAAAAAAAAAAGTTAGCCTTCCCTCCATTCAGAACAATAGTTGAGAGAGAGAATGACATTTCTTACCAATGCCAACATGAGCTTCCAAAATCATGCTGACATCATTGGCCCCATCTCCAATGGAAAGAGTGATTGGGCTGCCTTTAGAGTTCTTCACCATCTTAACAATCTAAAGATGGAGCGAGACGGAGGGGAAAACTTTTTTAAAAACCTTAAACCGAGTGTTCACTGTGAAAACAATTATTTTAAGTCTTTAATGAATACATATTCCCCACGTTTTCACCCGATTGTTCTAACCTGTGCCTTTTGTAGAGGAGCCATGCGGCAGCAGAGTACAGATGTGCAGTTTTGACAAATCTGCAGGAACAGGTTCTTGTAGCGACTTGAGTTGGATTCAGAGGAGGAGTTGAGCACCATCGACAGAGTGGCTCCGTCTATGATAAAACCATAGTCCTGGTTTGCTGAAGACCAGGTCCTACAAAAGAGAACAAGGAAATAGATTGAAGTTTGGGGTGATCATTTAATCAAAGGATCATAAAATGACCTCAATACAGATCATGCAAGTCAAGGTACCAACCTGGTGACGCCTGCCTTAACCGGTGGTGCATCCTGTACAGCTTTCTTGTGGTATTCAAGCAAGAGCTCATGCAGTCGTTCCTCCCGCCTCCTCCCTCCATCCTCCAGAGTACGCACAGTAAGCTCCAACAGCTCTGTGTTTCTCTGGAACAATCTACAAGCGTAGCAGGTGGACTTTGCCGTCTCCATCTTGTCCCCCGTTAGGACCCAAACTTTAATACCTGCACCCTGCAGAGCCTCCATGGTCTCTGCTGCCTCCTCTTGAAGCCTGAGGGACAAGAAGAAACGTAATGAGACAAGTGAAAGATTAGTACACTAACTCGAAGAGCCGACACCAGACAAACGTCACCAGTTAAACAAAACCTTGGACATCAGGGTTCATTTCCCAGGAGTTCTAGTGCAATGCATTAGCACAAAGGGAGACAGCGTTATGAAAAAAAAAGAAAAAAAAAAGCTGCTGCTTCACAAGTGCATATAGAACTAAATGAGGTTGAGATTGTCTTTGATCAGACAGATGTCAAAAGAGATTTTGGGACATATGACACATATTGGTAGCAACAATACGACTATTCTGACATCAACATGGTCTAATTTTATAATAAAATTACCAAATTCACTCATAAATGTTTAGGGTCGGGTAGCACTTTAAATAAATAATAAATAAACACTAATATAGTTCGGGAGTTATCTTTGGAGATTCACATCCTTTTCCTCCAATAATCTGAGAAGACAATAATTATACTCTGATGTAAATTAATTTACTATTCAGTATTTCAGATTAAATGCATTGATGCAGTCTGATTGTGTTAATGCATTTCGGAAGATAATACCCAATTTCAACCACAAGATGGCAGTGTGAGCTTACATTAAAAGGTTCAGAATAAAGGGGACTTTTGGCTGTCACCAGATAAACCAATACCAGGAATCTGGTGACATGTGGCAAAAGGCATGAGGAAGAAAAATGTTGCTGAAAGGCCACTACTGTGAAGTGTTGAGGTTCCATAAAAAGGAGATACACATAAAAAAGGAGGAATCTGTTTCATTTCAGCAAAACATCAAATATGCAGTTATAAAACAGTGAATCAGAGCAGGAAGTTTATTGCTGGCATCTGCCAACATTTTCCCTCTCCTGTCAATTTTAGGTGTATTCTGAGATTAAGGGCCCCCTAAAATTCTTGGCACTGATCTTTAATGAGAGCGAGGAGGAGAGGAACGACAACAGTCGCATGCAAGATAACAAAAGACATTCATCAACTTTAAACGTCGACAGGTTCGTCTGCGAGAGCCGTCTGGTTATGTAGCATGAGCACCCACCGATCTTCTACAGCAGTCGCTCCTATCAGACTCATGCCCGTCTCCACTTGGTTGTAAACAGCCATGAGCTTCTCCTCTCTGTCCTGCAGAGCCAGTCTAGCTTCCCTCAATCCTGCATCTGCCTGGGCGTACTCCTCTGCACCGAGATATTTGTAGGCCACACACAGTGTCCGGTAGCCCTCCTGAACAGTGAAACACATAGCACCCGGTGTCACAACAAGAAGAAAATCATCCGTCTTGACGTCATTTTACTATTCAAATAAAACCTGTCTCAGCCTAGAATCATACAGGATATACTTTTAAACATAACAGAAATTACTAGAATTTGAGAGGAAATTTGCTTATGTCACCCACTGTCGCATTCCGCTCCACATGCATGCGTATCCTTTCAACCTCCTCCTGTCTGACGCGAGGAAAGATGGAAGAGTCTGCTCCCTTACAGAAGAGCAATGTATCACCTGGACATAAACAAACACACACACACACACACACACACGGTGAGGGCTGAGGGCCAACATTAAATCATGGTCAATGCAATAAACCTGACAGTAATCTCAAGCTCACCTGATTTGGATCTGACTATTACACTCATTCGCCTTCTCACTGGATCAAAGTTCAACACGTGAAGCAGTTCATATCTTTGGGAGGTACAAAATGGGAAGAAAAACTGTAGTGCCAATTACAAAAAACACCAATAAAACTAAAAACGTTGTTTGTCAAAATTACTGACTTACATTTCAACATCATTGTTCCTGGTGAGAATTTTCATGGTCTTACTTTCCATACCCAGAAATGTGAAGCCATACCTGCAGATGGAGACAAATCATCTCAAAAGAGCCTCTTGTGTACCCATAACCTCTATGAACTGAATGCACACCATGCACGATTTTCAAAATCCATTCTGTGATATTCGTATTCAAACCACATGCTTGCTCTTTGACCTATTGTTACAATGTCAGCTCATCTCATTGAGTCATAACAGCCTCATCTCTTACCTCATGGCACCCTTGACCAGCGCAACCTCATCAGGTGAAGAGGCAATAAAGCCTCTCTGCTCCCGCGGTGGATGGAGCACCTCTCTATCCATCCCCAAGCCATCCACCTGGTTGATCACTCCGTCCCCTTGGCCTTGTCCCTGCTCTGGAGACCCCTTCACCTGGACCGTGTGGCACAGACACAGGGCACGCAGAAACAGCTCCTCCTTCTCCTGATAACGACATGAACACGGCTTAATACAGTCAAATAAGATGCAGTAAAGTATGTGAAAATTTATGTATGAACATTTTTTAATGAACTATTTTAATTTGAACCCTTACACACACGTACAATATTCTCTATAATTATCAGTATGGATTCCTTAAAAAAACATTTAACTTTTATGGCACTTTTACAATGTATTGATTTAATCTTTAAGGCTTTAAATAAGTGTTTAACCTTTTAAAAATGTATAGGTATGACTTTCATGGTAATGTTTTTAAGTGACTCAGCAACTACGTTCCTAATGGCTGTTAAATGTCAAAAAGCCTACTTTGATATTTGCAGAAAATAAAAAATAAGACCGTGAGCAAATTAAAAGTTTCATCAACATGTTTTTTTTAGATATTCTGATAAGATCACATCAGATGAAAAATAAGAGTTTTTGTCCACAATACACATTTCCAAACATTATATTTTTGTTGAATGTATCCATATTTAACATACTGTAATATTGTACGGGCAAGTACTTTTCAAACTTATTTCTACAAAATATTGCTGCTGCAGAAACAGTTAATTACTTTTTCCAAAGCTGTTCTACCAAGTGGACCCTTTTTTTTATTGCAGTTGATTTTTTCCCTCAAACCTGTACATTTGTCTTTAATGTGAGACATAAGAATACAGATTTACCTTATAGTTTTAGGTATTATTTTGTTACCAATCCACAATTACACAACTTCACAGCCTGAGAATTGTCATCATAAAACATCCTGTGGTTAGTACTCTATCAAATTTCATCATTCACTTCAACACACATGTTGATAAGTAGTCAATTTAGACAAATGATTGAATTTTGTAGAGTCATCTTGTGGAAGTATCAGAGCTACTGTACCACCAGACTTCACAGCAGCCTCTTTACTCAGGCTGTGACACTGCATAATTCATCCCCCCTCCTACACATAAATTATAGTTGTGTGTGCGTGTGTTTTCTCATGTAGCAAAATGGAACTAAAAAAAACTGCCTTTTGTTACACAACCCTGTTGTACAATGAAAATACATGAATTTTAAAACCTTGAGTGAAAATGGACATTTAATGGATGTTTGTCGTTGTACAAAAAGAGAAATGCCCTGCTGTCAAAAACATTTGATATGGAATTATTATCACTCTTAGAAACAGTTCTTACTGTAAATACGGCAATGCGCACGCTTCTCTGCACTTTTTCTTCTTCTGTTTTGACTACACTTCTACTGGTTATTGTATATATTTATATTTCACCTTTTGTATGTCCTTCGGGTGATTTTTTTATATAAAGCCATTACAGGTTTCTACCATACCCTCACATGTACTTTGCATGTATGTGATTTGCATGTATACGTGCAAAACTAAATATATTGATTTACAGCCACAAAAGGAGCCATAAACAGTAGCTGGAGTTTAGATAAAGCCACGAATTTACAACCGATTTTCCTATTTGAGTTCTTATCAACACGTTAGTTAAAGTGCAACAGTCTGTAAAGTGTTATCAGGGTCTCATGTCAAGAGCAAACAGCCACTCTGTCTGCCCCCCCCCCCCACCCCACCCCCCCTTCCTCCATGAGGAGTGGTTATGTTGACATGTCAAGGAGACTGCATGTGGCTGACCTACGAAGGGTCTTTCTGAGCAGCGAGCTATGTAATGGCCATATGTTGCCCCATGTGTGACTTTTACAACAGATGGAGGGACACCACAACACCCACCCTGCCAGCCTTCTCCTGCACTTTGTTCACAGGTCCATCTGTGACACAGAATCCGTCCAAATCTGAGCTCGCGTCCCGGTACTTGTACTGGAAGCCGTCGATGCAGCACTCTATGAACTCCATGTTGTTCTGAGTGAGGGTGCCCGTCTTGTCTGTGAAGACATACTCCACCTGCGGGCAATGTGATAACAATACATGACAGACTCTTGCAAACCAATAAAGATTCAGTTTCCCATTTAACAAGTTCCAACAATAACATTAGGCAATTACTTCCAGAAAGAATTACACTGCATTAATCAGTTTAACGAAGCATCACCTTTAATTGAAGTAATCATCTGCCAAACCAAGTGTGACTGATCTGTGGCAGCACTGTTTGAGTTAGGAGGTGCCATAAAAACAAGAGAAGTCAGGACAGCACGGCCAATCTGGTGTTATTATAAGCAGTCCATATTTTACAGTTGCACTGGACCAATCAGTCTGGAGAACACATTATGATGGACTCGACCTCATCTTGGTCTTCATGTTTTGAAATGGAAAAAAAAATACACATTTTTGTAACTGGTTGTGAACTATAAGCTGTTTTTTTTTCATTTTGTAGCATTACATGCTGCCTCTGAATGTATGAGATTTAAGTGGGTTACGTGATAAATATTTTCCTTGAAAGTTTGAATAATGCGTGTGACATACAGCTGCTGTGTTCCATCTGTGTAGATGGAACTCAGCATTTTAAAACCGGGTTTGATATACAAAGGTTGTTAAACACCTACTAAGTATGTACTTAGTAGGTGTTTAGTGACCTTTGTATATCAAACCCAGTTTTAAAATGCTGAGTTTACATAAATTAATTCCTCAATGATGCACATTTCTGCCATTTGCATGTTGTTTCATTAAATTCTGACCATCCGCCTGCCTCACCTGTCCCAGCTCCTCATTGAGGTCTGAAGTGTTGACCAGTGCTCCCTCCTTGATTTCAGGATCAAAGAAGTCTTTGTCCCATGTGATGAAAAATGATCCCAAAAACTTTTGCATCTCAACCGTCACATACATGGATACCGGAATGATGAAGTTGAAGAGCACCATGAAGGACAGGAAGTCAGTGAACATCTTTAGGTACTGTTGGGAAAACAATGAGAACACAGGCACATATTTAAATGTATATCTTAACTTCACTACATTGTGCAGAACATAGATCATGTGCTTCAGTTGCCCTGGATTATCCAAACAAGTATAAAGACATGTTGAAAATCACAATGTTTATAGTTCATCGAGGGCTAAGGAAAAAGATTATCAGTTAATAAAATGGACCATGTCACAATGTAGGTCTGCAGGGGCCATTTCGCAGAGAGTTTTATTAGTGTGGTTCAGAAGAGTTTAGGGCTCGTAAAACACTATAATACAATGAAACTGTGACCTCTCAAGTTACAACTGCAAGCTCTCACGGGGGAAGTATTTACCACATTAACACAGCCCTTCTATGTACAGTAACATTTGCAATACACATAATAGAGAGTACTGACGCAATGCTACCAAGAGCCATTGGCTATTCTTCTCCCAGTGGTACTCGGCCTGTCAGACACTTGACTCACAGTTCATTGCTTTGACAACAAGGACAGGCAGCAGGTTTGCAAAAATAAGCACTCACCAGATTGGTGTCCTTCTCTCTCTGAGTTTTCTCATTGTACCAAGGCTCATCCTGTCCAGGCTTGCTCTGCCACACATACTTAAGTGTAGTACACACTAGGGCCTTGCTCACCAATATGCAAAGGTAAACCAGAAGGAAGGCATTGATAGACCTGAAAAAAAAATAAGAAGTCAAGTTGATGAGTACCAAATGTATGTCACATATTTTTTTTACTTGTTAACGTCATTTCCTCTAAACTTACTTCTCCACAGCAGAGCGTTTCTGAGACTTTCCCTGGTAGTTGAGAGCCATCTTTGTCTCCATGCCAGTGTAAACTGCAACACCTTGAGAAAGAAAAGGAAAGGAAGAGGAAGGATTGGCTTTCTATCCATCTTCACTGAAATATTGCAATGAAGTCAATATCATTTGACTCACCACAGATGCTCTGAGTGTTCTTTAAAGTTGCCCCTTTCAGCAGGAGGTTTTCTGGGCCCAAAGACCTGCACAATCACATCAGTAGATCAAACAGTTACAGAAGATGTGAAGTCAACACACTCCTCTATTCTCTAAATGGAAACCTGACAGGGAAGCCGGCCTCCACTCTAAAATACGCAGTGACAATACACAGTATGACTGCAGTCTGGGCTTACACCAGTTCCAGTGTTCTTGAGAAGGACATTGGCTTTTGTTTATATGGCCATTACAAAGCAGTCAATGATGAATGCCTGTGGGAGTGCTTTGGAAGCAGTGGCTGAAGCCATGCCAGCCAGTTTTAATTTTAATGCTCGTCTGAAATGAAGAATCAATGGAATAATGATTTGTTGGTCATACAAAGGGGAACAAATGAGTGCTTAAGCAACTGTGTTTTGATTTTGCTCTCAAGTGGGCTGAGGTTTTTGTGCATGCGTTCTCACCTCACTGCCGGATCCTGGTCGTTTTTGTAGATGTGCATACGGCCGACAAACCTGGAACGAAATGACAGTCGTGATGCTTATATTATTCAAAACTGTTAATACCAGAGTGGATTTGAACTTAAGACATCCAAATCTATGCAGAGTTCATTTACTTTAGAAAACGTTAAGTACTCAGGTGCAGAGGTTTAGGGGCCAGCTAATTAGTGGTGGTTAGCCAGCAGCATGCTGTCAGTTTTATTGACTATGAATAGCAAGCATTTGGCAGCATGGCTTACTCAGCCCTAGCACGTCTCAAACACCATTCTGATGTCTGGCTAAATGACGATGTTCCTTCCCTTTGCCCAAAGGGGGAGCCAAAGGCTGACTATTGACTCAGCTGAGAGTCCTACAAGAGAATAAGAATCACCTCTATCCTGGGCAGACCAAAGATTACGGGAGAAACCAGGCCCACTATTGCCATTCCTAATGTGAAAAGCACACCAAGGCTTGCCAAAACCTTGACACTTAAAAGTCTACGTGTTAATATTAAGAGTGATTTAGGACATTTTCAACTGGCACTGAGTGAATCCATTGCCCTACAAACGCAAGCAACACATGCTTGTGGTGTAAATCTGTTGGGGCCACATGATGAGTTCCTACTTGTAAAGGTCAGGCTGTGGTTGTTCACACTCGATGGTGGCGTTGAGAGTTTCCAGATCCTTCTCTGTGTCTGGCACTGTGTAATGTGTCTGGACAAGTGGAAGAGGCATAGAGAGAGAGAGAGAGAGAGAGAGAGAGAGAGAGAGAGAGAGAGAGAGAGAGAGAGAAAGAGGGGAGTGAGCATTGACTGGCTCAGGTCACGTTATCATTTTTGCCCTCCCCTACCCCTCACATGCAGACACCACACGAAAATAGGATGACAAAAATTAAGCTGTGACTCACTTGAGCACAAAAAAAGCACCAACGCATATTTTTGAGGAACTGCACAAGAGAGAAACTTTGACTTTCTTCAAAGCGAAGCTGATCAAAATAACTTCAGTATCTTCGAAAAACAACTAATATAAAAGAGATTCAAATCCCTATTCATTATCAAAACTACACAATGAATTTAAGACGTAGATATGCTCTGCTATACCCACTTTCCATCTCCTAATAAGCGTCACATATATCAAAACATGAAGTATAACTATAGCTAATATAACTTAATGGAAACATGTTTAAGTGTATTCTTCCAAGTCAACATTTTGATGAAAATATTTCCACAATCTTGCCATAATATGTTATGGAAAATAAGTGGAAAGCAGAGCGGCCCATCTTACTTTATGGTTGGACTCTCCATCCAGACTGGCTGTGGTAACGAAACATGTGTCGTCATCTCGGCTTGACTGCAGCAGTATTAAATCACAGGGAAAGGTCACATCTTCCTCCACCTCCACAACATCTCCAACCTGATCAAAGAAAAACAACCAAACACAACTTACAAAGACTTTTCACAGCTTGCCTTCTCCTTCTTCTTCTTCTTAGGCCCCAGATCAGTAGGACTTGGCACAGGATGAGTGACAGAAGTTTAAACAAGCACAGCTTTACCACCAGGGAGCAGAAGGACTCCAAAATAAACATACATCGCCGCCAATTCCCTTTCAACTTGTTGTGGCTAATTTGTTAGCATGCAACTGCTTACTTAAAGATATAGCATAAACAGAGCAACATGAGCATTTATGAGTCTGACTACTGATCAATATTCACTCTCCTTTTAGCTTTGGTTTGGTCAGCTAACATCTGCCAAAACAAATCTGGCGCTTTGGCTTGCTAAATGTTTATTTTAGCTGTAGTCCATGTGCACTAGGAGGTAGCCTACATTGAACTTGTGTGAGCTCCTGTGCGGGAAACAGCTGTACAAAGTTTCATACAACAATGTTTTGGTTTTCACAGCTGGATGTAGATTCCCAGTGGTGTCAGAAGCACGAGCAGCCTTTTAACATAACCAGGAGTGCTTTTGGTGTGTGTATGTGTGAATTACCATCACACCCATATTTGAACATCTTATCAGTTCAGCATGCAGAGCATTTTCTCCCCTGTGCATATATTCCAGACAGTCATGACAAGCTGCCAGCAGCGTCTTACTGGCCATGTCTCTAAGGAAATATTTATTCCAGTGGAAGTGGCTGCTGAAAGGTACCTTGATCTTCTCACTCTCCGTCCGTATCCTCCGGCCTTGCTCCAGCACCGTCACTGGGTACTTATTCACCTCATTGTCAGCCTTGTGCCGCAGCCAGTCCTCGTAGCCCTACGCCAACATATCAAAATCAGAATTTAGTTATTTGCTTGATAAAACAAAAAAGTACAAACTTTTGCCTCTGAGGGACAGGACATTGACATCAGCATATACACAATAACGGTTTGACAGGACCTCTCACCAAGAGAAGAGGCTAAGACACAAAGAAATGTCTGTGCATACAATACAATATAATCTTTACACTCGGTATTTCATCATAATGTGAAAAAGAGTGCCTGCGGCAGCAGAATAAGGCAGCAATTGTCCAGCAGTGCATTGAAACAGTATGCCATGAATTTAATACTGACTCGGGTAAAAGTAAAAATTATTCCTGGGGCTGCAGCAGCATAAGGCACAAAGCCCAGTACTGTACTATAAAGACCCCCTGAAACGAAAGTCAAGCCATGTTAACATGTCCATATGGTGTTTTTCTACAATACATATCATGAGCAAAATAAGACGTCAACGCCATTGACGTATTGGCATTTTGCAAGCTAAGTTTGACTATTTTCCAAACGATTGCAGAGATTCATCTGAACAATGGGGGACCATCCTTTCAAGGGCCGCAGAGGAGGTGGGGGACATGATATGCATTGAAACAGCTCTCTCTCTCTCTCTCTCTCTCTCTCTCTCTCTCTCTCTCTCTCTCTCTCTCTCTCTCTCTCTCTCTCTCTCTCTCTCTCTCTCTCTCTCTCTCTCTCTCTCTCTCTCTCTCTCTCTCTCTCTCTCTCTCTCTCTCAAAAGCAGGCTAACAAACCAAACTAAGAAACCGTTTTTTGTCTATTGAGCTTCTCCGCTCTGTTTCAGTACTGTGAACAGCGCCACACCTACACACACACCCTCTGCACAAATCAGATAGTACTGTCCATGATTCCGAAACGTTGTTGTTGATAAACAGTGCACGTAAAGGGTAACTGTCAAATTGCATGCAGCAGTCAGTGGAAGGAGGTGACGGTGACCAATATTGTTTGGTTTGTTTAAAGTACAAGCTTTGAGGAAAAAACTGATACAATTCAGGATTCTTTAAATAATTATATTATATCAGACTCAGAAGTTAGCCTGAACTTTAAGATAGTGATAGAGAGATGGTGCAAAGTTGCAGAGGGGAGAGAGGGAAACCAGAGTGTTTGCCAAGGCGGAGCGCGAGCCAGAAAGCAGAATTACCAGGAAATGTGATAGGAGGAGAGAGAAAGTCTGGTTGAGTGATGCAGAGAAATGATGCCAGGTGCATGAAAGGGGAGAGGGGAGGCATTCCACGGATGGTCAGTTGAACTATACAGTTCACCTATGCCTGACTAATAGAGTCGGGTGGACCGCCTCGGTGTCCCACTTCAAAGCCTGGCTGAAGGCAGTCCAGCGCTATCAGTGAGTCCCATGTATTTTCGTAAGGAAGCACACCCACTATTGTGCATTTCAAAGCCCCAGAAGTAGACAAACTAAAAAGCCAATGTTAGAACAATACATCTAAAGCCAGGACATGGAACCAACAGAGTCGAAGAAATAGACCCTGCCCTTGATCATTTATATCTCTGTAATAGACTGATTCTCTCTCTCTCTCGGTTTGCTCACATTCCCATAGAGCCCATTTCGTCTTCTCCCGAATCAGAATTCACCGGTAGAGCACATTAATACAAAACCCAAGAAAGCATTAGTCACATACTTTGTACAAAAACTACAGCAGGGAGTAATGAAGGCAGGGGGACTCATAATGTTATATGGAGGGAGAGAGGAAGGGTATAATGCACTGAGGAGCATTAAGAGGAAATGACATGGCAATAGAAATCACAATAAAATGTATATTATCAACACATATCAGCATCATTAGGCAGTGTCTTACCTGCTTGATAGCGGTTACTGTAATCACAAAAAATAAGGGTAGGCCGCTGGTGACTGGGCTGGTGGGGGTGTCCACTATCACCTATTGGGGGGGAAAAAAATGATTTCACATTAACACTTAACAATAAACATATGGCCTTCAAACTGAAAAGCTCTACATTAAATACTAGACATGAGTACAAAGCATCACTACAGCGTGTGCGTTTGTGGTTACGGCGGGAGGAGTGAGTGGTTATGGTATAGAGGAAGGGGCAAGCCCTCTAAATGCAGGGTGTAGTCCGTTTCTGTGAGGAAATTCTACTATTCCCCAAAATGTGTTCATCGGTAGGAAACAAGGGACACATTTACATTTTGGAATGGAGCGAGCGAGGTTCTGGACCAAAGAACTTTTAATCAAGTGGGCCAGGAGCAGAGTGCTTAATCTGCAGGCATGCCAGCACTTCTGTGTCTCTGCCAAGGCATGAGAGAGGGCCAACACAAAGCTTTGCTGGATTCACCTCACCTGCCCGAGCTGTGCGTGAGGGAATCGAACAGGAAGGTTCGCGTTTCATTTTTGTGTGTAATGTGAATAAGTGTGGGGCCTGTGATCAGGTAATCCCAAACAATCAGTTTATGAGCAGCACCTGACCAAGGCTCCCAGCTTAAGCCCCGTCGCACAAATGGCCTTGTGTGTTTGTGTGTTCCTTAAAACCCATCATAAGATGGATTTACCCGAGCATTTCTGATCCTGCAGAATGCAGGCTGGTCTCCCCCCACCCACCCCTCGAGCCGGGGTGCGTATTCCAGCACGCACAGACACAACACATCCAGCTCGTTGGTATTCTAACCAGGAGCATTACAAGCTGTCAGACAGACATCAGTTCAAGGAAGAGCAGGAGATGTGTTTTGAAGCAGTATCTGGTGATTTACTCACCTGTGCGTGGACTAAGAATGAAAACTGCCGCTCGGTCTGTAATCCCGGACAGCCACATTCAGTACCCATACCTACTCATGCCCACACACACAAACATAGGAAGTACAAAGCCAGGGAGCTACTACCCCACCCAAGCTTTATAGTGACTACAATCAACTGGAGGATTAATCAATTACAAAGCAGAGATGGACTAACACACATCAGCTATTTGAAGGAGTGCAGATTCAGAGGAGTCTGCATTATATCTGGAGAGGTTGGCGATTCCAGTGAGACAGAAGCAAAAGTAATGATTCTGACGCAGTAGCCTCAGGTGTAAAGAGCCGGAGGTGAGAGTGCTCAATGCTTCAAAAGAACAGTGTGTGTACATGAGGATGGTAAATGGGGCTCTGTGTTAAAGACCCATTACACCTTGCGCATCGCTACTGGCTGTGTAGCGAGTGGAACATTGATTTCTTCTTGAGAACAGCTGGGTTTGCCCCCGGTCATTTTAGCCCTTTACTGTTTGTCTTGACCCCTTCCCCAAGTACGGATTTGATGAACATTGGAAAAAGGTGATTGAGCACTTCTTCTTTTTGTTTGCCTCCCATGACTGGATTGAAGGTTAGCTGATCACAGAGCGCAAAAAGGCACCAGCAGGAAGGACTGAGGACAGCATGCCCCTCTGATGCAGCAGCCAGATGGCCAAACCTGACAAAGGGTGACCACGGCACAGAATGCTTCACAATGCCAACTTTCAGCATAAATGTTACTTGATTTAGATTCATCTTTGGTGCTTTTATGACAATTTCGATGGCAACTGTACAATAGCGGACTATAAAAAGAGATAAATGATGGTGTCTTTTTTAGTATCAGTTCATAAACAGTGATTCTAAAAAAAAACACGCTTTCTTTCGTCTCACACTAAAATACAGTGTGACATCAGACTTCCCAGCTTCACAGACATAACTGTATCAAGGACAGTCATCAATTTTGGAATAGGGTGAAAACTACTCTTTAATGCGTCAATAGTATCATTGACGCATTGAAAATACTGCAACAGCAACCTCCTGAGAAAACTTAAACCTTCACAAAACCTTCAACAACTGTACTTTGGCCAAACAACAGACAATCCTCTCCCAGAGCTCGTCTCTCCCCGTTTATCTGCACTGATTGACAACGATCCCCGCCGAACTTCCAGATGGCCAAATACCTTTCCTCCTCTGCACCAAAATGCAAAGCCAAAACATCTCAGCTATAGGAGTGAACTGTGTGCTGCTGCTGATGTGCTGGTGTGATATCAGAGCTGCAGAACGGAGCAGCACAAAGCCCTTCATCTGAGCCGGGAAGTGTGTCAGAGTGAGCGACGGACAGCGGGTCCCCGAGGTCCCAGGGCAGCGCCGTGGGCCCTCGGGTCCTCCTACCCCTTTGCCCTTTTGTTCCCCCTCTCTCTTTCTCCCTCTCCTTTTCTCTCATCACGGTTTCTCTTACTCTCTTCACTGCGCTCTATTCTCACTCGATCAAATTCAGGCAAAGACATGCAGGGCTATTTATAGCAGAGTGGTGCTTTTTTATCAGCCTGTGTCTATTTGTGGCACTGAGAAGAACAGAGGGCTTCCTGGCTGCTGACGTCAGCAGTGCAGCGCTGCAGAGAGATGGGTGGAATGAGAGGGAGAAAAGGGAGAAAGACCGACCGAAAGAAAGAGAAACAAATGACAGGGGGAGACCAAAGGCGGGTGGGACAGACTTGGAGGACGCATGACATTTGGTTGTTGGTAGAGCATTTGCATAAAGGCTCTCAGGGGAAGTGAGAAGGTTTATTTCTGTCGATGAGATCCGGCTGCAAAATGAGTGCACACGGAGTCTGTGTACCTGTTTCTCTCTCTCTCTCATCCTCGCGCTCTGATATAATAGCAGGCTGCATGGGGAAAACTGAGTGGTTGGGATAAGGAGCCCCTCAAGAGACTCTGGATTAGTGGAGAAACGCCAACCACGCTGCAGCTCGGGTAAACATCGTCAGCAAACCCAGGACACCCACTGAGTCATACATCCACACACACATACATACATACATACATACAAAGTATTTACACACAAACAAACACTGCACTGCACACATTACGCACTGATAATCCTTGCGTGTTTGTGAGAGGGATGCAACCATGCTCGGTGGTTTACTCCCACATAAGTGTACTGCATTCACTCACAATAATTTCACACATTAGCTCACAAAAATGCAGGACCTTTTACCCATTAGCTGAGGATCATATGGAGTTAAACCAAGCAAACTGGAAAATAAAGGCTGTCAACTGTAAATACCGGTGGAAACAAGCGGCGGAGGAAATAATAAACTCTGAAATTGATCTGCTTTTGCCTTGAATGATGGAATTACTTTGCGACAGCAGATATTTCTCAGTTTAGTACAGTGCTGGACCTCTGGGAGCAGTCACTGTGAGCTCATTCAGTCAGTATGCGACTAGATAGAGCACATCCCTCCTGAGCAGACCCAATGCCAGCACCTGTTTACACTAGAGAGCTGTTTGCCGCCATAGTTTGGGTTACTGCTAACAGGAGAGAGGTTAGTTTCCATCTCCATGGATTAGAAAAAGGGACAGAGATGACAGAAGAGCAAGTGCAGATGCAAGCAACTAATCTTTTTTTGTTTGTTTGTTCCATACACAAATCAACAACTGCCATATCCCAGAGAGGAGAGAGGAGAGGTCACTTAAGAGCACAGAGCAAGGGAATAAGGATGCCAGTCAAAGCATTTTGGTCAGCGCTCCTGGCCGGCTCTCAGTCAGTCAGCTCCTCATGAGGATAGGCACGATCCACACAGCACAAGCTAACAATTACAAACCTTGAATTTTGAGATTGAAATATAAAACCAAAAATAATCTGGTAAAAGCACTTTTTTCTTTTCTGAGAATCAAAGCAAAGACAATAGAAAAATATATAAATAAATATTTTTAAAAATTGGGATAGCCAAAAACTATGCGATTTTTGATAGAGAGTGAACGGTAAAAAAATGAATTAATTCAACTTTAAATACAGATTTATCTTTGCACCTTCCTATCCAATTCCAGGGGAATTCAGTATTGACATGTTAGATAAAAATACAATCTACGTGCTCCAGAGTGCTGGTACTAATACCCCATTAAAAATCCATTAATTGGTTCACACATGATCTCACAACACTGGAATAATAGAGTCAAATGTTGGAAGAGTTGAGTTCCATACAGCTAGCTTACAATTTGAGATGGATACTTCTGAAGAAAGATAGACCTTTGTAACAATGTACTTCTCAATTTCAAATGTATAAGTCTTGACACAAACTCGGTGAGATTAATGTCCGTTTATGCCTATGCATGAGTGTGTCTTTGGACGTAGATCCATTTAATAATTTTGTTTCCCCTTGATTCACTTATACCACTGTTCATACAGTACCATGGAGTTATTTCCTTCTTCAAACAATATGCCTTAAAAGGTCAAGTAAAACAGAGTTGCGGATTGTTAAACGATCTGTGGCACTGTGTGTGCTGAACACACTTCTTAGTCATGCCGTGCAGTTCACACATCCAGTATCTGTTTCACACCTGCCATGCCCATATGCAAATGGAAACACTTTGTCACACTCTTCCTCACACCATGTAGGTCTACGGAAAAAACGGGTTGTGAAGCAAGTTGAATGAGACGCAGTAACCCATCAGATTGATCATCAGCAGGCTTTAACCCGCTTCAGAGGGTTGTCTGAAAAGGTATCAGATGTGCACACACGTCACAGGCCCTCTCCACAAATCAACTTGTTACACAACAGTATTCATAAATTCATTATTTAACAATGATAAACAAACACTGACAAAATGTGTCCTTACCTGCACCAGGAAAATGATAAGAAAGTAGAAATTGGCAATTCTTCTGAACTGTTCAAACAGGTTCTTTGGTAAAAAGTTCCAAACTGTATACTGTGGGAGAAAAGAGAAGAAAAAAACAACATGCATGTAGGTCACAGAGAAATAAAATAGGTATTACAGTTTGTGGATTTCTTTTTTGCATAATTTTCCCATTCAGGCTTGGTGTTTTTCAACAGAATTTAGGGAGGTTAACAAAAAGCCTGGCAAGAGGAGAAAGATTAGAGGCATTCAATATTCACAGACTCTTGCATATGCGCATTCTGTCTGAGCTGTGGAGGGGGGAGAGGAAAGGCAACTTTAATAGCTTGGAGTCTCTGTTCTTTGTTCTGCCTAGGGAGAAGGTCCTTGGGGGACCACAGGTATTCCATTGATTCAGATTAGAGATTTATCCTCTTAATTTGGTAACCCTTGAATGCAGAGCCAATGAACTTATCATGTTGGTGACTATTCCTATGCGTTTTGTCCTTTTATACGTGGCCATGACTGCTGATACCATCGGGGCTGAAGCAACACTTTTATCTGCTTAAAACCCTGAGAGACGGCCCGACAATACCCTGGTGGTAAGTTGGTGCCACAATACAAAGTGCCTGGGTGAAAAACACAAGAGCATGCACGCACGCACACACGCACGCACACGCACACACACGCACACACACACACGCACGGAAACAGCATTAAGGCAGTGTTTATGAAAGGGAATGTCTGCATGGGGATAGCGTTGAAATGCAGCGGCAGCAGAATGGCCCCATCTCATTTTGCCAGACAGAAAAGCGAGTGAAAGTAATGAGAAAAGGGGGGAGGCAGCAGTGAGGGTGGTGGTGCAGTAGCACAGGAGCAAGAGAGGAGAGGAGGAGACTGGTCATTGCAATAGCAACAGGATGATGGAGCGCAGAGGCATGGAGGAGCATAAACACTACAGCCGGGGTAATTAAAGGCTGTTTACCCTGACATACTGGCAGAAGATAATTGATTGGCCCATCCTCACTGGGACGCTCTGCACCACTATAAATCCCACTGCCGTCTTACTCTCACACCGCTTCCCTCCCCTCATCACTTTCTTCATATCCATAAGCAAGTCAGCCAGCCCCAGCCTGAGCCTGATGCTGACACTGAGGACTGAGGGGTTAGATTGGGGTGAGGGGGAAGGGGAGAGTGGTCTGTCAGAGCCCAGAGGGAAACGACCGAATTGCCCACCCTGCAAGTACATTAATAGCAGCAATGTATTTCATTGCCACACCCAGTGCTCCCCTGACAAACACATAATCGCCTTCCGTTGGGAGCAAAGAGAAGCATGTGGAGAGGCAGTGGGAGGAGGAATAAAGAAAGGAAGACACAGGCATGCTCAGGACTGTTCAGGAGTTCATTCCAAGTGTTAGATAAGAGAAGACGAATGCTTGAAGGCAGGTGAAACAGAATACACAGAGGAGCTGGGAAACAAACGGAGGAATATGAATTTCTTCCTGTGTAAGGCAAGACTGGGGCGCCCTGGCATATATGTGTGTGTGTGTGTGTGTGTGTGTGTGTGTGTGTGTGTGTGTGTGTGTGTGTGTGTTTCTTACCTTGGAAGACACAATCCTGTTATCACAGAACTTGGGTGGGATGAAAGCCTCATTGGTGGAAGATGACCGATGACCGACATAGATAGTCCTACTGTCTACTCTTCTCTCATCGCGGCCAAGCTAGAGGACGAAGCAGCAGAGGTGGGTAGAGATAGGAAGAGATTGAGATAAAAAAGAGAAAGGAAAGACAGGATATGTTAGTAATTCAAGGTACGTCTCTTCACTTCAACAGAGATTAGACATTGAACGAGCCCAGTTAAATCTAACAAAAATTAAAAATGCAAGAAACAAGAATTACTTGCACTGATATTTCAGGTGCAGCAAAGTCAGAATGATCACAAAGAATTTGTTGTGGCCATAAAAAGTCAGATGAGGCCTAAATTCCAGCCACAGGTTAAGTATTAAGAGATTAGAATTGCTACAGTGGTGCAGCAAATTAAAAAGACTTGAAAAGCACTCTACTGTTGAGCACAAGCCAATAACTCAGAGAGCGGACAAAGAAAAGTGTGACAAGGGTCAACGGGCCAAAATGGTGATTGTGCGAGGACTATAACTTAATTTCTTCCCTCCCAGGTGGTCACTCATCGATGGTAAACGAGTCATAAATGCGGACAGCCAGGAGAAAAATGCTGTGCTCTGATTTATTGGTCGAGCTGCCTTGTCGTGATGCAGATGGCAGGGTGACATGTGCAGCCACACGCATAAGTGTACGCACAAAACACTCGCCAAATGTCTGACAGAGGAAAGACTCAGGAACCGGGTCAGGAGCCAGAGACACGCTGGACTACCCTCGACATGAGGTGGCCGGGGAAATTCCTCTTCTATAAAAGGCAGGTACGGTGAATCACAGAGCACGACAGGAAGGCCAAGTCGTGGTCTTAACTTTTCAGGAGCACGACTTACGCGAGTGTCACAAACAGTATAAATAATGGGAGCTAAAGAAATTGTAAGGTAGGTTTTATTTTTTCCCTTTTTGAA
Organism: Ophiodon elongatus; assembly: GCA_016806645.1. Classification (NCBI taxonomy): domain Eukaryota; kingdom Metazoa; phylum Chordata; class Actinopteri; order Perciformes; family Hexagrammidae; genus Ophiodon; species Ophiodon elongatus. The sequence goes on from JACSYO010000469.1 coordinate 780,302, forward strand.
TATAAAAATCAGTTTGCTGCACTGCGTGAAGCCGATTGGGTTCATTCTTCTGCGTGTGAAACAACCAGAGGCTAGAACTACACATTGCTTCTTAAAGTGGAGATATTCATACATTAACTTTATAAAAAAAAAAGAAAAAAAAAAAAAGGCCATCAAGCACCGTTCCAGTTCTATAATAACAGTGGCTTGTTGCTTAGAGTGATTACACAGTGACGCACATCTGCAACGTCATCTGTCAACAGTGGCCTCAAATGAATCAGTCATGTCTGAACAATGCAGAGTGTTTTCAATAAGGGCAGTAGCATTAAAGTACATATCCAGTTTGTCAAACTAGTGCATCACTACCATTACGATTTCCCCATCATTATACAGGATCTTTAATTAATTAAAAAAACTGCGCACAAGTACGCATACATTCTTTTCTGTACTGGAGAGTGGAGCCCAGAAAACTGGGCCTGCCCTGTTCTCTAAATGGCCTCAATATCTATTCCTGACATCCCACACATAAGGAATCCTGAGGCTTTGGGTGGACCGGCACAAGGGCTGCAGGGTCATGATAGCAACAAAGCCAGTCTACTGGATCAGCCATATTTGCTTTCACCTCACCTCTTTTTCTTTTCCTCAAGCATGTTCCTCATCAAACCATGCATGAAGACTATTCTCACCTCTTGACCAGTACTGAAATTAAGTGATCTCCATGTTTTATGTGTCTGTCATTCATTATCGCTCTGATCAATTAAGCAAAAGACAGAGGGTTATAAAAAATCCATAATATTTCCATAAGTACCTTATGATCTTCCAATATGACCTCAAGGTTCCTCAAAAAGGGAAATTATATTTTCCAGATATTGGTGACACCTGACTGATTTTTATCACTGTGGTCCATGAAATGTTGACAATGTACGTCCTAAGCAACGCTTAGAAATGAGCAAATACTTCACTTGTATGTGGAGTAATGGAAACGGAGCGAGAGCGAGCACACCTTAACAAATTATCTTTTTAACAAGCTCGTCTGCCCGGAAACAAGCTGCATCCTCTAATGTGCAATCCTGCAATAAGCTGGGAAAATGGGACGCAGCTTCCAGTGACGCGTCTAAATCACAGCGAGGCATTCAAGTCCATGGAAGTTGAAGATTTTCGGTTTTCCGTCAGCAAGTTCGTGAACGATTACTAAATACTTTTAGTGGACTCTGGACGTTTGTACCGACATTCATTAGTTAAAGGCGATATTTCAGGTGGTGATTGTATATGTGAATGGTTGATGATCACACTAAATGAATGATATAATTAACCTGATTTTTTAATGAAATCAATTATTAAATTAATTGACAAACTGATAGGATCAGCATCTGGAAAAATGAGCTTGTGCATGTTCCAAACTGTCAAAGCTTTTTTCCTCCAATGACATTATTGTATAGTTATAGTTGTGCTCTCCGCTCAAGGACAAGTTGTGTAGCTATTACTGTGCCTGTAAATGATTAAGGCTATGCAGGCAGGGGATCTGCTTCATTTACTACAAAGGCCAGCAACATGTGGGTTGAGGGGACAGATTACCATGAACATCTGATCCTGGACAAGACTCAGGGACTGTGTGAATTATGGCCACCTGGACAGCGAGCTGCCCAAAGTCTGTTGCTGACAAGAGGTGAGATCAAAGAACAACCTCACTTGTAAGCCTAATATATGCATGTGGGGCCAAAGAAAACTGCCGACATAACTCCGGTTTATGGAATAATTAGCTTTTTATTAGCAGTCAAATAACACAAAATAAAAAGGTCAAATTCATTGTCTTAATTCCGAATTGTTTCCCATCGGCTCTCCAGACCAAACTAGAGAAGAGAACCAAAAGGCTTACATAATGCTCCCTTATGCATGAGCAGACATGTTCACACCTCAGTATGACTGTCAAATCTACCATCCCCTACCCGCTCGGTACACACTGACACTAATTCAGCAGGACCAGACGGACCTGGCTGCCAGAGAATGAAGGGAGGGGAGTGGGAGGAAGAAAGTGTGCGAGAGAAAGGAAGTACAACAGCATCCAAGGACACATCCCGTCTTTCTTTATCAAACAACAACCATTCACCAGAAGAACACCCCCATGGACTACTTTGTTCATTTGTTTGAATCAGATGTAGTGTTTCTGGCAGTTATCTTTCCTCTGTGTACTCTGAAAAATGCTACAAATGTACTAGCATTCCAGAAATGCAATAGTGAACCAATCATTTGACATGAGGAGACAATGTGGGTCCAGAAAAAAAGAAAAAAAAACAGGGTTTCTACAAAGGGCTGCGCAAGCAAAATATAAAATGCAAGTAAGGAACAATTTACAAAACAAATTAGCCTTGACTCAAAGTACCTGCGAAGGGCTCTGGCTTGTACCTTCGGGGTTACAGGTCATACAGTAAACAGTATAAGTTGGCTGGCTTCGGCTAGTGCCAATCTATCACCTGTGCCCATCTAGGATTGATTATGCACAAGAGCCAGGCTAATGCACAGTTTCAAGGTCACAGGCCTTTCAGATAAATAAACACTACGGAGACATTGTTGCAACAACCTACATAAGCTTTGGGCCTTAGAGATTACTCTCAAAAAGAAATGTTGGCACCTACACACAAATAATTCATGCTGAAAATTAGATTCTATATAAAATGAGGAAGTAGACCAAGCCCTGGGGTCCTAAAGATAAGAAAAGAACTATTGAATGGCCATTGATTTAGTGGTGAATTCACTGTAAAATATAATGAGGGTCAGACCATGAGGCCCACTTCATTTCTGAGCTGTTACGTGATCGCAATGCACATCTCGAAAATAGTGAGCTAAACGCCAAACAAGAAATGCTAATGCAAGGAAAAATGGAACCGATTGCATTATCTATACCTCATTGTCAAAGGTCAAACAAAGCCATTCAATGCCAATGATGAGCAAGTAAAAGGAAAAGTGGCCGAACGTCAGGTGCCAGTATGTCAACAGCAAATTCATCCATGATGAAAAAGATCAATAAAGCAAACATCTAATGCTAATTTGAGCTGAGATGTAATAGCTCAGTCAGAAATAAATGGTGCATTAGAGAATTGAGTGACTCTGGAACTTGAAAATTAAATTACACTCCGAATTATATATCATGCACAAATTGTGAAAAGGGCTCCGGAAGGGACAGGGGGAATATAAGACTGCATTCAGCTACTGCCAAACTCCCAATGATGACTCGGGTCTGATGACACTGCGTCCTGTCACGCCATCTCACTATTCAGTGACTATCCCGCTTTGTCACAATCTGCATGCTGTTAGCTGAACAGACACACTGGGTAACGAGAAAAGTACAAGGCCATGCACACTGTAATACAATCCATCACAGCGGTAACTCCCCGACAGTGCAACCATGTGAAACTTCTTAAATCATAATGTTTTATAACTTTTATATGAGCGATGTTGATTCAACTCTGGTGCTGTTTTCTTGTAAGATTGAATCTCTCTCTCTCTCTCTCTCTCTCTCTCTCTCTATATATATATATATATATACACACACATACATATATACACACACAAGGTGGACAAACACCTTTTAAATTACATTTTAATTGAGGTCATTATTTGCATGACTAATGAATTCAGTTGCACCTTTAATGCAAGTAGGCTGTGTAATGTGTGATGTAAGTAATCACAGTGCAATCCACTGTCAAACATAATCTTAACTTTGCTTTGGGCAAGATAGGCATGGTGCAATTTAAGTCAATGCAATCCAAACTACGGCTGCAACTAACAATTACTTTCATTATCAATTAATCTGCGGCTTGTTTTCTTGATAAATCAATGAATCGTTTAGTCTAAGAAATATCAGGCTTTTTCAGAGCGCAGGGTAAAATCTTGAAGTTTATTTTGTTTGTTTTGTTTGACCAGCAATCTAAATACAAAACATATTCAATGTGCAAGAATATAAAACATAAAAAAGCTCAATAGTTTCTGAAAAAAAAATCAAAAGTAACTCGGATGTAGTGGTGTAAGGGACAGCCGGGTGGAGTGAGATTCCTGGGAGGATTACTCACGTAATTCATGCCATAAGACACCCATACAACTACTGTTATCTAAAAGCACTTCACCAAAAGCAACTGGATTTACTGTTTGCATTCCTGAAGATCACCACTCATCATCTTAGAGGCATCCTGATCCTTGAATTTTGAGTTGGTCACATATCCTCATGCACGACCCTCAGGTGACACAAGTATGCGAGTCACACAAGAATAGAACACCACATCCAGTTTACTTTTACATAGCCATTCTTTATTGACATGTATTGACATAAATCTGTCACGGAGCATAGAGTGAGTGGTTCTGGCTCTCAGGACTGCAAAGTGTGTCTCAACGCTTGCATCTTTATTTGTCAAGCAAAGTTTAACTGAAGCGTGACTCCGGCTGCGTACACGTGCGTCTCCAGACGAGGAGCGTTTGTTATCAAGCGAGTGAAACTGACCGGCATCTCCGAGCAACCGGCAAATCAAGATGCTTCCTCAATGTGTGGAGGGAAAAAAGGTTAGTGACAGCAGGTGTGGATTCGGAACCGGAAGCGTTATATACCCTGACACAAATAGATATTGAGGTCAAACAAAATCAATCGCTGTAACTTATTCTTACAAAAGTGCTGAAGCAAAATCGAAAAGAAGTACGTTTAAAAGACGACAGCACGTTAAAGCTTGCCTGCTCTTGTGGTTTTGTACCTTGGGTACAGGAGAGAAAACCACACACACGCTCGTTCAGTACGGAATGCAGGAGCTGTACCATTAAGCTTCAAAAAATCCACTCAGAAAATCTACTTAAACACATTTAATGAGGTGTGAGGGAGCAGTGTGTATAAGAGAGCACACTGGAGACCTATGCTTGTACTTCTTTGTCTCCTGCACGTGTACTAATAACACTGAGAACGACAGATTCGTTGTTAAGTCCATGTTCCTATTTGACCTTAGTATCCATTTCATGTAATTCTCTGCACAAAACTCAACTGCACACAGTCTAATGTCTCATTAGGTTGTACCAGTACATGAAAAGAGTGGGCTGAAGAGCGGGTAGGCGGCTCAGTCCTTTATCATATTCCACTACTTAACAACATCTGCTTCAGTTGTACCTTATCTATCCTATCAGGTTTTATGATGATGTCGCTCTCAGCTTAAGTGGATTCATCACAGGTCAACCTTATCTGCCTCTTAATGTGGTGCATATTAGCGGTTTTCCCCTCAACACATTCAGGAAAAACCATAACAGGGATAGTCCCTAGATAAGATCTATGACATTGGAGTAAGTCTAGGCCTAAACATCAAATTATATTCTGAGAGTAATGGCTTGAATAAATACCAGAGCAAAGCCTAACCTTCAGTACGCCGTTGCAAGAAATGTTGATGACAACAGTAAAAAACGGCTTAACTGCAACATAAAGTTGCTTTTATGACAGGCTGAATAGAGTGGAGTGATGAATGTTTGAATGCAAGGGGAAAGATGCACGCGTTGAGTCAATGCTGTTAGTCACTGCAGTACTCTATCTGGCACTCGCTTCGCTCTCATTCTCTTTCTTGTCAGCCCACTGGCCTGTCTTCTTCCAGCATGCTCACTCTGTCTCACTAATTGTAACTCGCTCAGATTTGATTACACATCCAGGCGCTCATTGCCTCGGCTGCAAAGCATTTAGAGAGGCTACATCATCTTTTGAAGAAAATAGACACGTTAACATCAAACCAATACTGAAAGGTTTGTCACTACAATGACTTTAAGAAGTATTCACCTGCGTTGCGTGTCCTGCGCAAGTTCTTATGAAAGCTATTTCACGTCACATGGGCTAATTTGTCTCATTTCAACACAACGGTGCTTTGTTTAATTTAAGTGAACAGATACTTAAGACAATCTCAACAAATCTTGAATCACAGAAAACCTAGTTTAGTTTAATTTAACCATCTTATTTTCAATACAGTAGGACCATACGGTCTCACTGGAAAATCATATTAAACAATTCATACCATTATTATACTACATCTTTAGGTTAGAACGAAACTTTTCGATATTTTCTTTTTTTTTTTAGCTTTAGTCTGTCCTCTATATATTGATAACAACTGGGTGCACAGCTTCATCAGTACAGCTTAAAATGAGTTTATTGGTTGCCCATACTTTGAGGCTACCAAGTCAAGGAAAAGCAGAGCCATTACCGCATCGAACAGGTGTTACCTCCATCATGGATCCACCAACACTTGGCCTGTGGCATCGTCTACAGAGCCCATATCAGAGGCTACTCTCTCCTCGGTCCACTGTTTGCACTCAGTGATGAATAGCCCCACAGAGTAATAATAGCCCAACTTGAACTGAGGGCTGATCCTAAGAAGCTGTTGTGGATAGGCAAAGGCTCATTGTTCTAGGAGCATCCCTGCAGCTGTACAAGACACAGAGTGTACTGTACCACGGGCTGGTACTGGCCTACATTACACAGAGTCCCTCGACAATGGGGAGGAGGGGAAACTCATCTAGCCCTCGTACTGGGAGCTGCTTCCTCAATCATTTGGTCATCTCAAAAAGCCACAGATGGATATTGTGCTAACTCATTTTGCAATGTTCACAGTTTACAGTGTAAAAATGACAGTTTTGTAACTAGATAGGGCTGGTCGATAATTCAGTATAATTTGTCGTCTTTCAATGGAATCATATCGTGATGAAATCATATAGATATCATGATACACAATTGCGTTATCTAAATTGAGACGCATATAATGAAGTGTTTGTGTTTCTCACAAAATCTGAATTGAAAAGAATTGTGCTTATGGGAAAGCCGAGTGTAGTTAAATCAAACTATTGTCTTAATCTGATTACAATGCATTTGTGTGCATTAACAGTCAGTATCTAGCTTGGAATATTTATGCTATCTTTATTTTTGCCCAGCCCTTTTTGGCCACAACATGAAAGTCTGTGTACAATGTACACAAACTACCCTAATCACTGGTGGGAAACCTGTGTGCACGGTGGACGATCTACCTTAGGTAGTGTTTGCCACCAGAGAAGATGAAAAAGAAATGTTGTGGGAAACAAAAAGTGGCCTGTAGACATTGCAGAAGCAAGTCGCACATTGCGGACAGAGGTCTGTGTGCATGTGTGTTATCTGAGGCACACTGTTCCTCAAAATAGAACCGTACGCAGATCAGAAGGCTAGAACGCAGCCTAAACTTTCACAAAACAAGTTCTCAGTGAGCAAGTTATTTTCATCCTGGTTATAGTGTTCAAACATTCATTTACTGAGGCTTTGGTTTCGCTTTAGAGATTATATGTTACTCCAGCTTGAACTTTGTCCCCATAGCTACCATCCTCTTGACAAGTCAGCTCAGTAAGTCTTGGTGAGAATGACAAAAGTGAATAGGGCTCTTATGGAAAAAACCCTCCATGCTTTGTGCTTTAAGACCGGGCCAACCGAGCACATTTTGAGCAGCAGCCTAGTCACACTTTAATCCATAATTAAAGAGAATTTAAAGCAGTGTAGCCATAAATGGAGGATGGTTTTTCCAGCCAAGTGCACATACGCTCCGTGCTGTTTTTGTGTGCGACAAATCACCAGATTCAGCTACTTAGAACGAAGGTGCTTGATCCAGCTGCTTTTTCTATGTAGTGCATTGGTTGTAACTTAACTAAACTGCAAAACACAATGGCTTCAATCCCCCCACCATGTCTGGCAGAGAGCCATGCAATACCAACAAAAAGGCATTTACAGTGCATCCTAATGCTGCTGACAAGATTTAAAAAAAATCTCTATCTCAGCTGCAGCCCTACTGATGACATTATCTTTAATAATGTACTGAGCTACACTGGCTGTAATTGCTATTCAATTAATTATCCTTAGACACTGCATAGGAGGGCAATGGGTCTGAGGACAAAAATCAATGTGGCTCTTTCCTGCTTCTGCTCAGATGGCATGGTTGATTTGGGTTTTCTCACCAGATGTTTTTCTCCCGCTGAACTGTGACCACATTAAAAAGACACGTTTCTCCCTGTGACTGAGCTATACCGCCTGCTTAGCTGGGAGTTTGTCGTGAAAATAATCATTGTAGGCTGTTGCTTAACCTGGGTGTTCATGCGAGGGTGAGTGGGAGGGAGGGGGGGGGGGTGTTTATGCGAGGGTGAGTGGGAGGGGGGAGGGGGGTGTTCATGCGAGGGTGAGTGGGAGGGGGCATGTTCGCATGTCACGCAGCACTCGTTAAATCCTCACATGGACTTTGCGGCTCTTTTTCTGTCAGGTGATAAATAAAAAAAAAATGGGATGACAAAACATCACAGATGCTGGTGTCTCACCTCCTCCCTCCGTGCTCAGACACAGAGAGTGAGACATAGACAAAAAAAAAAAAACATCCCCCCACACATCTCAGCATTCTCTTCACATCTCACTGCGAATGCTCTCTGGGTAATGCTAGAGCTGGAGCATGGCACAGAAAATCTCCAGATGAGCCTTTATACATATATGGATGACGAGCGTGCATTTGGAGTGCCGCTAGCCTGGCGAGGATACGTGGGTCAGGAAAAGGAGGAGTGATGTGAGGAGAATTCAAAATAAATGAAGCAACCTGAATTATTTAGAGGTACAAACTGAGAATTCAACCTTGCTTTTAAAAAGAAGTGGAAAAATGCCACAAAAAGCCATCCACGGTCCCCTTGTATCTAACTTGACCCGCCCACTCCAATGTGAACCACTACAGGAAGCTGAAAAGAGTGTCCATTAGGTGGAGAAGGAGATGGAGAGGTGCAAAGAGGCTACAGGTACACCCCCTGGTTTCACTCCAGTTCCTCGGGTTGGAGTCACGAAGGGCTTTCTTTACTCCCCCACTATATTTCATCAGCCCGCTATCCCACCGCCGGCCGTTTATTCCTTCACACAGCCACCCTCCCCACACTAAATATATTATCCTTCTGTGTGTTGCAGATGAGCTCCTTTGGCTGGGTTTCCATTACTGGGCAGTGTGCAAGAGACCAGATGGAGAGAGGAAGGAAGAGAAAGAAATCAGAGTAAGCAATTCTGTTCGCGAGCCAATTCACGGTGCAAGACTAATGGCGGCAAAACTGAGCACAGCTCTAATCAATACGCATCTCTCCTAATCAAAAAGACATGATAAATCAAATGGTCCTACGGTGCCTTTTATGGTCTGTGGCCGTCATATGAGACTCCTAGCCTAACTGCTCACTAATGCGCTAATATTTTCTAATATTATATCAGATCGTAGCTAGAGTATATAAAAGCAAGACTGACCTGAACGCAATATAAAATATACAATTTGGAGCATTCTGAAGCAGGGTAAGTCATGCAGCAAAACAAAAATACAGTCACGAAAAAAAAGCATCAGGTACATGACATTACAAAGTGCTTATAATGCTGGAAATTAGACTCATTACCTCGACACTTGCAGGTCAGATGGAACTACTGTATCGTTCAGCAGCAGGTACAAAAACATCCTCTTTTATTGCTGAACGATACATTAGCTTCCCCTGGGAAGAGTGATAAAGTCTCTGAAAATAAATTCAACCTTGTGTGTTTACGTTAGCACAAAATCGCCTTAATGTGCAGGTGTGTGGTCTGTGTGCGTGGACATCTGCGTTAAGTTGTGTTAGTGTGCGCATGCAGGTTTTGTGTGCACATCTCAAACCTGCCATTGCTCTTAGTTGACCTGAGAAACAGGTTTGCAGAGCCCTGGGGCTTCCAAACGCATTTGACACGCAATACTTCAAACATACACAACAGCATCTCCAGCCAGGTAAGGGCCTGTTTAGCAGGGCATGGGTCACAGTCAAGTAGAGACAGATCTGAGACCGGCGGGCTTCTGTGCATTATTTCTGCAGCAGGATGGATAGCCTGAAGAGAGCTGGAGAGGAGGGCAGGAGGGTGAGGGGGAAGCCCTACTGAGAGAGCAGGACCAGCGTGGTGCTGCTCCCTGAGCAGAGGCACTAAATATTTGAGACTTCACTACACAGCCTTAATATACAACTGTATTGCACCCTCAAAAAGTGTGCTTTAAAGCTATATCTGGCCACAAGAAAGAGAACAACTCTCATAGCATGGGAAAAAAAATTGATTAAATGTCAGGACATCACTGGAGTGCTTATTAATCAAAATCTAAACCACAAGGAAAAACTGTAGGCTAGAATCTCTTCACCGTCCTTTGATTAAATAGCACGTGGTATTTTAGCATGCTACTGAGACAAAATACATTACAATATCTAAGCGTTATACAGCTCATGCCTAAATAACCCCACGAGGCTGCCGTTGAAATGCAATCCTACATCTTGTGTAGTGAAAAACAACTTTGACGTCTTATACTTCACACAAGAAACGTGAATTACAACCCTGAAACAGTCCAGCTGACTTCAAGTGTTTCTACATTTTTTGTTAACATTTACGTCATATTAGGGTTTTATTATTATTTTCAATTAATTGTTTAGTAAATCAAGTGTTTCCGAAAATAGAGTTAAAAGCTATTGCGTTTACTATCACATACAATTTTTAAAAAGCAGCAAATCCTCACAATCAAGAAGCTAGAAATACAGAATACAATAGATTTGCCTTTAAAAAATAAATTATTATTAACTGATTATCAAAATGCTTGTTTGGTTAAGTGAATACATAACTAATTGTTTCAGCACTAAATTATATAATTGTATTAACTCAAAGTAAGTCCATTTGTTTCACGGTGACCATTTCCTGTCTTTGTGCACAGGGTAAGAGCACCTGTCGAGCTTCAGTGTACTTCATTACTGAGCAGAGGATTACTTGCTACAGTACTACAACAGTCAAAATATGAAGCAGGAACTTCACAAGCGTGATTTCAACCAAGCTAGAGAGTAGGAGGAGGCCTTCTGGTTACCATGGTGCAAAAAAAGATACTGAGGTGCTGCCTGGGTGATGGTGTGTTCATGTGTCGATGCTGTTCTCCTTGCATTCAAGGCAGGGGCTCCCTCAATGAATACTATCACGTTTCCGCCAGGTTCCACCTCTCACAGATCATACCGCTGCCTTCAAGGGCTTGAGCGAACATCAAAGGCAACTGTGTGATTTTGCATTCCTGTCAGAGCATTACAACCTCTGGAGCTTCCCCCACCCCCCTGATGAAAAGCCCAGCCACACTCACTCCCACAGCCATCTTTACTGATTTTCCAAAGACACACTCAGGGTTTAATGGCACAGTGCATCATAGTGGAAGAGTCAAGTGAGACACATGAAGCCTCCTCAGTTCCTTTTTGGTACGAGCAGTCACACTCTCCCTTCTCTCTCTCTCTATCTGTTCTCCCTCTTCATGGTGCACATGTACTCCTCCTCTCCCCCACCCCACCCCCCCCATGGGCAAGGGGAGGGTGGTGTGAATCAGGAGGCAGACAGCCAGAGCCTCAGATAACGGCACTGTGTGCATCAATGGCAGTGTGGCTGGCTGCCCCGCACAAAATATTATTTACAGCTCACACTGGAGAAAATTACAGCAGCAATCCTCTCCAGAAGGAGGAAAATCAGCTGACCTGGCAACACTTAGAGTGAGGCCAGAAGGAGGGTCAGGCACTATAATTATTATATTGCTTCCCCTTATTCACTGTCGCTATCTATACTGCTCACATAGCCCGTGGGGGATTCAAACCACTGGCGACAACAGGTTACTGGTGCATAGGAGGATGATAAAGAGGCAGTAAAGGGGGTTTAGCATTTATAAACCTGGCCTTGCGGATGGTTACTCCACTTTCAACTAGCCCACTCACGGCTGATTAATGTATGGGAAAGGGGCAGTGAAACCAATGGATGAACTTTAAAAGGGTAAGCATTAAATTGACCAATCGTGAAATATGATGTCAAAGCAGTTCACATTGGCAAAATGCCAAATTTCAAATCCAGTGGCTGGATGCAAAGCAACATTAGAGCAAAGAGGGACTGTAGGGCAATTAGAAACAGATGTTGTTCATCCCAAGGAGGTCTGCATATTGATTTTGATTTTCTTATATTGTCTGAGCAATGGTCTAAAATATTGGTCAAAGATAAACCATCAACAACAAAAAAACATAACACTGAAAAGCAGCAAATCCTCAAACGCAAAATCCAGTGAAAATTTGGCTGATTTAATGGATGAAATAATTAAAGCGACCACCAAACGCGTTGCCAACTCTGTCGATCCATTAATCGACTAATCGGTTTCAATTCTAATGCCAACCATAGAGGTTACACAGGGAAAGGGCGTATCTTTTTGATGCAGGTCATAGTGCCTTTAAATAGAGTGCATATTTTTAGCATCTGGGACCCCAGAGAAAAGCAGTCCAGCTCTCTGGAGACTGGTCGATAAGATGGAGCCTCCTCTCTCAACAGAGCTTTAGTTCCCACACTGTTTCACACACATTGTTACAGATGAGACTCACTTGTGCATTTGGCAATACGGTTCTTAAGAAGGTGGGTTTGCATGTGACCTGAAAGCTAGTTTAATGACTCCTAGTTCCAGGAAACATCAACTTGCACCTTTCGTGACTTCCTGGCTGGCAAATAACTTACCTAGCAGTTATAGCTACCTGGCTCAGAGCAATGAAGTGAGACCACGAGCTGGCTCTTGTTGCCATGCAGCGTGAAGTAACAGTTTGTCGTTACTTCACACTGCTTCTCGGGGATTTCCGGCCAAAAAAAGGGGAGGGGGTGAAAACTGGAAATGCTAGTTTAGTTACATTCTTTCACGACATAGTCACTGCAGTGAAAACGCTAGCAGGAGCAGCAGGATTTTTTGTGTGTGTGATTGTGTGTGTGTGTGTGTGTGTGTGTGTGAGTGTGTGTGTGTGTGATTGTGTGATCGTGTGTGTGTGTGTGTCTGTGTGAGTGTCTGTGTGTCTGTCTGTGTGTCTGTGTGTGTGTGTGCGCGCGCGCGCGCGCGCCAGGCACACATACCAAACGGTTCAGTCTTCTCCGTAGCATCTTCTTCCGATTATCTTCTTTGATTTCGCAACACTGGTGAACTCTCCCGATTCAGCAGACGCCTCCGAGGCTCTGCTTCAGCTTCTCCCGGGGATAACTTTACATGTATGTTAGTTGACCTGCTAGCCCCCTTAGCTATCTACTCTCTACTCTACCGTTAGTTCTAGCTATATGAAATGTCGCAGCGGCGCTACATCGTTTCCATTTTGTTTGATTCCGGTATCCTCTCACCATTCGCATTCTCTCCCCCTGAATATTTTCCGCGTTGCGGTGAAGCCTACCAGTCGCGCTTCCCCTCGCTCAAGGCTGGAACGGTCCCTGACATTTCTCTCGCTGCCCTGTTGCTGAGACTCGTACAAATCATTTGTGGCGCGCGAGTCTTCCTCCCCGTTGACTCGCAAACAGCCGGAGACGCTCTGGGTGTGGGGGGGGGACAACTAACTTCTCTCTTCAAATCCCCGTGCACAGGTCGCCTCACCTCCCTGTCAAACAATTTTCACTCCAGCAGTAACCCACAAACGTCCCCACGTTCACAAGCTCCACCCGGCGAAGGTGCGGCGACTTTTGCTCACAGTGCATTGTGGGTAATGTGGTCTGAATTTGAACTACAACCTTTTCTATTCCTGCACGCTCTACCGAGACGATGCAAAAGAGGATTTTAATATCCTGGAATTACATTCCTCATAACAGAATGATGGATAAAAAGCTTTAGGTGGATTTTATACAAATAACTCAGCACAACCTTAAGATGCAGCGGAAGCAAGCAACATATAGTTTTTTTATTTATAAATAATATATGTCCAAAAACATATTGCAAACAATGCAATTGGTAATAAACTTGTATAACATTGCAGCCAGTAGAAATATTACGAGGCTCTGATTATTCCCCAATATTAATAGTTCTTAGTCTTACCTTTAAATTAGCAGGTATATTTTGATGATGTTGTGACACATAACTTTTTGGAAAGCCTCTAGTGTCCGCATGTTATTTACAGGTCTTGAAGGAGTTGCTCTAAGAATTGGTAATTACTGTGTCAGAGTCTTGATTTTCAATTGTTTGCACCCGATTATAAAATGTGTGTGGTGCTTTTCTGGATTAACAGCCGCAACATTGACATCTTTATAGAGAAGATTTGTAAGCAAAGACATAAAAAAAAGACATAAAAACAAGATTGATACATCAATGTACGTTTATGTAGGCTAAATGAGTTTTGGGACTTAAAAGATTGTCTTGATTTATGAACTCTAACATCAACTATCCTTTAGCTCATGTTTTGTTGGCATTTTATCAGCCAACACTTACCTGCACGGGGACCTAAAACTGTTCAGGGCTCAAACGTCTAAGGTCTAACAGCTCTATGCCAACCCATGTGTACCTTAAAAAGTACATGGCAACATGGTAAAAATTCTGCCATATGATCTTTCTGTTTTGGAAATATTCTCTCTGCATTTTGGAGTGCAACTTGGAGTAAAAGCTGTAAGGCAGGTGGTTAAAAGTGTCATGTTGTTAGTCTTGTGAAATTAAATGATGCAAGTTTGCAAATCTCTTTGACTTAAAGATCTTACTTCTTGTGCCTAGCTTTAAAGAGTACCATGTGATGTTCTGGAGAAAAACCCGTCTGTACTAGTGTCTTGACTACTGGTGTCATCAGGTAAAATGTGCAGATGTAGTGAAAAGTTCTGCTACTGTGACAAAAGTTGAAGCAAATAAAAGCAGAATAAGCTGATATTATGAGGAACAGGAAAAAGCAATGAGCCTAATATCTGAGGTTAACAATGGCTCGGCTGTTTTAAATGCTTCGTAGGGATAATTGGTTATATTGGTCACTTTTAGTAGTTTAAGTAGTGCTCTTATGTGAAAGTCTGGAAAAACGACATGAGAATTATGATTTGTGTTATTGTGAGTCATACATTATATAATCGCTAAAACCTTGCAGAAAAGGATTATGTCTTAACTTTTAGCCTCAAATGCAATACATTTAATGTGAACTCAAAAATGGTGCTCAGACTACATGTAGGTCACAAACAGAAATCTAACACTCTTGTGCTTCTCAGAGGCTGATTTGTATTTGTATGTGTCACAGCATGAGGGCCCCTGGCAGCTATTTGCATGTGGCAACCGGTTTCGCGTTTGGTCTCAGTGACGCCCTTCCTGTTGATGAAATATGGTCAGCTTTACAAACTGTGACGAGAAGGGTAAGAGAGGAAGTGTTTGGGTTTTAGGGTGCAGCGTCGATATTTGTGCATAACTTTCAGTGACTGTCCATGCTATGAAGGACACCAGCTAAGTCAGCCAAGGTCACCATGACTTTGTGTGTCTATTAGTGTCTGTGTGTGAATTAGTGTTCTGAACCAGCTCGGATATTGTTCAGTTCCTGGGAGCAATGGCTGACTTGTTCTTAACTTAGACTCAGAAATGTTTGGACTTTTATAAACATAGAGCTATAAAATCCTGTCAAAGTTAAGAGGTGTCAAAGTCTAAATTTTGAGGGACAACCATAATTGCAAAATGTGGTTTCAGTATGTGTCATGGCACGCAACTCATAGTAACTTCACAGCAGGAAGTAACCAGCTTTATTAACACTGTTTTTCTCAGCTATGGTGCAGAGAAAACACACGTATACATAATTCAAGTTTGCTATCTGCATTTATGTGTGTTGTATCTGATACAGTATTGCTATTAAAATACAAAAGGTCATTATATGTTTTTTCTCTACAATTTATTTCAGAGTAAGGGATAACACATTTTTTTTATAATTTCTATGTTATATTGTTATAAGCAATCAAAAGTGAAAAAAAAGGATTGAATTAAGAGGAACTATCTGTCACATCAGCCGTGAACAGATACACGATAAATTGGATACTATCTCCACCATGTGGCCAAACAAAGAAATGCTTCATTTTATTTATTTGTTGAATTTTTCTCCCTGATCCCTCCCAGAAAGTCAAACACTGAGTGAGCTGCAGTGTAGCTAAGAGGACTGGATTCCATGCAGGGTAATGCCATTTGTAGAAATCTACAGCATTCAGGTTTATACACCATATAATATAAAATGTGGGCTCATTACAAACTTCATCTTCCCTTTAATGTAATAGAATTCAAGGCAAACTAGAAAGCATCTTGTGGTGGGATCTCACCAGCCGCGATGCATACTTGGGCCAGGTGAGTAAAGTGGTGGATTATTTTGTAAACTTGAATCTTCAAGGAAATATTGGGATGCCGCTGAATAACTGAAGATCTGAGGCAGTACTGTGTCCAAATGCTCATAATAGCCCTGTACTTTCCTCAGCCAGAGGGACTCTCTTGTCATGCGTATAAATGACAACAAATCAGCACATTTTAATGGTAGAAGAAAGAAAATAGAAAGAGATTTATGATTCAGGCGGTGATATTGTTCTGCTACTTACTTCATTTAGTACTGCATCCATATCCAAGGTTCATACATTGACCTTTCAACTGGTTGCTGTAATTCAATGAGTGTCCACGTGGTGGCAGCCCAGTAACATCAATGAGATGGAACCAACTTGTTGCACTGAGAAAACCCGCAGCAGGGCTGCAGAGGTGATTACAGTTTCAAGTAGGACTGTTATGAAGTTCAGTGCAATCAAAAATCTTGGATTTTTGTTTAGTGTTTTTGAGGAATAAACTATTATAATATAAGTGCTGTTCAAGACTGAAATTGAAGTATGTTGCACATGAACACATATGGTACATGTGGGACATACGTCTTTCAAAGATTGCTTTTGGTAAGATTTTAGTGTTTAAATCCTTGAAGTGAATGCAGAATACAAGAACAACACATGACATCACATAAGACATAACAAAACATGTCATGCATATTAAAAAGGATAAATAAATAAACTTAAATACATTTACTGTCTGAATGTATTTCAGGACAGTAAGCTGTGTGCAGATAATAAAAATAGAATTACTGCAAAGGCAATTGCATGAAAATCTGAACTTAATTTCAAAGTAAAAGTAAGGCTCAAGGAGGGGTGAGAATAATACAAATGTTTGTTGGAGAGTATTGTTTGTACTGGTAAATCTTAAACAACAAAAATATGTCAGACACTATTAGCATTTATTTAAGGATAACATGTGGTTATTATTTTATTATTCTAAGAGTTTGTTAACATTTCTAATTTAAATAATTCATTTTTCATTGAATTAATTATAACCGATGTATTTGATACCCAGAGTGTGCTGCTGGTTCTGTGTTCTGGTCCTTGGTGTACAGTATTTGGTAAATTTAGTGGGCATTCCTTTACTGGTTCTTCCCCTGTGAGTCGCATTCGTAGTTCTGAATTTAAACTGACAGCCCCTGTGGAGGAGTTGGGAGACTTCCCCAGCCATCTGTCTTAGAGCAGCCCCCCTCCGACACCCCCTTCCCTCCCTCCACGCATCCTTCATTCCCACACTGGGCCTTTGTCAGCAGTTCCTGTCCCTGGACTAGGCGTGGCGTGCGCAGAGGCTGGGGCGACCGTGGGTGCTTTCAGAGGCACCTGCAGATGGGACAAAGGGCCAAGGGTGCTGGGGCTGAAGACAGATTGATGCTTTGTGCACTGGGGCTGGAGAGAGCGAGCAAGGGAGAGAGAGCAAAGGAGAGAGAGGGTGGTGGGGGATAGTTAGCTGAGAAGTTTTCAGGGAGAGGATTTCTGGGGGAACACGGGGTTGGGGGGTGAAGGGGGAGGTCTGTCACTCCAGTCTGTGTGAGTCCAAGCTTTGGAGGACCCGGAGAGATTGACAGCTTTTGTGGACTGCATCTCTGCACAATGGTCGTGCTTTAATGGGCGGTAAAGCTAGAGTAGAGCTTTGGGGAAGGTTTGGTGGGGAGGTAGTGCTTGGTAGTGGTTGCGATGGTGGCGGTGCGGGGTGGCTGAGGGATGGGGGGCCAAAGGCTTTACTGCTTTGCTTGGTGGGGACCAATTCATGGGTATTCAGTCCAAGGCTCGTTATTCACTGAATGCATCCAGTGGAGGAATGCAGCAGCATCAATTAGAATGTGTTAGCAGATAGCAACGCAGGGAAGAAAAACCTTTTTCTCCCTTTTGCTCACAGGACAACACAGTCCCACTATAGGAGGTGTCAGAGCCACAAAGCCTTTTTTGTGGGTCTCTCTCCATTACATTACCAGTGCAATATGTAAGGTGGGGACTCTTTTGATTTAAATTAAGTGGAAAAAACACTAAATCCTATTTTCATTCAGCAGGGATAATGGTGTTATACTCTATAAAGGTCTTTAACTACTTATGTGTGGCTTAAAATCTTCCCCAGCTCTCTTTTCACTCCACCTCAGTGTCTTACTCTCATTGGGGGTATTATATTTATTCAATGGTGGAGGGTCAAAGACAGACGGTTAAACAGAGTTGCTTGTAGCCTTAACTGCCGCATCACTTCTAATTGTGTATCAGTGGGTCAGTGGTTTGTTGTGTTGTCCCCCTGTAAGAAAGGAAGAGCGGATATGAATTTAAACAGTATCTTGTAAGGCATTGTTTGGAGAGGGCTCAGGCCACCACTTCAGACTCAGAGGGCCTTTTAGTAAAAGAGTCGTATTTCTATAACTTTCAAGACAGTGATATAAAAGAGGAGGAAGGAGTCGAAAACACTTTGATGGTGATCACATGTCGGGGTTGACACACCATTCTATGTTTTGAATGTAGAGAGGCCAGCCGTACATGCCCTTCGAACTAATTAGGCTGCACTTAATTGAATGCTTTTTAAGTTTGCACACAGCAAACACATCGTGTATTTGAAAACAATGAAAATGGCATTAATTTAAATCAGCCATGTCCCTTAGTTCATTTCATTAAAACGTTCCTACTAAATTTCCAATTCATGCTATTTGTGAGAAATTTTGAAAACAGGGGGAAAAAAAAAGTTATTCTGCACCAACCAACTTGAACAGACTAATTTTCAAGTTTTCCATCCATGCACTCAGCATCCATTTTGTCTCCAATTTCCTTGCTTTTAACACAAGATGATACAGATGGCATGTGCGCTGAAATAGAATTGGGAATTTTTGTTCTCCTTAGGTTTAATGAGAACTAACTGGCAGGAACCTCTTGTAGAAAGGTGTAGATTTCAATATGAGCAATTATGCTTCATTTGAAGCCAAATGAGCCAAATTTGCATCCTCTGAAAAGGGAACCAGTGTTAAACTGTATGAAAAGTGCAGTAAATTGGGGCAAACATCGCAACGTGCAGAAATGCATCTCCGCTGTAATTGTGTAATTGTAGAAGCGCTCTAAATGCACAGCCCAATTAAACTTGCTTCTTCTGCAAGGCAAAGAATTGGCAGGTTATTATGCAGCAAAGTATCATCACATTTAAATAGCTGCCTCCCTCATGGGTGGGGATGGAGGGTGGGATCATTTGCAGCAAAATGGAATATCTGATCAAATATGGACAGATGTCTTCATACATGTGGAGCGGCTGTGAATTGGATTGGAAGAGGCAAGATGGATGGATGGCCTCCTCTAAGAGATAGAGCTTCCTGCCCTGAGTACTGAGGGGGCACAAGAGGAAGAGGGTGAGAGAGGGGGAAGGTTAAGCTCTCAGTGGGGGGAGACATTTCCCTGAAACACCAGTTGATGGGTTTCTCCCACAAAGGGTGGAGTGACGCAGTCTGCACTGCTGCAGAACAGCCTGGTCTCTGTCTGGATTAGGCCCTGCAGCATACAAAGGGGAGCTCAAGTAAACGGTTCATGAATGTTGATTAATTGATGCCATTTTTTGCAGTGTGCCATGGAGATTTAGAGGGTAGGGGTGCATGAGGGAGGTTGTGAGTAAGCAGAGAGAACTGCAGTCTGAGACTGGAAATGTGTTTTTGTGAGTGCATTTTTCAGATATGCAAATCTTAAATGGTTGCTATAGATCACAAACTGACACACAAGTTTGATTCATAACTTCTGCAGAGATGCCTTAATCTCTCCTACTTCAATAAACAAGACGGCTTTCCAACAAAAAAGTTCTAAGAGCTCAATCGAGCTGGCACGCTGTGACTATCTTTGGTCTCTGTGTGCTTTGACTCCCGATGGTGTTGTCAGATGTGCCCAGCTGGCACAGTGAGCAGCTCAGGTGGCAGAGGCAGCGAGGAGGTTCCCACGATGGGGTTTAGGGGTACAGGTGTGCTGGGAGAATGAGGGTGGCCCAGGGCAAGGAGGGGCGAAGCACTGGCCCATAGCCCACCTCAATGGAGGGATCCCAGGGGCCAACTCAATAGCCTGGGTTCCACTTGATGGAGAGAGAAAGGAACGTTTCAGCCGCTGCCCAGCAGGAAAGATCTGGTTGTGGGAGACCTCTTTCAGGACTCACTGTTTGTCTGAAGGCTGTCACAGCAGATGAGTACTCAGCAAACAGCGTGAACAAGGATTTGAACCAGAAAACCAACAGAGCCTTGACAATATTGTGATTGGGCCTTGTCTCTTTAGAGGGGGCTGAAAGCCGAATTGAGAGCAGTAACAAGTGCACATTCAGAGCAGGACGGGGATGCCTTTGGGTTGTGTTTTATGGTTTTGAGGCTTATATGTGGTGGATAAAGCAAAATCATGTTAATCTCCCTTTTCTCTTTTCTAAAAGCAGAATGGGAGTGAACCTGTGGCACTTTAATTGCCTAAAGTCTTACAAAGTCATTGTTGAGTCTTGTTAAGTCAAACGTGAACGAGACTTTCGGCAGTACAAACAGAGCACAAGTTAAAGCATTCTTTAAACATTTAAATACAAGCACCGCAACAAACAATTACACTGAGTTTATTTATGTTATTTCACCTTTTATCGGGTGCTTTGGCTGTTATCAAAGGATCCTATTGATGAGTCTGCTGTGAACGCCGTAAAGAGGATACTTTTGATTATTCTGTTCCTTCCAGCCTCTTTCAGTGTCCCTACTGCACCTGATGGTGTCAGGTAAGATTTACAGTGCCTCTGTAAACTACACAGTTATAAACTTACAACATAGTTTAGATTGTTTGTATTATATGGAATCTTTTCCACCTACCACACACACATACAGCAAGGATGCATGCACTTATTTATACAAGACACACACAGTCAAGCCTGCACATTTACTCGCTTACTGTGAATCACACAGACACACAAGCACCTTTGCTTTGTCACCTGGTTTCTGCCCAGAAAAAAGGATTAGAAGAAAAAATGAAGCTCATTGTAGTGAAGAACAAGAAAGAAAGGGGGTGGGGGGATTTTTGCTATTGTTTTCTCATTTTGAGGATAAATAAGACTTATGTGTGAATAAATCCACTTTGTTGATTTAAACCGGTGTGTTTTCACACTAATAGGTTTGATAATATCAATTTATCAGCTGTTGACAACAAATAGAATGAGGAGTGGGAATCAGTGAAATCAGATTACACATAAAACAAACCGATTATATGCTTCAGTTTTGTTTCCCCTCTGACTTTGTATACATTTATCGACCTATTTATCCATTTGATGGTGAGTGAGAGGGCCATACAAAGAGCAATGTTGTCTTTTG
This sequence comes from Ophiodon elongatus, assembly GCA_016806645.1. NCBI lineage: Eukaryota > Metazoa > Chordata > Actinopteri > Perciformes > Hexagrammidae > Ophiodon > Ophiodon elongatus. The sequence goes on from JACSYO010000469.1 coordinate 801,728, forward strand.
GAGGAGTTGGGCTAACTTTGAAGGTTTCTGAAGAGAGAGGCTTGTGATGGAATGGGCCGGGAAGGACTGTGACTTCTCCATTGAGAGTGGAGGGGCACGCTGGATTAGCTTGATTTGCCTGTGAATGGGTGCTTTCCATTATTCTTGTTAGGGAGCTGTCACATCGAATTGAGAAAGTGAAAACCTCCTTTTATCAACCTTTTCCAAGTGAAACTGAACGGACAATCAATAACTGAATTCAGGCCCAGGGGGAAAGTCAAGCAGAATGATATGGGGCTGTTATAAAGGGGGTATTTTTCAAATTGCTAATGGGAAAAAGCAGATAACTGATGTAATGTTGGCTCCAGATGCTGTTGAGATTAATGGAAAACTGAAGATAAAGAAATGAAGTCATAGTGGTACAAATAAAATTAGGTCTGTTTAGTACTAGTAATAAAATGGTAATTAAAATTGAATTACAAGAATACAACTGCTACTAATAATAATCCTAATATGTAATAATAATAATTTAAAGAAGATCTATATCTGACAAAACAGGTGCTTTTAAAATATTAGTTTCGAAAGCTCTATAAACATTTTTGTCAAAAAGAAAAAAAAAGCAACAGAAAAAAGCTTTTATGAAATCCTCAAGAAATACAGCAAATCACAAAAGTGTAATTTATCTAAACTGAAACTCAAAACACCTTATAAAAAGACTTTAAGTACATTATACTTTCATGGCATGATGGTATAATTATTGCTAAGATGTTAACAAAAAATGTACTTAAAATTATTTGACTATATATTTATCATATTACGATTATGATCATTTAGCAACAAGTTCAAGACCAAACAAACCGGGAGTGCCTCGCTTTTTATTATAAGAATGACACCATATTGTTTTGGAGTTTCATTATATTGACCTTATTGTGCCATTGTGCTTGTTCTGACACCATGATAATGCCTGAATACAGAGGGAATTATGCTCTGTATAAATAGATCCCATAGTCAAGGATCGCTTCAATTATCCCTCTACACATTGACAACATGAACAGAATAAAAACTAAAGCCTTAGTCCAAGCTGGTCTCAAGGCGCTCTTCAAACATTGTTTTGGCTTTTGTTAGAGGGGCAGAGGAACATCAGCAGCATCAATGGTAATAGAGAAAAGAAATACATTCATCTGATACATTAACTGCTCTTATACAATCAAAGCATTCATTGAGAAAAACAGCGAAAGAAAAGTAATTAAATTACATTAATAGTTGTTTTAAACTATTTGAGCTATTCTTTAAACTTTTTAACCACAAGTGTGTTTGTATTTTCTCTCTAATATATCATTATTATATTCTAATTCTGTTGTATATTCCGTTCTAAATATATATTTTTTAAGTGTTTACAGCTATTCTGTATCACATAAAAGTGCACATATTATCATGGAAAAGGGCTTCCACACCCAAACCATTAATCAACAAATTTTCTCATATTGCTGCCCCCAATTTTTACGCTGGTTGGAGAAAATGAATCGGATCATTTGGCCTCATCAATCAATTTGGTAATTGATGTCTTAATCGTTATACAGTTAATTGAGCACCTTGATTGTTGCCTGTCATTGTTCAAAGTACCAGCCTGCACCAGTTTTGAGGGAATTAGAACAAACTACATGAATTGTATTGCTTACTTGCTGTAACCACTATTCCACATATTGAGTAAACACTAAAAGCAAAAAGATGTTTTTTTGAAATTTGTTTTTCTTGACAAGTCTTATACAATTGCTGCTATTTTGGAAAATGTAACTAAAAAATAACCGCATAATGATTTTGTGGAGTGCTCCTATTCCCGCCAATAAGAGCATGTGAGGGTTTCATCAGCGTAATTGTCATCCATCCATCTTCTGCGCACAGTGAGTTGATAACAGCCTATGAAAAATGACTCATGGCTGTAATGAGTGTCTCACCTCTGAGTGGTAACCACGTTAGCAGCCCTCTGTGGAACAGCAATTCCCCATTTATTCCACTTCACTGTCTTTTCTCCACCTCATATACCCTCTTACCTTCAGATTTTCACGTAAGAAATCCCTCTTTTCTCAATGCGACCAGTCCTGACATTAGTTAAACACTAAGGCTACTGAGGCTACAGAGGCCTCATATATAGACAGACTTGCAAGAGATAGGTGTAGGATAGCGGTTAAGGCTCAGGGGGACTGTGGGGGAGGGGAAGAGTCCTTAATTGAGTTACAGAATACTTTAATTACGACTGTTTCCCACATTCCTGCTCTTAACGCTTCACACACAATATGAGCCACTAAGGGGGAAAAAAACACCCAGTTCCAGCCTCGGAGTGCAGCTGCGAGGCAATTATCATCAAGCACCCCTGCATCTGTGTACAAACAATCCCACAGCTGCTGGCATTGATACTGTAGATGCAGAGAGAAGCAGAGAAAGCCCAGGTTAACCCCGGGGCTCCACTATCGCCTCCAAGACCATGACCTATTCATCCGGTAGGGTATTTGTGACACCTATAAACACTGAACCTGTTTACAATTTCAAATGAGCTGTCGCATTATGTTTAACACAGTGTGTACTCTTCTTTAGAACATTGTATACATGTTTGTATCATATTGCAAAATAACTGAAATCATTAGGTTCCTGTAATACTTGTCTTAAGTGTAAATTCCCTCTTGCTCTAAATATTATATTCAAACAAGTGTAATTTGGCACCTCTTTAAGAAACAAATTACCAGAGAAGGACATATAGCCTACAAAAGCTTTAAGCTTTAAAGACCTCTTGCTCTTTTCTTCTCCTTTAACCCCTTAACTTTCCCCCTTTTTGTTCTCCGAAGTAGGGTTGGAAACATATTATTCCACACCATATGACAGTATGACATATATTCTGTATTAGCTTGTTCCAGCTCTTCATTAAAGCTCTGTGTTGTTTACACATGGTGAAATATATAACAACCCTATATATATGTTGCATTTTTCCATCAAACAGAAATATTCTAGATGTTTTTTGCATTATTGTTCACACAATTCCCCAGAAATGTAACCTAACATATTTGGTATCTTTGGAAGAACTCAACTTTGAATTTAGCATATTATTATGTGGGTTTGAACAATGTTTGGCTGCACAGGATGAGCTTTTAAAGACCAAACCACCTGCAGGTCAGCACAGTTTAACAGATTTTAATCTAGAATAATTAATTTATGTAATAGTGTACATCCGTCCACAATTCATCCACATGCATATGTGTGTGTGTGTGTGTGTGTGTGTGTGTGTGTGTGTGTGTGTGTGTGTGTGTGTGTGTGTGTGTGTGTGTGTGTGTGTGTGTGAGTGGACTTAATGTGTGTGACCAAAAATGTGAGTGGGCTAGTGAGAGTGAGTGAGTGAGTGAGTGAGTGGGCCTATTTGTGAGAGCGGCGTGACTGAGAGGGCCACTGTGGGATCGAGGGGAGACGGGAGGATGACTTTATGACACTGGGGGGACAGGATCAGCGGCAGAAACACAGAGGGCCTGGGCGGAGGTGGAGGTGGTGTGGGGAGAGAGGCAGCCCTAGCTGTCAGCTCTGAGGGGCTGCTGGAAGACTCAGCAGGAGCCCAGCTTGGCCCCCGGGATGCCTTGTCACCACGGCGAGGCCCTGGAATGCACCGACGCACAATGAGCTCCCGGGGCTCAGAGGGCACTCCGATTTGATAACCACATTAAAGTCCTAGCAACATCTGTTGGTGTGCAGGAGAAAGGCCTACTGGCAGGCTTTAACCCCCCGAAACTGGGATCATTAACCCTCAGCCCTGTGAGAGAAGGGGGACAACAGCCCTCTATTTGTCAGCCGCCCTGCACAGGGCTGCGGGGGCTAATATTTTACCAAAAACAGCGTGAGAAGAGAAGCGGCCCTGGGCACCATGGAGAGTGCTCCTTCACATTTTATTCCCAAATTAGCAGGATGGTACAGTTTGTTTCACTTTATGGAACTCACAAAATAACATTTGCATAGCCTCCAAAGTAGAGGCCTCTGAGCGCATCTTCAGTTTATGTTTTGCGCATCATTCAAAAAGTAAACATTAAATTTAATATTGTTCCTTCTGTGCAGACATTGCAAAACATCTTCAACATCGAATAAATAGAAAGGACAGATGGACATCGTATTGATGTCATATGTATAACATTAACATACACAAAGATGTGTGGGTATTATTTCCCCCTCTGATTTGTTAATATGTAGTTAGAGGCGAGGGGGCCAAGTTGATTGAGGATGGAGAAATAACAGGTGTCCTGTCACAAAGACACGTCTCAGGCTCTAGGATGCTCCGGTGCTTCGTGGGTCAGCGCCAAGCCTCATCCACCTCCACAGGTTTCAAAGCGAAGGCCACCTCTCTGTAATGAATAATTAAGGAAACAAAAGGCCCCCAGGGGGTGAGAGGGTGGGGGAGGAGGCGGGAAGCTGTGGAGGGCCTAATGCAACGAGGCCAGATGCAGCGAGAAGAGCTGAGGTTTTTGCCCCTGCGCTTCATAGAAAACATCATCCTAAATGTATTCCCTGGAGATGAGGGTCTGCAGGAGGTGCCCCCAATGCACAGGGTCCTCAAGTGCCTCCACACAAGTAATCCCATTCACTGCAGCTCATTACATGGGCAATTAAGTGCTGGGGTGGAGGAGCGCCGTGGGGTGGGGAGGGCAATGGCGAAGAAGAAGTGTATACGTGAGTGTGTGTTAAAGTGTATAGAGCGGTAACCATCATTGGGTTTTAAGGATCGAAAACCCCCACCAATCCAATTCCCCCTCACCCGGCTTCGCCTTCGCTCGCCGAGCGACCCCCTCCCAGCTCCTTCACCTGGGCTGGGTCTCTGTGGACACCTGCCTCTCCTAATGAAGATCCATGGCTTCATTTCCATTTCTGGAGTCATATCAGAGACTGCCAAGCACAAAACAGGCCTGTTTCCTCTGAGGCCTGGAGAGCCGGATAGAATGACACGGCTAAGTGCTCTGGCAGAGCAGGGCAGCTGCGGAGCCTGAAAATGGGATTTGGTTGGGGGTTCTGAAGTAGGGGGCTCGGATGGAGAGGACCTGATGTTTGGATTGGCCACAATGGCGGCCGTGTGCTACCTCAGCAGCTCCTCGGCACTAATGAGGCTTTCTGCAGAGATGGAGGAGGAGAGGAGAGGGCGTGAGGAGGTGGAGAAGAGGAGAACAGAGGAGGAGGAGTGTACCACTACACACCTACCTCACACACCACTCTCATCTCCTCCGCTGATAACAGCTACGCTAACTCTTGAAGATACACACCAAAGATCTTGTATAACACAATGAGTACACATTCACGGCACACAAGCGCAGATGTTATGATATAACCATCTATGCCTACTTTGGTCCATACTCGTTAACGTTGTTGTCCTGTATAGCTGCCATGCACAACTTTTTAAAAACAAGTGAAGGAAACACAAAATCAAGAATACTTTGGGCTGGTTTACTTTCAGATCCTATCATGAACAGAATAGTTACTGCAGAAACGTGTTGATTTTTGTCTCAAAATGAGGTGATTCAATCTTTGTATGAACTCAAAATTCTATATTTAAATAATTAAAAAAAATTCTAAACCAGCCCCTTAGCTCTCCTCACCCGCCCTGTGCAGCAAGCGCGTGTGTGTCTTTCAATACAGTGGTCGAGGCTGTGCTTGTTAACATGTTCTAGCTCACTGACTCCTCTCAGCACCCGGGGGTCGGGCCTCAGAGCTGAGCCAGGTGAGGAAGAGGAAGAGGAAGAGAGAAGGAAAACAAACAAGGTGACACCTCAGCCATATCACAGCTGCCTGTTTTCAGTGACACACCCTAAAATAAGTCCCGCCCAGCTACCGCAGCTCATTATATTCAGTGGACAAACCAAAAAAGGTAAGTCATACGGTGGTGCCAGGAAGATCATTTTTGCTTATTTTTTGCTTATTTGCAGAAAACAAACAAATAGTCAAGTTTCAAGTTGGAGTAGTAACAAGAAGAGATCAAGTGAGACAAAATATAGAAGCTAGTGAGAGCTGGTGAGAGCAGCAAGATAAAGCAAGAATCCAGTATCCAACAATATTCCTCAGTTTTAAAACACATTTTTCTCAGAGGGACAAAACCAAAATACTTCTAATGAACGGTCTTCTGTATCCACCATGTAAAAATAAAAAAAGGTCAGAGCATGAGGCATAAAGTTTGTTTGTGTGTGTGTGTAGGGGTGGAGCCTGATTGGGAGGGGGCTTAGGTGAGGATTGTGTATGGTGTCACTTTGCGGGCCCCTCTGCACTCACCTGGAACAGAGCACTTCCCCTCCCTGAGTCTTATCAGTTCCCAGAGGAAATACCTGCCGCAGGTAAACACGACCCTTCGACCCCTCGGCCATCCACTCTGCCCCGCTCTCAGCAGACCCTGTCCCTGTCCCGGAGCCTATCTGTCTAAATCTAAGGATTAGTTCTACCACCAGCCTTAACACCCAGCTTTGAGCCTCACGTCTGCACGCAGCCCCGAGTCTGCGTTCAGACCGGGTCTTCTGACAACCTCTTGGATCCTGCCCCAATCACCTTAGATGTTGTTCTTCATGCACCAGTGAGGAAAGCTTTATCCCCTCCTCCCCTTACTCCCCCTTCCTCCCCCTTCCTCCTCCTCCTCCTCCTCCTCCGTCCCCTCATCCCTCTGTCTCAAATTTAATCTTATCTACATATCACCAGGTGTAACCAAATATCCCTCTTATCAACCGAGGTGTCTTCAGCTCTGTTTTGCATTGTCACAGGAGTGATTCATTCGGGTGGAAACTGAATATAAATATGTCATATGTCACAAGAATCGTGTGGTATTTGCGATGGAAGTTGCCTTCATTAGAGTATGAGAAATATGATGAATTTTGAAAGTGATCACATTAAAGAATGATTGTAATTAAAATGGAGACTTTTAATGACTTTGCAGTGTAATTAATTCTTCTACAGTATCTATAACAGAGTTTCTAATAAATGTGGGGGTGGTGATTTATTTTTAATTACTTCCTAAAGAATTTTGAAATAAGAGTTTTTCTATGAAATATGACATAGCCAGTGATCATCGTAGAGCAAATGCCACACCCTACTCATTTTAAAGATGACTTTTATACATGCTCATGAACTCAGGCACCCATGTGAATGCACACAAGTAAATACGCACACATGCATTTACAGCCAGTTGTGGTCACTGAAATCTTATGTAGTTGCAAATTTTATGTCAAACCTTTTCTTTCTTATACACAAAAACATAGAAATGCAGCAAGTAAAATGTGCAGAATATATCACACGAGAGAGGAAGTCTTAGTGGTGTGTGTTTGAACTTGTTCAACCAGTCCTGCTGTGGTATTGCTGGGAAGAGGAGGAGGAGGAGGAGGAGGAGGGCGAGAGAGGCACTGCCGGAAAGGGGACTGCCTCCCAAGGGACAGCTGACCCTGTTAGAAGGAGGCAGAATTCCCACAATCCCCTGTCTGGCTCCAGGACAGAGGCCACAGGGCGCCGGCCCATCATGGCCACCCCTCCCACTCCAGAACCCCCCCACCTACTCATCGCTACCACCACAGGGTCAGGGTTACTCTCTCACCCCTGGGCCACCTACATCTCCCCCTCTCCTCATCCCCCTGCCCCTCCTCCACTGTCACCTGAGCCACACAGGTAAATGCTTGAGTTTATTTGATGGATGCGGTTTCCCACGGCGACAGTGATGTACGGATGGCCAGAAGCCCCTCCTCCCCCTTCCCCCTGGTGGAGTCTGGAGCTGGAGTGGTGATTTTGTGCTGATAACCTCCTTGGCGCACCCCTTCTCGACTGGGGCAAGGGAAACTGGAGAGGACAAGACATCCTGTGTGACGCACCTCAGTGTACGCCTCATCAGGCTAAAACAAAGGGCGCTCCATTCTAAAACCAGCCCATTAAGACATCTGCACACATCAAAATAATATGTGAATGTGATATAACTGCGTTATGATTAGATTACGTTTTGGTTGCACATCTAAGAGTGTGCATGTGCACGAACATTTTCCCATTTCCTAGGGAAACTCATTTCATATATAAAGTCGTAACATCTATTCATAAACTGAATTAATATTGTTAACTAAGTTTACACACTCTATCACACATTACGGGAAGGTTAAGGTCGGCTCTAATAAAGAAATGTCCCCAACCAACACCTTAATTAACAAAAAATGATGTTATTGTTCCTTATCAATGACAACCCCTCCCTCTATCTCCTCCCCATTATTAGTAGATAGCGCTACATTAGAGATAAGCTGGACAATGGCCGGGGTGAAGGCCTGGATCACAGTTGTTTCTTATCTCTCACCTCATCTGCAGCCTGTGGTGTCTCTGTCAGAGGATGTTGTTAAACCAAGTCAAACACTCAAACATCCTGTGGCATCACCCTGCCTATATAGTCCACAGCCTCTCTCTCTCTCTCACACACACACACACACACACACACACACACACACACACACACACACACACACACACACACACACACACACACACACACACACACACACACACACACACACACACACACACACACACACACACACACACACACACCCCTCCTTTATGGTAGTTAACACTTGGCTGGGGCCTGGCCACTGTGGACGGTTCACGGGCCCGGGGGATACTGTTTGCCGAGGTGAGGAGATCCTGGATTTCTTTTGGAAGACTTGAAATATGAGAGATTCATACTGACTTCAAGTTAAACCAAGCCTAAAAACTGATTACATAAAAACCAAGGGAGAGTCTTCATGAAAAAATGACCAAAAGTGTAAGCAATTGTGGCTGTTGAAGCCTCAGAACGGGTGAAATTCAAATAATCCAATTAAACAACTGGCAAAATTAAAATGATGACTCTCATTTTAGATTGTAAAAATGATCAAGTAAATTCTGAGCAAACTTCTGAGGGTGGCTCTTTTTGACCAGCTTTCATCAGCAGTAGCGCTCAAAATACTTACACGTTTGCACACACTCGCACACACTCGCACACACACATCTCCACTGTGAAGGGAGGAAGCCCCAGTGCAGGCAGGTTAATATCAGGAGCACTTGACAACAATGGTGTGTTATGAGGTGCTGCAGCGGTAATAAGGTCTTTGTTGGGACTTTAGAGCACAGCCACATCACATCATTACTCATCCTGGGAGACCAGTTGCCAGTCGGCATGGCAACTGGGACTTGGCTGAAGCCAGAAGCGAGACCAGAATCTCAATGCCAGGAGAGAGAACGAACACACAAAGAATGTTCTAGTGGAAGGAGAAAGTTTACAAGTGGCCACGGTGACCTCAGACCACTGCCTCCGAGATGGGATAGAGTTGATCCAAAATCCAGCAAGAAAAATATATCTTTACAGAAAAGTCTACTTTAAATAAGTTATTCACTGAATTGCAAATACAATTTCACAGCACAATTCTTTTCAATCTAATGTTGACATAAATGTTTACATCACATTCTACCCTGCAAAATAAAGTTCAGATTAGTTCCGATGAAGAAGACTGAATGGATTATCCAACCAAACAGGAAATGGATTCAGCCCTCTTCCACTTCCATCTGCACCCATGTTGAGTGTGTGAATGGAGCGATTAGGAGTGGACAGTGCAGTCAGTGGAGGTATGCAGCGGTGTGAGAGTTTCATCCTGCAGGTTGTTGGGTGTGTTGGGTCAGTGTGGAGCGGTCAGCAGCTGCTGCCTGGCCTAGGTCCCACAGTTCCCAGGCTGGGGGGATTGACAGGCCAGTAATAAAATCAGGCGCCCTGGTTGGGCTGTGTGCGGCCCATTGTTCCCCCAGCAAGGCCCGCGGCTGCTGTTTACTTTCTCCCATATGCATTATTCAACGGCACAGGAGCTCCCGGAGAAAGAGGCCCCATTCAGGGATCCTCTTGCCCTTGTTTTGTTTTGCTAATTTTCAATTAAAATAAACCATCTCTTGCCAGTGCCATGGCTGAGTGGGGAAAGAGAGAGGGGCACTGTCCCTGCCATTTGGGCCGTCTGAGGAGATTAGACCAAATGTATAAATGAGAATAAAGTGGGATGTATCATTCATACTGTCAGTGATATGTTTTTCTATAGTTGGATTTAAATGGAGACAATGAGAGGGGTTGCTGTTTCAGTTGAGAGCATACGCTGGCCTCTTATTTATGTTATTGTTGTTGAACATGTCGCCCAACATGACCTCATTTTTTGAAAGCGGATTAGATATGTAAACAAAAATCAAGCATCTTCAGATATATTTCTAGTCAGCCAACAAGTGCACTTTTGTCCCACTGAAACAGGAGTTGCAAAAGGAGGATTCCCATGTGGTAAAGGAAAGTGAGAACTAATCACAAAGACAATGACTTTTCAATAATGACTCCCAGAGGTCATTAAATGAAGCCAGCCAGGACAGCCTGGCCTAATCAATAAGGCCGGTGATAGCCCTCTTTTTTAAGTCGCCCCTTTCACACAGGAGGGGGCTGAGGCAACCTTGTGGAGTGCAGGGACAGATGCGGGGACAGTGGGGAACTAGCAGAGTTAAAGATTCACCACACATCTGTCACTTCAGCCGGGGCAGCAGCTCAGTCTGCCCCGCTGACAGCCTGCCTGCCTGCCTGCCTGCCTGCCGCCATGCCTACCTGTGGCTGGGGTTTGTTGCTAAGCTTTACCATCTGCCTCTCCTTTGGGGTCTCCGTTTGGTTGATTCCCTACATGTCCCCTCTAATCCCTTCCCTTAACCTTTACCATTCTATTTCAATTTTCTTATCATGTGAACCCCCACTAACATCCCTACTACACACAAACACCTGATATTTCACGTCCTCCTCTGAAACTACCTGTCGTGGAAAGCACTCCTAATTGGCTGGCTCCCAAAGCTCTCACTCTCGCCTCCTGTGAAACGCTGATAATGACAGAGTTTAGCAGCAACCTGTTGTAGCCTGTTTTTGGGGTCTTAAAGCAGCCAGCATTCATTCAACAAAATCATTTACCACAGCATATACAGTACATGTGTGTCATCATCAACTGAGGATCTGCTTCTGTCTGCATAGAGAAATGGCTTCTCTGTGGCTGAGTGGGGATGTGAATGTGGAGGGCCTCTTGGCTTGGCTGGACACAGTCTGTTCCCCCGCTGGGTGCAGGTGAGCTCTCAATGGCAGCCCTCAGCACCTGCCCTCTTTGTTCCCTTGTTGTTGGCTTTATGGCGTGAAGGGGATCCGTCTGTCTGGCTCTCGTAAAGCCAGCGGCGCGGGGCCTAGTAAAAGCCACACTGCTGCCAGGGTATTGTGTGGGGCCCCTGTGGCTCCCAGAGTGACCCCACCAGCCAGTGAGGGAGCCCAGTTTAGCGCCCATCACAACTGACGCACACGCTTAAAGCGCACCTCCATATGGGCATTTACATTAACACAAAAAATACATAAAACACATGCATACCGATATGTGAAAGAACATACATCCTCCCATGTGTGTCATTGCTCCTATTCTCTTTCTTCATCCCTCACCACTGTTCTGTGGGAAACATGCAAAAACTACTGAATCTGGTCCAAAAGTTAATTCACATCAGACTCTTAAAGTAAACTAAATATAATAATGATGATAATAACAATAGACAGTAGAGAGTAATTAATAACATTTACTCAAGCATTGGGCTTTTATGCTACTTGTATGTCTACTCAGCTACATTTCAGGTATTACTCCTTCACTTAACAGATGTCGAGTTAAGTTACTTGCAGATGTCTAAACTTATAATCATCCAATAAAATGCTTTATATCAAACTACATAGCAGTATATGAAGTAAAATTAGCTTCACCTTGAACAGCTACAACACTGAAATGCTGCTTAAGGCAGTACTAATAATCATGCAGTATAGAGTATTACAATGTTAAAGAATAAAAGGAGCCCTTTTTTATATAAGTACTTGATCTTTTGATATTTAAGAATATTTTGGTGATGAGATAACATTTGTTTGATTTTTCTTGACTAAAATTCTGATTTCAAGACTTGTACTTGTAACAAAGTATTTTTTTAAGTTGTAATATTTCTACTTTTACTTAAGTAAGTGAATAACAGCTCGGTGTACTTCTGCCACCACTTAAAATTAATTAAAAAAAATGTAACTACTGCCATATCTCTCTTTTTAAAATGTCTTTTTTCAACATCTGTGTGATACGACCAGTTTATGATCACAACACAGCTGTCAAGTCAGCCATTATTGTAGTGCTACGTAATTTATTCTACACAATAAAAGTTCTGTTTAAATTAATTAATGCTGAGAGTAAACACAAGGAATACCTTTGCATTTAAGGGTTTGTATAACAATGTATATCCAAGGATATTTTACTCAGTACTTCTCAAGTGCGGGGCTACAGTTTGTCTAAGAGGGTTTGTTGAAACCGTCACATCAGTTTGAGTGACAAACACTGAGTCCCAAACCCGATAAAGCAGCTCAATGGTCGTGGGAGGTCAATGATTGCACAGAAATAAGCCCTACATTAATGTTTAATTTATATGATTTTCCTGGATATGAAATCATACTGATAAGCTCAAGCAAATTAAGTGGCTGAAAGGAGGGCCATAAGCAGCTTGGTATTTGAGATCAGGTCTTTGAGTGGGAGCATCTTAGAAACCAATTACCAGACAAGAAATAGATCATTATTTTTTCTTAGAGGATTGGGTTGTGGGGGTCTGGAGGGGGGGGCAAAGGTGGTTGCTAAAAGGAAGGGAGGGTTTTATAGATTGAGGAGGGAGGGCACAATAAAGACATAATCATCTACCCTCAACTTTTCCTATCCAACTTTCAGATTTTAATTTGCCGTCTGTGAAGTGGTACCTAATTTACTTTCGCCTCATCCCTTCAATGCACCATTGTTGCTGCTGCTGAGATTCAGAGCTTCCTCTCTTAGCTCACCTCGGCGTGAAATTGGTTTAATGAAGCTGAAAGGTATGGGGCTCTCACAACACTGTGGATTCCAGTGACACTGCTTGATCCACCCCCCCTCTCAGTCCCTCCTCCTCCCCCTGCACCCGGCTCCCTGTGCACTCGCATTACGGTGACAATTTATAACACACCCCACAAAAGATCCCTATCTCACACATTACATCAGTGGATATTACTGTCCTTTGAGAGCGCCAACTCTCAGGCAAACGCTGGAGGAGAAAAAAAAGTGACTGGCCGATCAGTTAGGGTATATGGCATGCATGAGGCACTTCAAATTATCAGCCAATACCGGTATTAGAATGGATAAGATACTTGGCTCGTAAGAGCGAGAGATAGTTTTAAAGTGGAAGGTAAAAAAAGAGGTGAAGTAAATATGAAACTAAAAGAAGTGAGAGATATGAAGAGGTGAAACTAATCAGAGAGAAACCTTGCCTGTTTTTCCCACCTCTTCCAATCTGACCCTGTGAAAGGTGTTCTCCTGTTACCTGTCCTCCTGGGTGTGGTTTCTAATGGGAATGGGAAGGAAGTCCTGTGGGATTATTGTGTGTGTGTGTAAGTTACATTAATATGATCCCCTTAAGTCATATCGCTTACTTCTTCTTGTCCCCTTTTAGGACAATCGAATGGAAATGCATCCGTAACCAAATATTCCTGCCTGTACCACTTGTTTCTGGTTTGAGGCCCAGTTTGAAACTCGTAGTTTATGGAGAAGAAAAAAATAGATAGAGGAAAAGAAAGAAGGCTACGTGAGCAGGATATGCAAGATTTCCTACTACTACCTCATTACTGGCTTCTCTTGCCAGTAATGAGGAAGAACGATGAGCAGCGGTTTTGTTCAAGGATAGGCTCACAAGTTTTCAAGTATGTCCTGTTAAGTAAGTAAGGTGTCTAAAAAACATTGAAACCGGTTTTACTTGCTGTAATCATTCCTCCTGTTGATATTGGCTATGAAAACAACCCTTCCTAATTTGCATGTTTGGTGAAAAGTTTATGTGAAGCTAATATGAGATTTTTGAAGTGTGAGTTAGCCAAATAAAAAAGATATCTTCCAATGCTACCGTTTTTTTTAAGTATTTTTTACCATGCCTCCACTGCATCTCAGAGAGGAAAAACTGCCCGTAGAGACACAGAGAGGGATTTCTATTCTAAAAAAGACTTTGGAAGGTACTTATTTGATTTGACAAACTCATAGCTTCATTAAGACATTTTGTCTCCCATCCCTTACATTGAAAGCACGTTAGGAAGGGATCTCTTAATGACCACTATAAAGAGGAGGAATGATTACAGCATGCATGTGTTCACACAGACTTGAAAAACTGTGAATCCGTCCTTTAATGATGAGAGACAGACAAAAGAGATTGACAGAGAAAGAGACAGCAGAAAAAAAAGGGAGAAATAAAGAACCAAAGAGAGAAATAAAAAGAAGAGGAAGAGCAGGTTCAAAATCGTGAAGAGAAAGAGAATAGCCCAAGGAGAATCGGGAAAGGGACAGGGCTGACTCACAAAGGTTTCTTTACACTGTAATGACACGGACATTATGCTGAACTTTGGCTGCCGTAACTTAAAGAGAACGACCACTTTCACTGCTGTGGACCACTGGCCAGCAGCACGCACTGCTGTTTGTCTTTCAAATGCCATTGTGGGTGAGGCCACTAGTGTACGCACAAAGTGCCTGTTACAACTTTCTATTCACTGTGGGATTGTGAAACTCACAAAGGAATGTCAAATTACTGTCGTATGATTTTGTGCAATTCCAAATCCAACCATCGTCTCGTTAGAGTTGGCAAATTAGTTTTAAACACTTTCCTGTGATTTCATAGTCTCTGAGGCCAGTTTAGTGATAGCAAAAGAGTGGTTTATACGTCTATACATGTAGTTCTCACACACATTTACAAAGAGTGTGCCAAACTGTTGCATTTAGCTTCTTCCCAAGCTAAAACCTGATCTGCCGTAGACATACTGGGAAGATCACGGCTGAACAGAACCACGGGAGTGCTATCTTTTACAGGTAATCACTCAATTATCAGTAAAGACTTTCGCTGGAGACACAATGCCATAGAGAGGATCACAGAAAGCGCTGAATGATCCACTTCAACACCACAACAACATGCACTCACATCGAGGATAGCCATGTGAAGAAAGGGGAAAAATTATTACACCAGTTTGTAACTACATTCTTGTTTTGTGATGAAAGATAAAAAGTTGTGCGTATATTACAAATAAATGTGTTGTTTGGCTTGACTTATTAATTCATTTGTAGCAATAAAACCAGTGCATCAGGTTTTTTTAAATGCTGAACTATTCTAACTTGAATTTCTCAAAATCAAACAAGACACCGCTCTTTTATTAGATATGAAATGCATTACTCAGGCAAGCTGAACACCATCTAATCATCTCCCAGTTGGCTCTGAAACTACCGCTTTTTACCACTAGTGGGAGCTAGTAAACAGATGACATGAGGCTTGCCTGCAGGCTCCAGCTCAGACGAAGTTCTTGTTTGAACAGTGTTGGGAACCAACATTGATTTCATGGGTTTGTTTAAAGACACAGGTTCAGACTCAGACAGCCAGGTAGATAAATAGATAGATGAGTTTGCAGGGGTGTTGGGTTACACTGATGTAGGCTGAAAGGATGAGCAAACCCAGGGTCCTTTCATTAGCCTGTAAACATTTAGGCAGAATTAAGAGAATGGATAAGATGTGAAACTTGCCCTGATATGCTGAGCTGTGACGGAACTGACTGAGAAATAGATAAGCAGTGAAATGTAAAGTTTTAACCTCCCTGTTTAGTTTTTTTTTAGGTTGTGGTAGGTAACGGTTAGTCAGAGAGCAGCATCTTTAAACCTGGAGCGTGAAACCACACACACTTATACACACACACAACCAAGGATGGAAACTCCTAAAGTGTTACCTGCCTGTGGTCCGTGGTCATACATGTGGCCTAAAACCACGGCCCACAGTTCTTCCCTGCAGTCCTAGACACTCACCACACAGGTTAACACACACTTCGTAAAAAAAACTCTCCTCCACTGAAGCAGCCCTGCAGGCCTTCTAAATCTCTCCTGGGACAACCTACCGTGTGGTAATGAGGAATTAGAGGGGAGGAAGGAGGTCTCCTGAAGATTTACAGGTTTTAACTCTTGTTACTGTCACCCAGGACGAGCCACAGGCCTGTGGTTATATCAATAACAACAACAACCACCTTCTAACCAACACAAATCCACGTCAAGACGACGGGGAGATTTGTAAAAGGGGGGAGGGATAGTGAGCACACTCATGTGGGGGAAAAAAACAGCTTTAAATGGATCCTAATTTGTAAGTCTGTCATACACACTAACCCCTCAATAGTCTATTTCTTTGCTATGTTTACTCTATAACACTAATGCATTAACAATCAGAAAACCTAGCAGGATATCACTTTTCTTCTTTCTGAGTTTGTTAGAAAATCAACTATCAATAATTGCTCCTATGTCACATATACATCTTTAAAAAAATGTAATGTTAAATAAGATGATGGGGTTTTTTTTTCATCCTGTAAACTGCATGAAATTTCCCTATTCTTATTTCTTAAAATGTAATTCTAGGTGTTGGTTATTACCTTTTCCCTACACAAAATTCACAATGTCAAATTTAATGTCATTAGTTTACATAAAATTCAGAAATCCACATATTTCTTATTGTGTGCAAACAATGAGAAAAGACAGATTATTATTACATTCTTAATGTTTTTTGTTTTGTGCAGATAACAATGAAAGGGTATTATGTAAGGATACATACATTGCGATGTAATGTTCCTTCAGGCTCATATGGGCTGGGTAGTCAAGAGGCACTGTAATTAAAAAAAAACATCAAAGATTGCACAAAAATGTAAAATTACAACACAACCAATAATACAGTGCAACATAAATATGGTGGAAAAAACAAACTATTTAAATGAAGCTGTATATCTAGCATTTTGGAATCGGTATGTTGCCGTAGTTTACCTCTAAATGCACTATGTGTGCACAAATATGGAGTTAGTCCGTAATGCACTTAGTACATTCAGTTTGTTTTCAGACAGAGTTGTGTGACAAACCTCTGTGGCCACTCCTCATTCCAGTTTGCTTCTCACAGGAACAAGTTGGAAATAGTTTGAACTCTCTGTGAGACTTCATTTACTTCTATCCTTCGTATCTGTTCCGCCACTTTCTGAATAATGCCAATAAATTATTTTCTTTTCCCCACATCGCAACATTCAGCATCCAGGCTCCAGGTTCATAACGGATGAATATATTATGTTCATAACATAATGACGTAACATGACACAACATAATGAAAGCCAAAAAAACATTGCTGTCATACACAAACATTACATCCAGCGTCCACACGCACATACAAAGTGAGAGTGGGTGTTTTCAAGGAGTTTTGCAACTGTATGATGAGCAAAAGGAGCCTAAATCTTATGGAACAAAAAGATAAGCAATATGTCAGATTTTTAGTGAAGAGGCAAAACTAATAATGGCAAAATAAGCAACCAAAAATAACTACAAAAGAATCTTGAAGTGACATTTGCGGTTACAGACTACAGGCTTTACTACCACAGGCGTCACCATCACCCAAACACATGCACAGTGTCTGACTCATTCGGATGTCATGAAAATAACCTCAGCTTTAAGAACATGACAAATGACTGTTGAAAACCATTCTGACTTAACTTTGAACGTTTTCAGTATCATCTTGAGCTTCTGAGATCATGGTTACTGATTATTTGAGATTGAACTTTTCATAACAACACCAGCTGATTGAAGCACACCTTGTATGAACTGACCTTTAAAATCGTGGGACACATACATCACACACAATGACTGACACTGAATGACAGATAGGAGGCTCCCTCACACACTTACAGTGAGACATCTAAAAGAGGGGCCCCATGTTCCATGACGGGCTTACACCCTGGACAGGTATGTACCGCGCAATTACCAAACTAGCTGAGAGCATGTAATAATCAGCAGGTGCTGTACCATTAGGTATGGGGGCAGCAGTGCAAACAACTTTAAAAAGAGACCGCTAGTGTCAGGTGTCAAGATTTACCTCACATGACTAAATTCTCCTGCCTTACAACTGTGCAGGGTGTTGTTTCGAGATGAGGACAGTCTCGCAGCATGACAGGTTACAGTGGGTGTGCCTCAGCATGGGAGAATGTGTGTAGGTGTGCTTGCAGTTTTAAAAATAGGGCATGCCTGAAAGACAACTGACAAAACGAACACATGCGTGTGTTTATGTTTTTGACCAGGAAGACCGTGTGAACGTGGGTCGGTCGTGTCTACGTCCTAGACACGAGGCATTAGAGTGTGTGACTCATCACAGACAGAGGAAGACACAATGCAGAGATGGCAAGAATGTCTGCGAATGTGTGCGTTTGTTTGTGTACGCACAGGAAAAAGTCGTGGGCACATATGCATGGAGAATGTATGGAAATATGAGGAAGTTAAATCTGCTTAAAAACGCATATGAGAGATATGTGAGATTTTTACACTGTGTATGTGCGTGATTGTGTGGGTATGCATGCGTGTGTGTTCAGCCATGTCTGCAGGGTGAGGTGGAGGCCGATGCTTTGCCAGCAGGTCTGGCACGTCTTTCAGGCCCAAACCTGCAGAGGAGAGAGAGAGAGAGAGGAAGGAGAGAGAGAAGGGAGGCAGAAAGCAAATAGGTGTGAGAGTCTGCCTGCCTTCATGTGATATGCTTCACTTATACCTCACCATCACTAAAAACTCCTGGCACTGTCAAACCCCATACAGGTCCAGTCAACTAAATAGTGAGGTACTGTCATAATGGATGGAACAGCAAGGTAGCAAAAAAAGTTCAGCACTTTAAATTTTTCAGACCCAAAAAGTTAGTTCTTATTTACTTCTTGTTGGCTTCCCGGTGGGTGGTTAGTTTCACTTGATGCCTTTTTAGTATTTTCCCTCGTTCCTTTTTAGATTCATATCTACACATTTCTCTGACCAAGGTGCAACAAGCAAGCATGTGAGGTATCTTTGTTTTTCTTCAACATTTCAGCCGGGCGCAACGCTGTTGATGAACACATTGTATTTCAGCAGTCACTCGTCTCAAAGAATGTGTACTAAATTTATTTGTGTGGTGCTCTTTTTAAAATCTAAGTTACTTTCCCCTCCACATGTTCCCACAGATCAGTTTTTATTTTGATTTAAGCTTTCAGAGATTCAGTTTCATTTTTAATCAAACATGTTGCCATCGACGTCACCAGCCAGGCATCCTCAGTCATCAGGTTGGTTTATAGTGTGATCAAGATTATAGGTTACATTTTCAAATGAAGTCAAACCTCTGCAGCGGATATCATTAGATAAAAGGATTTCCTGAATAATATCCAGATAATACCTAGACCTACACGGGAACACTTCTAAAGAGAGTATATGTCCCCCTAGGCAGTAAATCACTCTACATTGTGACCACGCCACAAAAGTGACGTTGGAGAGTGTATCAACTCCATAACCTCAAAGGAAATCTCTATTCAGTGGCCATAAAAGAACGCCTTAACCCACTATCGCTGTGGGGCCGGTTACAGAAAGAGAGAATGGATTAAGAGAGAAAACAGAGAGAGAAAAGTGTACAGGTGAAGTCCGATGGGTATGGAGGTTTGCTCAGCTGTGTGGTATTCTTTTCTGCGCCCCACCCTGTAACCAAAGGCTGGGATATCTTTCCATTTCACTCTTTTCCACTCTCCATCTCTGTCTTTCATATTTGCACAGGTGAGAGGACAGCAGTCCAAAAGGTGTGGGTGGGAGACTTGAAAGTCAGGTTTGCCTGGCTGGTGGAAGGAGTTTCCCTGTGGACTGTGGATGGTTGGAGATCTGATGGCGGGGGCCCTGCCAGCCTTTTGTCCGAAGAGACAGACAGCAAACACACAAACATACAAAAGCAGAGGAATTATCTCGATAAGCGATTCATAAAAAGAAAATATAATTCGTCATAATGACCTGCGACACAGTGAAAGAGTAGGAGTATGGGGCACAACTGTATATGCGACTGAAATAAAGAGTCGCTATACCAAGGACACAAACTTGTCTGACAGAAATGAGTCGAGAAAGACACACAAGGACACGCAAGATAAAGGGAGGTACCGAACGAAGGGAGGACAGAGAGTAGGGAGACAGGTGGAGCAGTGCAGGAGTCATAAGGGTGGGGAGGTTTTGCTCCCAGGGCCAAAAGTTCAGAGCGAGGAGGTAACCTTAGCCACCATGTGCCAGAGTCTCACGTGTTCCCCTCATTGTCTTAACAGACTGAAGCTCAGGTTTCTGGAGCACAGAGAGCTTCCTGGGAGATGAGGTCCAAGCACCACAAACCGCCTCCTCACCCGTCTACCCCTTGGACCTCTCGCCCCACCCTGCAAAGGTAAACACACACTCGATAAACAAACACATGCATAATGCGTCAACACATACATATGTGAGCATTAGGCACACAAGAACAGGCCTGAAAAACCCACCTTCATCATGCAAGCTCAAGCTCAAGCGAGAACGACACACTCAGAAGTGATCCAAGTGGGCAAATAATGTTGAATTGGTCCAAATCAAAGTGAGGCGGTTTTTTATTGAAGAGAATTATGATGAGCCACTCAGCGCTTTTCTTTGAAGAAAAAAACAAAAAAAACATTGAGCCCATGTAAATATAATGGTAGCAACTAGTGGAACGAGTCGTAAATCACCATAATTACCATTACGCCCATGTCAAGAGAGTCTCGCTCAGACACATGATGTGAGATTATTAGACATGAGGATATGTACACCGGAGGCAATTTCCTTCCCTCCTCCTGTAGAATTCCACCAGAGATCTAGTCGTTAGCATCCTCTGACATTGCTGGGTTGGGGATCAACTATAGTATATAGACATTCATGTTCCCCAGAGGATGATTCCTATTGATAATGCTGATTCCCTGACTTTTAATCTAGCACCATCACGTCAACATTTTTATTTGTCCAAAACTTTGGTACCTGCAAAACTAAGGCTACATCCAAACTAATACAAAAAACAATCTTCGTCTACAGAAACGTTTCAGCACCGTTTTAGAAATTATTTCTATCCATATTAACATGCCTGAAAACAAATATCATATGACCATTCACTTACACTGGGCCAGCGCCGGTGTAAACAGGAAGTAGATTTGTTGCTTAGTTACAGAGTATTATTGTGCTCTTTAATAATAAAAAGGTCGGGCTTGATACTTAAGATAGTCCTCCATATACTCAAACTGACAGATTTGTGGGAAAAAAAGTTTTTCAAACTTGGGTACAAGGCGGCAGGTCTTGCTCTATCTCTCTCACGCACACATCAAATTTACTTTAGAAATTAACACTTACTAATCAAAGTTTTACTAGATTATGGGTCAAGAAATTTGGTTCACACACGCCTCTCACTCATTTCCCCTTGGTTTTGTTGTTGTTTGTTCTTCACACACTACACTCGTAGCTCTGCCGGATGGCTGAAGTCCATGTCGCACTGGAGAGCATTTATGCTTTTGTTCGTTTACAGTTGCTTTGTGAACTTCAAAACATTTATGCCGAACAAAATAAGCATAGATAAGAAAAAGAAAGTCCTCCGTTTTCGCCCATATCAAAACCGCAAACCACGACTTCATACGTCCGCTACTTATGGCTGATAACGCCGCTGGACATGTAGGCAGTAGTAGAATTATGTAATGCAGAATTTAATTGCACAACAGCTGCTAGTATAGACAACATGGTCAGCAACGTCTGTAATCCATGACCCATGTTGAATTAACCACTGGTAGTCGATCGATAATCAAGGCTGTTGGTTTGTTTTCTTCTGGCGGCATGACGAATCAGGGAAGGACACATCGCGACTGCTAAGACCCAATCAAGAAGCGAACATGGGTGGCTGGATCATTGTTTTCAAAGTTCCCCTCTTCTGCCCGTCCACACTACAACGCAACCCCCAAACTAAAACAGCATCGGTAGCGTTTTCAACCGCCTCCATTTCAGGGGCTCTAAAACACCGGAGTAGTGTGGACACTTGGCGTAAACATAGCAAAAGATATGCGATTTAAAACTAAAAAATTGTCGTGTGGATGTAGCCTAAAGATGTTGTCATCAGATGTAGCTTACTGCTGATTAGAAAAAATGTGCCTGTTAACACCCTAAACCAAGACTGGACAACGTAGTAAGTGTAAGAATAGCCTCACAGAGCTGCCAGCAAGATAGTTTATGATGAAGTTTAATCTGCAAGGACTGTGTTTAGCACAGTCTGTATAAAATAATGTTATACAAGTTATACAAGGAACTTTCATTTTAAGTTGATTTTGGCAGTCCCTGTGGTAGTGTTTCCAAGCACCAGAATCCTTTTAGAAAAACCTCTCATTATACTGCGCAGGGTCTGACCAGGTTCTGGTTCTCCCATGCCTCCCTTCCCATCAGCGGAACCAACGATGCGGCCTGAGCCTCCAGCAGTGTCGGCTACCAGCGGGAACTGTTGCAGCAGCAAGGCAACACTCTGCTCCTGGCAAGAGGAGAAAACACTTCTGCCGAGCATTGAGCTCTCCTGCTCCCACCGGAGCTTCTGACTGCAGGTTTTAAGGCTGCAGCAAAGCCGGATCTCGGTCTATCCACAGCAGGCTGGTCCCTGTCAGAGGCCCCTTGTAGTCTGAGCTGAAGGAGTTTCTGGTGGACCTGCATGACTTAATACGAAATTTGTGCAAAATCCGACTCTGTGTTAGCAAAGACAATCATTAAGATTAACTATTTAGAAAAACCCAATCTTCTTGGTGATGGTCTCGTTTACTTATGTAGGCCATATAGAGTCAACAGTATTACATTGAGAATGTTTCACAGCCAGTTCAAAGTTCCTCACAGTAACTTTAAGTCAAGTGTCATAATCAGTTATTGTCAAGAAAATCTTCAGGAGGCGCCCTGGAGGCCTAGGGATTAGGGTGCTAACCATGAACCGCAAAATCCTCAGTTTGTATCCGGCCGGGGACCTTTGTTGCATGTCGTTCTTTATTTCTCTCTTCCCTCATTTCCTGTCATCTCTATAGTCTAATCTCTCAAATAAAGGCATATGTTTGCCATTTGTGCAGTGTAGAATGACTGTGCTGACAAGTAGTAACACCTCGTCATACAGCCATTACACCTGTCCAAAATATTATGTATCATGTGTTGCTCAAGTTTTGACCCTTGAACCTTCCCCATGCACCTTGCAAATAGGGGAAATTGTGCCAGAAATGCCAATTCTTATTCAGATTATCATGCATACCACAGACACACACACTCTAAAACCTCACTTTTTCTGCCTCTGTGTGTGTCTATCACTCTTTTAGACACTGTCTCTCATCCACTGTAACCAGACTTGAGGCCTGTGATCCCCATGATTACTGAGCACACAGAGCCTGGAATCACTGTGATGTCATTAGGATTCCATGAGGCCTACACAATGGCCGTCTCCACGACAACATAACTCAACCAGTTATAGAGTTGCGAAGAGGGAGGGGGTATTTTGGGAGCCCGTGGTTTCCAGAAACAAAAATCCCATTCATTTTTCCCATAGGAAATGTATCGTGACTCACAGTTGGAGTATTCTGGTTAAATAATTGGTCCAAAAATATTAATAACTTTGTTTGAAAATATCTGATTCTTTGGTAAAAGGTCAAAGGTTCAAGCTTGTGTAACTGCATTTTGGTAAGATCGCAGAGCTTAAAGTTATGTCACGTAACCTGCTAATGACGGGTGGAAGCAAAAAATGATGCTTAGAAATTATGTTACATAGGAAAACAGATTTTATAATCTGCAGTTTAGATTAGTCCAGTTTAATTTCGGGGTGAACTTTGGTTATATTCAGCAAATATGGTGCCACGTTTTGTTAACAACTGCAACAACAAAGTGTTTTGAATGTGCTACAACTCTGACTGGCCTCTTCTCCATGACAATGGCAGCTGAGGCTCATGGGTATTGTTGTATTTAGAGCCACCCACCATGCCAAAATGATGGATAAAACATGATTTCTCAGGAACAAAGTTGAAAAAGGTAAAGAGAGACCTTAAAACCCTGACTTAAAAACACAGTGCAGAAGCTCCCAAGAGAAACAAAATGAAGCATTTATTTAACGTGTTCATACTAAAACTAACTATGAGATCTTGACCATAATCAATACCTACATCTCTGACTTCCAAACTGCACATGGCATCACATCACAGATTACTGTTACTCCCATTACAACTGTAGCTACTGGTAGATAAGCAAGTCTCTCTCCATGGGAGGCCTTGGGCCTTGACTACCCGGCCATTGGTCACTCCCTGATTGCTGTTGACAAGGTGCTCAGGCAAATGGTTTCCCACTGGGAGAACAAATGACCCCACAAGTGAGAACTACATGAGCTGCTGTAGGTGGGAACTCTAGCAGGTACATGCAGTCTCCTGGACAAATTAAAGCTGCGGTGGGTAGTATATTTTTGGCATCATTGGAGGAAAATTCCATAATAACCTTCCAGTTTATTGTAATTCAAGTGGTAGTGGTCTGAGGGAAAACAGACTTATATGCCTTGGCTCTGTTTTTAGGCATTAGAAAATCTAGTCAGTGACAAGAGACTTTTTCTAATCACAGGTCATTTCAGAGAGAGGGCGTTCTGTTCTACAAATTCAGATGCATGTGCACGTCCCTTCAAATGGTGAAAGCCTGATTCAACGGCGGGATATCCTGCAGGAAAAGTTGTTTCTATTCCAATACTGGCAACAACTGCAAAGCAACTCAAAAAAGGCAGACGGGCTTATCAAATAGAGAGTCTGACAATATCAGCGAAGCGTTTCAGAAATGGAGAGAAAAGGATAGTTTAACCTTCTGCTACTTCACTACCGTTCTGAGCAAGCCTCATGGCTGTAGTAGCTACATCAGCACCTCGAGGCAAGCATCAGTTTCTCCACATCTCTCTTATAATTTAGCGTGCTGTGTGAGCTCACTGCTGTGGTGTAGCCATAATGGCTATGGTCAGCATAAGGCTGAACTATTAGCAACAATTTCTCTCCATCTCTGAAAAGCATGACTTTTATTATAGCTCGCTAGAGCCTCAAATCCCAGTATATCATATCAAAGACATGCAAAGCAAACAGGACTGTAATTCTCATAGAAAAACTGCCTAACCTTGGGTACCACATGAATTACAATATGCTCAAAGGTTATTGTGGAGGTTTTGCCAAATAATGACAAAAATAAACAGCCTCTCCCAGCTTTAAGGGAAATACTTCAATGCAAAACAACAACACAAACTAAGGCCTCAAAAATTAACTTGTTAAATCCATGCGTCTCTATTAACAAAAATGCAGCAAAACAAAGTACTTGAGGCTGTTTGTCAGGAGTCCCTGTTATTTTGTCCACCACTTGAATTTCTTCTGCTCCTCTAAAAGTTATCAAAGCTACGAGTGAAGTCTGCTTTTCCTCTGCATTTTTGGAGCCTCTAAAGAACACTGGGCCACAGTGTGGAGGTGTGAATGCTAACATAGCTCAATCTGTATGCTACAGAGAAAAAACAATCCATGCTAATCTGCTGCCACAGACAGGAGTCCTGTTAGGCCAATCAGGAGGGGAATCATCTGGAGTGGAGAGGGCTCAGAGAAGCCTAGATCAGGGCCCTGATTGCAGCAGGGTGATTTACAGCTTGAGAACAATGATGGCTGCCTGGGTCAGCACTGATGAAGAGGCTCTGACTGCACCAGCACCGACAGCACAAACTCACCTGACATTCATGCACTGATGTGCATACATGCATGAGCACATGCGCAGGCGCGTGCACATACAGAGGCACCGAAACACTCACACTTTGTGTTAGTCACAAAGGTACTGGGCTCGACCTTGCCAGGTTTACTCTGTGACCTAAATAAATGCCCCCAAGGCTTGCATTTGACCCTCTGTGTTTCACTAACAACACATAAACCAAAACAACTCAGCAAGCTACTTCCTATGAACTCAGCACAGATAAAACGGGAAACTACCTTTGCCCTGCAGCGGCGTATGTAAATACGACGGGAAAGGCTGAGGTTAGCATGAATAAAAGAAGGAGGGAGTTCAGATGTGAAGTGGGCATATGAGGGGAGTGGGAGAAAAAAGCAGGGAGGAGGGGGAGTCACCATTAAGAGTATTCTTTAGAGCATCCCCTTTGATCTGCCCGGTCATCATTTTAGGAAAGAGGAAAGACCACGAGGGACGAAAAGGTCTCGTCAAAGTGACCCCGTGGCTTCAATGGTAACCAACCCTGGGTGGTGTATCAGGTCATTTTTACTACAACAAATACATTTAATGTTATCAATGAGTGACTTTGCAGCAGTAGCGTAAATTTGATTTGATTGTCACTTTTGCAAAATGCTCTTATTGAAGAAAAACAAAGTAAACAAATTGAACCCATTTCAGAAGCCACATTATTTTATTATCTCAAGCCTTGCCATCAGTTGCTATTGAGATGGTGCAAACACCTTCTTTAAATACATACATTAAAAATAGATATACTATATATAGTAATTAAAGAATAAAAACAATATTTGAAACATTTAAAGTTCCTTGCAGTAGATCCAAGGTCTCCAATTGGAAAACAATTTGATGGCGGAGTCTATCAGCACAAACTTAATTATTGTCAGTTCATAAACATCATAGCCAGGGGCATACTAAGGATGCAAATACATTATTATTATGTAATTTATTGTTTAATGTTTGGTCATTGAGCATCAGCCTTTTGCCCATACCTTTGAATAGAGATTTGAATGCCATTAAAAGTACAGAGGTCCTGCAGGTGCCTGCTAAAAGTGGATCTGCTCCTACATGCTTCTGCAGTAGATATGTTGGTATTAAGAAGGAGTTAATTCAGGGTTCGTCTTGTGTATTTTAAAGTGGCCGCAATGTTGCCCCAGGTCCTGTGTGGGAGTAGAGAGCCTGGTTTTGACATGCGATGCTACACATGCGAGATTGCTCTCAGCTACTAGAATAGGCAGGTGAGTACATGCACATGAACCCCCTTCACACACAGACACAAACACGATTACTAACTCACTGGTTGTATAGTGAAAAAAGTAACTGACATAATAACAGTGGAACAGCAGGCGCGCAGTGTAAAGGGGATATCAGCAGTTCCTATATTTTAAATACTATTCAATATATATTTCCTGATAATTTCCTAAAAAACGTTTTATGTTGAAGCAAGTCGTAACGTCTGTTTTGTTACCATCTGACAGTGATAAATGGGGCTTATAGGACATCTCTGACTGATGACAAAGATTGGAAACCATGGCTACGGTTGGCAAATACATCCTGTTTTAGACCTCGGGGCCGTGACTCATAACACCAAAACCAACACTTAATAGTTTAAGGGTTGTTGCCAGCTCTCTTCTTTCACCCTGCTAGGAACCAACGGGCGACTTCCAGAGGCCTGCGTACTGTACACCCCAGAGCCGAGGCAGGGAGGCCTGTGGAGGGTGAGAAGGCAGTGGGGGAGGTGAGAGAAGATTTTTAGGGTGCCGAGAGTTTTGGGGGCTGAGTGGGTCTATTTAGCCCCCAGCAGATTGCCCCCCTCTCCTTCCCTCCCCTCCTCCTCCTCCACCCCTCTCCTCCCCCTGGCTTTGTGTGCCCTGAGCCCACTCCTCCCCCTTTTGTCACCCGGGCATTCCGCTTTGGTTAGCACACACAATGGGCGCTCAGTGCTCACCCTCCTGACACTGCATTCTGCCTGTGCACCAGGGAGTGGGCACGGGAGGGGGAGGGAATGGGGTCCAGGGGGGAGGGTTAAAGGATGACAGCAACTCACCCCATGTGACCAAAATGCCATCAAGTATCAACTCCCCCACTCCCTCCCCTTTTCCAAAGACCATCGTCTAACTTCACCCATCCATACAGATGGGCAGTAAAACTAGTGCCAGCGGGCCTGGTTGGCACGGCGAAAAACAAAAACCTCGTGTTCACTAGAGCAAACAAACGAACAGGTGTCTCTCATGGCTGACTGGCGATGTGGAGCCCTGCCTTCATCCAGCTTGCCTCTCAGGGTCTGTGTGCCCAGCTACATGTGTGTTCCCTTCATCTTCATCGTGCTGGCCACACATCCTAAACGGAATTTTAAGACCTGGCTTCAGAACATTTTTGTCTGAAAATTAATCCCCTACATCGACAACGGTAAGAGTAAAATTGGCACAAATACAAGTCCAGGCTTTACTGCTTTGACATGTTTATCAAATATTTGGAACTCTTCCTGGTCTCCAGCAGGTTTTGCTGAATATAATGATATAATGGCATAGTTTGACATGTCATTTATTATGATATTTTGTAAATAGCTGCACATACACAACTGACAAACAGATGATTCCACTTATCTGAAAGTGATAAACTCCCACGTAACCAAACATAAAAACACAGGGACACACTCGACTGTAACTAGAGCAGCTTCCTTTCTAATCTGTACACAGATATGACTCTTTCTTAATGGAACCCTCAACAAACAATGCGTGATCATATGTCACCTGAAAAAATCTCAGGTGCAAAACGTTGAGAATAAAGTTGCAGAACATGTAACTACACACTGAAATTGGATTCCTGTTTAAGGACAGCAACAAGCGGAGGATGACTGCGTCTGTATATGTGTGTGTGGCAGCAGCTCAGAGGCTGGTGGGGGGTTAGTTTGGGTTTCAAAGACCCTGCTTGTTCGCCCATATTTCACACCACGGTGACATCTTAAAGCCTAGACAGGCCTGGTTGCTTCGCCCTCTCTTTCACTTTCTGAGAAAAAAGGGGAATTGGGATGTGAGGGAGGGGGTAACTGAAATATATGCAAATGGTCCCCCAGAGGGGATACGAATTTTATGGGTTTAGAATTTAGTTCAGCCAACCTGAATAATCAAATGTGGGAACAAAAAAAAACGAGCCCCCCACCATCCCACCACCACAACTCCATACCTCGAGCTTCAACCCCCACCTCAGGCCTCATCTCTGTTCCCTCCTGCCAGGTCCTCACATAAGAGGAGCTCAGTACGTCCAAACTCTTATTAGGATCTCCTTACGGGGCAGGGGAATGGAAGAGAAATGAGGGAAAGGAGGAGGAGGGAGGGGAGAGGAGGAGAAGGGGTTAGAGGAAAGGAGAAGAGGGGCTAGTGTACCTGATCAGGCAGAACTGCCGGCTCCTGATTACGACACCATTTTCTCAGCAGGCTTCCCAGCCTCATCCTGCTTCTGTGAATATGGAGCATAGGGCCAGCCAATCCCCTCAGCGCTCCCTCTCATCTAATGGCAGAATTAAGACCGTTTAGAGTGATTTCCTCTGCCTTCATGGTCGCACTCTGAAAGAGCTGAATCTTTTTCCCTTTGCGCCGATTTACAATGTGGGGGGTCTGGCATGCAACGGGTGAGAGAAAAGTTCTACATGACTGAACATAACATTACAACAGGTGGGGAATTGAACGGAGAGTCCGCAGAACATGTCTGAGAACAATTTCACTTCACACATTCCTTGGTGTTACATTGAACCAGTATTTCAGTTTGGGAGAAAGGTTCTACTTTTGTAGCACACTTACCTTCATGTGGGTTTATGAGTATACAACCAGCTTTTCTGGGAACCTACAATCACAACCACAGCTTCACCTGTGATCTCCATCACTGTGCGTTTAGTTCTGCCCACGTAAAGCACATACAGAGTGAAGCCGTTGATCCCATTAATTTGCATGTGAAACTACTGGTTAATTATACAAAATAATTCTGATCCATTTAGTTTTTAATTTATCTTTATGACATATTTTTCTGTTGCACCATCATTTGACCCCTAAGTGATTTTTTTTCTAAATATATTTTGTTTGCCCAGCTGAAAGCTTCATTCAGCACATAATTTGAGGAGTTTGGGGTTATAATGACCCTGACATGTCTTCACAGTTCTGGTTTAAATGAAGTCCTCCAAACACGACAGAGACTATTGAGAAATGGTTGAGAAATTAGAAGATTGAGGCTGAACAGTCTTTGAAAAGTTTACAGTTCACTGTGAAATTAAATTGCTGTTATTCAGTAGTGGAAGAAGTACTTAGATATTTTAAAAAAGTAAAAAATAGTAATGTCATTTAAGTCAAGCATGAAAATGTCTAAAACATAAAAGTAAAGCATAATAATCAAAATATACTTAAAGCAGCAAAAGCACTCGTTTTTGCAAGACGGCCCATATTATATAACTGGACTATAATCGTTAATGCATTCGACTTTTAGAATTTTCTGAACTCACTTTAGACTATTTAAAAATATTTTGTCATAAATCTAAAAACCTAATATTACATTATGTTGATTTAATATAAACTGATTAGTTTCACCTACTATTATTGTGACAGTTAATTTCACACTTCATCCAGTGAAAACCATGAATTTTCAGTTTTGGTGATTTTGAATCGTACGATTTTTTTTAAAACTTCATAAACTATGATCTTATTCTAAAAGTGTACATGGTTTTCATGGGACAGTTGAAATGTGTTAATCTTACATACATGTAATCCCTAAATGGGAATAAGGCATGTCAAAGATTGAAAGCTGATCATGCGTCAGATCAAACTGATTCATAATGACACTAACCCAAACAGGGAGTAAATCTGGACGCAAATCTGCTTAAACTCACTCCTTCTTTGTCAAACTGCATTACGTCGAGCCCATCACTCTGGGATATAACATAGCACCATATCAAACAACCACAGTTTGAACCTGTTGCTTTTGTGTTCCCCATGCTTAATGATTCCCCCACTTTTCCGCCAACCTCCAGCAGACAAATCCTTCAGCTTTATTGCCCGGACTCAAGGGCTGCAGGTGCACAGGCCACAAAAGGGAGAGAAGGGGGAGAGGAGGGGGGTGGAGGAGGGGTTGGGAAAGAGAATGGTCAGTCGGGGAGATAAGAGAGGAAGGAGCAGAGAGACCCCCCCCGCCCCGTTTTAACCTTTACACCCATCCTCACCCCGGCCCTGGCTCTAGCCCTGCAAACACCTCTCTGTTTTGCTCCACTGCCCTGCCACATGTGACGGGAGAGGCAAACTGCGAGTGGTGCCGCCTGGCGCTACCAGGCCTTCCAGGGTGTGTGTGTGTGTGTGTGTGTGTGTGTGTGTGTGTGTGTGTGTGTGTGTGTGTGGCAGGGGACGGGGCAGGCGTGGCAGAGTGGCCATGTGGCGGTAGCGGCCCTTTTCTTCTAAAGCATTAGAGGAGCAGTAATGACTACGAGCTACAGCTGTGCCCACTGAGGCTTGCCCTACCTTGCCCTGCAGTGGCCCCTCAACCTCATCTCGCCATGTTGCCCTCTGCCTCTGGCCTCTGCTACTGTTAGAGGGAAGCTACAGAGTAGGAATGTTCAGTATTTTTCTTCTCCAAAAATCAGTGTCATCAAAAGAGAGAAAAAATGTGTGTTATGAGTCTTTGTGGGTTAGACATCCACAGTATGGCATGTGTTATCTGTGATCTATAATGATTTTCCTTGAATAAAGCTTCACATATTTATGAAATATCAAAGTAATTAAGCCAACGCTTTGTCCATCTCACCTTCTGAAACAGAACTACTCATGTAGAAATATTTATTTCCCATTTTAAAAACACAGATTACTTTGTGCACAGTTGAGATCAGAAATTCTACTCATTACTTTCATCATTGAACAATAAATATTATTCTCTTGATTCATGGACTGATTGTTGAGTCTTTAAAATCTCAGAAAATGTCCATCCCTGTTTCCAGAATCCATCCTCAAGATGACATGTGGACAGAAGGCCAACCTTGTGATTGAAGGAAGACCCGCTCTGCAATGAGCCACAGCGCCATACTCGAAGTTTACATTATGAAACCAGCGAATCCTCACATTAGAGAAAGGGCTTTTTGCTTAAAAACAATGAATCGATTTTCGAAATTGCTGCCAATTATTTCCTGCCGATTGAAAAATCAATTAATTGAGTAACTCTTTCAGCTCTAATTGAAACGAGCTGTAGGGTTGAGTTAGTTCAACATTGGTGTAGATATTGTGACCTGGGTGCAAACAGAGGCAATTTCATTTTCTTTCACTTTAAAATGTCCCTTTTACTACAACCAGTGGAAATTAAGTGGAAGTTATTAGGGTCAGTGATGGGTGAAATGGTTATTTGAAAATTAAGAAAGTAAAGTGAATTATTGCAGATTTCCAAAGCTTGGGGAAAAACACAAGGCCTATTAAAGGCCTAATATTTAAGTAATTTAAAATCTCAAAATATGGAGCATGAGGGGATTTATCGTATGTTTATTGCTTTTTGTGTATAAGAATTACATCTGCATTTATATGTCTGTGTGTGTGTTAGATTCATTATTGTAAGTTGGCAGATAGGGTGTGTCAAAAGTTCTGTCATTCAAAAAAATATGTTCACTTTCGTAAGTATGCGTCGCACTGAGTTTTTATCAGCCGTTAATGAATCTATATCTTATTCTGTGTCTATTTCTAAACAAATCGTTCAGTACGCCTGCATTTCTTTGGCAAATGTTGAGCTGGGACTGGGCTCAAGAACAGAATTATGAGAATATCTGCATAAAAGGCGAGGAGAGGAGAGATGGAAGGACTCGTTTGTGGTTTAAATGAGTCAGGTTTAGGGAGACGGCCTGAACAGGACACACCGTGTGAGTCACAGATAGAACAAATTATGGTGTGCTGCCAGTGAAAAAACACCTAACTGCACCTTACTGAAAAATCTTGGCGTGCTGGGTCCAAGCACTGTCCTTGCCTCCATGTTTCTACCTGTAGACCTAAAAGAGTATTATGCTAGTGTTATTATGATTATTAGAAGGTAACTCATGGCCTAATTCGCTCTCTATCACACATACATATATAAACACACCAACCTGCCTGTGTTATTGGAGCTGCTGTGTTGGGAACACACCCTTGGGGACAGGAATAACTGGCCACTCCAGAGCATGAGGACATCTGAGACACAGTGGCACCACACAAGCATGATGACTCTTTAATGTCTCCTTATCTTCATCCCTAATCCTCGGCTGCTTCACCGTCAGCTACTGTTTGCACCATCGACAAGTCAAGAGTAGAAGCAGAAAATGGACTTTCTTCATTTTGAAAGACTAAAGTCCACTAGAAAGCCATTGAGGAAGGCCTCTATTCTGGAGGGAGCCTCATATTGAATACGGATTGAAATTTACATGACAACTTAGGAAAAATGCTTTTTTATTACTCATTCATCCCCTAAATCACTCTGCACCCCCGCTCCTTTCCTCTGCCTGAGCTATTAAATCACCATCTTGACCCTGCGACCTGGGGCCGCAACCATAAAGAGCCCCCCTGTGGGTCAGAGGCCTGATTGTAACATTTGAATATGAAATGGACTTGGTTGGGCCTGGAAACAGCCCCATGCTCTGAGACACAGGCTGACCCCCAGGAGAGAGGCCTGCCTCAGCAGCCCCGGGCCTGGAGGCTCCCTCTTCTCTCAGCGAGGATTTACTTGGACTTGAGAAGGAGGGAGAGACAGAGAGAGGGCTGAAGTCGGGGGTGGAGGGTGAAGCGGGGTAGGGGTTGAGCGAGAGTGAGGGAGAGGAGAAAGAGAGAGGGCAGACATTTGAATAAGACAAGAAGCGATTGGTGTTTGCATGACAAAGGAGCCCGCCATCTCCCCTGATTGGTGTCACAGCGCGGCACTAAAGCCATGCAGGCCCCCCCGGGGTGGGGTGATGTGTGGAGCACAGGCATGTTTATGCATCCAAGGTGTGATATTAGGGCGGGATAGCGGGGGCCCGTTGTCAAGTTTCGGGTGAAGAAGTTTGTGCGCATACTCTTAAAAGGAGAAGTTTGCATTACACTGAATATAAATTTATAATTTCATGTGAAAATCAAGTCCAAAATGTTATTTTTTCTCTTGAAAGACTATACTTGATACTTTAAAAAAATGTACAGCCAACTACAGATGCTTTAAAAGGAGAAGCATTAAAGTCCAGTTTACTCCAATTTAGGTTTTTGGGTTTGGCACTTTTGATTTTACAAAGTATTAGCTAAGATCTGGAAATATGGTGACATCGTTACAACAAAGTCCAACAGAGGAAGAAACCGAAGCATTCTGGCCTTCAGTTCTTGAAAACAAGATAACAGTTAACTCAGATTTTCTGAATCACTTAATGTTTAGAGGGAAAACTAAAAGTGAATTCATCTGAAATGATGTAATAAATTGCCATTGTATAGATAAATTGGGCACGGAAAACTGCAGTAAGTGTGATTCATAGTATGACTGATTATTTGACTGTTCTCGGCTTGTCTATTCTTTCCAAATAACTTTGGTAACCAGGAAGTTTGTTTGAAACTTGTATGATTGTTTGACTTCTTTTGCCCAATCTGACTTCAATTTTGTGAAGTCGCCATGTTCCCGAATCTCAGCAATTAACTTGGTGAATACAGTTTTATCAATACTAGAAAAAATGGCCAAAGCTACAAAGATAAGTTGCAAAACAATGACACGCTGTCTCATTCACTACCGGAACTCCCAAACCTCCTAATTATTCCAGAGAGGTGCGAAGACCCCCACTGTTCTGTCAGTGGAGTCGTTAGCTACTGCAGGTGGACCTCTGGCACCACCGAGTCCAGACCATCTCCCTCCCGCTCTCACTCCTGCTGGCCCTCATAACCAACGTTTGATCAGAACAACAACAATACAAGAACAGAGATGAGAGAGGATCATATGAGTAGACAAATCCAGGGGCCATGAAGGGGATTTCACAGCTCAATAAATTTGGACAATTTGTTTACAATCCCCATTATGGCGGGCCCCTTGGGGAGTAGGTGTATATAAATATTGATGCATTTCAGATATCAGCAGATTAGTTGGGAGTTTGCTCCACTCTGGAGAATGATGCAAAAGTGCCTAAAGTGCGAGAAGAAGTACCACAGGGGGTGAAAAGAAGAAGGATGAGGATGAAGGAAGCGCGAGTGAGAGTTAGCGAGGTCACACACTCTCACTCACGCACACTAGACGCACACACACACACACACACACACTCTGACCCCCTGCAGACAAAGCCTCCACAGGCTCATCTGGGCAGTGCTGCTGGCCCTCAGGGACACACCTCCAAGAGAGATGGACTGACTAACTCTCCATGGCAACTAATCAATAAGTGACAGAGTCAGTCAGGACTGACCCGTAGCCCAGTGCGCTACACCTCCCCCCACGTTCCCAGGGTTACACTCCCATAAACCACACACACACACACACAGACTGGGCTACACTAAAAAATAAAGTGCCATCAAACTGACCAGTTTCAAAATAAATCTTTCCTCCTACCTTTGCCTTTACCTTTGCATTTGACAAAATACCTTCTTTCTTAAACATGTGCAAGTGTTTTTGTTTTGGACACACACACACACACACACACACACACACACACACACACACACACACACACACATGGGTACAGGTTACTGAATGAACACAGCTCCTGACAATAGCGATATGATCATACCACACTACCATTGTGTATCTGTCAATCTATGTTTCCTCTCACTGTCCTCGACAAACACTAATCAATATCTGTGGCCTAGATGAGAGGACTAATCTTCCCCCTTGACACCCCCTGAAGTCTTTACCCCCCCAACTCTGCATTGTATTGCAGCAGGCCCATATTCACTTCGCTGTCCCTAGGCAGAGCATATACATCATCACATATACACTTGGCCCCATTTTTCTGGGGTTCCAAGACAGGTCAGAAGTGGGGTCAGAACTCTGGTTTGGCAAATTAAAAGCAACGCTACATGCTCCAGTGTCCATAGACAAAGTGATGTACTCTTCAGAAAGGCACCATCTGCAGCAGACACACTTTTACACACTAGAGTGTCTCACTCGGAGCCTGAGCTCTAGCTAACGTGCATTAACAGAAACAATAATTTGTATGCAATTGCCCTTACAGGTTATTCAGGAAGAGGCCTCCTAATCCAGCTTCATTCTTGGTTGTGTACTCATGTATATCTGTGTGGTTTTACACATCTTCCTCCACAATTACAAGCAAAAACAAGTTCAAGTAAACCGCAGCGGTGCTTAGTTGAACGAAAAACGCCAAAAGAATCCTCTTCAGATAAACTCTAAACATATAACCCGTGCAGCAAAAAAGTAAACAGAACCCACCCATTTCAGCTGTTCGTGTGATTTGTATTTGTTTTGTTTGGGACAAAAGAAGCGGTAATCCTATCTCATATTTGACATGTCTCATATTCACACACACACACCTGCTGGTACAAAGTGAACACACCTTCAGAGTCAGA
The DNA here is from genome assembly GCA_016806645.1 of Ophiodon elongatus. Lineage (NCBI taxonomy): Eukaryota > Metazoa > Chordata > Actinopteri > Perciformes > Hexagrammidae > Ophiodon > Ophiodon elongatus. The sequence goes on from JACSYO010000469.1 coordinate 837,879, forward strand.
CACCTTAATGAATGACCCTCAAATTAAAATCTAAGTCAGGATAAACCCTAAAGCAGGCATGTTGACATGATATGGTAAAGAGACGTGCCCATTCCGGATATGAATGATGAGAAGTCGCCACATCAAAGCTAACGTGTGTGTGTACAGTACATAGCACAAACAACATTGTGGCCACTGTGCTAGGCGGTTTCTCCTCTACGCAGTTTTAAGAATTTGGCAAAGATTTTGGGTTTTCATTAACAAGAACAACAAAACTCCCTCACACTGTCCTCTTTGCTTGCTTTATATTTATTAACAACATTGCGGTCAATAGACATGAAAGCAACCTGATGGAGAGGACAGTATGCAGGAGTTTTGTTGGTCCATATTGTGATCTGTTAGTATTTTCCTGAGCACCTGTCGACCTACAGGTGTGCAAAAGTTGCTGTTTCTGTTTTGATTCAGTGAATTTAAAAGGTTCGACTTGGACCGATATCCTCCTCCATGCTTTGTATCGCAGGTGTCAGGTGTTTCTAACATATCTGTCAGCAGAGATCTCCTGTATAAGATCAAAGCCAAAGCTGTGGCTGATGCAGGAAAAAATAAACCTATCAGACATTAAAAAAAGTTTAACTGCACATGTAACTTTGCACCCTCAATGAATTATTTACTTACCCCTATAGCAGCCCTATTGGGCGCCTCAAAGTCTATAAGGCCTTAATTCAACTAATTTACTTTCAACTGACACAAGCAACTCGCTGCTGGGCGGATGCAGTTTCTTGAGTGGCGGCATGCTTCCCTTTGAAGCGTTTCCCACTCAGCATTCCTTGTGGTTGTGTAAGGCATGACGATCCAACCACAGCTATCATTAATGAGCCATTTGCATCACGGAACAAGTCTGTTGGTGCTCACATGCGTTCAGGCAAGGAGCTGAAAATTGGGGATGTACTTGAAAGAGCAGAGGTAAAAAAAAAAAAATTGGTCAAATGTGATTTTCTAGTGTCTCTGGTGAGTGCTGTCAGTGAATTAGTGAGTGAGTGGGTGGGTGAGTGAATGGAGAGGGGATTGAGAGGACGGTGCAGTGGAGAGGGATGGCTCTCAGTGGGTCAGCCCAAAAGCCCTGACCCCAGGAGGATTTGATGCCATTTTCCCACGCAGGGAGTCGACCTGAGAGGAGCTCGTTAACAACATCTGCCCCAGTTCAGGGAGATTAACCCCCACCCCCAACCCCCGTACCTCCACACACTCACACATACACACCGCTCTGCTGTCAATCTCAGTACCTCACACGAGTCCCACCGCTCTGGACAGGCCTGCCCAAGCTGGACAGGCCACTCTAGGCCCCTCCAGGCTCGGCTCAAAGGGCCTCTTGGAGATCCCAGCCACAGCAAATCAATACAGTCTGATTGTCATAGGTGCAGTCCCTAACCATCATCCCACTTTACTCATCCGTTACATTCAAACTATGCTGGAGGTGATATCTCATCTGTACATCAGAGGAGGTTCCAGATTTGACTTTGAGATTACATGACGACTTGGGTGTTTGTTCAGAAGGTGTGTTCCTGCTGGAAGTTGTCCATCCAGTTGGTCCAGAGTTGGTGATGTCACAAACGTTAGTCTGTCAACCAGATTTGTGAAGAGTTTTCCACTCATCACGCTGACGTATAATGAGACGCTCAAAACCCACTCCTGTTGGTTTTTGACACCTTGTTCACATATACTTCCACTAGACATGTAACTGGCAGGACATGTTCTGACATAATAAGAGGAGACACATGTGAAAAACAGGATCGACTGAAACGCGGCCTGGAGCACTGCCACCGCTAAGCTGGAGCCTTGCATGCACTGCACACAGGCATAGGTGCGCGTAGACACACGCACTGGCAGAATCCACTGGGAATCCGCTGAATCCATGTTCTACAGGGCTATAATTAGGTTAGTTTTTGGAGAGGGGGTTAAACAAACAGGGGCTGTGAGGTCATAGGCAGATGGAAGTGGGATATGCCTGCACTTGCTGAGTGGGCACAGAGCTCCACATGACAGGAGAGAGAGGCCCTCCGGGCGCTCAGCAGGGGGAGAGGGGGGGCGAGTGGGGGTGGTGGGGAGCCCAACTCAGATGGCCTCACTGCCAGAACATTCAAACACAATCGATAGCCATGCAGGGTCTAGCCACACACCTTTCCCCAAACAAAGAGTTTCACCCCTACATCAGGACATGTTATGTGCTAATCCCAGATATCACTTAGAGAACTGAGCTTCACTCAACTGCACTGACATGTTTGAACTTTTCCATTAGATGTTAAGTAGAAACCACAACATTTTGGTTTAAAGTTAACACACAACTTGGTGTATTGATCGAAGGAGGTGTGCAGGTGATGTTCAGAGTTTGATAAATGACTAAAAACCATCAAGTCCGTCTGGCCCACAGCAAACACCTCTGACACGGAGGAGCAGGAAGAGAAAAGCTGCTTAATCACAAAAAAATGAGTTGGAAAGTGTGATTAGGTGACGGGTGGCTGCTGGCACGCTAGAGTGACTTAAGACCCTGTCAGTGAATGCAGGGAGGTCTGGATAATCTTTCCCTCCACAAAGGTGCGTGGGGCTAATCCAAGCCGCTGTGCTGAGCCGTGGATCAAGTCCTACAGGGAGTGTGGGAAGGCCAGCGGGACGGCCCCTGCTTCGGCCCTCTTGGTGGCCAGAGCTCATTTATCCTGAGGTACACTGCAACAGCAGGCCGGTCCATTCTTCCACACACCTTTGCATTATTAGTGTCAGCCACAATAAGCGTCGTTGAGGGCTATTAAGTTATTGAATGTGATGCAATTTCAGTATGATTTGTTTAAAAAATGTTTTTAATCTATATAGATTATCGCTGCCGGAGTCATCACTAAATTTGAACAGAACCAACTCGGAGGTGGACACAAGTCTCTCTGTGCTTATCAGAAATTATATGAACGACTAAATGAGAGAAACTCTTCTCAACAGTGCTAAATACTTATTAAAATACTTAAGTTGAAGTCATTTATTATGTTATTTTGTATGCCAAACAGAAAGTCACAAATTATATATACTTTAGCGCATCAGCACTGATATACAAAGTCAATTCACACAACTTTTCAAAACAAGTACAGATGGGCATATTATGATGGGTATATTTATACATTAATAGATGAGATATATATATATATATATATATATATATATATATATATATATATATATATATAATTGGTGAGGATACAACCACTTTTAAAGGTCAAGTGATCATCTCATTTATTTTTTGTTTGTGTCATTTATCTTGATTCTTAAATTAATTTATTAAAAAAGGTAGAAATGTTCGAACTGAATTCTTGTGATAAAATATGAAGAACACATTCAAACTGACTGGGGCAATAACGTGACGACAACCTGTGGAATTAAATGGTCACCAAATAAATACTGAAAAAAGTGAGTGAACTTGGTAAACTTGGTAAAAGTATTACAAGACAAAAAGGAATCGTTTCTTTTCACCTACCATAAAAAAATGTATTCAAAATATGAAAAAAAGATGAAGACTGCCCTAATTTTCTACTGATGTCAATTCCAAAATAAGCCTGTGAAAGGTAAAACAAAATCAATAGGCCTAAGAATGATGTAATATTATTCATTTTCAATGGATGTTTTAAACACACAAATTTGTTTGTATGATGTTTTAAACACAAATTTTACAATTTGTAAAGGCTTGTAAAGGAACTGGAATACCCAATTGTTTGTATAGTATCTCCTTATTGAAGAGAAAAACATCTGTACCGGTACTTTTCTTGATCAAACAAAATTCCAACTGCTTGATCTTTATAAGCTTATCAGTGAAAACAGATTGTCAATCAGTGTGTTTGAAGATCCTTACACCTCTAAAATAAATCACTTATTTTTCAAACAAAGCCATGTTTCCAAACCTTATTTTACACACAAAATACAGAGTCATGAATCATGTTTCGTACAAATTTATTCAGCATTTAAGAATAGAGGATGGTCTTAAAATATGTAGAAACGTCAGTTTAAATAAACATTTTCGTTCATGATAATGAGTAAACATGACACTGTCAAAACCATCACAGAAAATAACATTTTACAAAAACAAAATTTTAAACATTTTTCACGTGACAAAACATCGGGTTCACAAGCTAAAAAGAAAAAAAAAATTCTTACTATAAATAAAACTTGCGTTTGCGACCCGCACAGTCTTAACATTTTTATTTTAACCTAGGTCAAGAGGGGGGAGAAAATAAAAAAAGAGACTACAAAATTTGGACACAGTCGAGACAACTGACATTCTACAAATTAAGTGTAAACATTTTTGAACCAACTTTCCATCCAGCTTTTCTGAAATACACCAGCCTCTCTTAATGAGGCCACATGCCTTTTCATAGAGAGAAAATATGGCATTAATTAAAATATAGAAGTCCAATTCTTCTACATAAGTTGATTGCTTATACTTGTGATAAAAAGCCTCTTTGCAATGCAATTTACTCTGGTGGGCTCAACGCTCGGTTTCGGTCCATTTCAAATGCATTTAAAAATGGACAACTCAAGAGATGTTGAGATAAAATAGTTTTTGAACCAAAAAAAACTGTTGAACGTTGTTTCTTTAGCAACCAAAAAGTTCTCAAGTATCCGAAGTACTTTATTTTTTATTTTTTTTAAAGTTTGAAGTCTTTTCTTTCTGTTGCTCTCAGATGTGGGTGAGAGGTAGCGTCCCATTGACGCCAGTCCCTGCGGTCTGATAGTGCGGATGGACGCTGTGTAACCGGCTGCTCTGCAGGGAGGAATGCTCTGCGCTTTCTCCGCCGGGAGGCAGGTACATGCTTATCATATCCCTCAGGTCCCCCAAACAAGCCCGCTGAGAGTGGGACGTGATGGCCGGCGGCGGTGAGCTCGGCTCGGTCTTGCACACGGACGCCATGGAGCCCAGTCCCATGGCGCTGCTGGTCTGCTGCGTGTACGCCGGAGACATGCTGTACGTGGAAGCCGCGTTCATGTAGGTCTGCGCCGAGGACATCATCGGGTACTGGAGCCCTGCCATCTCGTACCGGTGCATCTGCTGGATCTGGGGGCTGTTCATGCTGTGATGCTGAGGGTAGGCCAACTGGTCCTGCATGAGGGAGTACGCACTGTTCGTCCACCCGTTCATGTGCGCGTAACCGTCCATCCGCTGCCCCACCGACACGGAGTTGTTGACGGCGTTGGCTCCTGGCGCCAACAGTCCCCCGGGCAAAGAATACTTGTCTTTCTTGAGCAAGGTCTTGGTCTTCCTGCGGGGACGGTATTTATAATCCGGATGCTCCTTCATGTGCATGGCGCGCAGACGCTTGGCCTCGTCGATGAATGGCCTCTTTTCAGCGTCAGTCAGGAGTTTCCAGTCAGCGCCAAGCCTCTTGCTGATTTCAGAGTTGTGCATTTTGGGATTTTCTTGAGCCATCTTCCTCCGCTGTCCCCGGGACCAGACCATGAAGGCGTTCATCGGCCGCTTCACCCGCTCCTGGTCGTTGGCACTGTTGTTCTTAGCGCCCGGCGCCGAGCCCGAGTTGGACTGCGGGAGCGGGGTCTTGAGCTCGGTTTCCATCATGTTATACATTTAGGCGGCTTTTAGTGTTCACTCACAGGCACATAAAAAAAAAAATTAAAAATAAAAAGTTCACAAAACAGCGCCAAAAGTCAAAGAGGTAGAGGTACTGACCAGTCGCATAAGAAGATAGGGAAAAAGTTGTGTCCAAAGAGGCAAGTGTGTCTGCAGGTGCTTCTGGTCTCTCTCCGCTCTAAGCTGCTCTGTCCCGCACGGCTCTCAAACACAAGTCTGCAAAGTTGTTCGCCAAGCTCATCTGTTAATAGGCCTAGTGGGCTGACCATGTGATGTGGATTGACAGCGTGACAATGAGAGGCCAATCAGAGCGCAGCTCTCCCATATCCACCGCGTAACCAACCGGAGCACACAGCGCCGTGTTTTGGTCAGAGGAGGAGGGAGAGGTAAAGTTTTAAAACAGCAGCGCAGATCAACAACCTGGGCGAAAAGTGCTGTAGATTTACAATCTTTACTATCGTGAAGATGAGGAGTTCAGGGGGGAAAGCTGACGGTTTATTTTGTTATTGAACCGGTGTTTTCGAATAAAATGACATCCAAAGTATGGGACATTTCTACACGTCCAAAAAAGTTCTCAATACAGTGTAGAGCCATGTGGGCTAAAACGAAAACGAGTAGGCATATGGGCAATGTAGAAGATATGCTGCAGCGAATTACACCCCTTAAGGGATCGATGTCAATAAATTAATTACAGAGACGAATCCCAACAGGCCAAAACGCACCGAAATGAGAGCAAATACTTCAAGTAAAAAGTAGAATATTTAAATAAAATGTGCCCTTGGCAGAGAAAAAATCCTTTCATCTGCACCTGCTGTCAAACAGGCTTTGTTGCTATAATCACAATTTAACAAAATATATTGCCAACATCAAAACCCCTCAGTCTTATTTTAGGGATTTCGGAGCTGTCAAAACTCTCAATAGACTGATATATTTATTTTTTTCATTAGAACTTTTTTGGAGCACCTGCTCTAAAGAAATTTTCTCTTCAGTCTTCTTCGACGCGGAATTAATTTCCTTTAAACCACGAGGAGGTAACAGAGGGGCTGAAATAATTATATACATATATAATATATGTATATAATATAGTGAATATAGTGTAAACGCATTGAAATTAAACAGAAGAAGGCGGATGACTCCACTGGAATAAATACAATATTATTAAAAAAAAAACTATCAGGCTTGATAATAATAATAATGCTATTACCTGATGATACCTCAACCAGTTCTGACCTCAAATAGAAGAGCAATACTCGCTTTCCAAATGAAATGAATGGCACGTTTCTGCCGCGTTTAGGTAACCGCAATGCAAAACTCTAATACATCAACGACCTCTTGTGGAGGGGACCGGCTCTCCCTTCAACTCCCCGAGGGGGAACTTTAGTTTTGGGACTCCGCGTGCAGGCAGCTCGCCTCGCTCCGCCGTGCCGGTGTCACTGTTTGCTGACTTGTTTTCCCTCCGCAGTGTTATTAAAATGATCACCGCGGAGTGGCCCTCATTTGCACGTGTCTCCTCGCAAACGACCCCCGAAACGCCGCGGAAACCAATCGCTCAACGGGGCAAAGCTCACACCTGCTAATGATTGTGAGCGCATCGCCCATCGAACACGACTATTAACACCTCGGCATTCAGACGAGCTCCGCGGGGACCCTTCTGCTATGCGCATTTTAGAGCGTTTCGCCTCCCGCAGCTCTCGAACCTAAAAAGTACGCCTAACGCTTTTCATCATGGATGCAGGGCAGCTGAAGGACCGCAGCCTACAGACTTTATTATGTTTTTAAACTGCAACACCGTCCGGGGAGAGCAAATATCTAAATGCAAAAAAAAAAAAATAGTCCGTTTTTTTTTTTTTTTTTTTTTTTCCAAGAGCAGATCAGATTTAATGGTTCATCGAGCTGCTTGTATTAAATGATCAATGAACCGATAACATCTGTCCAACATTCTTCTTTCTCTCCAATAATGAATGAAAGTTTCCGTTTTCAAAACCAAACAAAAAGTAAAAATCCGCATGGTTTAACGTTAAACAAAAGTGTATTAAATAATGTGTCACCTTTTTGTAGACACATATTTGTAAAAGTAACATTATGACTCAAGAACGGGCATTTGGAAGAAAGAAAATAGGACTTTTCAAATGAGACTATATATGGGCACAAATGATGTGTTATCTTACAGGGAGGGAAAGCCCACAGCCCCTCAGCCATATAGTTGCAGTAAATCAGCTGAAAAGAGACATCACTTCATGAATTTAATTTTCCCGTTCAATGGGGCGTTACAAACAGACCAAGAGCAATAAAACTAACGTCCAATTAGCAGCCATCTATTCTCAGGGACCAGTTATTTGTTTATCTGGGCAAATCTCAATACTGATCCGCTTGTAATCTTCTTATGGAAATTGACCAGTAGCAGACAGAGAGAGAGGGAGAATAAAAAAAAAAAAAAACACCAGGAGTAACCCGGAGTTTGGTAATGAGGGCCTCTGTGCAGCTAATTTCCTAATTAAGGAACGGAGGACCACCAGCACAGTCTGCTCTGATTCAGACTCAACAAGCCTGACAGCCCAAAGGGGCTCTCAGGGCGCGCGGCAGCAGGATCCCACTGTTGAATGTTGGGAAATGTGTGGATGTCCTGATGGGAGAATAAAACCATACAAGCAGCTCAATATATTATTAAAGTTTATTTTTTTAAAAATGGATGCACTGTTCATGTAATTTTCCTCTCAAACCAGCGATTTTTTGAGGAGAAATCAATTGTGTTTTAATAGTTTTTTGTTACAGCAAAGATGTATCAGATAATCAAAAGTAAATATTTTTTGTTTGAATTTCACATTTATGTTGACGCAGCACTAAATCTGGTGGGCAAATTTGACAGGTATCACAAAAAAAGAAAAGTTTTTTTTTGTCGAAGAAAAAGTCGAATTCTGGCCTTTGGGCCTAGAAAAAAAAGAACAAACTAAAATGTAAGATATATTTGCGGAGAGCTTTAGGGGAATTAAAATCTATTCAGGTCCACACAAAACCCCATTAATCCCACCTTTGAAAACAGGGGAGCTCCCTGCATGTCCGCATCCTTTGCCCGGCTGTCAACAGAGCTTTATGGTCAGACCATTTGAATTAATGACGGACAAAATGCGTTCAACTTTATTATCATAAGACAAGACACGGGAGCTGCATGTCTGCCATTCAGCTGCAAAAGAGTAACTGATAATAGCTTGTAATTGATTGCCTTTTTTTTATTGTTATGGCCTGCGTTAACACGGTCTTTGTTTTTATATTATTCTTGACAATTCCCGAATAGGACAGGCATTTTTTTTATAATCGAAAGTCGCATCTCAAACCCACAATAAACAACATTATTTTTACGTGTCCATTTTAAACCTCACGACCTCCAGAATCAATAACTTTTTTTTTGTTTCAGCTCAGTGACTGCGGACAAGGCCTTTGAGAAACAGTAATTAACAAAGAATGGGTTTTCAATTACAGTCACAATGGAGACTGCCTCATTAAGATTTGCATGATTTTTGGACCAGGAATGCAAATGAAGATGCAATTTACGCACGGTCTGCTGTTCCTATTGTGTCGGCGTGAATGGTTGCGTCCTCCCAGTTCAACACAGGTAAAATAATATTCACGGGTCATTTAAAGGAATAAAAGTGACGCTATTATCACCTCTTTATTTCACAAAGCCGGGCTAGTTTTCCGGATGGTAATTTGACTTATTTGACCCGTACGAGACGAAAATGCTGAACAAAAATAGCTTAAAAATGTTTAATGTCTGATGTGTTTAATACAGAATCATGGCCGAGGAAACATTTATACTCTGTCCAGCTGAGTTTTTCTTTTTTTCCTTTTTGAAACCGTTTGAACAGATAGTAACACATTTCTACTGTCTTCAGTCGTATAGTTCATTCATTTATGTCAGGGAATTCTAAAAATAAATCTTCAGGCTTCTACAAAGTGTGTTTTTATTCGTGGGTGCTGGTTGGGAAAATTCAGACAATCACATAATGAGCTAAAGTCTAGCAACAGGTATCATAAACCTAATTAATATACTTACTGATAGCATTACGGCTCTACATGGCATTTCTGTAAGGAAAGGGAACTTCAGCTAATGTGATTTTTTTGGTTTATTTTGAAACATTGTCAAAATAAAAATGACTTTTCATAAAAATAATATTTGTACACGTCCTATTTGATTGACAACTTCTCTACAACAAACTTTCTTTTGGAAGCGTACAATGAATTAAAATAACTGAAGAAAGACTAGGTATTTTTTTTAAAGCAATTTATATATTTTTGCGACCATAAAAGAATTCCACCCATGCAATGGGTGCTTCACAAGACTAATTACGTGACCTTTTAAATATGTTGAGGAATTTAATATTAATATGTACAATAAAAAGAAAACCTTGACATAAATAATTTGTTGAAAATGGTGTTTGGACTCTCGTAGGTTCTCCTGACAGTTATGTCTACTGTGCATCAGGACAGAGAATAAACAGAGGCCATTGATCTTCAAGAGAAATGTGATTTCCTTAAGAACTGCTCCGTGCCATAACTTTTCCTTGATTGTTCCACATAGCGGTTGTATTTGAAGCTTTAGTCATCCCGAGAGAGAATGGGAGAGGATGAAGCAGGCCGATTGGTATACACTCACCACATGTTGGGATGCAACCCCGACGACCATCTCTCACTGTGAGCCCATCTGAAGCAGGGAAAGTTCAGTCAGAGGGAGTGTCACTCAAACCTTCAAAAGAAGCACAACACACACTCAGAGGAAAGATGCATCGATTGTCAGGAGCGCTGTAGTGGAGTGTTGCTAGTCTGTCAGGAGGACTTGGTGGGAGTGGGGGGGTGGCAGGGTGTGTGGGGGGGGGACTAATGGAGAACGCTGCATTCTTGCCTCCACTGTAGCAGAGTCATTTGTGTTTCCTCTGCGGTGGCTCGAAGCGAGATTTCCGCCACCTTGTTCAGCTTCGTGGAATATAACCGTCTTACTTATTGACCTTGGCTTGTAACACAACATGCAAAAAGCTGTTTTGTCTCCTGTAGCATGCCTGTGAAGAATGCTTCAAACTTCAGCCTCTTTTTCTCCCCGGCAGGCCAAGCATGTCCTTCCTCATTATGTTCTTGTGTGAGCAAGGCCAAGGCTGCTGACACAGACCCAGTGTAATCTCTTTAACCCGCCACTGTCATGAGCAGACAAGGCGTGACCACCCAACGCTCTGCTCCATCTCACTTAGCCAAGGGAATAGTTTTTCACTTCATCACCTCACGCGCTTTGGGTTGTAGCATGCTCATCATTTAGGGATGCACATTTCAAACACATTTTTATCAAGTATGCTCGACACATAAGTGCATGCAAAATTGCCCAGTAGTGCACACACACACACAGCCGGGGTTAATCATTGTTACAAGACCACTTAATATAATCTTGTGCAGCAGTGTGCAGTTAGAAATTCATATACGCACTGACCCTTGGAGTTCCCATAATTGACACGAGCATTTTTCGCTGCGGTTATTGACTAATGAAGCTAAAAGCAAATGAAACTATATCACAGGAGAGGACATTGCTGGAAGCATTTTTAAATGAATACACAATGATTATTAGCTCCTTGAAGTCATTTCTTAGACAAAGACTCCTTACGTTTACTTAGCAGATTAGGAGGAACATTCATATTAAAACATTTGGTATATGATGCGTTAAATGAAAAATAAAATACTAAATTACTGTGAATTATAAGCTCTTGTCCATTGAAAGCTAATTTCAATTCAGTTTAAATTAAGCAGAAAATTTCAATAAATATGGTTTTGCTTCTGAGCCACTGGGCGAGGCTGCATAAGCCATCTAGTGTGCAACATGATCACTTCTGTGTTTGCTCAGGAACAAAGTCTGCTTCCTAAACTTCCTCAGCTAAAGCTTGGCTCACACTTGAACCTCTAATCTGTGCAATCTTCACGTATCCTATAGAGAGACATCATATTACGTCTCATTTGCTGGTTTCAAAGGTTCGCTGTGCAGTGGTTTTCAGAATGAGATGCAGTCTTAATAATACCAAATGCTGTAAATGTGCAACAAAGGAGAACGCAGTTTAAATTAGGCCTCCGGATGTTTGTTTTTTGCACCAGCATTAAAGTTATGATAGTCTGTCAGCAAGCACCTGCCTGCTGCCTGTGAATGGCATTATCAAGCATCTCTATATGATGATCATTTTAAATACTGTTATTGCCTGACTGGCTAATTACAGCACTCATTATTTTTCGTGTATCTTTTGAATCATTGCCATGTTCAGTTTTTTTCCAAAAACAATGGAAACTTTCTCCGTTTTTTGTTTGGAAGAAAGTGCTGAATCGTCAATTTTTGCTTTGCGGCATGCCCAAGCAAGCAGCCTTCTTTTGTTTTAGCCATAATTGAGATCCCACTAATCTAGCCTCTTTTTAAAAAATGAAACAGTCCCTTTGTCAAGCCTTCATTAGCTTAAGATAATATTGTGAGAATGCACAATTAATTTGCAGTGTAACTTTAATTAATTAAATACACCCAATTTTGTAATATGATTAATGCCACCAAGTTGTTATCTGCATTCTCCTCTAAAATGAATATGTAACAGCGATACAGCGCTGAGCATTAATTGCAGAAATTGGGGCTTTTAAGAACCCAAAACTAGGTTAGGTAATTACAAGAGGTAATTTATTAAACCTTAAAAAAACAGAACACGCATAGAAAAACACGCAAGAAACAAACACCCATAAATTGATATATAAATCATGAGTACCATTGTGTGTAATCTGGCTGTGATTTGGGAGAAAATGACAAATCTTTGTGGCATGCAGAGCACTTGATAAAGCAGATAGTGGTCATAAATTTAGTCCCAGTCAGGGTCTCATTAAAGGAGGCATAATTTAATTAGGAGTTAGCCATCGACCTCTAAATATATTAATTACCTTGAGAATGACGAGATGAGTGCGGCGATTATTGCGTATTTCATTAGAGTTGGTCTTGTGGGAGAAGAGCAAACTAAGGTGGGAAGCTGACTGTGTTGACAAGATAATGGATGGGCTGGTCTGAGATGAATTTGGTCACCTTGCCTTGGTTGAGCTCAGAGGAGGTGAGCCAGAGGACAGCACTGGTCCTCAAGGAGCTAGGGTGTCTCCAGTCTGTTTACTGGAACATTTAGAGCTTTTAGGTGCATGAAACAGTATAACACATCATTTTTACCGCAATAACCAATTATTATATGAGGAATGACTGACTAAATGATGAGAGCATGTTAAGTTTTTAGAGCCAGTTCAGGATAAAGGATCGACATTGACTATTTGGTGTTTAGTGTGACTAACAAATCTCCAAACCAAATATCATTCAATTCCATGCTGACGTTGTTTTTGTGACAGTTCAAGATGGGAAATTAAATATTAAAATATCAAATGAGTATCCACTGAACTAAAAACGGTATATATATATTCCTACGTTGTTTAGTGTCTTACCTCTGCCTCTCTTGCTATAACCTCGGATGATAAAAAAAGAAAAAAAAAGGTGTGAAAGCATAAAGAATTTGAGTAAAAATCATTATTGTGCGTCATTCTTAATGTAACTGCTGAACTAAGAGCTGCTGCATCTGTTCTCAGCGGCTCCATTCATTGCCGTGCACTTATAATGCTTTACTTTTACATTTTGCTTATAAAATCGACTTTCGCTTTCACTAACACAGCTAACAAAGAAGTGCACCTTGGTGTTCCAACTATTTGTACACATACACCCACACACACACACACACACACACACACACACACACACACACACACACACACACACACACACACACCAGCGGAGTGCAGAGGTGACGGCTCATTGCCCCATAGACTGATATGTCAATGAAACATACAAGATGTTGCCGCTGCATTGGAGCGATTTCCAGCCTCGCTCCTCTCCTGGCTGACAGCAGGACAAAGAGCCTAAGCTACTATTATCTGGAAGCAAGCTCTCATTCTTGCTTTCATCTTTCTCTTCACTTACACAAACATAGATGTAGGTGCCTTGTGCAAAAACACGGAGCTCAGCATAAAGTCGCAGATGCAGCCAGTGTGCATATCAGACGGGACAAACTTTGGTATTCTAGGGGGTTTGAACATTGTCAAAGTGTCAAAATGGTTGTCGACTGTATGCCGTTGGCAAATAAAAGAAGAGTGGCATGACTGAGCTCAGGTTTTCTGAGAATGTGACGGTACTTTTGAAACAGGACAGAAGAGTTGCGACATTTTACATAAGTTAATATTCTCAAACTTAAACTGTTTTCCACTCGCCTGTGTCTGGTCAGAATGACATCCAAACCGACAGGTGACATGACTTGTGTTTAAAAGGAAATCATTTCCTGTATGAATACATGCGTGAACAGAGGCAGTAAACGCAACTCACAGACCACAAAGCTCCCCCGCACCATCTCCCTGAACGCCCCCTCCCTCTTCTCTCCTCTCCTCTCTTTACTACTAACCTCCTCCCACTCTGGCCAGAAAATTGAGGACACTCACCAAGGACTGACTGGCCCCACAGCTGCTGCTGCTGCTGCTGCTGCTGCTTCCCAATCCCTCCTCTGTTAGACACACCTTCAACAGCTGGCTGTCAGCAGGGCCAGGATCAGGGCCGTGGACTGGAAGATAGCATGACATCCACAGCCCAGAGCCTCAGCCCAGGCTCCAACGCTGGCCATTCAGATGGCGGCAGCACCACCATGGCAGCTCCCAGTGCAGCAGAGAAATATAAAGAGCGAGAGAGCCGGGCAGTCACTGGCGTGGTAGTGCACACTGCAGCTGAGCTCTCCCTGCTCTGGGACCCATCTCATTCAGCCAAGATTGCTTCATACAAAAGTTGACAATGCACCAGTGAAAGCCATTGTTGATATTCAACATTTTTTAAATAGCTGAGCAGAATAGACAACATGGCAGGCGGCAAAACTTGGCAGGGGAAACTGACCTGGAGCTTCTCGTTTGAAAGGGTTGCCACGCTGGGTGAGAGGAGAGAGGGCTATTGTGTTTAAAAAAAAAAAAAAAAAAAAAAAAAAAAGGAAAAGGGAGAGCTTGTGTGAAAGAGCTCAAAAAACAAAACATCTCCCATCCCGAGAGAGCAGAGTACAATGCTTTCAGTGCAGCAGAAGAGGACAATCACCTCACACGGTCACAAGCATATAGGCATTACCAAGAAAGGACAGAACAATTAAATCAATGCAATAGGATCCATTTTAAAACAGGATATTATATTTCTGACTCTTGAACTGAACAAGGTAGCTCAAACCGCATATAACAGTTGTTACAAAATAAACCTGAGCACCCATGTGTCAAAGCCAACATTTAGACGCAACAGTTAAATAACACAAAAGTCAAAAATGTAATCCGCTCTTAGTGCTTTGGCTCGGCTGACGTCCAGAGGAATGTCTTCCACAGGGCCATCTATTCCTCTAATGTTGCACAGATGAGAACGATACTGCCCGACGCTGTTAATGGTGTTCGGTTTCCGTCATTGTCAAGCTGACAAGCGTGCAGATTGATATGGATATTTAAGAAGCCTTTAAGCTTCCATATGTCAGAGCATCACAGTGCCGCTCGTGCCTCAGAAGCTATCAAAACATCTAATGTATAGTGTGTGTGTGTGTGTGTGTGTGTGTGTGTGTGTGTATGTGCGTGCATGCGTGCGTGTGTGTGTGTGTGTTTGCCTGGTAGCCCTGAGGCAGCTCCCAGTGTTGTGTTTCGTGCGTCCTCGTGTCCCTTAGTGGGAAGCCGGGTGGGAGAGAGGGCCTGAGTGACTAATGTGGCCTTTAAAACCCCTGAAGGAAACAGCTGCTATACCTGAGACCATTCCTATCGAGCGCATCACAAACCTATCCACTCATCCAGAACTGTACCGCAATACTGTAAACTCAAAGTAAGTAAAAGTGCATTTAGCTACTGCATATTCTTAAGCTAAACATGAAAATATATATTTTTGACTTGCCTGCTGATGAATCTACTGCTGCAATAAACAGACAAGCACAACTGCAACAAAGGCAACAAACAGCCATTAAAACCCTCAGAGGGATTCAGTTGATAATGATATGCACAAACAGCCGATCCTAACTCTTCAAATGCTAGAGCCTTTATTTTGGTAAATTGTAGCTTTGCTTACACAATGTTCCCATGCCCCAATGCTAAAAGTTATATAACAATTGGAAAAATCAACCACTTTCTCCCCCTTAAACTATTTTATTTTTGTCTACTGAACTTTAAAAAACAACAACAATATGTAGTAAAGTATTTAACCAAAATATAAAAATATGTTAGGTTTCATATGTCATATGGGCGAAGCAAATATATGTTCATTTTGTCGTTCAAAGACAAAGATTAGACTAATGGAAGGAGTCGATTAGAACACAACATACTGTTATTAAATCCCAATAACCAAATCCAAATAGACTTATTATAAAAAGTTCTGTAAACAACAACACAGATATCGGGCAGATGACGATCCTTTGCTTTTAACTATAATCAACAGCTTGGCTCTCTGTGAGCACAAACTGAAGTTATTGATAATTTTCTGTAGCTGACGTCTGAAACATGTGAGAATTCAAATATAATACAACAGACACATGTTTGAAAAACCTTGAATTATGAAGCTGATAAAATCATTTCAAGTGTGGCTCAGGGTCTCCAGCAGCCCCAAACAGAACATGAAAATGAATTATTTCAGCTCTAAAACTTTCTACAGTGTCATAAACAAATGGAAAGGGCTCAAGTAAAAAAATATCAGTGAGTCTTGTTCTGCAGTGTTTTCAGTCTCTCAAAGGCCGATCTGTGTGTGTGTGTGTGTGTGTGTGTGTGTGTGTGTGTGTGTGTGTGTGTGTGTGTGTGTGTGTGTGTGTGTGTGTGTGTGTGTGTGCGTGTGTGCGTGTGTGGGTGTGTTTGTGTAATAAGGCGGCGCACAGAGAAATAGGACCGGTCTGGCTCTTTGACATAGGCAGGCTTGGAGTTCGAGATGTGTAATTACGCTGAGCAGGGAGAAATTACAGCTCTGAGAATGAAGGCAGGGCCCACATAATCTTATAGGTGTGTCCGTGCTTGGCTGCAGGACAGACAGAGGCAGAGAGAGAGAGAGAGAGAGAGAGAGAGAGAGAGAGAGAGAGAGAGAGAGAGAGAGTGAGAGAGGGTAGGGGGGGGGGGGACCTGTGGCGTCTTTACTGGAAATCCACGTCAGCACCACCCATCACACTCTATTAGCTGCCATCAAAGCTCTAATTTTACTCTAGCATTACACCCCGCTCCCTGCATCCTCCTCCCTCCCCTGCTGATCTAGATGGCGCAGCCTGGTGGGAAAACGACATTCAATCCGCTGTCCGCCCCATTCAGGCCAAATTGGCAAATGACAGCTCTCCGCCTCTCAGATTTCGGAAAAGTGAAAGGTACCACCGCCACCCTCCGTTTGAGCCTCCAAAAGCTGTTGGTGGGGGGAGGAATAGAAGGGAGGACGGGGGGAGAGTGAGGACTGGTGACGCCGAGGAGTGGACCAAGGTGGGTTAACAGCCTCCCTTGTCCTCCTCGGTGGTGACGGTGCTGGACAGAGAACACAGAGAAAAGAGAGGAGAATGCCTACTCAGCAGATCAAAAGAACTTCCCAGAAGCCAATGGGAAAAGTTGACCTCAATCCCCTAATCACACACTTTACCACCCCAGGCCGAGCCGCACGGGCACATGGGAATACAGCGTTTGCCCTCATGGAGGTCAACAGCAGCGAGAGGGCAGCACGCAGAGTTGAATCAGAGACGCGGGCAGACAGCATGCTGACTTGGGAGCACAGGCCTTCACTGGGCCTAAAGACCAGCTTTTACAGCCCCCCTCCAGATATATTCAAAACACAAATTCTGCAGAAATAAACCCAAAAGACAACAAGCTGTGACATGTTTGGTCTGATAAGCTGCATAGGACACACACAAAAAGAAACAAAAAAAAAATAAAAATACATGCAGCACTGCCCGACACACATGCACACACAACAAGGTCTTTCATCAGCGTTGTACAAAGACACACAGGAAAAAGACACAGAACATATTGTGTCAGACACTAACTGGCCGCCCGACTGAATGGTACTCTTACTGCTAATTAAGTGCTAATGGCAGTTCCCCCTGCAGAGAATACTAATTAATGTTCCATTCTTCTGCGGGCTGAGCGCGCACTCCACCGCGGCCTAATGAGGAGAGGCAGGTACGTCTTCTCCCAGGCTGGGTTAATAAGCACAGCACAGTGGGGTCTGAGTAGAGAGGGCCATACCAGGGGGCTGCTTCCTGTTCCCTAATCTTAACAGACCCCCCCAGAACACTCACAATGAGACGCGGAGGTAATGAAAGGATTTGTCCCATAAACTCGGAAAATAGGCCAGCTTGTGTGTCTGCACCCAAAAAAGTTCCGGTGTCTGTACTAATGTAACATTAATACGGAGAAAATTCTGGATTTAAAAAAATCGACGACAAACAAAACAACCTGCACACTTACAGAAAGAGATCTTTTATCTTCATTCAGACAAAAATATTTGTGGAAATTTGGGGCAACTGTGTTCATATTTCACAGGGAAGTGTATATAACTATTGTATCTATATACTATTTGCACCCAGCAATGAAAAAGTATAAAAGTACTAGGAAAACAGTTTCTTTAAAAAAAACAAAAAAACACTGACAGTGAGTACCATTTCATATTGGATATGTCTTCCTCTGCGTCTTCCTACAGAATTACGACCTAGAAACTGCTGATGTCTCTGAGAAAAACAACTTCTATTCTATATAGTTTGCAGCTCCCTGAGAATACGCCCCGCAGAAAAAATAAATAAATACATTACCTGTTTGGATGCAGAAAGCCTGGGAATCAGATTCAAAGTGCTGAAGAATGAATGGATGTGCGAGTATGCGGGTGCGTGCATGAGCGTAAACATAGATTGAGGATGGTATTGGAATTACCTGAGTGAGATAATGGTGGTGCATTAGATTAACTTTCAGTTCTTAAATGCAACACATTTAGGCAATCTTGTCCCCCAAAAACATGTCAATGTCTGAAAGGCCTCCCTCTCGCTATCAGGAGCCTCTGGTCCCCCACACTGATGCAGCTGGCAAGGCGCTACCGTCGCCAGTCAAAACGCAGCGCCAGATCTAGTTATAAAATAATTGAATTTTCATATCAGAGGGGACCAGAGTCCCAGCAGACAATAGGACTGCTGAGTCCTCTCTGATATTGGCTCAGGCCCTTTGCCATGCGCATGAAATCAGTATGTTAATGTTCCAGGGTTTTCTTTTTTTAAGGGCACTTGTGCTCTCGCAATGTACTACCGATGCGGTTTCAAAAAATTGCAACTATTGATAAGTAGGCAGCCAGCAACCCCCTCGACCCCTCCTCCCACCCAACATGCCCACCCCCGCCTCCCCGCCTCCCCCCAACCCACCGAGGCTGTAGACGTTCTCGCACCCCCATCCTCCCCCATTATTAAAATTGTAATTTATTTTTCTAAATCAGAATGACAGCTTGCTTTCTTTTCTCTGCAGCAGGCAGTGAATCACCAAGCTTTAATTACTTTCGTAACTTCGCTGACCCTGTGAGCGTGCTGCTCTGCCAGAGAAAATGGGACCTCCAACAAAGGCCCTCCACAACCACAGCCGCCTTCGGTTCATTCAAAATGCGAGCAAAAAATTTATCAAACTACGGATTTTATAAGATTTTGTTAACATTTCACCTCCTATCTTTTTCACACCCCCGCTTGCAACAGTTCTGCACTCCCAATCTCCTGGCCCACCTCCTGAAGAAACTCACTGCACTAAACAACCTCATTCCAACTCTCCCGCTTTCCTTCTCGGGTGTGCTTGTGTTGACTCAACGAGGTCTCCCCGGGTCACGAGAGCCAGAGGTCACCCTATCACCAGTAACCCCCTCATATCCAGGCCGTGGCCTCGGCAGCAGGGAGACAGACAGCGCGGGGTCCCGAGGCCACAAAGCCCAGATCAACAGGGATGAACGCTACATTTGATCACTTCACAGATCTTTGGCCTGCACACATCAGGGTCAAGCTTTATTCAGCCCCGCCTTCAGAGTCCATCACACCGCTATCCTCGGCCTTTTCTGGCCACGGGTCATCGCCACAAAGGAGTCGCTTCAGTGTTTAAAAGCATCCCTGAAGCTGTCACATGGCTCATGGCCGTGACACTGACATGTGTGAGAGGCATGCGTGACTGTTAAGTTTGAACAGGAAGAAGGTTTAAGATACGGCCCTCCTCCGCTTTGTTGCCACAAAGTTCAGGCATGTTTCTTGTTCACCAACAGATCCCCGTTTGCTTGACATTATTCCTGCCGCCTGACTTATTAAAGAAGCTAATATGTTGTAATCCCTGCTATCGCTCTCACCTTCTCACTGGCACACCTCTGTTTTGGGCTGTGCCACTGTGTGAACCAGGGGTGCGCAGGCACGGTTGGTCTTTTGCTGACTGCCTGATAATTGAATGAGCGATTATCCCTCCCATTAATAGACAATGATACAGAAAGCACTGCCATATGTACGGAATATTAATGAGTGGCTGCAGCGGCCTAGATAAGAGAAGCGCCATGCAGTTGCTGTAATAGGGGTTAAAACAATTTGCCCCCCACAACACCCTATCCCTCCATGCACACACGCACACACACACACACACGCACACGCACGCACGCACACACACCCACACAGCAGCTCCCATGCTTTCCACTGAGCTAATCCTACATCCTCTCACTAACTAAGCAGGCTGCCACCAACCAACAGCCCCCCATGGCCTGGACTTGTGCTTGGCGCTGACCTCTCTGCTGCCAAGGCCGACCCGCCATTGTGAGAGAGTGCGAGCGGGGTCACTCGACAACAGAATGACATGCTAATGATGGGAAGCAGCGGGTGTTTAGTATTTATGTTATGAGACATTTCGCACAAGAGAGATGGAAACGCATGCAGACGTTCCGATTTTTATTCCAGAAACATAAACTCACAACTCTTGTTTTGTTGTTGTTGTTGTTGTTGTTGTAGTTGTCTAGCTTGTTTCACTGCTGAATCTTTCTTCATCTTCTTCCTGTCACAAGTAAAGTGTGTGTTTTTCCTGATATTCAGGTAAAGGAAAGATGAAAGAGCCCACAGAGCCACAAAGGCCTATCCTGCATCACCTTCATCGCATTTCTTTAAAAGGTTGCAGAGTCAGGCAGGTGAAACAGTTGGGCCACACTTCTATACGAATCACCATGCCAATCAATATCTAACATCTATTAGCATTGGAAAGCAATATTTCCCCTTTTACCTTGCAATAATTGTGCTTAATGCTGTGAAGTACCTTATCATAGGTCTGACGGCAAAAGAAAGGCCAGTTACCATGGCGACTGTGAAAGCCATTGGTTTCCTTTTCAGCAGAATAATGAACTTCTCTCCTCCGTGTGTCACTCTTCCACTCCACTCTCAGCCTCTTCGATTAAATTGGAGTCCACGTGTCCTTGAAATCCCTCATCTCTGCCTTATAATTTGACAAACAACAGAGAAAAGAAAACGCAGAAAAAATGTTCAAGGCTCAACAAATGCATCACTTTAAGCCGAGGCGTGGGTGTATCTCACAATCAATACCAAGTGTATTTAAGTTTAGATGTACTGACAGAAATATGTCCTCACAATTAAAAGCAAATATGTCTTTACAGTTCACATTTTATATTTTGATGATGGAATGTTTTACATTTTCCTTGACTCTATTTAGGTAGTTTACATGTGAGATTATAATAGTAAAATGTTCTCTTGGAAAACCTGTATTTATCAGATTAAATAGCTCTAAAACAGTCCAAAATATGTTTACGGTCCTTTATAAATCTGCTGCAATTGCTTGTATTTTGGGGATTTTTGGTAGTATGAAAACTGTAAGCTGATGGAAAGCTTGTCAAAAGTACTTATATGGCTACTCTGTCACATTTAATAATGATGGATGCATGGAGCTGACTTCTCTCAGTAGTCTGAAACGCGCTGCTCACAGACATGTTATTTTTTTCTATATTTCGATAATAATAATAAAAAATAAAAAATAAACCGTGCTTCTCATGCCGTGAATCCAATCATTGATTGCACTCGCTATCCACAGCGTCCTTGAGCACAGACATCCTCCATGCCCGAGGACACAAGTGTCTTGTTCAGTGGTGATGTCTGCAAGCCGGTCGATTAAGGGAAGAAAAAAAAAAAGTCTTGTAACTAACTCAAGTAAACCTGGAGAATAGACGCACACAGATCTAAATAAGTCCATCAAATATTTCTCTTTCTTTTTTTATCGAAACGACTGCAACTGGTTGAGATATTTCAGAGAATAAACACGATCTACCCCGTGGCGCATTCTTTTGGTATTTTTAATATGATTATTTGACGTATAGTTATTTATGCTCATTAAAATAGATGGATGTATTCAGCTACTGTAAAATTAATAAGTACATCTAATACTTTATGTTTAAAAAAATGACGTTTTCGATAAGTTGTTGTCTGGGGCAATATTAGTAAAATATTTTTAAACATTGATTGATCCTACTGCTTTGTCACAATTGAAGCGACAGCCGCTAAATTGACTAATTAAGATGAAATATCTCCATCCTAAAATTAAAAATTAATGTATACCTCAATTAACGGGTCTCAGTATCACTTATCCTGTTATATAGACTGTAAACGACAGACTCGGCAATTTAATGCTTTTAATGCGTTTTCCCAAAGTACCAACACATGTAGTGCACTAATACGTCAATTATAGCCAGGGCGAAAACACCCTTGTTGCTGTCTTACAGGCGTCGAGAGGGGCCATGGTGACATATAACTCTGACGTCTTCGACACAATCTTAATACTTGACAAAAGGAAGCATGACCGTCAACTAATATTAGTTATCTTGTAATCTTAAAAATCCTACTGGATAACATATTGCAGCAAACGAAAAGCACAAAGCATCCTTTTGAAATTACATTAAAAGGGAAGTTCATCTGCAATGTTTCACTTTGCAATATTTGATAATTACGTAAGTGAATAAATAAAACATTTCTCATTATCTTAAAGCATTCTGTAGTTTCAAGGGAACATATAGTTTCTTCAGATTCATAAAGCAATGTGTCCAATCAGACCGTACAATGCGCATACAGACGCACATAAGGGCAGGTCACCAACATATCCTGTCAGCATGACGTCATCGTTTTAATTATTTAGATGAATATTTGATTTCATGAAACTATGCCTCCTAAAAGTGACGGTTGAGACGAAGATTTCTAAAATCACAGAATATTACAGCAGTCAGGTGGCAGAGAAACATCAACTTACTGCAGACAATCGATGCGACTTCAGTTTATCTGAGTGGTCATTTAACTGTTTCACGAACCCAACAGAGGGAGATTTTTCTGAGCTTCGAGAGAGGGACATGTGGCTCAGCATTCAGCGTGACACAAGAACCTGAAAAAAATCACTAAAAAATGTAATTTAGCGCAATTCCATTATATTCAACCCAAATATTCTATTCATCCTTCAAGGATGATTTCAAGACCACCAAACTTTCATCAAAGGGCAGAAAGAAGGTCAACAATACAAAGTGAAAGGATGGAATTTGCCCAGAGAGATCATTCATCATCTCCTTTGCACAATGCACCCGGACAGATCACATGTTATTCTGTAAGCGACAAACAAACAAAGTACTTTGGTAATAACAGGATGTATCTGCTTTTCTATGTATTTTAATTAGGTTCGCCGTCCCTTTTGACCCTCGTCCGCACTGTGTTGACACCTGCTCTGCAAGTGCAACTCGCAAAGACACTTACTACTTGGTGTCACCAAGATGCCTGAGTTCAGAAGCTGCTGCAGATATGATCAGACACAAAATAAAAGTGCCTTTACATAAAGGTTTGCTTCCACCGCAGTTGGAACCAACCCCAGGTCGATGGATGCGTGCACGAGCTCTCACGTTGGCTCTACAGGTTTGTGTTTCCGGGGTTCGGTTATAATGCGAAATACTTCCCAAGGACAGAGCGTCTGCTCTGCAGCTTTGCAGGTTTAATGACCATCTTACCGTGTTTGTGTCGTTATGTGTGATATCTTCTTCTGGCCTTGTTCTTTGTCTGTTAGACGGCGCCGAGGGCCTAAAAACCCACACATTTTTGTGTGTGTTTTTTTTTTTTTTTTATGTTTTTGTAATATACCTGCATAAAGTTTTCGAACTTATTTACTTGAGACACCCAGCTGAGTCGTCGAGCTCCCTGGCCTGCTGCTGAGTGCGACTTCCAGTCAACGTGTCGCCACAGGGAGGCGCTCACAAGCTTACATCACGGGAGTGAAACAGGTCAAATGTTGAAAAGGAAACACAGAGCTGACTTCTTAGCAAACAGTTTGAAACCTTGGATTCATTTGAATTTCTAACAATGAGATCACGTGTCAAATTAGCAACTTTTTGTCACCTTTATCAGTTTTACTTTAACATGAAGACAAAGGGACTGTTTGTAGGCCTGCTGGTGAAAGTTAACATGTAACGGGTTCGCAGCCAAACGTCTGCCATGACCTTCAATTCTGAGAACAAAAAGTAAAACAACTCGGAAATGACTAGCAGTGCTGATAATCTGTTTGTGATCTATGATTGTTTGTATATTATTGACAATGGAGTAATATTTCCAAACAACCCCAACCCTTGTAATTTATACTATAATTATTATTATTATTATTATTATTATTATAACCCTTAAGATCACTACTGGGTACCACTCCATTACGGTTATGATTATTATTATTATTATTTTTTATAAATAGAAAACGTTCTCTTTGAATGGGTACAAACTTGAATTGACAAACTTAACATTATTTAAAATTCCTGTCAAATATATATAGACCTATAAAACCTATTAATAAAAATGTGGAGTTTTAGCTGTTTATTTATTTAGTTAACCAAGATCAATCAAGATTCAAAGGGTTTATCCTATATGTTTGGGGCTATACGCATTGCTCTTTGTCTTTAGATTTCCAATGAAAAATATTGTTGTTGTGTAAGACACATGTTCTGCTTTCACTTCCCAAGCACTCTATCTATTCGGAGCAAGACGAGCCAGTTTCAGTCTGGCTCAACACGAGTTGTACAGTTTGCACAAATTACATAATTTCATCACTTGACATAACTCTTTTCATGAGGCCGAGTTGACGAAGAAATTGGAGCTTAATGGTGTCGTGGGTGATTTCTCAGTGACATTCATTTCATAATCAGCTGATAATACATGACATACAGTAAACACCAGTTACTCATGATGTAACACTTTATGATACATACCAAACTGTAGTTACAAAAACATCTTAGTGCTCGTACTTAATATCACGAGAACCATATGACACACAGAACTTTATGGATACATCGGCTCCAGCATTGGAGGGTGGAGGGACAAATGCTCTGTAGCATTAAGTAAAACATTCCAACACTGTTTTCACATCCTGCAAAGACATCAAGGAGTTCACTCTAAATTGCTGTTAGAAAAGGGGGCTTAAATTCCAAGCATCAATCCCAAAGGTAAAATTGTAAAAAGGAAAAAATCCCCTATCCCACTACTGAGGCGTAGGTGGTTTGAACATATCTGGCTTGTCTAGAGCAGCCTCTTTGCTTTTCTCCATGGTTGAGCAAAAGACAGCTGTGAAAGTTGAAGGACAAAAACAGCTGGGACCCGGCGCTGCACTGGCTATAGCTGCAGACATTGTTGATACAACAGGAAGGATTGCCTCATAATTGCCTCATTTCTGACATAATAGTTCGGTCGTTTGTCATCTTTGGTTGGATATTATCTGGAATATTTGGATCAATGAGTGTCTGATTGATGACAACAATCCACTGACTAAATATTCTATGGATTACTTTAATGCACCTGTGACCGCCAGTGTCAAACTCTTTTACCCAGGTGTCTCAGATTCTGTTAAAATAATTTGAAAGTGAAACTATTCCAAAGAAGAACAGTATACAGTAGCTTATATACTTTCTATTTTGACTTGCGTTTGATGTAATGTACCCTTTGTGGTAGCAAATGGGTTAACTCTTCCCATTTTGACCATCATCTTACAAGCGCAGTATTCTCAAGGAAGTGAGGCGAATTGAAACACGGTCTTTATGCCCGTTGAACACAGGCATTACAGAAGTTTAATGGAGGGAAGGCATTTACTGGAAGTGAATGTTACAGTAAACTGATTCTCTTCCAAACCTGCTCTCAGTGCAAAAAAAATAATCAACCATGTGCTTATGAATGGGCTATTAGAAATGTTAGTTTAGCCTGGAGCAGACATCTTTAATACAAGTTTATTACTTCTATAGTGACTGATTTCGGTGACTTGCCACTCGGCTGGGTGCGGTAGAAGATCCTGTTCCTTACTCGCTTTTACAAAGGGATTCCAGGCCGTTCGTATCTTTGGGTGAGGTTCCCGTTTAATTATAGTTCACAACTGACAATTGGCTTGATATCTTTTGGTTTCCCGGTCTCCCTCTGGTGTGTCTTGTTTGCGGTAAAAACCGTGCGATCTCCCCGTCACCCATGCATCATTACATCTGTCAGTTGCACCTGTACCCCATATATAAACTACCTGTCACACTAATACACACTGCCACCCGTGGTCAACCTGAGATAGGCTCCACATTCACACATATAATACACAGACATAACTAATGGCTCCACAACTTCAGTATTCTGCAATAAATGTCCCACTATGTCTTAAAAATCGTCACTGGCTTTTAGGGCTGGGTTCTTATAGACCAGCGCGATGCCTTGCATGTTACTCGGCTGTGTTTGTGCCCGTTCGGGGGTTTGGCTGCTTGTCGCCTGTCTTTTTCCCGTCAGAACAGACATCATTTTGGACCGGTAGTGATCCCCAGCCAGGAAATACAGAATTGGGTCAATACAGCTGTTGATGCTCGCCAGCGGCCTGGTGATCTTGTAAGTAAAGTTCACAATGTTGAGGATTTCACAGTTGAGGTCTAACACACGGGCGGTGTAGTAGAGCGTCCGGGTGATGTGAAATGGGACGAAGCTCACAGCAAACACCACCAACACCACGATGATGAGCTTGATGGACTTCTGACGCGAGGCGGCGCCCTGCTGGCTGTCAGATAACCCCCGTCTGGGTCGGCACAGGGTCCGCGCCATCAAGCAGTAGCACACCACGATGACCAGGAACGGGATGCCAAATAGGAGCACCATGACGACGGAGCTGTAGTCCACATACTCCTCAAAGGCCTCCTGGCTGGTTGTGTCGTGGCACAGGGTGTCATTGTCCCTCCTGGAGGTGGTGACGAAGATAAGGTTGGGCACCAGGCACACGCTCACCACAGCCCACACCATGCCGCACACCAGGTGGGCATGGCGGGGCTTCACCATGGTCAGCGCCTTGATCGGGTGGCAGATGCCCAGATAGCGGTGCACGCTGATGCAGGTGAGAAAGAGGATGCTGCAGTAGAGGTTGGCATAGAAGAGGAAGCGCACTATTTTGCAGGCAGCCACTCCGAAAGGCCAGTGACTGCGGTTGGCGTAGTAGTAGATGAGGGTGGGCAGGGAGAACACGTACAGGAAGTCGGACAGGGCGAGGTGGAACATGAAGACCGTACTGGTGTTCCACGGACGCATCTTTAAGAACAACCACAAAGCCGTAGCGTTGAGCACCAAGCCGATCACAAACACCAGACTGTACGACACAGGTAGCAGGATGTATTTGAACTCCTCGTCAAAGCGACAGCTGGAGTTGAAGATTGTGACGAACACCGCCGACTGGTTGTGCTCACCAGGGCTGCTGATGACCGTTTCCATGGTGATGAAACTTCTCCCTGAAGCACTTTCAAGCCAGCAGGTGGCCGAACCTTTGAAGGAAGAAGAAACACTGAGCTATGCAGACTTTTAGATTGTTTAGAAAGAAAACACACACTTAGATTTACTAAAACTAAAAAGATTAGTCGATTAACTGATGAGTCAATTGACACCAAACGAATCTGCAATTTACACAAAATCATAATTTTCAGATTCCTGCTTTTCTCTGTTTTATATAATTATAAACTGAATCTCTTTGGGTTGTGGACTGTTGGTTGGACAATTGATAATGTCACCTTGGGATCTAGGAAATGGTAAAAGCCATGTTTCACTTTAGAATCTTATAGAACAAATAATTCATCAAAGATCAATACTTAAGAGTCACACATTTTGTTTCGTAGTCTGTGTTTAACAGTGGTGGGATAAGTATCCAGATCCTTTACTTAAATAAAAGTAGTGCCACAGTGTAAAAAATGTGTGTTTCTTACATTAGTCCTGAAGCACAGTCGTATCAGAAATATATACTTAAAGTATCAAAAAGTTAAACTAGTCACTGCAGAAAGACCCCTTTCAGAGTGCTGTATGAATACTATATACATTATATTATTGGGTTATTATTATTACAGATGCATGTACGGTGTGGGTGCTAGGACGGAGATATTGTAACTGCTATATTTACTGTTGAATAATGTTTCATTTAAATTACTATTCCCTATATAGCTTTAAAAGAAATGTAGTGCAGCAAAAAAGTTGGCTGAACTATTTCACTCTGACTGACAGAGGAGCAGAGGTATAGAGTGAGTGGGTGGAAATACTCGTATCTTAATGCACAAGCAAGGGTTTGTACCACGGTTGTTTTTCCCACGTGTTAAACATAGTTGTCCTCGCGCACAGGAACATAAAAGCAGAGTTATCGTGACTCACGGGGCTACTCACCCCGAACGGGATCCGAAAAACAGCGTTGAATGAGCGGCTCTTGATCCCGTCGTCTCCGAGAAGTCGTCTCAACTCTTCAGCCGAGCCCCATGGCTGCTCTCCTCTCTCCAGCTGGCACACATTAGATACGCTCTGGAAGTTGTGTTTCAGCTCAAGTCGTGCTGTTGGAGTCCCGTGGAAGAGAAGCAGAGAGAGGCAGAGACAGGCCGAGACAGGCCGAGGGAGGCGGGCGGCACTGAGCGCAGGGGACGCGGAGAGCTCACCAACACCGGAGGACTGAAATGGGAAGTCTCACTGCGGAGTGCACAAAACAAAACAAAACCGCCGCCCCAAAAACAATCCTCAGTGTGCAAGTCACCTTCAAGCTCATTTACACATTAACAATGAGCACGAGATGTGCTCATTAAAATAATGCAATATGGAATAAGTCACACAACAGCCACACTTTTAAAATACTTTTTTACATGTTAACTAATGAAGAACCAGCTCTCTAACACTGAATAACTGAGATTGTGATACTTTTTTTTATGTATATATCTACATTATATATTTAAATATTTATATTAAGTGATATATGTGAGTATGTCTTCCACCATTGGTATTATGTGTCTCGTTGCCCCTGATAACCGTCCACCTTTCTGGAAGATCATGAGAAGCTACTGCGTCCTCTCCCATTTAGTGAACATCATCCAGCAGTTCAAAGGCTTTTTCTGCACTGTGGGAGAAAGAAGCTTTGTTGTAAGATCTGGAGTCCGCCATGGATGTGTTAAGTCAGCACTATTGTTCAACCTAGAGTGGTCAAGGTAAGACGATCTGATGGACCCTCTGTTACATATACGTACACGCATTTGAAAGAAAAGAAACCAGACTCCAGTTCTGTGGAGAACGTAAAGGACTGGTGATCCAGGACAGTAAAACCAGAGGCATGCCCATCGATACACCAACAGTAATAACAACAGAGCAACAGGTCAACACTACTCTACGGTGCAGAATGCTGGGGAAAAAAGACCAGGACAGGACAGTCAAACTAACCACCTTTCAAACATTGTGCCTATGTAGGATCTGGCCAAAGACCATCTACAGTAAAACCCTCCTCAAACTCACCCAGCAGGATATGGTGAATGGTAAATGGACTGTATTTATACAGCACTTTTTTAAATCTTAGCGACCACTAAAAGGGCTTTACAACACAAGGCCAGCATTCACGCATTCACCCATTCCACACACACACACACACACACACACATTCATACACTGGTGGCAGAGGCTACCGTACAAGGTGTCCCCTGCTAAATATTCACACGCACATATTTTGGGTTCAGTATCTTGCCCAAGGACACTTTGACATGTAGAATGCAGGGGCCAGGATTCAAAACAACGACCTTCTGATTAGTGGAAGACCGCTCTTTCCCTAAGTCACAGCCACCCCTTGATGAGAATAACATGACGCAGGACGAAAGAGAAAGAACTCCAACTCCACCGACAGAGCTGTGCAGAATGAATTGGAAGGACTTTGTTGCTGCTCTATGCCTCAATGGGGATGAGTGGCTGAGAGTGATCCCCATGACAACACTTAATGGCACTCAATGGTGAAATGTTATAGAA
This sequence comes from Ophiodon elongatus, assembly GCA_016806645.1. Taxonomy (NCBI): domain Eukaryota; kingdom Metazoa; phylum Chordata; class Actinopteri; order Perciformes; family Hexagrammidae; genus Ophiodon; species Ophiodon elongatus. Next base: position 867,828 of record JACSYO010000469.1, read on the forward strand.
GTTAATATTTGCACAGCTGTATACGGTATTCTGTACAGATGTTATAAAAGGCAGCATTTGCTCTCTGGAGCTGTGACGGATCCACAGGCCCATCCCTTCAGTAATCTGTGTCATCTCAGGCTTTACTGTCAGATTCACATGATAAGGTGTGGCATTATAAAGTCTGATCATAAACAAATAAAAGGGGGCAGGGTGAGCAATGCTGGTGTGTGAGAAAGATGCTAAACTGATAAAAGCTAAAGTTTGATTGACCCATGGCCGCAAACAAGACATAGCCCAAAGACTATAAACACATTTCGTTGAAATTACCTTTTTATGATCTACATTGAGATAGACAATAGAAGGAAAACCTGACTTTGCTCCCATGCAAAGACATTTAAATTTCAAAGGCTAAATCTTGGCAGCATTTGGAAGTTAATTTAATCCATATTTCTAGGGCCGTTAACATATCTAAAATACTTTAAATCCTTATCTGGTAAATAAAGTAAAGCTGTGTGTGTTTTTGTGTGTGTGTGTGAATTAGTCAGCTTGGTGGTAGCAGTGCGAGTTTCTGAGTCCGTGTACTGTTTGGGTTTCTGTGGTAATGGATGTCTGGAATGTGAGTGGGCCACTGACAAAGCATGTTCTTCACCAGAACCCATTCAAAGGGCCGTGTGGGTTTGTTTTACAGTGAAAACAAAGGAATTATGCTCAGAGTTTAGCAGTCTGGTGTCTTGGTTTGTGTTGGAAATTCCATACTAACATGCTATTTTTCAGAATTGTGTGCATATTTCCATCTTTTACGTGTATACAAAGGAGAAAATCTTTAATATAGCACTTTTTTTGTCGCCACAGACACCCAGTTCTAAATACAGCAAATATATATAAACTGCAATACTTTCATCAGTGTGTCATGGGCTCAGTCACCAATGTGTTACCTCCTTTGGTGATATAGTGATTACACAGACATCTATTTAAATGAAAATCTTCTAGATTGACCCTTTAAATTAGATTATGAACTGATGAACTTTTTCTTTAATGAAGTCACCTTCCATTCTAAAATATGTTTTAATTATTAGTTCTTCCCTTGGATGTTTGACCTTCGCTGTGCAGAATAATACGCGTGCAGGAGACGGTACTTTCATGTGCATTATAATGCGATGTCTCAACTAGGTTGCTTGGTCCATTATGTATCTTTGAAAGGGGTGCTGTGAAGAATTGATTTTTCAGCGAAGTCAGAGCCATTTAAATTACACTCTTGAAAAGACAGATGCAATTTCATAGATTCTCATTTTTCAATGAGGGAGGAGGATGTGTAATTTTAAGACTTTTGACAAGGTTATTTAAAAGAAATCTAATTATTATATAAAGACTACTACTTTGATATCTGGAGGGGATCTTTAGACTTTACTATGTCAACATGATGTATTTACTAAAACCAACTGTGTAAATCTAAACCCCTGATTCATTAAACATCTGAGTTTTAAGAGAGAAAAAAAATCAATACTATCCCACGTTTTTTCTCTTCCATTCGCAAGTTGCCAAAGATTCCCAGCAGCCCTGCGGGTGCTGACATAGTCAGTAGATACCTGCTGTCAGAGGGACAGAGGGATGTGTTTGGTCATGCCTTAATGAGTAACTACCTCAACTAAATGCTAACAGCACAGACACTCACACACTGAGAGGAATATTTAGCTATTTTAGGATCTCAGTTGCCTCATCTCTTTCTGCTGTGGTCTGTTATTTAACTGAGCTGACAAATACAGCTTTCGCATGTTTGTTCATGGACTTGGCCATCATGTCAGTTACGATGTATATACAAATATAACTAATGCAATCATATTTATGGAAGTTGTTTACCACTGGAAAAGTATTGATTCTTACTCAGTCATCCAGACTAAGCTGAACAAGTTACTTGCTGTAACTTAATAAAAATGATTCTGCTCGACTAAACCTAGATATTAACACAAAGTGTGCTGATACTTACATGACTGCCACTTAAAGATAATTGTCATATTTTAGCTATGGATATGCAAAGTATTGTAGCAAATGAAATATGAATTACATATTTCTTTGTAAAATATTTTTGCATCTCCGGTTTTACAAACTCTCTCCTCTTGCCACCCATACGCACTACAGCATTAGACCTTTAAGTAGGCTAGACCTCAGTTAGGTGACAATAATGAACATACAAGCAGCGTGGTAGGATAATGTGATTTGAGCACTGAAACAGAACTGACTCGAAGGGATTTCTCCGTTTCCAGCTGCTCGACAGCATGAAATAACACTGATTGCTTGGTGACAGTCAAGACTTGCTTTATGCACTTTACAAAAGGTTGCATAAAACATGCACAGTGGACATTGGTACTGATTAAGTGACATGATAGCAACATTATGAGACAGTAAACAAAATGAGATATGGCAGGTCCTTCTATACCAACTTTACAGACGCTGTTCCAGTAGATATGTACAGCTATGGATTTTATGCTCCATAGATTTAATAGTGGGCTTTTACAAGCTCAGATCCAGGCTCAATAATAGCAGAGTAATGGAAAGCACACAGTAGAAGGGATGAAGGTGAACAGTCAACACTAACCTTGAGTGAACACTGGAAATTGAAGGACTATATTTTTATAGCCATTTAAAATTCATTAAAACTAAATCAATGAGGCCTTGATATCATAATCAATATTTGTATATGTGTCAGTAACTGCGGATACACATCAAGGTTTTCCATTCATATCACCCACCGCTTTCATTATCTGTCAAGATGGATAGATGAATAAAGCAGACTGTGCCACGAGTACTTCCTGCGCCATGTTCCCGTTGCTGTGTTGACACAGACGAACTTTTGTTGCAGTATTGATTGAGTAAATGAAAAGACGGCAGTGCTGTGGTAAAGTCCAGCGGATGGGATTGATATCCAATCAGTCTGTCCACCTTTCAGATCTCGGTTTGAACAGTTTTTCCAGTTCTAACTGAGCGGACTACGAGGCTTCGAACCAGCAACGTTTTTTCATCTGTGTGTCAGTTCCAGTTCCTGGGCAGGTTCTCGAGGATCCTGCGTCGGTGCGAAGGGTTCGTCACTCCTGCAGCGCGTAGATCCTCCTCAGTGATGCCACTGTGGAATAGTGGAATAGTGATTATTACGCAGTTTGTAAAGTTTACATCATCATACACGGTCTGTAAATCTTTGTAAGTAAACCTGGTCCCAATGTTTTTTTTTTTTTTTTATCAACACACCATGACTGGATTTATTTGAACCTGACATCATGTTCAGTCCTCTCATTCAGATGAACACGACTGTCACATACATGCTGGTCATTTTATTGTCTTCTGAACATTGATGTTATCTCTACAGAAAAATATATCTTTTTCTCTGTCTGTCTAGTAACAGTAGCCACATTATTTGCGTCGGTCAATGAAATGCAGTAACTAGAACCTGACTAAGTGCGGCTTGTGGAACGTGTTATTCAAAATGATTTTACCTGAAGTAATCCAGATCATCCCAGCCATTGAGGTTGAGTCCCAGAGTGTATTTCTGAAGACCCAGAGTACTGAGAAGCTCCCGCACAGTCTCTGGTGCACCTTGGAGTACAGACACCTGCGTTGAGATAAAGCAGACAGATGTTTTTTTTTTCCAGAACACCAGGAGTTGTGCCTTTTTAAAAACTATCTTTGAGAGCAGCGTCCTACCTCTTTCTCCCAGCTGTAGCCTCTATCTCCATGCATGGAGGGGCCGTTTCTATAACTTGGCCTATGGTTGGGTATGGATGGGCCTCTCTGAGCTGTCGGGAAGAAGTCAACTTCACTGAGGGACTTGGCCATTTGCAAAGCAGTGAGGGAGTTGTCTCCTGTAGGTCCAGGGGGCTGCTGATCCCCCATCCAGGGAACCGATGCATGAGAATGTGGTAAGTGCGTGGGGATGTAGGGGAAAGGTGACGGCACCTTTGCTGCCCACACAGGTTTGGTCCTTTCTGGGAGAAGCTGATGTTGATCCCTTCTGGCTTTTTCTCTGATAATTACTGAGTGATTCATATACAAGTTCCTCAGGTTTTTCTCGGGCAGTATGGAGTCGTGAACGATTTTTTTACCTTGGTATTTGTCTCTGGGTTGTGAAGTCTGTTCCTGGTACTGTGGCATGGCGTTACTTGAGGGTGGAGGTATGGTAGATGGGGTTTTGGCCGGAAAAAGCTGATAGGAGGAGTTGGTGTGTGGTGAATGAAGGTCATTGGTTGGAGTGTACTGCGGCAGGACGGCTGGAATTTCAATCTCTGTAAAGTCTGATCTGCGACAGGGTCTTCTGTCGAAGCCCTGACGTCCTGAGATTTTCGGGAGCTGCAAAGCCTCATTTCCGGACCAGATCACCGGAGGGTCCCGACGCTGAGGGAGAGGCTCCTCCACCCTGCGTGCCACTGACACTCCTTCAAAGATGAAGTAGGCTGGATTGGTGTAGCTGCTCGGAGTTAGTTTGGGAGGCGCTGCCAAGGACCTGCAATGAACAAACATTTGCAAAACGATTAACAATTTGAAGTTACTAAATTTGTCCTCAATTCTCACTTTTTTTGCAAGATTTCGTAATGTGTTCACCAGCATTCCCTGTTAACATTGCAAGTGTTCAGACCAATAGTGGCACTGTGCTAAAAACACACAAGGTCTGCATTGATTCGGGCATGTGGCTTCAGTTACTGGCTCACATGGTCAAAGAGGATTTGTAAGACACCAAAACAAGATAGTGCTCCTGGAAAAGAGGGTAGGTGGCTTGTCAGCGACATTTCTGAGGATTGGGGACGTTTTTTAAAGAAAATGAAAAAGGTCCTCACCTGTTTATTGGGACCCGTGTAGATGCAGGAGACATGTGTCCCCTCCCGGGACCTTTATCATCTTTCTCAAAATAGAACCAGTCTGAAAAAGTGAAATCATGGAAAATCAACGGTTGTCATAATGAGCAAGACTTCCTCAAAGTCTGTGTGGTGCGTGGAGACCAAAGGCCATGCCAGTTTGCAATCAAACAGCAGGTATTTGTGTGTGTTCTTGCAGTGCCTGACCTGGTGACATACCACTCATCTGTTCTGTTTCAGTGTCACAGGATGCATCTGGTCAGGGTCAGTCAATCAGGAACCAAAAGAGGAAGCGGTCGATAGATACTAGCAAGTGTAAAGCCAAGTCAGAGATCATTGAGGAACCAAATAGAGGAAGCAATGTGAGACTCATGGGAGTCAAAGAATGCAGTGACAGTGGAGATGAAAGTTTAGTGGGAAGTGATAGTGCAAGCAAGGCCACGGGCAAGAGAGGACCAGTTCCGGCTGACTCACCATAGGTCTTCTCTCGAGTCCCTCGTCTGTCCTTGGGCACATGGACCCTGACCCGTCCCCTTATGGAGCCCATCTCCTCGCCTCTGTGACTCAAAAATGTCTCAAACTGCTCCGATGCACCGGTGAGTGAGCGCAGAGCCACACAGCATTCACCTATACAAAAGGATGATTCACTAGATCAATGAGACATTTCAAGCTGAACAAAAGTGTTGGCTGCAACCTATCAATCCAGATAGTTTCAGCATGGTTTCCATAGAACCAGACACAGACAGAATTTGATTTTTAGAAGAAAAAGTATATTTATAACACTAAATTCGGTGCCTAAAAATACAGTAAACCTTATTGTGAACATTTTCTTTCTTCTGGATAGAGATGACCGAATGAAAAGTCCATTTCAGGAGAAAATGTTGTCAATAAAAGTGCTTAGAAATGTGTCAAAGAGACCTTTTCAATGCACATTTTTGGAGCTCGAGCTGAAAGCTGCAAATCGCATTAAAACATAATGAAACTAACAAGATTAGCAGCTAACACTTTTTTTTTAAGAAAAAAAGGATAGACTTTCACTTTAAGGACACTCATCAGCCAACCTAGAGGGACGTTATGAATGTAGTAGTTAATGTGACCAACCGTAGGACTCAAACCCGTCACATGACTTGACAGACAACAGCAGGTGCTGATCCTGAAGATACTCCATGTCGGACATGATTGGAAGAAGCTATGACAGAAATAAGCAAATCACAAGAACTTACTTTAGAATTTGACTTAAAAAACTAACAATAATTTCAGCCATTTCCAAATGAGCCTCTTTAACCTTCGGCAGTTGTTTGAAGGACCAGCCCAGTTTGAGAAATCGGGGAACATCACAGCTCTGCGAGTCATTCTCACTCGAGCGTCGTGTCTCTGCAAAGAAAGCCGTGAATGAATCTTTGTCATTTGGCTGCATAATGCCTTTATGTAAAATGGCTTTTTTGTGTGGTACCATACCTTCAAGGCAAGACGAATGAAATTCAATAAAGAACTTTGCCTTGCTCGCCGTCTTCACAATGGCCTCGATGCCTTCCAGCTCTATCCAGGCCTTCTCCATGCTTGAATGTGTATCTGTGCGAGACAAATGCATAACAATGCTGTTCACTTAATAAGGGGATGCAGTCATATTCCATCTGTTTGTGTCCACAATGACAGCACCTGTTTTGCAATTGAACCGTGATGTCACTCCCACTTGAAACGTGGCAAAAACAGGTGAGTGATCGCTTGTGAAGATGTCATCTGTGCAACCTGGTGAGAGACAAATCCACCATATTAGTTTCCTATTATAATTGCAATAACAACACTAAATATCTACAGTGGCTAAAGTCATCTTGCAGCACTGTAAGGCATGGGAGCTGTAAGAGTGATTTAGGAGACAAAAAGTAGTTTTGCTTCTATCCGGTATTTGTTATGTTTAGATAGTTTGCAGAGGTTAGTAAGACACAAAAGCTTGGGCTAAAAGAGAGGAAATGACTCTTTTTCTTTATGGACCACAGACCAGGATGTATGGGTTGACCGTTATTCGTTTTGAAGGCTGCTCTCATTTTGCTGTGGTAAAAAAGAAAAAACCACGTATATCTAATTTGAGAATGCTGCATCAAAACCTTTAGCTATGTCGAGGTTTAGGCACTGGCCTCTCTGTGCTGCTCTTATACATTTAGTTTATGCCTTATTTAACTGTTTACTTTCCGACTTAAAGATTTTTTTTTCAAGTGTTTCTTTTAATCTCCAGATCCTACCATATGCAGTGCAGATGATGTGTGTCTCTGGGTAGGACTTCCACAGAATCCTATCACACCATGATGGAACATTAACTCGCACCTACAAAAAGAGATTCAGGTATAAATCAACATATATTGTACAACAAATCAAAATACCAGATAAACAAACTGTATGCAGTGAAGGATACCTTCGTTCCTGTCATGCCAGATATTCCTTTTTAGACTGTGTGTTAACTCTTAACCTCCTATTTTTATCTGACATGGCAGCTGTTGTCAGTCACGTATTGATCCCTTATATAGGACTCAGTTACTTATAAAAATATCTTAAGTGAGTCAACTGTATATTTAGAGTTCGTCTAGGTTATGCTATTTGTAGTTGTGCTTTGCTGTTTCAGTATGTATTACATATTTAGCATTAGAGTCTAAAATACATAAACCTACAGGCTAAAAAGTTATTAAAGACACAAAATACAACAAAGAGGCACCTTTATGTGAAGGATATTAACAAATAAATGAATGCAATGCTGAGTGGCTCCAAAAGGAAACATATAATCAAGGAAACATGCATGAGCAATGTTTGGATCAATTTATCATGTGGAACATAATATAAACAAGACTAAGAGTTTACAGACATGGAAAAGCTGTCGTTCAGACTCATAAATAAAGTTGAGGTGGAATAATTGACACATGTGGACACCAACACTAATGGCCCTGATGGAAGTATGACTCACCATAAACCCTTGACCTCCATCTCATTGTGTACCATTGTAGAAAAAAGTGTTTAAATGAGTGTTTAAGTTTTATTTGCAGTGCAAATATTTTCTCATGCTTCCCTTTCCCTTATTAGATACAAGTCTTCTTTATTCAATACATTATCCTTTTAAGGGGGTTGTTTTCTAGTACTGCTAATGTATTATTATTTTTTTTCATCATATTGGTTTCGACATTCTGTACGTTGCCTGTGTCATTTTAAAGGTAATAATATAAAAACTAGACCTCAAAGCCATGCTAGTGGCTCTGTGGGGCTGCACTTAGATCTCCAAAGTATTTAGGGACTGTTTGTACAAAATGTCTTGGCAATCCATCCAATAGTTGTCTGGAGACATGAAGCTTAAAACCTTGATGAAGTCATTGAAGTCTTGGTTCTGTCAACTCAAAAAGTGCAGATTTTTTTTATGTATACAGTCTATGAGCTGCTCTTGTGTAACAAGAAATGACTCACTCCCGAAGTCTTGTACTTCTGCCACAGGTAGCAGTCTCTGGAGCCCCGTTCATATCGATAGGTGGGTGGAAATGCAATCTTCTCTTCCTCTTAACCACGATAAACAGAGAAAGAGTACAGAGTGAAGTAAGCAAAGGCAGGGCCGAAACAAAATTAAATGGTTTCCATCTATATATTTACCATTTATTTTGTTATTGTAAAATTGCATTAAAATGCTTAAGCAATATATGTCTGATATTACAGCTCCCAATAAAGAACTCACTGAAATTGAGAAAGGCCTTCCTCTTTTGTCTCTCTCTGGTCAGCTGGTCTGCGCACATGAGCTCTTCAAACTCTCTCTTAGATACATGTTTCAGGATGTCCTGCATCATTGAGGACCAAAGAGAAGCAATAATTAATGTCTGGATATTTTCTCATCTGTCTTGAAGGGTCCTAAACCAGAGCAAAGAATAATACAGAAATAGAAAAAAACAGTCAGCCCGACCTGAACATCCAAGTCGAGTCGGTAGTTGAGGTCTCCACACCATAAGAGATGGTTGAAGCGCAGGCTGATGTCGAAGGCACCGAGCTGTTTGTCGCCCAGAGAAAGCAGTCTGAGGATGTCCACAAAGTTTTGGTTCCTCCTGAACATGGTGTACATTACAAGAGACAATTTGAAATCATTTTAATACCACATAGAAATGAAACAGGAGCCAGATTTTGTGTTACACATATGCATACACCTAATGTACCTCAGGATTTTTTCACTTCCAGAGGTCAGGTGGCAGTTAACGAACCCAAAAGATGTCCCATTGAAGAGGAAGGAGACACCAACTGCTCCCTTGTTTCCTAAAACAACAGAGATACTCAAACTCAAAACTCCAGGTTAATCAACACAAACGTTGTTCTGTTAATCATGCACTATTATTTCTGGCTTTCAGCCACTATACTCTACGTTTTCTGTATTTTCTTTGTGTGTATTTGCAGTGGTGAGATATTGCAGGGCCGCCTACCCAATGTGTTCCCCAAGCCTGTCTTCACACTGGCTGTGTTCACATGGCTGATGCGACTCTCGTGCTCCGGCTTCACAAACACAGCCAGCCTCATGTTCCACAGAGACTGTACTGCCACCTACAGGACAAATCTCCACATTACAATAGATAGACAAGAACAGTTTCCCTCCGGTCAAAGAACACATAATTACAGATCTCTCAAATGATTTGATCCATTTTTGTAAACCCAGTTAACACAGCCCCTGAAACAGATGCCTATTTTTCCAAACGGACCAGTTCTACAGCAAATGTGAAGCGTTGCTTTCAATTTGATCCACAACACAACAGGTGTTTGTTTGAAAAAATACTCACATCTAAATTGTAATCTCTCATTGACTGATATTATCTATGTATATATATACAGTATATTCCCACAAGAACAACAATTACAAAATATTAGACACTCACGATCCTGTCCTATGATCTGAGACGCTGCTGAAACATTTTCCTCCCAATTATAAACTGTGTGATCCTTCACACTTGATATACTGTGAGTTTACGTTCTACCAAATGTAACATTTCAAGGTTTTACTTGAGGCTATATGTCTTTTGAAATGCTCATATGTACAATACTTTAAAAGAAGCACTGATTTACATGAGGTTAAAATACAAGCTTCGTAAGTCTAAAATGCCATGGTTGACCCAACCTTTACAGAATAGACTTGAAACTGAATGCTTTAGGTTTATATAGTTGAATATATTTATATTTAGCTAGTCTGTCCAACAAAATACATAAATAATATTATAATTGCTCTAAAATACAAACCTAATGTTTTACCTTTTTTAGTTTGAAGTGAAACCTCAAAAAAGTTTATATTTATTTTTCTTTCTGTCAGGCCAGAGGCATTTTAGTCTATGGAGTTTTACAGTAATATAAGTTTATGTTATACTAGATAATGTAAAGGTATTATTTGTTGTTAAAACTGCTCATCTGTTTTGACAGCTGGGTGAATGTTTTTAGAGCATGAAAATTGATTTGGAGATTTGGAGTGTGAAGCATTTGAGAGATGAGTTTTTTTCTTCTATGAGTTATAGGTTCTTGCTGTTCTTGGTTTGCAGCCAGAAAAGGCTTTGTACAAAATGTTTTTACATATGCAGTAGTTCTCCTGTAAACCTACTTTGATGTATAAAATCAATGGAGTTCCCCTTTAACTATTATGGGCATGTAAACTTGCAAATATGGTAGCTTCATGGTTAATGCACCCTATATAGACATAAGAATCACCACGAGATGTTGAAAAACACTGAAAAAGAAGAAGAAGAGAAGAGTTTTTGAGAGAAGAAGAGAATTACTTGTTTGAAGTCAATGTGAGTATGGCTGCGAAGGGTTGCTTTGATATGTTCTGTCCACTCTCTTTCCCCCTGAGGATTTTCCTGAGTCCCCAAGGCATAGATGTCATGAGGGAGCAAGGCCGTCGAGTCATCAGGGGTGTGCCCCAAACCGCAGCAGGTCACCCACGACTGCAGGCTGCGAGGAGGAGGGGAACCACCTTGGTACAAAAAACAACACAATAAATAATAATAAAAAAATTATCATTCTAATTCAAATTCTGTTTCCCGAAAGTGGATGCGACTGTTATCAAATTTATGGTTACCCATGTTCCAGGTGCCAACAAACACAGAGATCACATCTGGTTCCCTCAGCTGAGAGTGCCTGGTTCTCATCATCTGGAGGAGTTGGCAGAAGGCATCACGTTTCTGAAAGAGATGAGAAACACTGAGTGAATCATGGAAAAGAAAACAGTGGATTCCAGGTAATAATAAAGCCAGGTATCTTTCCTTACCCGTGCACTCTCAAACGTCATTTCCCGTGGTGTGTTGTGGTGGCTGTCGACCACCATGCGCACCTTGGCCGGACTGCTCTGGAACTTGACAATCTGAAGGACTGATACCCAAGAAACATGGCAGCAGATTTATTTATACAATATATATTATATCTGCAAGCAAGGGAAATGTCATAGGCACTAAAAAGTGAGTATTTTCTTACTTCTGTCATGTGAAACCCGCTCTATACCAAATGAACCAGCCTTCCTGTCAAAGAGCAGCACTCCTGTGTCCACATCTACAGAAACAGTCTGTCTGCCATACCTCACCATCTTCACCTAGACGCAGCAAGAAAAACAACTCTTAACACATTTGAATAGTAAAAAATGAGTTGCAAAATTTGTCTTATTTGTCTCGGTCATATTTGATAAAAATATTAAATTTGACTTTTTCAACCTGATTTACCTGAAAGGAGTGAACTGGCAGCTGTCTGGCATGGTTCTTGACAGGTGCTACAGTGGTGGGTGTTGGTTCAGGAGGGGGTGGGTTAGGCTGCACTGCCAGATTGTGATTGGTCACCGCATCTTGTAATGCTTTTAATACCTTTACGATCAGAGAATTTGCAGTGTTACAATCTTACCAATTGGTCTGTTATTCAAAACATCATCATCACTCAGTAACCACTGCCACTAAAAGGGGCAAGACTGTGAGCAATAGTATTGCAAGAAATCACTTGTCACTCACGAATCTTGCCACGATAGAAAACTTTGTGTAAATTCATAAACTTACCTTTTTCTCCAACGAAGAAAGCAGGCTGACCAAAGCTGAAATCTTACACAACAGGCTGTCTATGTCCATCTCTGGGCCCTTGTTCCAAAAACACAATAAATAAAGCGCCATGAGTCGATGTATATGGATGTGTAAGACGGCACCTTTGTCCCTTACAGTGAAGGATTACCATATTATAAGATTACAGTTACTTACTGTTCTTCAGAAAGCATGCTGCATGGTTTATACTGTACCTGTTTCTTGGTGTGTGTCAAAGAGCAGCTCGGATGGTCGAAGACCTTGGCCAGGGTTTCCAGACTTGAGAGAGTCAGGTCAATTTCACTGTAGATCAGATCAATACAAAACCGTTGTTAATGACCATACATCTGTTTACATACGTTATAGTGTAGAGCATCTACTGTATAGACTGTGTGCTGTGTCATAACAGTCTATACATTTGCAAATTGCTCCCAGTTTTCACGTTCGGTTCATCGGTAACAATAAAAGTATGCTAACCTGTTTAAGCCTTGGCATGCAGTACCCAGAGTACGCTTGAGGTGGCATAGAGTTGTTGCCCCTTTGTGCACATTCTCAATGTCAAGAGGCAGCTCACTGAAGAGGTAGTCGTTGAGTAGACCGATCACATCACCCGCAGTACTGTAAACAGGATAAAACAGGCAGAATTCATTTTAAATTATAGAAATTGTGCAAGCCATTTCTGCTCTCTGGACACTTTTGCAAAAGTCTTTTTTTTGCAAAACCCACACAGCATATACTGTATCAGTACTGTTTATTAATAGGCAAAAAAAAAAAAGAAGTCAAAAGAGTGTTTCACATGGTGGTTTCTATATGCTTGATTGCCAACAGGTGCATATATAGATGAGAAAATGTTGTGAACATGACAGATGGCTCACATCAATGTGACAAACTAATAAACAGGCACATATTGTCACACAGAATGAGTAGCTCTCGAATATAAACGGTTTATATGCAAAATAGATAAGCACTATGCAAGGAACGTCTTTTGTCAAATGGTTAACTATTTTGCATTCAAGCTGGATAATCACACCTGGATGTGTTCAGCTCCCGCAACTTATCCAGGAACAGGGCATGAGGGGCTGGTTTTGCTGGTGGTCCTGTGGGAGGCACTGTGTTGACAGAGGCTGGAACGGGAGGCGGCTTCTCGTCATCTGTGCATGCACGAAACATTAAATCAAACATTATTAATTAACAATAATTATGCAGCCTTGAAAGGAGCACAGTTTTTCACAGGTCTGCAATCTTTTACTGTGTATAATGCACGATATAGACTGTTTGGTGATTTGTTTTGATGAGAGATAGCAGCCCCACCTGAGCTCTCTTCCCCAGTGTCTGTATCACGGGGAACCGCGTAGAGCAGAGGAGTGACCAGGCCCTTGTGGGGATGCTGGTACCCCAACACCAGGTCCTCCAGTGTCCGAAAACAGTTTACCTGGACCCCCTGTGTTGTCTGTGAAACACACACACACACACGTCAAAGGTCAGTATATGTACTGTAGTAACCCCATGAACATGAATGTGTGCCAACAGTCTGTCATTGCTTCAAACATAAACTGGAAAGACCACAGAAACTGTAAACAAATGCACTGTAGATCATAAGAGACATAATCTGTATGTAACACACTGATGTTACATTGAGAAACACATGTATGAATATATAAGCAGCAGTTTAAATCAATTAAGTTCTTTCTTTTCTTTTGTTAGACTTGCTTTGTGTAATACAGGTTTATAAGCAAAAACAATATACATGACAACTATAAAGATATGAGGTTGTCAAACAAAAGGTTGTGGTCTACGGTGTCTCACTAAATGTCATTTTATTGCAACTTCACTTCCTTGTTCTTTCTCAAATGTCTTTATAAATAAAAAAAGAATACAATAAAATATGAAATATAAATTAATTGAACATAACTGCCCAATTCTAGCTTGCACACTATATGTGGTTATTAGCGGGAAAAACCAGAAGTATTTATTTGCATGAAAGAAAAAGCCACATGCAGATGATTTGCTGTGATAAAAATGATCTCAGGGGGTTTAGAAAGGTCAGCCCTTCATCAAACAGGAGAGGTGACATCACTGAAAGCTACTTCCTGGATGCAGCAGCAGTTGTCTGTCATGTTTCACTGAAGTTCAACATTTCCAGTCAGACTAAACCCCCCCACAACAAAAAAAAACATAGCAAGGAAGTCTTTACATGTATACGTTCAGACATTTAAGCCACAAGCACAAACAAGCCTACTCTCAAACTCTCCAACAAAAACCCTGGACAGCTACACTTCAGTGGCACTCAAAGCAGCACAGGCAAAAATGAAGATTAAATAAACACACATGCTGTGTGCAGGTGCCGTGTGCATACATACTAACGACACTACAGGTCTCATGCACAAAATCAACAGGGTTCGCATTAGACCCCAATACCAAGCAAACTCTTTTCCTGTGCCCTCTTTCATAGAAGTTTTTGTTTTCATTTTGCGGTCCTTTTGGCTTGAGCTACCCGTCTGTATTGCCAGGAACTCTTCAAATAGTATTTTTTGTACCACAAGGATCTCTTGAAAAGCAATTAAAAAGAAATGACAAGGAATAAGAGACAGTAAGAGAGTAAAAAGGGCCCCAAAATATCTCCATTGCCATCTTGGATAAGCAGAAAGGCAAGCCTGTGACTTGTGAGTAAGTGGAGCAAATCCAGTGAGGGAAAATACGTACTGGAGGTTTATCCTGATGGCAGTGGAAACACAACTGAAATAGCAACAGAGTTGAAGTCTTCATTTGAAAGCGGAGGACTTTTCCAAGTCAGAGGCTTAAAAACGACTGCCAGACAATCATTAATAAACTCGTTATTGAACTTTAATATGCAGACATAGTTATAAAAAGAAAGCCACAGATGATTTGCGGTTTAGGCCCTGAAACTGTTTATTTCCCTCACTCTCTCGCTTTATCTCGCCCACTGTGTGCGTATGAGCTTGCAGACTTGGACTTTGTGTGTGTTTTTATCTTCGAATAATTAGGTCATTTGCTGACTAAATGGCCCCCTGCTCAGAGTATCAAAAACAGACTCGTACCATTACTGGCTTAAAACTCTTGCCACATCCAACCAAACACCCCCGTACATACACACAACAAATAAGCACACCCATTGGTCAGTGACCTAGTGTGTGGGTTGAGTAGGAATCTCTGAGACATAAAAACAATTTCTCCTCTGTGCTGCTGCGCTCGTGCTGCAAGCATGAGGCCACATGGCAGAGATGGCTTTCAAACAACAAGGCTGCTGCAGTCGTAACAGAGCCTGCACAGAGAGGAAACACAAACATGTTCCTGTGCTCCCTACAACAGACAATAACAAACCATCGGTTGATCCCTCTGGCTGACCGACTGCGTGTCTCTCTCTGTGTGTACAGTTTGTGCCAAGACATCCATTGTGTCTCTACTTTCCGCTGCTCTTCCTCGCCAGGCGAAGGATTCAGTGTCACGCGGCGACGAAACACTCACCTGAACCGCGAGGAGGCCGTCTGCGTCGGGAAGAATACGATAGGTGTGAACATGACGTTGGAACCTTTGGAAACCAAAAATAACTCTGTTATTAATGCCATGGCAAATTACTACAACACGCTTCTGAGCAAACATTCAAAGGGAAAATGCACTTAAATGTATTGTTTAAATAAAGACCAGATGTCTAACTGTAGTTAAAGACACTGTAACTTTCTTAACAAGGCGCCAGTTGTTTTACAGATCACTAATGACGCGTCTTGTTTCAGTTATACAATGTGTGAGAGACACTTAGATCATCATCTCCAGTCACGTCAGAGGAATTTGTTTCAAGGCAGCACGTAATGATGAGGCCATTTTCTTTTAGATCAGTCAGCTCCTGTGTGTTACCTGAACAAACGGAAACCATGATAGCAGAATGACTGAATCAAATGTGTGGAGATATTTAACAAACCTAAAAGAGGGAATGACATATTGAGAAAAGAACGAAGGAAAAGAGGGAGCACTGCGAGCGCCCCGGCTCAGCTTTCAGGAATGCATCTGGCTCAGGCTGATGAGCAGTCAGCGTAGTGCGGTCGCTGGAGCTCCCGCCCTCCTTCAGGGGCCCCAGGGAAGAAATAGGGGTAAGAGAGGAAACAGGGAGTCCTGGGCCAGGGTTTGACTGGCCGAGGTGGACGCTGTTCGGACAGGACAGGGTGACTAGTCTGGAGAGGGTGTATGTGCGAGGTTGGCCCAGGCTGCACACGGCACTTAAAGTCGGTCTTTGCTGGCAGATGATGGTGAAAGTGATGGATATGACAGGGGGGGAGTGAAGCCGCTGAAACAATTTACAGACGGGGACATTCTTCAGAAATGTTGCGTTTATGAATAGTTTCCAACCCCGTTCGCCAAAATCTAAAAGTTTAACGAGATTAGGTAATTAGATATGGTTTTTCATAAAGTGGAACTGTTTCTTCTCAGATCGGGCGGCGTTTACTACTTCAAGACATCCTGAGTGAATCATTCATTAAGTATTTCCAAAGAGGTGGAGCACATAAAAATAGACACACTAAGCTCGGTAACTTCTATAAAAATTATTTCTGGAGAGTAAAGAGAGTCCCGTTCCCTTACTTTTAAGTTAGGATCTACATCTACAAATACATTGATAGTAAAAGTTCACAGCTGCTCTTACCGTCTAAGAGAACATGGAAGCTTAAAGTACCGCCGATGGGCAATTATGTCTGATTGTGATCGAAAAGAAAAGCTGTGTGTGTGTGTGTGTGTGTGTGTGTGTGTGTGTGTGTGTGTGTGTGTGTGTGTGCGTGCGTGCGTGCGTGTGTGTGTGTGTGTGTGTATACTCACAGCAGGCACAATGCATAGGCTCCTGGCACAGACTCACTGTCTCTCAGTAGGTAGCTGCCATCCCTCCCTGCCCGTGCCAGCAAGTCCTCTGCATGCACACGGCTGATGTCACGATGATACCATGCTGCCGTAGCCATGGCAATCAATGTTGCGAGATATGTTCATAAAAATAATCCACATGAGGTGCAGAACTTGACGTAACACAAATTTACTGTCAGACTGGCATTAAGCTGGCGGAGTGCCATTCAAGTCGTCAGCGCCAAAGTGTGTGTTGAGAGGTCTACTCTAGTGTTGTTTAGAACTTTCCCATGATCCTTTTCTTCATGATTAAAGTGTCAAGCAGACAACCCATCATCTTGTGTATACCAGCTAGCACTTCCTGGGTGCCTCTTGGTTCCTTCAGGGTCACACATCCTGTTGCAATGGAGGAATAAAAGAAGAAACATCCAGCTGACTGTGAGGTCAGTCCACTCAAACAACAGCCTGCTCCCCAACAGGAGCTCCAGTCCACCTTTCTGATAATATCCGTGTGTAGAGAGACCCAGTTTCAGCTTTTGGTTGTAAGCTGCTGCACCCAGGTGGGTGTGTTGCTCCAACAAACACAGACCATCACAGTGGCGCGAGGGAGGGGAGGTAGAGGAAAAATAGCGAGAGGTGCTGCACAGTCTGAATGAAGCAGCCACCCCTGAGGCGATGACGATGCCTCTAGCTTAACCACAAACACGAGCCCTCCTGTGGTTCCAAAACAAAACCCCCACATGCAAACAACAGGAAAAGAAGAACCAAGAATTGTAAAACAAACAAATTGAGCCGCACGCACGGCGCCCACACACTCACACACGCACACAGCAGCGTCAGAAACATACCAGATGGGACTCAGTCAGCACTAAAACCAGACAGGCATGCAACAGAAACCAGACTAATTCAAATGATTTCCCAGCTCTGTTGCCATATAAGGGAATAGGAACACCCTCCAAAAAGTTCAGCTGATGAATGCAGTTGTCTTTGCTTCGTCCAAGCCCAGATTCCATTGAGAGTGTGTCTGAGTTGGACGTGGGCTACTCCGGGGGTCTCACTTTCATGCTGGATGTTTGTGTGCTGCCGTGTGCGTCTTGTCAGTAGCGTCCCGTCCGTGCTGGCTTGGTCTCCAGCGGTTCCTTCAGAGTGCTGTCAGAGCAGAGGGAGGGAGCAGAGAGGCAGAGGACAACCCCGTTAGAGCGCCGGGCAGACAGAGGAAGTGACTCGACATTCCAGATGGCGGACATAGCCAGGAGAATTCTTGCGAGGGGCTCAACTCCACCACCAGTGTGTGAAACAGCAGACTGCTTCCTTTTTCTCTCTCTTCTCTCCTCTCTTTACTTATTTCCTCCCTCAGCCCCTGCCCTCAAATTCCAAACAGGAAAAAAAAAACAGCTTACCACACACATGTGAGCTGCCAGGCTAATCCTCAGTTTCCTCCAGTTTTTTTTTATCATCTTTATCTTCAGACGTTTCATCCTCTGGCAGGCATATTTACTTTCTTTCACCCTTTTTTTCTCTCCTGTCCCAACCTTTTCCTTTTCGTCACCCTTCCCTAAACTTCCCTTCCTCTCTTGCACACTCCTTCCCTCTCAGCAAAAAAGCAGCCTCCATATGGTTATGATCATCCTTCGCGTTCTTATTTTTGCCCTCCTAGAACATCGCCCATTATTCAGCCCTCCTACTTCCTCCGTCCCTATTAGCTGGAGCGTATAACTCTGTGGGAAGCCGTTTGATCCCATATTTGCTGTTCTGCCTCTCACTACTCAGCAGAAATGTGCCGACCACCAACCGCAGCCCCATAAGACAAATAGACACGAGTCCATCCCAATTTGATGACATATACATTTATCCCTCAATCTGTAATCAGTACTTCTCAATACTGCTATGTGCAATCTACAGCACATAATTGAAAGATATTCCATGGAGGCTGTGCATCGGTGCTTTGAGAAAGAATCTGCTCAAACAAAAAGTACTAAACCCAAAGAACCACTGAGGCTGATGGGAATGTCATTATTTTGCAGGTATTTGGTTGTAAACCAAAATATTGGACATAAATGAAAGGGATCACCAATGTGATTTAAATTCATCCCACTGGGAACATGAATGTGTGCAACAAATTCCATGCAATCCATCCAAACATTTCATTCAAATCAACAAATGTCAACCTCATGGTGGCGCTAGAGTAAAAGTCGCCAGATCACCAAAGTCAGTTTTGGAGTACTTTTGGATTTTCAATGCGTTTTTCATTTATTTTAGTTAAACTTTTCGATTTAATTTGAGTTTTTAGTTAGGTTTCAGAGTGTGCTTGCTAGTTTTTGTTTAGTTTTAGATTCAGAAAGTTTTTACATCTATATTTCTAGTTTGTTTTTGTTAGGGCCAGGTACTCAGAAGTATGGAGCTACATATACATACAACACATATAGTTGGAGAACTGTGTAAGAATGGCCATGATATTTAATCTTTTATTTTTATAAAGCAATTGCGGCATAGCGCTATCTACTGGAATGTCATGTCTGTTCAATTTCAGTGGTTCATGTTACCACAGAAATTCATGCCGTCTCCTTTTTTCGGTATTAATAAGAAAGAATTTATGTTAATTTTTATTCTATTTTTATTGTTTTTTATCATTTCAGTTTAGTTTTAGTTTTTCTAAAAGGATATCATTTAGATCTAGTTTCAGTTTGCTAATTTTAGTTTTAGTTTCAATTCAACCTTGTCTGGGAACTGTGGATGTTTGTGTGCCAAACCATCAGAGATTCACTGGATAAGTGAAAACCTGCTGGTGGCTCTAGGAGGAAAAACAGGGGGTCACAAAGGTCATTATGGTTCATCCTCTGAGGACAATGAATATGTGTACTACATTGAATGTTCAATGATTTGGTTTGAGCAACTGAAAAATACGTTCTGTTTAAGCTTCATCATAACAACAACACAAGCTTTGTCTATGTATCTCTGATGGAGGGCTGATAACATTTACCTAAACCACAAAACTTTATCACTAGCGAAATCCCATTCTTTAGAGAAAGATGATTCCTCTCTCTTCTCCATTCAGATCTAATAGCTTATGCAAGCAGTGGTTTGGGCAGGATACTGAGACAGACACTGAGAGAACAAGATCTGCTCCATTTCTAGGAACCGCCTGCTCACTTTCATTTTTTCCACGCCGGCTGTGAGATCGGATTTTGAATTTAATTAGCATTGTTTTAGACACCCTATGTGGAACAGAGAGGCTTGAGGAGCTGTAGATTGGCTTATATAGAGCAATACCTCCATGGAAATAGATAACATTACTCTATATTATATAATCAAGGCCAGGCAGGAAGCCAGGACTTGATTACATTATATGCGAGCCAACAGTAACGAGTATTGGAGCTTTCTATTCAGTTTCATTAAAAGCCTCCACCAGAGGATAAAAAAACATTCCAATAATATTACAATAACAAAAACTATTTATTTAGTTCTACGATTATGTTTTAATAAACAACACAATCCAGCGAGCCACGTCATGAATAAGAAATGGGTGGTCAATAGGTGCTCTGGCTGCGCTCATAACAGATATGCATCTTTCCAACTGATGGCGACAACAATATTGTGAAGTTACAGCATCAGTTAAATAGCAACTGCAAAAAAAGAAAGTTGAGTAAAGGTCACATGGGAGTTCAGTGCATAACTGACAGAAAGCTAACAGGTAATCTCCCCGCATCACCGACTTCATACTCTGTGTGTGTGTCTGTGTTTAAAGTGCATTTGTCATTTAAATCAGTGATGCTGACTTTAGCAGTGACATAGTGACAGCACTTCACACAGTTCACCCTCAGTCATATCTGATTGTGTCCCTGTTAACTACAAAAACAGCTTTACTGACCCCAATTTAGCAACATGCTGAAGACTGTGTAGTTAAGAAGTGGTAATACCATGGTGCTGTAATGCACTGGGACTAGTCAGCAGGCCATTTGAGGGATGATGTTGACTGTCTATATAAAGAGCTTGCCAAAAGTGGCACCAGATTAAGTGTAAGGGGCTTATGTGGCTGTATGTAACCGCAAAGACCAAACTGGAAACAGAAAATCCAAGAGAGAAAGAAAATAAGATTACCCGTGGTTATTTTTGTCTTTAGTTTGGATAGTATTAAGTGGAAAACGAAAATACAGACAGACCTACACTATATAACAAACAGTGCAACACAATGATGATCAGAAATGTTGGTGATCAGAGTGAATTAAACTTCTGACTTGACTCGCATCATAAACATACAGTGTATAAAAGACTGGGCAATACATTCATATTATATGAGATATCTTGCTTGTCATTCATTTCACACAGTTCATTCATAACTGTCTAACAATTACACAAACCTTAAACCTGTCTTTACCCCAAGAGGCCTGAGAATAAATACATCCTCAGTATGTCTTTAGCATTAACAGAACGTGTCAGTTCATACGACAAATCTATTGAGGTGTAAAGCTTTCAGGCAAAGCTGTTTCCCCCAGATGTGGTTTTGTGTGCCCAGTGAAGCGCAGAGAGGCTGTATCAGAATGACTGTAAATGCCAATAATAGAATAGACAGAAGAGAAGACGATAAAGCATTCAGGTTATCTATTATAGATCAAAACAAATTGGTAACTTGATTACAGAGCAGGCGGAGAAGCTGTTGCTACTGATTTTGAACAGAACCTGCATGGACAGGCCTCACATTTATTGACTCTATTATCTTGTGATGACCTGGCACATCAGCTGAGAGCCCAAATAGGAATGAGGTTAAGTTATGCTATTGTCAATCTCTATGAACACACCTTTAAAAATCGATATATCCAAAGCTACGTATATGATATAAAAAAAACTAAAGAAATTCAAGTCTCAGGAACATTATAAACTCACACACATGTCACGCAACTAATTGTATTAGAAAATACGCGTTTGTTTCCATTCCATTATAACAAACCGCTTATCCTATTCAGGGTCGCAGGGGTGCTGGAGCCGATCACTGCGACCTGGGATCGACAGACAACCATTCACACTAACATTCACACCTAGGGGCCATTTTAGAGTCTCCAATTAACCTAACCTAAGTGGATCACATCACTCCAGTTCTGAGGTCTTTGCACTGGCTTCCTGTCTAACAAATAATTGATTTTAAAATCCTGCTGTTGGTTTATA
The DNA here is from genome assembly GCA_016806645.1 of Ophiodon elongatus. Classification (NCBI taxonomy): domain Eukaryota; kingdom Metazoa; phylum Chordata; class Actinopteri; order Perciformes; family Hexagrammidae; genus Ophiodon; species Ophiodon elongatus. The sequence continues at coordinate 889,696 of JACSYO010000469.1, forward strand.
AAGCACTGAATGGTTTAGGGCCTAAATACATTTTTGATATGCTGCTACCTTATGAACCGTCCCGACCCCTGAGGTCGTCTGGGACCAGTCTACTTTCTGTTCCAAGAGTCAGAACTAAACATGGAGAAGCAGCGTTCAGTTTTTCTGCTCCACATATCTGGAACAAGGTCCCTGAAAGCTGCAGGTCTGCTGAGACCATCAGAGACCATCAGAGACCCTCAGCTCCTTTAAATCCAGATTGAAGACTCTTCTGTTTGCTGTTGCCTTCAATTGAACCAGATTCAAGGATCTTAATCAATTTCTGCATCTCACTACTGTATTTTATTTCTTAAACTGCACTGCAACTTTTATTCAATTTTTTTTAGCTTTTTAATGTTTTAATGACTGTTTTTTATATTTAAATGAATGTTCTTAATTCTTTTTAAATCTTCTTTTCTTTTGCATTATTTTTTGATGCTTTTAATGGTTTTATGTGAAGCACTTTGAATTGCCTTGTTGTTGAAATGTGCGATACAAATAAACTTGCCTTGTCTAAGCCTAAACTGCATGTCTTTCAACAGTGGGAGGAAGCCGGAGAACCCAGGAGGAACCCACGCTGCCACGGGGAGAACGTGCAAACTCCACACAGAAGGACCGCCTGGGATCGGGGATCAAGACCGGGCCCCTCTGGCTGTGAGGTGACAGTGCTAGCCACTACACCACCGTGCAGCCCGCTTCTTTTAAACTTTTGCTTCCAAAATGTGGCATTATAGTGTAGGACTTGAAAAGCCTGAGCACGGTCAGTTTTCAGTTTGTGAGACAATTTTCTGCCCAAACTGTGGCTGTGACTTTGAAGTTACATAAAAGCCTTTATGTTTTACATAAAGATGCCACTGCTTCCACAAATCACCACTCTTTCAAAAGCAATTGTTTGCTTGAATTCCTACAGTCACATCGGATATACTACGGCAGTCTAAACCATGCTGCCCACAGGTCCTTAGCTGTTCTGGATTTCATTGCACTGACATATTAGATTCATACATATAGGAGTGAAGCTGCATGTAATATGTAGAGCACGAATGCAGAATGATTAGCGGAGCACCTTTAGTGTATTAAAGGCCCTGACGTTATATTGCAACTCCTGGCAGATGGTCTGGCGGGGTAACGTACAGCAGTGCTGTCCTGTCTGGGCAGCTTTAAAGAGATCGCAGACCTTGCCCTTATATGACAGTTGAATAGGGTCCAACACACACATCCAACAATCTCATTCATTATCCTTGACTCCCGAGGTGTGACAAGCCATTCATAAAACCCTTCATCCACCTCCCTCATTAATCAATCAATTACAGCTGACTGTGGAGGTGAGAAGATCCTCCGCCAATCCATTGGATTTACCGCATAGCACTCTGTGTGTCAGTGGATCTTCTAAAGGTCACTGCCAATGAATGTGGGTTCTTTGAGAGACCTGAAAGCCAGGCTAAACCTGTGCCTCCTACCCAAACGACAACCTTAAACAGTGGAATTGATTTGCATGATGACTCTTTACTAGTTGTAAAGCCTCGTTGCTTGCACAGTAATAAGTCGGCAGGTCACTTAGATTTCTATAAACCTGCCACGAGCACAGATTGCACAAAGCTTGGTAGAGAAGCCATCTGTCGCCCCGGCTACCATAACAACCAAAGTCCAACTAATACCTCTTTACTCCTGTCTAAGCTATAAGAAAGGAAGTCCTTGAACATTCACGAATACTCTATTCACAAGACAATCCTCTAATCTTAGTGAGGCTCAAATAGCATCCCACACCTTGGAGCAAAGAAGTTATATATGTATTTTATTACGGAGCCACAAAAAAGCAATATTTCAAGACAAGTTTGAACAATCATAACCTTTGAGAAACATTTCCCCACCAGTTTCTTCTGATGTCAGTGGACAGTTTGCCATTTTCCCCACCGTTGTTCAATAATTAGGCTTCCAAAAGAAAACAAGTAAACAGTTACTTACAGTAATATTAAAAACTATATATAGCTGGCTGTTGTTTGGTCATGATCTGGGTAGGCTGATTTCATTCATTCGAATATGGAAGACAGTATGTGCAAAATGTTTTCGTCCCACTCCCAAAACTGCCCAAGTCTCTGAACTTTCGAAGTCACATACATAACATTATTTTTACACATGCTATGCACCAAAACAGTAGCGTTCTAATGAATTAATCAGATTTTCTCGAAAACATCCCTCTTTGTAAGCTGAGGGGAGGGCTCCGAGGTTGGGAGGTCAAAGTATAAAAGCAAACGGGAGGCAATGATTGGCACTCACTCACCCAACACGCCGTCGGATTACAGAAGACAGCAGGCAAGACTGACGGCACGGTAAGTGAGCGGAAATTCTGATTGTCATACCACAACAATAATGAGTGAACTTCATCAGCGGTCTTTATGATTTGAATTTTAAAAAAGAGTAAACGTTCTTCTAACGTTTGTAGATTTATCTGTATCAAATGTCTTGGTAACTCAGCCTTTTCTTCTTTTTTATTCGCAGACTGGATCCATAACTTTGCTATCAAAATGTCAAAGTGAGTATTAAGAGTTTTGCCTCTGCTTATTAATTCAACAGCTATCCTGAAATGGTACCATTAGAGGTTATAATGCACACCTTTTCCTGTCAATTGTTTAGAGCATTAAAACGTCACAAAAAAGACATTTGTGAAAGCTGAATCCCCTCAAACTGAAACAGTGATCATTTATGTTGTCTCAAAATGAAATACTGAATGTTAATACTTTAATTCTTGTAACTTAAGTTGAATTTAAGGCACTACTTTGATATCGTGTTTTGATAAACTGATTTGTGAAACTCAACTCATTCAACAGAAAGAAGAAAGGCACTATACCCATGCAGAGATTTATTCAATAGTAACTTTACAAGAAAGAAGCCCAGTGGCTTATAAGTAACAATTTCCCATCTCGGCAGAGGCACGTAAAAGAGTCTCTGAGACTCCTCTAACACTCGAGTATTACAGGATATGGATCATTCCTGATTAAGGTGGATTGTGTGGCTTGGATCTTGGAAGAGAGATTTGCAAGACAAAGTAAAAGTTTAAACAGGATTACTTGGAACACATCGAAAGAAGCAACCTCCTGTTTGTTTATGTCTAAAAGGGACAGCGCTTGTAAGACTATGTAATGCCAGGAATCTTTAGAGAGATAATAGTTGGGATATTGGTATTGAGAATTTCACACGTTTGCCAAGAAATATTCAACATTCAATATTACAGGTCTATTCTCCGCAGGAACATCGGGTTAATCTGACAGATTTTCAGAAATATGAGTCTAATAGTCAAGTCAGCACCCATATATGGAATTTATAAATAAAAAAAATATTAAATATTTTTTTCATTTCATATATGTTATGATGTATAATATATTGATTTTCGAAATCACACTTATGTCTTATGTCCAGATTAGACGCCTTTACATCTTGAGCACTAACCCCTTAAGAGGGGCTGTGAGTGCTGTCCTATAATTGGAAATGGCAAATATGTGGTGGGCGGTGGGTGCACAACGCCTTTTGTCTGAAGAATATTTATTTAGTTATTGAAAGGAAGAAAAAATTACCAAATTTCTGACGTCTTGTGTTTTTATCAAATACATTCAGTGAGGCTAAAAGAGTTAAAGAATTAAAGAATTCTCTGCTTTTTTTCCTCTCTTTTCAGGGTATTTAAGAAGACCAGCGGCAACGGACATGTAAGTGGAAGTGGCCTCTATAATGTAGTCATTATAAAGCAACCCCTTGGTCATAGGGAGGAGTGCATTTTGTGTGTAGCTATTCCAACTCCCAGAAATAACTTCCAAACTCTTGTAACCTTGGCCGAGGAGTAACTGTTTCCTTTTCTCCGTCTCTCTCAGATTACCCTGTACTTGGGGAAGAGAGACTTTGTGGACAATGTGGATTCAGTGGAAGTAGTTGGTGCGTGGCACAATGTCTTTTATACAATCTTGACACATTACAGTGTATGTGATCTAATGCTAAGGCTGTTCCTCTCATTTGCAGACGGTGTTATTAAAGTGGACCCTTCTGGTCTTGATGGCAGAAAAGGTATTTCCATCTCATTCAGTGTCAATGACTAAAGTTATAGTTTCTAAACACAAAGACTACACTGAATATACATATTTCCATTGCAGTATTTGTCTACCTTGCTTGTGCCTTCCGCTATGGAAGCGATGACTTGGATGTCATTGGGCTGTCCTTCAGGAGAGACATCTGGATACATCGCGTTCAGGTGTATCCACCTACAGGTGATAGCGCAGCCAAAACACCAATGCAGGAATCCCTCATGAAGAAAATTGGAGAGCAAGGATGTCCCTTTTCCTTCCAGGTGAGGAATTATAACTCACTCCCTTTTCATATAACATATTAACGGTTCTTCAGACAAACATTAAATGGATCAACCACATACTTTTCAGTCCTCTTCTTAAAATGTTATTTATCAATGTGCCTTGTTTCTACTCGATTCAGATGCCAGCAAATCTCCCATGCTCAGTCTCCCTGCAGCCTGGGCAAAATGACTCTGGCAAGGTACCTGTCCATTTGCATTATCCCTTTTCACTCACTCTTATATACTACTCTAAATGCTTGACAAACAAATAATTTATTCGTGGCTTGTTCTGTTGTAGGCTTGTGGTGTGGACTTTGAGGTTAAAGGATACATTGCCAACGTAGCAGACAGTGCAGATGAAATTGACAAGAAGTATGTCAAACCATTCATTCAGCCCAATCTTGAGTTGCATTAAAGGACATATAGAAGGGTTAACCCTGACTCTCTTTGCCTGTCTTTTTTGTGGTATTAGGGACACATGTCGCCTGATGGTTCGCAAAATACAATTTGCACCAGCTACCAACAAGCCTGGACCCAAGGCTGAAATATCAAAGCAGTTTATGATGAGTGACAAGCCTGTTAACTTGGAGGCCTCCCTTGAAAAAGAGGTACATTGAAGTGTACATACTATATTTTGGCATAACATATATAAATAACCATTGTTATAACTATTCGACTAAAATTATTCTTATATTTAGATTTATTACCATGGAGATCCAATCTCTGTCAGTGTAAAAATCAACAACGAAACCACCAAGGTTGTGAAGAAAATCAATATTTCAGGTGAGCAGCAAGGAAAATATAAACACTAGACTGAAGTTAAATTCCTAAAAAAATGTGTTTGTGTATAGCTTGTAAGAGCGGGAGAATAGAAAAAGAATATGAGAGTGGATGAAAGTATCTGTGTAAAGTGTGTATGTGTATATGTTAAAAAAGTCATACATTTTAACAGATCATTCTAACAAAGCTGTTTCTTCTTTTAGTTGAGCAGCTAACAAATGTGGTGCTCTACTCATCTGATAATTACTCCAAGGCCGTCTGCTCCGAGGACTTTGCGTAAGGCGGTCATTGTATCAAAAGAGGCTTATTAGCAGGATTTGAGATTCAATTTAATGAATTCCTGCATTTGCATTTTCTGATAAATTATATGATATTAATATTAATATTTGTACATATTCAAAACAGCTTTTACTGAAAAATATGTTTTGTCATTGTTACATCTCAGTTTGGATTGAGGAAAAACTTACATGTGTTATTATTTATTTATTTCTATTTTTCACTGCTAAAACGCAGGGAGACAATTGATGCCAACTCTACCTTCGAGAAGACCTTCCAAATAACCCCCCTGCTGGCCAACAACAAAGAGAAGCGGGGTCTTTCAGTGGACGGCCGGCTAAAAGATGAGGACACCCACCTAGCATCCACCACCCTGTAAGCCCCAAGTCTCTCACCAATGAGCTTACTGTGAGCCCAGGACTGTTTTCCATCCTCTTATTGAGAGGTGGTGGCGATACAACTCGACATTGTGTCATCCACTTATGGTGTCTTAGACCAAATCCTCAAGCTCCGAAAGCTTAACTATTCCCGTCTCCTCACAGGAGTCAAGGAGAAAAGGAAATGCAGGGAATCGTCATCGCCTATAAAGTCAAGGTCAATCTAATGCTGTCCGGCGGAGGGTAAGGCTCAACTGAATATTAATTATTTATGCGTGATACTTCAAATTGTGCAGACTAAAGGTTTCTTTTATTGTGCTCTCTCTCTCACAAATAGCCTGCTGGGTGGCTTAACAGGAAGGTAACTACTGATTGTCTTTCATCTGTGGTCACATGGTATTAGTGTGAATAATATATAAATTAACAGTATATTTTTAATGATAAACCTTCTCATTTTCAGCGATGTCACTGTGGAGCTTCCTTTGACTCTGATGTCCCCAAAACCTGCAGGTGAGTGCAGTCTTTTTGCCTATAATTGCCATTTAAATACTTCCTGAAACATTCCACTTTCAAAAAAAAGACAGCATTAATTAACTACTGACTATGTTAAATGTCATTTCCTCTCCTTCTATCCATTTACCGCATGTCATCGCTGTATCCTGAGCAGAAGTGTAAGTATAAATTAGTCTCTATGAATGTATTCACCTGTGGCTGTGATGTTTATTACATCCTGCTTATATTTTTCTCCTCTGTGTGTTTGTGTTAAATGAACCACAGCAAATTGGATTAAAGCCCTCTTTAGTTCAGGTGAGGTCACCTCCAATTCAGTGCATTTTACAATGCTCACTTCTTCAAGGGCTACAACCCATGTGTTCTCTCTGAAATGAATATACCTCATCTGGAAACTGCGATGTTAGATCAAGTTCATGATGTATGTCGACAAAACAATGAAGTGATTGTTTCATTTGTATTAAAAGCATTTCCAAAGCAAAGGTTAGCACAAGATATGATGGCCCTTGAATGAGTGCATTGTTTCATCCCTGAACCTTATTGCATGTGTGTGAAATATTACATATCAACCCTTGTTGCTCCACCAAGATATTTTATTTTGTTACATCATCAAATAGCAACTAATTGAGAAGTTGTACAATATTATTAGATACATTGCCCATATTATCCATATGCAAAAAGGGGAAGTCTGCATTAGTTTGTAAAGAAGTTGCTGTCTATGAAATTAGATGGAATGCATTACGTGAGTTATCTTGTAATGTAATGTTGGACTCACAGAATCAGCTGTTTGTCCGCTTCATGCCAACAGGGCAGACATCTCAATGGCCATGGACGGTTGAGATGACCAGCGGAGGAAAATCACCTCTCTGACAGAGAATACAGAACAAAAAGGAATTGAAGAAAAACACAAAGTGTAATTTAATCACTACAATGTTCTTATTTCACCTGTACATACACATGTTCATTAGGCATTACCACGAGCTAAAAAAAAAGTCACTGAAAAAGAGTCAAAAATCTGTGTGACATTTCTCTAAACACCATTATAGCATTGAATAGAAATAAACAAGTATTGTGTACGTTTCTTTGTCAAAAGAAATGTTTCGTAGACTTTTCTTTCCATGTGTTATGATTACCAAACCTCTAATTATCGTTAATCTTTATTGCTGTCATTAAAGCCATGATATATTATGACTGAATGTGCAGTTGGGATAACTAACCCCAAAATCCTCCTACTTGTGTCTCTATATCTATTGACAAGAAAAGTTAATAAACTCATTGTTTTCCCCCAATTATTCGATTGTTTGGTTATTTTGCTCAGTATTTTTTGTTTTTTTAAACTGAGAAGTTCTTTGTAACAAAAAATATTTGAATAAAAAATGTTTAGAATAATTGTTCCAACAAACGTGAAAGAATAGCCTAATAAAGGCCTTTTGTTATCAAAGCTCTTAGGATTAATTTGTAGTTCCACTTTTATTTTTATACTAACTGTGTATATTTTATTTGGGACTAAAATTAACAACCACTGACACACAAACATTTCTCTGAAAAGTTGCTGTAAACCGCTCTGAATCATACAGCTAAAGATAGTATCTATAACATTTGCTATCTTTTTATCTTCACATTGATGTGGTTCAATAACGCAGTTGCTCCACAACTGTGACCCAAATAGAAAACCAACCACTAGTTTAGAGAGCCTTCCTCTTCATACGCTTCCTCTTTTTCCATTTGCACCAAACATGCACCGAACGCACCATGCTACAGAGCTTAGTAAAATGAGTAACTTAATAATTCCAAAGCGAGATATTTGGGTCACATCATCAGGAATGACCCAAGTGATGATGACGATGTGCAGCGCCAATGTTGCAAACTGTATGCACAAGCCAATATGCTGGCACGTAAATGTCCTCTGTGCACAGATGATGTTAAAACAGCTCTCTTCAGAGCCGACTGTACTCCGCTCTATACGGCCCACTTGTGGTGCAGATATAGTAAAGCAAAAAGGAAAAAGATTTAATGATGCCTTTAGAATCTTGCTCAAGCTCCCAAGATGGACGAGTGCAAGTCACATGTTTGTGACTCGTAATGTTCCCACCTTTCATGCCGTGTTGAGGAATTTCATGCAGAAATTTAAATGTCGATTGACTGCATCAAGATTTTGTATCATAAAGGCCGCTGTCACAAGGACAGATACAGGAGATCATTCCTGCCCACTGCAATAACACTTTACAATAAATCATCTCTGGCCAAATCAACCACCCAACTAGTACCTACTGCTTTGTTAATTAATTTAATTTAATATTATTATTCTATTCTATTTGTTGTATATATTGTGCATTTTTCTTATTTTCTTATTATTCTATTCTATTTTTTGTATGTATTGTTCTTATCTTACCTGTATGTAAAAATGCTACAGTAGCGAAAAAATGTCCCCTTGCGGGATTAATAAAGTATATATCTATCTATCTATCTATCTATAACTGAGCCAACACAAAGGGATACTAGGTATTCTTCTTGTTTTTGTGGAAACACTGGAACAAATGTCTCTATGTTTTTTAACCACGAGTGACTTTTGAACTGCTATGATTATACCTACGTCTTGGTGTCCTCTTACTGTATTTATTTATTTTTGTTGTATTTGTTTTTGTTGCTGTACGGACTCATGTGTCTGAAGAAATAAAGTTGAACTATTGAACTATTCTGTCGAGCCAAACTCAAATAAAAAGCACTTTGCTCGTGACATAAAATGAATTACGGAAGCCTATTTCAGCCACTGTGATGAAAAAAATAAAGATCCTGCAAGTCATTAATGAGATACTATCTCAAAATAATGACTTAGCATCTCATAATGATGACTTAGTACCTCATAATTATGACTTAATATCTCAAATTACTATCTCATAATTATGACTTAGCATCTCATAATTTTGACTTTGCGACTTAGCATCTCATAATTCTGACTTTGCGACTTAGCATCTCATAATTATGACTTACAGGATCTTAATTGTTTCCTCACAGTGTCAGAAATGGGCTTCCATAATAAATATTAATGCATCCAAACGTAAATATGGACATGCAATAAGGTGTTACCGCTGTCTGTCGCCTCTGGGTGGCGCTGTTTCCCGTCTGTGCGGTGAAGAAAACAACAGCTCTTGCAGGATAAAGACACTCGCTCCTCTCCAGTCGAGACGTCACATCAGCAGCAGAGTCAGCTAGCTAGCAGTTTATCTCCTGGACAAAATGTCAACCACGACCGGCGGCGGAGAGTTTGGCAACCCTCTACGAAAGTTCAAGCTCGTGTTTCTGGGCGAACAGAGCGGTGAGACCCGAGGAGGGCGTGGGGTTGTTTTAGAATAAGTGTGCTAGGATTAACCTGCTGTTAGCTCGCTAGCTAGCTAGCTAGCTCCTCTTGCTGGCTAGCAGGATAAAGTTATCCATCGGTGATGATACAAAGATACGTCAATAGTCCTGTATCAACCCCGTGTTTAAGAGAAATGACGAGAAGATTGTTCATGGAATGTTTCTCCTCGCTGGTGATGATGTCATTGTGTAGCTAGCTAACGCTAACTCGGGGAGCTACACAAAACACATCGCGCTTTAACGTAAAATGATCTTAATAAGTTGAACATAACGTGACTGTTTGTGATCTACCCACACATTGGTGTGTTGCCTGATTAAAGTAAATACCGCTGTCCTTCCAGTGGCCATTAGTTTGTGATGCATCAGCATCATCTAACGGTAGCTGGCTAGAGTTAACTACTTTAGGCGAGCTAGCTGTGCTAGGTTTAAATACTTCATCACTAATGCATTCACTAGCTACTTCATTAAAAACCCAATGTGGCTTTCGTGACTTTGAGAACCGTGGCCTCCCAACACGAGACTCCACATACGTTAAGATAAGTCGCTAAATTGACCCGTATGTCTGTCAGTGTAGCGCTTGTTCAACTCACTGCCGCTAACGTAAGCTAGCTGTTAGCCTCCTGCAGAGCCACGTCGGCCGGTCGGGTCGAGCCCAGTCGGCCTTTTACCCTCTGACGTCAGCTCACTGGACACTGACATTGTGATATGTTGTGATAGTATAGGAAGGGGTGGGGGGTTAACATGACAGTGACAGTCTCTCATCACAAAACAAATATAAGAAGTCGAGCTGTTTTTCATTTCCCCAAATTGTTGTGGCTCCACCCATATTGCCAGCTCAGCATGTGGGTTCAGGCGGTCCACAGTGCATCAACGATTATAGCTCTGTAGTCACCATGTGTGGTCACGGATGCATTGATTTTTTTCTTTTCTTCTTTTTTCTTCATATAATACAAAATTTAGATGTGATATAATATGGTGTTTAATCTTTGGTGTCTTTGATCACGTCTTAACATGTCTGTTTGTGTTTTACAGTTGGGAAGACCTCACTCATCACCAGGTTTATGTATGACAGTTTTGACAACACTTATCAGGTAAAAACACATGTTACACAATGTGACACAGAATTTGTGTCTATATGGCCAGTTCCAAAAGACATTTGTCATATGACTTGTAATCAATAACATGTATATCATGACTGTTGATCGTCCAGCTCGAGACCCTTTGCTAGTGTGCATAATGACTTGAACAGAGCCATTGCTAATGGTTTTTAGCTTCACCTGTGCTGTGCATACTATGACATATAAGGTTTTGATATAATGTCATGCATTATCAAGTATTGTGCTTATAACAATGTTTTAATGCCGTGATTGTCTTACAGGCAACAATTGGCATTGACTTTTTGTCAAAAACCATGTACCTAGAAGATCGTACGGTAAGCCCTGTATATTTTATTGTAATTCACATCATTCCCATTGGCATAGTTTTAAAACGGCTAGAAAAGCTTAAAGCATGCATTTGCTTTTTATGTAATAGCCATCATTTATTTCCCTTTCACCATTTCACATTGTTTTCACATTATCCTAGATTTTACTATTAATTTTGTTCGGCATGCGATCATGTTTCTAGCTTCCATCGTTATTTTAAGTTTTTGTTTTCCTTCCATCCCCTGACTGGGTCATGAAATGCCCCCCCTCCCTCCCTTCCCACATTCATTTCACGGCTGGCCACAGATTCGGCTGCAGCTCTGGGATACTGCCGGACAGGAGCGTTTCCGCAGCCTCATCCCCAGTTACATCCGCGACTCAGCCGCTGCTGTGGTGGTTTATGACATAGCCAGTAGGTATCATGGCCTCACTTCCTTGTCCTTCACTTAGAATGTGGAAGGGCAAAAAAAAAAAAGAGCATTTACTAGCTGGGCAAATCCCACTGGACAGCATGATGAGAGTATATGTTTGCATCAACCAGAGTGATACTAATGCATTTCTCCAGCACTGTGCAGTGGGGTGTGTGCTTCCTAAATGCTGTTACATATGAGGCTGATTGAAGGAATAACAAAAAATGTCTTCAGATGTCACCTCATGGGCAGAGATCCTCTGAAACAGCCTAATAATTATTCACCAGCGTACTTATACATGTCTTATCAGCATAACGCAGGTCATCTCTGACCCTTCTGCATTTGGATGATTCTCCCCATTCCTCCATAAAAGGCCATTTTCATCTCTGCTGCTTGGCTTGCAGTTCCTTTATGACTGTCCTATTCTCCACTTTCTTGTTCTGCCTTCCCCCTCTTTATCTCCTTGTCCTTTTCTTCCCCTCCGTTCCAATCCTCAGGTCCGGCTCCAGCTTTGGGACACTGCTGGACAGGAGCGTTTTCGTAGCCTAATTCCCAGCTACATCCGTGACTCTACCATTGCCGTGGTTGTTTATGACATCACCAGTGAGTCAGGGCTGTACTCTAACCTTTCTGTAGGGGTCTAGAGCAGTTGGAAGGAAGCTATCTTGGCATAGTTGCTCCTTTATGTGCTTCTGCTAATAACCTTTTAGTATATTTTCCTTCTTCAAGCTTCTCCTCTCAATACTTTTTCTTACTAACACGACTACTCTTCAAGCTTTTCTTACATAAAATGCGCTGCCTTTTTTAATGAAGAATAATACCTGCTTGAGCACACTTTTAACTATAGCTAAAATACCAACTATTTTATGTCTTTTAGGGCAACATGTGGTTGATGTGTGTGCAGTAATTCTGTTTTGTTTTTTCATCCACAGATCTTAATTCATTCCAGCAAACCTCAAAGTGGATTGATGATGTTAGAACAGAGAGAGGAAGTGATGTCATAATCATGCTTGTTGGGAACAAAACAGACTTGGCGGACAAAAGGTACATGGTTGTGTGAGATGTGTGAAAGATTGTAATTATTATTATTATTATTATTATTATTATTATTATTATAGTTACAATGGTTGATAAATAGACTACCCTTTTATATTTTTACTACAATTAGAAAATTCATAGCATTAAGTATTTTAGTATATAAACTGCCAAAGCCTGGAATCCCACTTTTCTTCCCTTCAGTGCATCTCATCCAATTTTGACTTATCATCCCATGGCATTTTAATTTTACATACTCCAGCCTTTTTTATTAGTGATTATAGTGATTTTATTTGTATTTCTTTTTTTATTTCTTATGATTTGATTATATTTCTGTTATGCTTTTTTTTTTTCTTCGTTGCTTTACTTTTTTTTGGTTCCCTTTCCTGCTCTGTTCTCTCCATGTCATTTTGATTTTATTTTTTTTGTGTGTGTTTCCCTCAACACCACACTCCACACCACTCCCTCCCCCTCCCTTCCCGGGACCATGGCAGGCAAGTTTCTGTTGAGGCGGCAGAGAGGAAAGCTCGTGAACTCAATGTGATGTACATAGAGACCAGTGCCAAGGCTGGCTATAACGTCAAACAGGTTGGTGTCCAGCAACAGCAAGTTGTAATACTGACAAATAGTCCTGACAGTCATGATGTCCTTTAGGTTAGGGAGGCCTACCTGTGCCGCCTGGGATGTACAACTCCTCCATGTAGTCATTATATGGATCAGAGTGTGGCTGATGAATGAATGACTTATCTCTGGAGTCGTTTTTCCTCGCTGCTTCATCTTTACTCAGCACAGCAGCTCCTCTCCCTTCGTCTTCCTTTCCGCCTGTCTGTGTTATAACTAAACTAACCTCTCTCTCTTCCTCACAAAAAAAAAAAAAGATTTTGTGTTGAGCTCTTCTTTGTTTCTCTCTCCATCTCTTCCCTCTCCTCTTGGCCTGTCCTCTTTGCGATGTTTCTTTCCATATGTCTGTTCGTCCATATCCCCCCTCTACTTCTACCTGAGCAGACAGATCACCACGGAGGAGGGTGAGCAGAGAGCTAAGGAACTGAATGTCATGTTCATTGAAACCAGCGCAAAGACTGGCTACAATGTCAAACAGGTAGAGATTCTGCTCTCTCAAGGTAGTTTCTGCCCTCAAAGTCTACACTTAACGCTTTCTGCCTTCTTTTCCCCTCTTGTGACTCATCATGATTTGTCTTGGTATTCCTAGTGTACCTACTGTATCAGTTGTCTTCTCTCCCCCCTTCCCCCACAGGCTTTGCCTTTTTTTTTTTTTAGATATTTCTATATTCACTTGGTCTGCACAGGTTTTACTGTGCGTACTTGTTCTCACGTCCTCTTTGTCTGATCCACTAAAACTCCTGCCGTTTTCAAAATGTGTCTGTGTCTTTAATGGGTTTGCTCAGTGGAGGAGTTCAGCACGGCAACCTTCAATTTCATGCTGTTATCTCAACCAGCAATTACAATCACATTTTGTATCGCTGCTTTAACTTCTTGTGCCTGTTATTCAATGAAATACGTTATTTAGGAATGCCTACTTTGATGACTGTCTCTACTGTATATAGACCATGTGACAGTAGGGGTGGGATATATATATTTATATTTATTTATTTATATATATTTATTTATTTATTTATTTATTTATTTATTGTGAGGCAATCATAACAGTTTTCTGTTTATACTGAGGGAACTATTCCTTCTATCGCTGTTTGTATTTCGCTTTTGTGGGGAATGGAGCAAATGACTGAGCAAGATTGCATTGTGGGAAAATGGGGATATTCAGGATTTCTTTCATCAATGTGAAAAAACACTTTAGTACCCCAGTTTAGACACAACTAAACAGTACTGGCTGATTTTATGTATAAACCATTTCACAATTGAATTTAACATTTACTATGTCACAATATAATATACTATAAGTACATACACTGTGCTAGAAGTTTTTATCCAAATCACTCACCCCTATTTAATAGAATTATTTCTTTTACTACAGCTTTTACAAATGTGTTTAATTGTTGAATCTTCTGACTTTGTTTTACAGCTGTTCCGTCGTGTCGCTGCTGCATTGCCTGGGATGGATAGCACACCGGAGAAGAGCAAAGAGGACAGTATCCTTTTTAAAGCCGCGTTCAACAGAACTTGTCGAACTATTGTGAAGTTAGTATTGCCTCCATGGCGTTTAACACTAAAATAGAAACGCTGGTAACAAATACCTCCAAGTGTACCCTGCAGAAAGTGTTCACTGAGAAGATGGCAGCCAGATAGCGCTGCAGAAAATACTGAAGTGAAATTTGCAGATTCATTGCCGATGTTACTTAACACAGTTCTCTCAGTGATCGACATCAAACTGGAGAAGCAGCCAGAGATGACTGTCACCGAGAGCAGCTGCTCCTGCTAGTACACCTCACCCTCGCCCAGCCTGTCTCCTCTCCACCAACAGCTTGTCTCTCAGTGGCCACTCTCTCCACCCTCGGCACACTGCCACTGGGATGGAGGACCCGTCTTTTTTTTTTTTTTTTTGCCCTTCTCAACTCAGTGACTTTTCAGAGTAACCGTGTGGATGTGCATTACTGTATTGAAACAGATTATCTGTGGAAAAATGGTTAAAAAGTCAAAGTTTAAAACAAGGAATAAGTTAATTGATATGATCCGATTTTCATCCAGTTGCATGGCATTATATAGGATTGCAGACTGACATAGCTAACCGCTCATGAGTTATTGCACAGTTCGGATTCTTAGTGCTGTTACTCGTCATTGTTGTAAAGTAAAACTGCTTGGGATTATTTAAATGACTCTGCAAGGTTGAGTTCTCAACCCATCGTATTTTAATTTTTTTTTCATTTTAAATGGAGAGTTTGCCTACAACTATTCTATCTTTCAGATGAGTGATTATTTCCTGACTTTGTCTTATTTTGAGGAAGTAGAGACAGGATCTTACCAGTGAATTTACATCATTGCTAACCATCATTTTACCACATTAGGCTCAAATGAAAGCGGGTCAGTCATTGGGTGTTATTTATACCGAACACATCTTAAACTGCCAAATACAACCGTGTGTTAGCAGACCAAATATCATCTGAGACCTTATTTAAAACAGGGCAAAAGGGATGTGTAACCAAACAATGAGGTAATAGATCAAAGGAAACTGTCCCAAGTTCACTAGAATGTCTACTAACCTGAAGCGGTGTCTGCATTAAAACTAAAGCAACGGTCTTTCCCAAGTTGTTAAATTAGCTACACGCATACTAACATGTCTGAGGAGGAGTTTTCCTTTATTAGATGCCCCTAAAAAAATAAAAAAAAAAAAAAAAAAAAAAAAAACTAAAAGCAAAAACAAAAAAAAGCCAGTGTTTTAGTTTTTCCACGCTAATGGAAAGTTGTCACTTTGGTCGCTATGATGTACCCACCATCTCATTGATAATTTGTGTTGTGTTGATTACACTATTGCAAGAACATGCAGCATGCTCACCATGCAGGATTTATATGGATAAGAACACAGATGCCTTGCTTGTTTGTTCACCAACGTTGTGCACTGACTCAAGCCACAATATTGTAAAATATAAAAGAAGCCTGCTGACTGGTTCATGGCTTCACTAGTTGTTTTGTAGAGCTGGTAGATAGAGTTTGTCCTCAGATACAGCTAACGCTTACTAACACCATTGCTGTAAAAAAAAAAAAAAAAAAAAAAAAGTGCAGAGAAGTTAGTCGCAGTATCCTTTGCTGTAATGCTATCGCCTGTGTAGGACTGTTGGTTTTATGTGTTTATTTATTTTGTTACTTGGACATACAGATAACATTGTATGCTTGACCAAAAGTACAGATTTTTACACGCATGTTGAAAGTTTTTTTTTTTTATTTATTGTTTATCGTGTCTGCCGAGACTCCACCTAAAGGCGACACTTGGGCCCGATAACGTTTTTCCTGTCACACACTGTGCGTGTGTGTTAGTGTGTGTGTGGACAGTGGCTTGGTTTACGGTCAAAGGTAAAGGCTGCACTGTCTCCAGACACACACACATACACACACAGTTTAACACAAACCAACTAACTAGCCATAGCACAACAAAAGACACTGGTCATTTGCTGTAGCTTGTTTTGAAATGTCAACGTTTTAAAATGGATTAAAAACTTTATGTAATTGATTATATCAAACGACCATTTTAACATGAGCAGCTCTTCTATTACTTGTCACTGACTAAATACTCAGCTTTGTGCTATTCTGAATCGTGTCTGTCCATTTGAAATATGCTGTCTACTCGTGTTTAGCAACGTTTGTGTGAATAATGTACTATTACTATGTGATGTATAAAAAGGAGAGTTAATGAAACACAAGTGTAGGCCTATCACATGGAATAAAATAAAGATATTTCACCAAAATGTAACATCTGTGATCCTTTTTTTTCCTCTCCTTTCCAATGCTGTGGATCCACAAACATGCACGCTCTACATTCAGTCTCTCAGCGAAACTGTACAGCACGTCAGTTGAATGTGAGAAACCTGTTGTGTCACAGTTCTCCAAAGTAGACTGAAACTACTAATTAGGTAATACATCAGAGGCATGTCGTGTAACAACAGGAAGGTGTGGCTAGGTATGAACGTGAGATTGCGTTACACACTTGTCTGCTACTTTCTTGAAGTGCATCTTTGCCCAAAATATATTGAAAGCATGTGAAAGAACTGAATGTATGAACTGGGGTTTCACAAGTCTATTTGCCAATATGCATACACACTGGCCTGTGTTCCACTGTGATTATTTACAAGATCTCTTAAAAGTCATGCACTCCTTTTCTTTCTTTTTTTTACTTTAGTAAAAGTATACAAATATTAACATCAATATATGATTAAAGTACCAAAAGTAAAGCAGAATGGCACATTTCAGAATAATATAGTTTTTAATTACTGGATTTCAATTATTGATTCATCACTATGTATCACTTTAATGTTGAAGCTGGTAAAGGTGAAGCTATTTCAGACAAACAGCCATGTGTGTATAAATTCCCAAGAGAGGCTGCATCTCCATCACAGCCATGTTTGAGGAAGGTATTTCTACAATTTGAAGCTGAATTTGAAATTGTAGACCCAGTCATGACCACACCTTCGAGCTTAAATGATGTCACCCTTGTTTTGTTTTTTTGGTTGGTGTGCTTTTATTGTTTAACATTTACAGTCGTGATGCTACTCTGTATTCATCAACACTGAGCAATTCGCACCCACCCACTCCCCTGAGCGGCCCACGGGGCCCAGCCTCCCTACCACACGTGGCCTTTTTTGTGTATCCGTCACACTTAACTAACCAACTACACACCACAGCACCGCTTTATTTATTCCCCGCTGACCTCTGACCTCTGCGCTGACCCGCTGTAGCGGCGCGAGGGTGTAAAGGAGACTTACTTTAGAAACTACAGCCTTTCTCGTCGTTTCTTTGCGGCACCTGCGTCGCACACCTGGATTCCGGAAGGGCTGTGACGTCAGCGGGAGAGGTGTCCAGAGGTATGACTCAGGAATTCAACACACACACACGCGCACAAAACGAAAAAATCCTGCTCGACTGGCTTGGTGACCAGCTCGCATATATTCGGGTCTACGGAGCCGCAGAGCCGCAGAAAAGTCTCCGGGAGTCGACGAGGTCAAACACGCTGATTTATTTTCCAGGAAAGATTTGTTTTTATTACTTTTTAAATATGTCTATTTTACCCGACAAGAATGCCTTTGCCGACTTCAGGAAGCAGTGTTTATCAACGGACAATTGGTCCAACAAGTACGATAAGCTTGGCATGCAGGTGTGGGTCGAAAGTTCTCCTGTAGATAAAGGAAACAACGTCCCGAAGGTGCACAAGATTAAGGTAAGTTCATTTTAAAAAATAAATAAAAAATACCTGTGAGGATGTCACGCTCGTCTCTGGGGATCCTACTGTGAACTTGGCGATGCCCCTGTGTGTGTGTGTGGTTGTGTGTGTGTGTGTGTGTGTGTTTTTTTTTTCTTCTAACACTTGTATGTTTGTTTTTAGTGTAAAATGACCATCGAGGATGTTTCGGCTGCCACCATGTACGACGTCCTGCACGACGGCTCGTACCGTAAGACGTGGGACCCCGCCATGTTGGACAGTTTTGACATTGCCCGGCTCTCCGTTAATGCTGATGTGGGCTACTACTCATGTGAGGATCCTTTCTGTTCAATCTTGTCACATTGTTGTCCGTGTGTTCGAGTCTCTGTGAGTTCAGACGCAGTTTCAACCTGTTTGCTATAAAGAGACTGAAAAGGGAAAGTGAGTGTTCAGAGTTTGGTATACCTATAGTATTATTCCAAGACTGTTAATGATTCAAAATCACTGCTGGTATTTATTTTTGTTTTAAGACCCAAGTTCTCGATCTTTTTATTTATTAATAATAATAATAATATTGTATTTATAATGGACTTTTCAAAATCTACATTACAAATGCAAGATAATAAAACAGTCGAGTCATAAATCATCAGTTTAAAAGAAAACATTTAAAAAAAAACATGTTGCTGTATAAAGAACAATATAGTGTACAAAAAGGAAAATATTTTTTTTTAAAGTAAATAAAACAGTTCAACGGATATAACTAACATAACATAATATGTTTTTAAGAAGGGACTTAAAGGAGTTCCCGGGCTCGATCCTTAGTTTAAGCATTGTGTGTTTTTTACGCTGAGTCATAACAGGCAATATAAACAATGCTCCCATTATTTCCCTGTCTAGTGATCACTTCTGTCCATATTTACATACTCAAACTAGATTTGTTTTTCTGTCAGTGCGTTGTAGTGCTGTCTCCTTTTAACTTCCTTTTTTAAATTCATTACACTTTTTTTCTTCCGTTCACACGTTTGTAAGCTGCTGAAGCCCTCTGGGTTAAAGAGCGAGCGCCCTTCTAGTCCCACTGGTGTATTTATTGTCATAACAAGGGTGCACTTGTTGAGCCTAAGGTTGCGTACAGTTAAGTAGTTAATGAAGGAACGCAACATAACCAGATTTGTCTTTTCTTTTTTTTCCTGCAGGGCTTTGTGCTAAGCCCATAAAGAACAGAGATGTGGTGTCTCTGCGTTCGTGGCAGGTGATGGACGACGAGTACATCATCATTAACTTCTCAGTCAAACACCCGGTACGTCACCTCCTCCACACTCTCCCACTGTCCTGGAACGTCTCATTTCTACAACTCTCTGACACTCATTGACTTAATGTTTTGTGTGCATTGAGTTTTTTTCTACACACACTTTTCTGAACCGAGGTGAAGGTGTCACATGTCCACATTGCTTAACTTGTTCAATGTCTTGAAAGAGGTGTTTGTAGTTAAAACAGGTTTGTTTTTCTCATTGAACTGTTTTGATTAATTACAGAAATACCCTCCTCGCAGTGATCTCGTGAGGGCCATCTCCATCATCACTGGATATTACATCAAGCCCACAGGACCAAACAGCTGCACTTTCATCTACCTTTCACAAGCCGACCCCAAAGGTACGACCACAACCAACTCGTACTGTACTTTTTTTAAATTGGGAATTCCTGCCAGACATTTTTTCGAGCTGTTGTTTTATAAGTTTTATATCTTTTTTTTTATTTATTTATTTTCTTCCAGGTTCTCTTCCCAAGTGGGTGGTAAAACGAGCGTCTCGAGTTTTTGCTCCACGGGTAAGTAACGCAACAAACGCACACAAGTTTCGATAATATCTCGTCAACGGCAGCACTGACGGTTATAATGTTAGTAATGCATGAACTGTATCGCTGTGTGGGCGTGTGTCCATGAGGTGATTAAGAAGCGTGTAATAATTGTGTGTGCGCACATAAGGGAGTGAGGGTTTCATGTGTCTTAAAGGACAATGGTAACCATAGAAACCCAATTTAAGGGCCTGTCCTGGTTAGGTTGCTGACAAAGGAGTCTCTCAACTCGAGCTGTTGGTCTCTCCTTCTGTAGAACTTGTTCCCCAGGTTTCATATCCTGCGCAGATTGATACTATGTAGACCAAAGTGTGTGAGAAGCTGCCGTTGAGAGACTTTTACGAAGAAGAAACATCGACTTTCTATAGACTAAACCATACAACGCAAATAACTCACAACTTGGTATAGTAAGCGGAGAATGAAAATAATGTAATCCTTAGTTGTCGATCACTTTTAATCATTTTAGAGGAGTTAATAAAACAACAATATAAAACCAAGAGTAAGCTAATAGGCAGGAGAAAAAAAACTGAAGTAGAACCGGAAGAGGATAAAATCTCAGAAGGTCAAAGACAAAAAAATAATGACCGTAAATATAAGCCTGTAAGTAATTCAGAAGATGGTACTATTTCAGCCAATACGGGATAGCAATGAACTAAACGCATCTAACAAAGTGCAATTAAGCAGTTGGCTACGTCTCCGCAGGAGTGCTAGCTTACTGAGGGAGTAGGGCTGCAAACTGCTCACTATATTCACTGTGGATTATTTTCTGGATTAATCATTTTGATTTAATGAATTTTGCCTAATTTACATTCAAAGCCGCAATTTCGTTTTGCGGCAGCAGATTTGTGCAGCGGCACGTACGCACAGTTTTGTTTGACATCTGGTTGAAGTCAAGAATGTGTGTCCCTGTGATGGCAAAGGCAAGATAGCCATGGTTTGAAGATGACGTTACCATTAAGATAATATCTTTTTAGTTTTTGTTGTGTAACATTTTACTTTTTTTTTTATAGCCTGTCTGAGCTGTAAACAGGTCGACTTGTGTATCTGCTTGCCACATAATCTGTTACTCAATATTTTGTGAGCCGCTTTATCTTTCGCTTTGTTGACCGAGAATGAAGGTGCAGTTTGACCCTCATTGTCGCACCGCAGCTCTCTGATTATGGTCTCCTCTCTCCCTCCAGGTGATGGCGAGTATACACAAGGCGGGTCAGAACTACCCCGAGTGGAAAGAGCAGAACTCTCCCGATCATAAGCCCTGGTTGTACCCGGTGCAGAACACCCTGCCCATGATGGACGCCAGCGAATTGTCGATACAGAGAGCCGACTCGCTAGAAAACGTGGATGAGAGTTCCAAGGTGGCCACTCAGGACAGCGAGGACAGCAGCTAAATCACATCGACGTGATGAGGGGAGGGGGAGGGGGGAGGGTAGTTGGAAGAGGGTGACATTGGAGGATAGACTGTGTATATACTCACAAATTTAATATGACTCGAGACCTCCGACTCTCTGTGATGTCGCCCCGAATGCTCATGAATATATCCGGTTGTCCAAAGCCGTGTGCCTTTTTGGAGATGAACAAGAGCATGAAGTGTTTACAGCTGTTTTAGCAGAAGGAAAATGAGCACAGATCAAACTGCCATTCACCATGTTGAAGTAAGCTAAACGTCTCTCCAGTGTTTGCCGACATGCTTTAAAACTTCTCTTTTTTTACAGACTTATATGGGTCAGCACTACATTTACAACGGGTCGTCTTCCCAGGCCTCTTTTTTTAGTTTCAGCTATGTGAAATAGACATGAACGCATTTTTAAATGAAGAAATGAAGCGTGGTTGTTCACTTTGCCTTTACAAGTGTCTGTGAATGCAAATTGGATTAGTTACCGTCAGTGGCGAAAGTAGAGTGAAGTGAAATTTGTTATTTTTCTTTGTGGAATGTCGGATCAAAAGCATCCTGTTAATCACATTTAATGGCTGTTTGCAGTTGAAACATTCTTGGGAACAGGAAACCTACTTTGGTGAAAGGTTTCGGGTTTGTGCATCCACTCTGGGTGTCGACCTTGAACATGTTTTTTTTTTTCAGGAATTTGTTAGGCTTATTGCAAAACAATTCACTGTCCCTACATTTGTTACTGATTTTTTTTAATTTGAAAATCTTGTTTTTATTGCTAATTCATTTTATTTAGTTATGATTAGTGAGCAACTATATTGTTTCTTTCTTCAATGTTTAGTGCAGAAAGACTGTTTGAAGGGTCAATGTATTTATTTCAGATGTTGTGCAATCAAAGGTGCTATGTAATTCTTATTTTAAGTTATACAGACGCTAGACTAGAGCAGATCAGTTGTTGATCTCCTAAGAATGAAAATCTGGTTATAATGTATTCTAGAAAGTTGAATATGACTTTACCTGAAGGATTGGAATGACCATAAAGAATATCTTTTATTTATTTATTTGAAGTTTCTGTAACCTCAAATGAAGTTATGATGGAGGAAAAACCCTGGAATGAAGCCTTGCAGGCTGAGCTAATTAAGTTTTTCTTCTGAAGATGATGTGGAATGTTACATGGTTTTGACTTTAAAAAAAAAAAAAAAAAAAACTACTACCAATGTAATTATCGTCATTGACTGAATACCTCTTAAGATGGCAATCAAGTCTCAGGAGAAACCAACCTACAACGTGGAACAAGTTTGGCTACTAATACCAGAGCAAACCGGTCCATTTCCAGCTGGTTACGGCCCTTCACGTACAAAGAAAAGATTACAAGGGTTCAAAAGGTTTTATTTATTTTTGCCTTATCATTGTGGTGCTGAAAAACTACTTTAAGATCATCAGATGGAAAAACAAAAGTAATTTATTTTATGAAAGTAGTAGTGTACAAAAGAATGAAGACAGTGTTGCGATAAAACAAAAAATAAACCTGTTTACTAGCATTCTGCATTAAAATCCAGAGGTATTCAAATGTTTTCTGTAATGTCCCAATGTTTACTATATTTCCAGAGCTTGTAGCTGCTTATTTTTAATGACTAGCACATCTCGAACCACAGAGGCCAAAATGATAAAAGTACCCGACCGTCTTCAGTTGGACTTAAATCCTGCTAACATCAGGTTTTACTATTATACTAGGAGGCAGGGTACTGTAATATGTTAGAAGTTAGAGTCGTCAACAGCTTGGCACCTCAAATATACAGTTCATACATTAAATAATTAAACTATTCAGCCCAGAAGCAGGTTATGTAAAATGAACATGTATGAAACATTAGCAAACATTTGACAGTATTTAAGTAACAATGGCGGTCACTGAACTATATTTACACAACTTAATATTCATTAAAACTGTTGTTAAATATTTAAAAACTGGATGTACAGTATATATTCACAGTGATATTAAGATCAGTGATATTTACCAGAAGTCTTGCACCATCATTTGCTCTTAAAATACGTAAGGCCCTGCTGTCTCTGGAGCGTGTGTGTCAGTGCGTGCTGAAATCAAAGTCATATGCACATTTCTTTTACATGTACACACACTCAGTTGCCAGTTTGTCAATATAAGACACATACAAAAATAAAAAACAGAATCATGATATGCTTTTGAAAGCTCCAGGAAAAGCTAGTAAGTGGACCTTGAGTTTAAATAAAAACTGAACATTAAACATTTCATGACGGTAGGATTTATATCCAGGCTGATGCATTAGTTTTAGGTAGGTGTACCTAATAAATAAGCAACTGAGCATGTGTGTCTACTTCATATCTTTGTCATGAAGGCAGATGTGTACAGTACACACAAGTGCTACTCTGTACTTGATCAAAATATATGTCTAAGACTACAGTAGAAACATTATTTATAGGGCTTGAGGAAAAGTGAATGCAGGGTCTATATATGTTATGCTTGACTAGAAAAATATGTATCAGTTCCATAATGTATAATGTGAAATGTCTATTAAGCTTCTGCTTATATGATGTCTTCCTTCCCTTTCTGTGAATACACCCTGATAGAGTAGACATCGTCGTGTATCACAGTAGATTAGGGAGTGCTCAGGTAACTGGGTGACAGAGGAAACCAATTATATAACAGAGTATATATTGTCCTTACATGGAGGACTTTGAATGAGGCTGTTAGTCACACATCAGTCATCTTGAAGACAGAATGGAGGCCAGAGTCTGTAGGAGGAGGGTGATGACGAGGAGGGTGATGACGAGGAGGGTGATGACGAAGAGGGTGATGACGAGCAGTGACGTAGCTGTCCAACTCCTCTCCCTCTTTCCCTCTTTCCCTCCCTCCCTCTCTCTCTCTCTCTCTCTCTCTCAATCGCTCTCTGCTGCCACCTAATGTACAGTCCTCTCCTTCTGCCTTTGGTAGTCTGATAGAAGAAAACACAACAACATTATAGTATGTTATCCTACCACTATGATATAATGCAGTGGCTAAACTCCTGTGCAGTGAGATGCAGGGAGAGCAGCCAGGTAGTTATCTTAGCTACAGTCTGCAGGTACTGAAACGCTGCATTTTCCTGAGGTTTGGTCCCCCGGAAGGAGATATGTTCTTCAAGCTTTTCTCTCTTTTTATAGTCATTTTGATAAAGCATGTACTGTAGTATTGGCATACTGGAGCATGATGAAAAGGCACAATTCATGTTACAGATTTCAAATTTGGATTGGAATCTGCTATCAAACTAACTTCTACTTATCTTATCTCATCTTACAGTTTTCTCAGTCGCTTTAGTACATTTCTCAGATCAGAATTTAAATTCTCAAAATGACTTGTTTAATGTCCACATCATCTAGTCACCTGTGCACGTCATAAAAGCAATTTCTCATTATTTTGAAGTTGCAAATGCTTTGGCACATTCATGCAAACGGTTATGTGTGACTGTCTGTTGTTTCCTACATTATCAATTGCTTACGCCATGTTGATCAAAATGTATTATACTGGTTCTTTGTTGTATAGAGAAATGGAGAAATGTACCAAACTGAGTTAGAGAAACTGTTATAGTAACTCTAGACAACTAGTCTGTTTAAGGTTTGTTTGTATCAATAACGTTTTATAAACAAAGCAAGAACGCAGGGCTATATTTTAAATAAGGATCAGTCAAGAAACACACAATTGGCTAATCTTACAATTAAAGTTAAACACATGAATAACTGTACATGAATTCAGCGGCTATTTATGGTCACAAAATAGTGATTGGGTCATCAAAGACAAAGTAAGAGTGCAGTACAGACTCTGTTGGTGTGAGTTAGAGATTGCCGTCATTTTCCCTTTTGATGTGATTTTGCAGAGTAAGACTTACTGTAAGGAAAGAAGCGAACCCTCATCAGTATCTCTCGCGCAGTCTTCAGAATGTCTACAGCCTTAAGAGGAAGAAAGAATGAACGTAATGCAATATAATAAAAAGGCTATCACCTATATAAAAAGCTGTTCAACTTATTGAGGCATTTTATAAATATTTACATATTTAAATGGGAATTTAAAACATTGAAATATGTAACTGGCACGTTCTAAAATAAAGGCCAATTTCACACAGACATCTTGTTCCGACTACACTGAAGATGTAGTAGATACTGTATAATAATGTGTTGATTAATATCTTCATGGATCTCAAGGTGAAAGTACTGCTCTTACTTACTCTTGAGTGCTCTATGTCTTGGAAATCAACCTCATTCACAGAAAGAACCTGGTCTCCCTCTTGTAGACCTGCTCGGTGGGCATCCGAGTCTGGGACCACCTGCCAGCACATTACACATAAAATCAGAAATCACAACGTGGAAACAATAAGTCAGCAGCGCCACAAGCATTAATGCCAGTAAAAGCCGTATCAAACACCAGGGCTACACACACACGCACACACACACACACACACCTTGGATATAAAGATTCCCAACTGTGACGCCTTGCCCCCACGGATGTTGAAGCCCAGCTGAGCTCCTGGAGGTTTCTTCAATACAATGGTACGAGGCAGGAACTGGGTGAGCTCATTGTTGTAGTCAGGGTGATGAACCCGCTAAAAATGTACAAAGAAAAAGAAAAGCTGCCAAAATACAACGAGAACAGTGGCATGATATCCATTAAGGCCCCGTGAGCTTGATTCTTCTTACACACCTTGATGTATTAAGAGAAATCTGATAACCTGCAGTTATGTTATAGGACGTTTGTGACGGTTTGTACATCACAAACCGGAGGATTGGGAACATACTCACCTCCACACATTGAGCAGAATCAGCAGAAAAGCTATATACACTTAAGAGTGAAAGTTAAATTATAAACCTATATACAGTTCCTTAATATTGGAAATCTTTGGAACATTAGATTGACAACAAACAATCTTAATTCAAGGTCCAATTATTCCTTTTTGCAGAGATTTCAACTGCATCACATAATCTTCACGTCGACTGTCAGATGTGAAAGCTTTTTTCTTTTCGTTCATCCACTGAGTCCTGGTCAATAACTTTCTCCAGTCAATGCTGTGATCGGTTTTAGTCAACGTGACGTGTCTCCAGCGTTGATGCAAGTCTCTTGTGCAGGGACAAGGACATATGGCGAACAGACTACATCAACTCTCTGCGACCACAGATGAGAACGATGAAAGAGGCCATTTACATCCAACACCAGAGATCCCCGTAACACAAGGACAGGGGTCACGATCTCATCCCCAGATACAAAAGCACCTGTTATCATGTGACTGAAGTTTCCTACTAAGGTCCTGTGATGACATCCGTGCAATCTCCATGACTGAGAAACTGAAAAATACCCACCCATCCCCTATAAAGACCTGAAGAGGCAGTTAAAAGTGCTACGAAGCCTCTGTGGACCTTGAGTTCACTTTTTCTCTGTCAGATTCATGTATTTAGGCACCAAGTGTGGTTCTAATGCTATGTGGCATACCTCCTGTGGGGCTATCCATGCTGGTGGGTTCTCATATGAAGGCAGGAATACCACTGGGAGCTGGTAGTCATCATAAGGGATTTTCTGATCCATTGTTTATAAAAACACTTAAAGACAAAAATGCACATTGTTATGAAAAGCGCTTCCTTAAAATGTAATGCACCGCTTATTATAAAATGTGCTATATGTGTATAATGTAAACTGCAGCATAAAAACGAGCAGAGAGACCAAACATAAACAATAGATATCACTGTAAGCTACGTTTAGATCACATATTGTCAAATACTCACCAAGTTACTGAAATAAACTGCTTCCAAATGACGTAAATCGTTTTTTAACGGATCGTTTCACACTGTAATATGCAAACGAGGCTAGCTGAAGCTAAAGCTAGCTTACTGTCTAACTTCGACACGAGCCGGCTCTCTTCATCGCACTTTAACCAACATTCACTGTTACCGTCATTTGAACTATAACGACGAACGCAGTGCGTGAAATGCAGAGTGACAGCCACAAAACAACAGAGTATCTCACCTGCCTGTCTGAAGGCGAGCAGGAAGCCCTTCTTCTTGTCTTTACGCGATGACTGTGGTCTCCAGTGAACTACCGCCACCTGCTGGCAGGGAGGAGTCACTGCAGCATGCAGTGCAGCGTTCACTGTAATGTAACAATGAAGACAATGAAATGAAAAATATAGATTAGATAAGGGGAATATTTACAACCTCGTTAAAATTATCTCCACCTTTACCAGCTGCAGCTTTAAACTGATGTAAAATGTAAATACATTATTACATTATGCTGAACTGGAATATTCTGCATAATAAGTACTTTTACTTTGGGTATTTTAAGTATTTTTTTAATGCTAATTCCTCTGAATGCATGCTTTTTACTTGTAACACAGTATCAAATATAAAACACTGCATTTATTATTCTTTCAGTTACATTGTTGTTGTAATGTAATTCAGTTATTAAGTGCAGACCGATTGCTGCACGCAATCCAAAAGTAAATCAGACATGCTGTTCACTGTGTTGGAGCTTTATCAAGCATGTTTAATGTCTCTGCAAGTTTCTGGTTTAACTACTACTATAATCATAGTATCATTATACATTATCACTATGTTATAGGACTTATATTTTGATCAGTGTTGGAACAAGCAGTCAGATCTTCTACTTCCATAAAAGTAGCAATACAATGGAAAAATATTATGATACAAGTTAAGGGCCTGTATTTACAAAAAAGTACAAACGTATCATCATAAAAATATACTTTAAGTACCAAAAGTAAAAGGTGCTCATTTAGTAGAATGGAATATTTTATATTATAAATCACTTTTTTTGGGGCTTGTGAATTCTTCAAAAGTGTACTTAACTACACTAAATGTAGCCTACTTAGTTACTTCTCATCTTCCAGCTACAGTGCAGGTGTGTAAGGAGGTTTAAAGGGACAGTTCACCCCAAAATTAAAAATACACATTTCTCCTCTTACCTGTATGGTTATTTATTCATCTAGACGGCTTGTGGTGCTCAAAGCGTCAAAAAACTACATTTGAAAAACTCAACAGCAATGTCTCTTACTAGAAATAATAACCCGGTCACTCAAGATAATCCGTAGACCTCGTTGTGAGCAGTTTCATGTAGGAATTATGGTTGAAAGAAAATGGTTCCTGCATAAAACTACTCAAAACAAGGTCTGTGGATTATTTTGAATAACACAACGCCTTTACTCCAAAAGCAGTTCAACATAACTTGGATATCTTTTCGTTACCTGACTTAACAAACCCTAACAACCGGGATCACATTAAGCAATGCCACGACGGTGGTTCAACCCAGGGCTTCTCATATGGCATTGAACACATTATATTTTTTTATAGGATTTGTGACTGTGAGGAGCCAAAGTATCTTTCTAGACTACTTGTCGCAGAGGCACTGTCAGTGTACACGTTCAGTTTTCTTCCTTTAAGCTCCACATTTCTGTTTCTTTTTGAAGCATATACTTGACTTGAACTGTTTGAATCCTCCCTCTCTGTTTGGGCTACACCCCTTCATCCCTTCACCCATTCATGTGGGACCATTCTCATTCAGTTCACAGGCTCACACTGAATTGGAAAGGATGCCAGACAAGTAGAGTGCAGCCGACGGAGTGGTTTTCCCACCGTGTGTGTCGCAGTGCCAGTATAGAGGAATTTAACAACACAGTGTGATTTATGGTGAGTCTCGTTTGTTTTGTTGGATACTGCAGATAGATAGATAGATAGATAGATAGATAGATAGATAGATAGATAGATAGATAGATAGATAGATAGATAGGTAGATAGGTAGGTAGATAGATAGATAGATAGATAGATAGATAGATAGATAGATAGATAGATAGATAAATAGATAGATAGAAATACACAGTTTTGAACCACTGTTCCTGCTGTGAAATAAAGATAAACTCACAAGAGAGATAAAAACAAAAAGAACAGACATAATACACAAGATGTGGGTATTAAGAGATGTAGAAGGTTGAGATGATTTTAGTTCAGTCAGTTACTGTTATTCCATATTTCTATTAAAGTGTAGACAAAAAGGATCTTTGATTACGTTGCTGCTATTGAAAGCTGTCGCTGAGAGCTCGTGAACTTGACTCAGTCACTTGTGAGGGTTTTGCTAATTTGTTTATGGATTGCAAACGAAAGACGGAAGTTGAAAAGTAAAGTTGGAGGAAAAACTTGTTATGTTACTGTAATAACGAAAGTCCCAGCAGAGCAGCATGTTTTCTTGTTGACAGCATGCATCGTGGGAGAGTGAGAGTGAGGTGTTTCCTCCATGAGGTTACACCTGCAAAACCATCAATCATTTTAAGAATATTTGTTTGGACTCTTTTATCTCTCATCAGTTTTTATGGCACCCACTAATTACACTATATGTGGCCAACCAGAGTAAAGTGAACACAAAAGTGGCAGAGTGGATTGGCAAGTTGTGTCTCTGTGTTATCGTTTAATCTGCTGAACGATGCAGGTACCAGTGCTGTGCCTTTAATTTACGTAGTTACAAGTTGTAGGAAATTACACTTCTTAGTAAGTGCGCTTATGCATTAGGTGTGCTTATGTCTGGAAGTGAGAGTGACAATTAAAGTATGAATAAATTATTAAACAGTGATGTCTTCCAGCTCGTGTGCTTGGCAAGGACACAAAAATGACAGTTGTAAGGCACTCAACTGGGAAAAAGTATTTAATTGTTCTTTGATTGTAAGTGGGACATTCCCATTTCAGTCTTGTTTGTTACCTGATCACTGATCGTCACATATTACAGTTATTACTCAACATTCTGCTGAGATGTAAAAGTCCCTTGATAGTGAAACAAGGCGCATTCTGTTTCACATCAGTGACACTTACACCTGTGGACCTGTGCAAACATGCACACATTAGATAATAAGCTCTTCACTTCATGTAAAGAGCTTTACTCAGGCCATTTTTTTCTATACTGTAGATAAAACACAAGACTGGTATGTGATTGCTTGATCTATTCAAAGTGTATGCCTTAACCTTGAACCTGCATACTGATTCTAAGGCAGTGGAAACAAAATGAGCATCCAAGCAGGACAATAGCTGGCAAAACCTCAAGTCAAATCAAGTTAAACAAGAAACAGTTGGTCGTGTTAAACCTTTTCACAGTGAAACCGTTATTACTCAATGTGACTGATGGGTGACAAATAAAAGGTGATCGAAACCTGGCACAACTATTGGATTATAAGCCCCAACATGTTTTATCTTGCTTTGCCAAAGTCTCGGGCTACATATCAACATAGAGGTTCCTATCTAAACTACATCAAACTAAACATTTATGAAGTCGCTATCTATGTCCAAAGAGACTTCACTCTTTAAGTAATGTTTGTTCTTTACTCACGGACAGTTTACTTCCTCCACCCCCTCTCTGTGCGTGGATGTGCCTGTCACTGTGGCTGTTATTGTTGCAAATGCTCCAATACTGTGATGTCACTCTGAGGCCGGTCTGTGCACTATAGTCTCAATACCCCATGGTGTTGGTCATTGTAAGTGCTGCCAGTGGCGATACCCCATTTTGCACACAGGCTCTATTGAGAGGCTTATTGAGCAGGGATTGCCATCCTGTCACGGTTGTCTTTTTTCCCCTCCTACCCCTCATAGGTTTGAAGGGGTGAATGAGGTCGGGCCTCTCCTCGGCATCCCGAGAACACGCTCTCTGGGCTCCCTCCCTTCAGGCTGTATCAGGTGTCCAGGTTGCACTGAACAGGAACTGCACTTACCTGCACAGTGAATGAGGAGGAGAAGTGATGTCTCAAGACGATAGCTGTTGCAGAGTTTGCAGCAGGGGCTTATATAGCTGCCACTGGAAGCACTCAAGTACACATAAGAGAAAAGTGAGTATTTGTGTTTGTGTTAAAGTTTTCAAATATAAATATATTCTAATATGACCATTAGGGAGATAAGTCTTTGGTGTTCTAATTTCCTTCAGCACGGCTCTATATTATACGTTGGTGTGTGATGTTTATGAAATAATTGTTTCCATCTATTTCAGTCTTCAGGTTTCTTGTACTTCCACTGAGCATAACCTTTACAAATCCCTGTAATCAGGGATTAACATTCCACCGGACTGAAATCAGAAATGTAAAACATATCCAATGAACAGTTTCGCTATACGAATCCTGCGTTTTAAATGCATTTTAAATTGCACTGGATACCTTTTTCTAGAGAAAGCTAGTCAGATATTCTTAAAGAAGAAAAAAATGTAATGATGATGACGATGACACTGCCAAGAAAAATAAGTGAACTCACAGGTCCTAACAGGCTTGTTTGGGATTTATCTGGAACTGGCTTATAAAGGGGGGGGGGAGGGGGGGACCTGTCAATTTGCACAAACATGAGAGGGTGGAGAGGTGTGTTGTTGATAGAGAAAGAGCATTAATGGACTGTTTGTGGTGTGCTGTCACGGCACATTGCAGGTACAAAACCAACCATTTTTTTTTGGCATTGTTCCATTGTCTTATCTTCCTTTGGAATCCACACACATACTTTCACTAATACACACACATATACAATATCTTGATTATTATTTTAACTGTCAAATGCTTTTAAGTATCAGAAAATGAATAATGTTTCACCTGTTCTTGTCCTTTTAGCAGGCGGTCTGTTGGTTCTCAGTGGTCACTCTGGTCTCCCTGCTCTCATTGTGCTGGATGTACATCTGTCTGGTTACGTTTAATGACCGAGATGATGTTAACTGGTGAGCGATCACAGACATACAGACAAATGGGCCACGTTGGATCTCTCACAAAAGCCCAGATTCCTTTCTTTTCTTTCCTTTCTTTCTTTTTTCCGTGACCTTCATTCTGCTGACCCTGTGCTGTCCTCTTTTGTTCCGTTATCAGGGAGGGCTTCGCAAATCTGAAACGATGGGTGAATTGGTTCACGGTGCTGATCATCATTTCTGCGGTGCTAACCAGCTACTGTGTTCTGCTGCTGGTGAGTATATAGTGTTGATTCTGTGATGTGGAAATCTTATGGTAAGAATGCAGTGACTGCAGAATATTAACGGAGTGGTTAATTACTGGCATGAGGTTGGATCTTTAGAAGTCTAGCTAAATAACAAACATAAGCTTTTGTTTACCATGTACTATATAACCAGATATTTAGCGGCTTAAAAAATATATTTGTTGATAATTAAGTATCATTCTTCAAACATAGTAGTAAGCCATAGTTGCAATTTCATAATTCAGTACCGTTCATTACAGCTCTTTGCATTGGTCCAAGTTGCCTTAGGGGAGCCGCTCAACTTACACTGGCTACACAAGGTAAACATTTAACCACCCAACTTCTTTTTCTTCTCCAAATATCATCTATTCATGTTGTTCAAATTGTTGAGTGTCATATTTGTACGTTTTCTCGACACAGATCTTCTTATTTTTTGGCGTGATATTCATCGTTTTTGGAGTCACGGGAATTTGCCTCAAGTGGCAAAGAGAATGGCCGACTGTTCCTCTCTCACTGCAGGTACAGTGAGGCTCTCATGTCAAGGACTGACGGGTTTTTGGGAACGATGCTGAGAGAGTAAACGTCTGTATTTTTTGTTTCGTTGTCTGTGTACCTCATGTGTTTTTGATGTGCGTGTCGGCCTCCTGGCAGGCCACAGCTCCTTTCTTGCAGTTTGGTGCCGTTGGAGCGTTGACCCTTCTGAGCTTGTTTGTCTTCCAGGGCTTCCACATGGCTGAGGGAAAAAGTACGTCATCAGATGTCATTTAAAAGCACACACTGGCTTAAAATCACACTTTAATCAGCTTCACATCATGTCACATATGTATTTTTACAAATGGCTGTTGCTTTACTAAGTTATAAGTATAAGTGTACACAACCATTCATGTGTCAATATCTGCATGGGAAAAAGGATAAAAGGACTGATGAAAGACATTCATGGTACAAACACAGTACAAACAATGTTGGTTATTTACTCACACTTCTCAAGGGACTTCTGTACAGGCCTTCTCTTCAGACTTTCAGAATTCAGGGAATAATCTTATTGTTTGACGTTTGTTCTCACCAGGGTCTAAGTTCCTGATTGCATTGATATTTGTGGTGCTGTCAGCAGCCATCTTCCTGTGTCCCCTGAGCATCCAGTCTCCTTGTCTGATAGAGCTGAGCAAATTACCTGAGAAACCAAAGCTTATTGGTCACCGCGGCGCACCCATGGTGAGCATCCTGTTTTACTTGACAACACCCTGAAGGTAAACATGTTCCACCTCGCATTGTGTTGTGATTCTTTTCAACTTTTTTTTTTTACTTTTCTTTTCAACTTTTCTTTTCAACTTTATTGTGCTCGAGGGGAAATTTTTCTCGCAGCCATGGGTTAAAACATAGAACTCACACAGGGACAGACAGGTTAAGGTATATGAAACATGATAAAAAAATTTAAAAATACATGAATACCACACAACACCTAAATTATCAGTAGCTACAGGGGAAACTAATCACGAGCTGAGTCAGCAGTTAATTTGGTGGTATGAGGTATATAGTCAGAGGAATGACAAGTTTAAGGATCATTTAAAGGGATTGTTTGACATTTCGAGAAAAATGCTATTTGCTTTAATTTTTCAATACCACTCTAAGAGTCACTGTTCCCAGCCAAGATACAGTCTGGTACAAAACCCCCATAGAATCACAATTTGTTCAAATACATTTTTACACTTCTGTTTTCTGAGCACATCAAACAAAATAGCATGTTTATTAGTAAGCTCTTATTGATGATGGTAGGTGATCTTCTTTTGTCCTTTAGACAGAACCAGACTAGTTGTTTCCTACTGCTTTCAGTCTTTATGCTAAGCCAACCGTCTCCTGGCTGGAGCTTATTATTTAATGGACGGACATGAGTGTCAATCTCCTCATCTTACTATTGGCAAGAAAGCAAATAAGTTTATTTCCCAAAATGTCAAACTAATGATTTGTAAGCCAGTCCAATATAAAAATCGACTGCTGCATCCATGCAAATATCTTCATCTCCTGTCATTCAGAGCAGGTTACACAACACATAATACTCTGT
The DNA here is from genome assembly GCA_016806645.1 of Ophiodon elongatus. Classification (NCBI taxonomy): domain Eukaryota; kingdom Metazoa; phylum Chordata; class Actinopteri; order Perciformes; family Hexagrammidae; genus Ophiodon; species Ophiodon elongatus. The sequence continues at coordinate 924,311 of JACSYO010000469.1, forward strand.
TGTCAATATATTATATTGTGTTATTCTATTTTATTTATTTTATTTTGCACTTTCATGTATTCACATTACAGCTGGCTTAAGTGTGAACAAATGTCCAATCATGTGAGGGCCCCATATGCTTCTGGGGTCACCAATAAGCTCCGGTTAACACGGTGTGTGTGGGGTTGTGTGTGTTCATTTAGCTTTCGGGTAGTTTGTCACCCAAAGCACATGAGTTTGTCTCACCCGTCTGTCTTCACTGCGTTCAGCTGGCCCCGGAGAACACCATGATGTCATTCAACAGGAGCATCGCGTGCGGCGTGACGGCCTTTGAGACAGACGTACAGCTCAGGTACGTGACCTTCAGATCTTTACAGACCCGTCGCACTGACTGACCGTCAGCTACTGTCGCTGTATCTGTCAAGCTTTATTTTCTTGGCTTCTCTAATTGTAGCACAGATTTCTGATTTCATTTCTGGTTGAAATGAAAACTGAATCAATCGGGACTTTCTAGGTTGTCATCACATTTTGCCCTCTTCCTCAAATATCGTATTGTGGGTCAGAACAACCAGAAAAGCATGTTGGCGCACATACCGTAAACTATGACCAGATGCAGTCGCACTTCCTGGTATTTTTTGGCATACTGCATTTGACATAATATGTATTGGGATGTACTGAATGTTTTTCTGACGTAATAAATATGTTAGGTAGTGTGGGTATTTGTTTTGAAATGAGAACCCTGAATATTCCCACAATATAATGCTAAAAGACTTATGACAAATAGTCAGCATCCTCACCAGCTGATTATGCATGTACAGTACAAGACTTGGAAAAAGGGTGACTTTGAGTGACAGCATCCTCATAGGGAAAGGGCCTGTGATCAGTTGCTTCTCTCTGATTCTTTCTCCACAGAGGACAATGCGGTTCACATATTACGCAACGCACCTTTAAATTTGGATTGTTTCAGCCTCACAGATGATATTTCTTTCTGTTTTCTCACCCAGTAAAGACAGAATTCCCTTCTTAATGCATGACCATAACTCTGGGTTCTTGCGGCGAACGACAAATGTTAAAGAGAAGTTTCCAAATGGAAACTTCAGCCTCAGCACCAACCTGAACTGGGAGGAATTACAGAGTCTGAATGCTGGTGAATGGTTCCTGAAGGTGAGGGCATAGCTTTGGCAAATACTTTTCCACACACTGACTCATAAAGATGTATGTGCTCATATGCTGCATGCCACAGTTACAGGAAGTGGTGTCTGGCTTTCCAGACAGATCCTTTCTTTTCAGTGTCCAAGCTCTCAGAAGAGGAGATGGAAACAGCCAGAAATCAGACCATTCCCTCCTTGCTTCAGCTCCTTAACCTCGCCAAGCAGCACAACATCTCAGTGATGTTTGACCTATACAGTCCCAACCAGGAAAATGACACAGTGGACACAGTCAACACCATCTTGAGTTCTGGCATTGACCCACGCCTGGTCAGTCTGATATATTTCATTCAAATCGAATTTGAGATCGAGATAAGGCATATTGTTTTAAGGTGTTGTTTTTTCTTTGTACAGGTCCTCTGGCTTCCTCCAACAGAAAGAGAATATGTAAATAAGACTGCTCCAGGCTTCACCCAGGTCTATGACAATGAAAGTGTCATGCTTAACGAAGGGGGGGACTACCTGAATGTGAAATACAGCAAGTTTAGTACAGAAGAAATCAGGTAAAGGAATAAATATTATATATATATATTTATAACTAAATACACCCATTATATCTATATGGTGGTGCCAGGAGGCATGCACAGCAGTGTGTTAATTAAAAGTGTGTGTGTGGCATGCTAAGACACGGTGCTGGCGCTGAATATAGAGTTGCTAGATGGGCCTCCGGGATATGAGCTTGAAATAATGTTCCAACCCAGGAGTGCTGCTCCATGGATGAGCAAACAAACCATTAAAAATATCCAAAGAATGACAAAAATGAAATGGAGTGCAGCAACATGTTTTGATAAAGTGAACTACATAAAAACTAATCACTGGGCAGCCCAGGTTAGCCCTGTTTTTACATAAACATATGTCATCTTACACCTTTTCATCACATGCATTTAGTCGTAATGAAAGGGTGTGTGGGATCAATGTGTGTCTGGTCAGGGATCACGATGTGGGTGTATGCACGTGTGTATGTATCTTCTTATCCCTGTCTATCCATGTCTACAAGCGGAAATACTGTATGCTTTTCATATGATTTATACATTCTATTAATTATGTTTTTTAAACCAATGCAAAAATAGTCGAATGAGGAAAGCATGATAATCATTACGATGACAAAAAAAAAAGAAGAAAAGGAAAGGAAGAAAAGAAAATACCCACAGGAGCGTAGCATAGACATTTGCATGCACATAGACATACATACTTACATGCACCTACTTACAAACACAGACATATACACATGCAGATACAGACCTGCACACACACACATATTTACTGTCCTGCTTACCATAGATTCCCGTCTTCCGATATACTCCTGTCTTCATTCACCGACACTGTAATCTCAACAAAGTTCTACATCTCAGACGCTGTGTGTGTGTCTGACAGGGAGCATCGGAGCAGGGAGGTCAGGGTGAACCTGTGGGTGGTTAACGAGCGTTGGCTCTTCTCTCTGCTGTGGTGTGCGGGGGCCAGCTCTGTCACCACCAACTCCTGCCACCTGCTGAAAGACATGGACGGGCCCGACTGGGTCATGGTGAGCAATAAGCACGCTTTAAGATAAGATAAGATAAGATAAGATAATCCTTTATTAGTCCCGCAGTGGGGAAATTTGCTTCCCCTTCTGGTTATTTCAGTATAGCCGGCATTAAACACCACATGTTTGTGTGTCACAGGCGCCTCTCACTTACAAAATGATATGGATTACAGTGGACATTGTATCTATTCTGATAATGACGGGACTCTTCATCTTGAAGTGGTAAGCAGCGCACACGTTTGTGTCTTTTGTATGAAAATGTTGATGAAAGTGAATAGACTGACTCATCCACATCACTGTTTCTGACAGGAAAACGTGTTTCTGTAACAGAAAAGGTACTGGACAATTTCGATATGTTAACATTAGGGTGGCCACTAATGATTGTTTTCATGATTGATCTATGTTCAGATTATTGTCACAATTAATCCTTAAGTCTATGAAGTGTTTATCAACATTTCCAAAATGGCGGCATCTTCAAATTTGCTGTCCAAAACCAAAATATTTTGATTTCACTAACATTAAAATAAACTGAAAATCAATAAATCTGGAACCAGGAAATGTTTGGGCCTTTTTGCTTGAAAAATGACTTAAGCGATTAATTGATTGTGATTATTAGTAATATTTTCTGTTGATGGACTAATCTATTAACCAACTAATTGTTTCAGCGCTAGTTAACACAATGATAATAATGATACTAAAAAAGACTTCTGGTATTTACAGTATTAACATTTGGGTGTTGATCACAGTGTTCCAGATAGCAGCTTATATTTTGATTAAAGTGTGTTCACCTATCTTTAAATACCTTTGCTATCCATGAATTCATGTTTCTAAAAACATTTTTAAAAAGTAGTGATACTAATCCAATCTATCCTTTGGGTTTGACATGAAGTTAATAACGGGTTAATGCAACGACAATGGTAAAATGTATTTGAATTATTCTTTACAAAATGTTATAATGCAAGATAATGGACAAGAGGTGTATAAGCTGTAACTATGGCTCAATTAACTGTTAATACATTATTTACTAAAGCTTTATTCATCAGTATCACATGCTGGATTGCCAGGTTGTAAAACAACATTTTTACTTGGACCATTAGACCACTTACTTGGATCCATTTATTAACAACCTGTCAACATTTACATTATTGTAATTACTATTATTATTTAAAAAAATGAAAACTTGAAGGATTAAAATCTTTATTAACAAAGTTTTGTAGACAGTGAGAAACAAATTTAAATGGATCAATGGGTTAGGAATACTATAATGTCATCATTCCCAAATAGAAAGCGAAATACATCTTTTTACAACCTGGTTACCCAAATGTTGTTCTTATTAATAGTTTACAACTGATATATAAATTATTAGAAAAGTATTCATCAACCATTAACAAATCTATAGCAATTACAAATGTATTCATTTGTCTGTTTTTATAGCTTTTTTTGTGACTCTACACAGGTACAGAGAGGCAAAGAAGCAATACTTCAGTCTGGAACGAGAAAGAACTGTCTCCCTTCCTGTCCACTGGGTAGTTTGACTCCAGCACAACATTCTTCTGTCTCTAAACGGACATAGATCCTTGTCTGCACCGCCTGAATGGTTTTGACCTCAACCCGGAAGAAAGGAAGTTATTGTGAATAACCATACACTGTATTCCGAAGCCAAGAAAATAAGAATGTGGCCTTTTCAGAGGTTATAACACGTTAACCAAATATCGGCACCATGCCACTGGATGGTTGTTTTACTTTTTTGTTTCTGTTTAGGTTTAGCTGGTTAACTGGGTATTAATCACTCTTCTGTTGCTACTGCTGTCTGATTGTATCACTGCAGGACATATGTGTATATACTGTAACCTGAGCCAAAAGCACAATGACCATTTTCTACACTGTCCTGTGTCTGTGCATTTTAACCTCAACTATATATATTTTTGTTTCTTTATGTAATGTAAAGAAATGTCGGTCTTTGTTTTCTGGTTTCTTTTGTTTGTGAAGCAATGGTCACATTTCTCTGCACTCTGCCTGTGCACTAGAAATGCAAAAATACATGACAGAGTACATTTTACCTGCATCATGTGTAGGGCTACTATTACTTTTTAAACATTTTGCTGAGAATAGTTCTACTAGGGTACATATTGAAAACAGGACTTTTACTTAATGGAGTACTTTTACATTGTAGCATTTGTACTTTACTTGAGTAAAGTACCTGAATATCATCACTGAGATGATAAATAGTTAAATCTATGTTCCCCCCACACAATGTAGTCGTTCCAGCTTCACTTCGCCTTCTGATTCATCTGAAACATGTGTCAACAGATATGACCTTTGTGTAAAAGAAAATCAGTCTCCGTTGCCTCATTCCAGCAATATTAATATTATGACTCACAATAGACAATAAAAAAAAAAAAAATTAAAATCGATGCAGCAAGATGAGAGATGTATTTCTTCCTCGCCAAAAGCCTGGCTCCTACATTACCCATGGTGCAACTCCACACCCACATTTTTGGTCTCGTTCAAACTTGTAGTCCTCAGCCCCAAACCGACGCAGGTTCACTTGAGGCGATTCACCAGAGTCCTCACTGCTCCCTCTGGAGTCTCCAAAGACTTTAACAACTTCTTTTTTTCCTTCACATTATGCTGTGAGCTGGCTCTCCTTGAACCTGTGATGTCCCACAGCACCACTAGGTGGCACACAACGCAAACATTTGGAAAAGAGGCTCTTTGAGGCAAATCAGTGAAAAATGTAACCCTGGTGCAAGATGTTTCTCTCAGAGATTATTGACAACCGATGACGTCATGCTGTAGATAATCTAACATAACTGCAGATGGTGTATTAATATTATTATTACAGTGTCTCGATAAGGTTTAGATCCACAGGGACGTGTGTGTGTGTGTGTGTGTGTGTGTGTGTGGTGTGTGTGTGTGTGTGTGTGTGTGTGTGTGTGTGTGTGTGTGCGTGCGCGTGTGTGCGTGTGTGTGTGTGAAGGGAGGAGGAACATGTCATGCTGCGAGGCCGTTTGGCCAAAAAACTTCTGTAAAGTTAACATGAAGTGAAAGTGTCTCCTCGTGCCGTCCTCACCGTGCGCGTGGGTGTGGACGCCGCTGACCGCCGCACTAACACTCACAGACCAACGGGGAGTGTCTATGGGACTGGATTTAAACATCTCACTTGTTTGTGAAGGAGGAGGCGACAGTTACGGTTGTGTAGTTACCCGGGACTATTACTATAAATATATTTTTTTCTCTTAAAAAAACCCTCTCAGAAACGTTTTTTACATGTCTCTTTTTGGAGGTGGCCACACCATGGTGCATAAATATGGTGAGTACCGTGGACATAAAGTAACGTGTCCCTCACGTGCCAACGCGTTGGAGTAAACTTTAGGCTCACGTCAGCACAGTAGTTCAGGGAAGTTTTTGCACGACTTTAAACTGTCTCTCTAACCTTTAGTTATAATCCCTTTAAAAAGCGGAATAAAAAGGTAAAATACTTTAACTTCCGGGTAGAAACTTACTGTTGAGATTTCTTTTTCTCGATAAAAATGTTCAGGATGAGGTAGGGAACTGTGAAGTTGTGGATTTACCTCCGTGATGTGCATCATCTCTGTGCTGTTTTCCTCCCCACCCACCGGGTTCAACAACCAGCTGTACGGTCGCGTTGCAGGATAAAATACATTTTAATGTGCTCTGCAGGGGGATGTAACAAACACCAGGGCTGTATTTGACTATAAGTCACATTTAAATGATTATTATTACATGATATTTTATGTAAAATCCCATTTTTGCACATAACCTTCTGTCTGTGATCGTCAAAAATAGAGTTAAAGTTTTTTTTATGTATAATGGTATTTAATCTTCTGGGACACCTTTATAGTTTTAGGAGTGCTGCATTCGCTAGTTGTATAAAAAAAACAGTTATTCTCTATAGATTTTAGAGATAATTAGTGGATTCAGAAACGTATTCTTCAACAATTGTGTTAACTGATAAACTGATAAAAAAAAATTGTAATCAAAATGGCACAAATTCACTGGGTACTGCTCCGGTTCTATAGTCATTAATCTGAATATTTTAGGTTTTGGACTGTTGGTTGGAGAAAACAATATATTAAAGGAAGTCACCAAGGTCTCTGGGAACGTGCAATTCAAAGTTTTCCCAATTATTTTTGAGAGCTAACGATTAATCAAAAAAATTATCTGTAGAATAGTTGATAATAAGAACAATCGCAAGTTGCAGCCGTAACAGGAGGAGGAGGTATCCCATCACATTTTCATATTCTATCCTTGGGTTAACTGACTTTTAAGAGCAATACAATAAATATTAATTACAACCCAAGTTCATGAGCATAATAATAACCCTGTCAACAATGAATGCCAACATGTGTAAGTTCTTTGCTGCTGTTGTCCTGAGTCATGTATTTATTTTGTGAGGCAGACACAGAGCGAGCAGTGGGGCTGCTCAGACGTTACCAGGCCAACCTGACCAGTCCAGAGGAGCAGGCCCTGAAGACCAGTGTGGGCAAAGTCTCTTCCATCTTGGGCAGTCAGCTGTTCCATGCCCTTCTTGGTAAGAAAAACACTGTAAAACAGCTCGTTTTCCAGAAGGGAAAACTCTGACCTTCAGCTTAAATGACATCAGTTTTCTCCATGTGCACTTTCTAAACAATCTTTCCTGTTCACACCCTCCTCTTTCTGAGTAAGAGAGAGGGTTACCAACTTGGTTGTTATGGTTTGCTACACTCAAGTTATTTAGGGTAGCTTATATACTCTGATTTATGTTGTCATGTGATTGGCTGCAGGTAGACACAGGATGTAGACGGGGTCAGGTTGTATTAATTTGTACGGGAAGTTAACTGGGTCTAAATGTTTCCCAATTAAGTCTTATGAAAGAGGCCTTTCAGTCTGCCTCACAAAGCTTTCCTCTGTAACATACTCACATTGTAATGAAATCTCAATAAAGCCAACTGCAACACAGTCTATCTATAGACTGAGTTGTTATAAGCTCACACTTGTCACACTGTGAAACCACAATTCTTGCCTTGAATTTGACAAAATGGCCTCTTTCTTACCATATTTCTCATGAACTTGTTATTAATCATTGAAAAACTGAAATAATTGATTCACCGTTACCTCAAGGCTATAGTCATGTACTAAAGTTGCTGCTGACTAAACTTGTGTGTAGCTTGTAATGAGACACTGAAGAGTCACTATTATTATGTTTAACCAGCGACACCTTCAAGTCTGGGTTTTTGAAAAGAGCTCAGGGAAGCCAATGTTAATCGGAGTTCCTTTTAAAGCAGATAAAGCACATTACTTCAGTTTAACAAACGGTTGAGTGGTCCTTCTAATTACCACAGACATGTTATAATGATGCTTGCCCTTGGGTCTGCTGTTGCTACTGCTGACCCACTGCTGGGGAGCTATGGGGGAGGGCATGCTCAGGCACCACTTAAAGAAATACAGTATGACAGTTTTTACCAGTGATGTATCTAAAGTAATAGTGAACCCACTTTTATCATATTTGCTTTGTTTGTTTGTCTGATGCTTAGTACCATTTTAACAGAATAAATCGGAATGATATACATCCATAGTTTGTAGTGCAATGAAGACGGGAACTCTTAATGTCTTTGCTTGTTCTCCCCCACAGTGAAGTTATTGGTAGGGACTCCTTTGTTGTATCCCATCGTTCAAAGTCCATCTTTGTCCAACAAGTCCCATCTCAAAGACTTCTTCCAATGCAGTAAAGATAAGCAGCCTTCATTTGGGAAGACACAACTGGTGCATCTTTGATGGACCTTAGTATCCAGTAATCCATTGTTTAGACATTCCTCATCAACACGTAAAGTCAAGAAACATCATGAGACCACATGGTATTTATCTAGTAGGTAGTTATCAGCTGCTAGTAAATACATTAAATGGTCCCACAAAAAGCCTCTGCAGGGAGTAAATGATGGAAGATATAAATACCATGACTTGTTCTTGTTAGCAGCCTGGGATATTAATCATTGCTGAAATCCCTAATCAAAAACATGTGAAGATATATTTGTTTTGTTCATTAAAGCTAGGGTTGGTAAAGTTCTTCAAAAATATTTTTTTGCGATATTTGTTGACATTCTCTTATATTCTCTTACATATTGACAGCAATTAAATATTCTAGTGCTCTGACAAAACCTTTTTTTCAGTTGCATATTTTTTTAATCTATTTCACTCTTTTTTGTCAAGATGACCAACCCTCGCTCTAAATTGGTGTTTGTTTCTTTATACTAAATTGCATCATAGATAGACCATATCTTTTGTAAATTTCGACACTTACGCTACTATATAATACAGCATAAATCACTATTGCTTCTGGAATTGGGATTTCTGCAGACATGGATGTCCTTTTGAGTGTCCAACGATGTTTTTAGCCATGCTAGCAGTGTATGTGGCTCTAGGGATGGCAAGGTTGGTCGCTTCACTACTTTGGTCCAGACTGAAATATCTACACAACCTATTGAATGGATTGGCATGAAATTTACAGGCGTTCATGGTCCCTAGAGGAGGAATACAGATTTTGGTCCATCCAACTTTTCATCTAGCACCATTATCAGGTCAACTTTGAATTTATCCAAAACTTTAGATTTTGGCCAAATACCTGCAAAACTAATGACAGTCCCATCAGCCTCAGGGTGCTTTTGGTTTAATACTAATTAGCAGATGTTAGCATGCTAACTAAGATGAGGAACATGATAGTCACTATACATGGACCTGCTAAACGTTAGCATGCTAGCATTGTCATTGTAAGCATTTTAGCATTGTGATTTTAGCATTTAGCACAGCTGTGCCTAAGTACAGTCTCACAGCTTCTAGCATGTCTGTAGACTCTCGGTCTCGTTATAGGTCAGTTATTTACTGACCGGTCGAATCACGCTATCACTCAGCTAAAAGCTATTTTCACCAGGTTCACCTGGACTCAAGGATGAAGTGATTTTGGAGGTCAAAGGTCAAGGTCACTGTGATCATTCTCATTATGCAATATATTTTAGGAACACCTTGAGCGAATTTCTTCAAATTTGGCAGAAATGTCTTCAAAGAAAAGGCACTCAAGGTTGAACTGAAACTTATAAGTTGGAAAATAACACATTTATACTGCATGAAGAAAACTGCTTGTTTTTGGCCCCAAGATGCATTTGATTAGAAGAAAGTGGGTATGTCTGTAAAAGGGAGACTTGTGGGTACTTAAAGATCCCATTTTCATTAATATCTTGAGGTGAGAAGTCAAGGGACCCCTTTTGAAAAAGCCAGTTTTTCTTTGTCAAAATGTAGCCTAACTTAGGAGCATTCAGCCTACTTCCTGACAAGCATGCATGATATCATTGGCACCAATGGATTCATTAGGTCATCTAGTTTCATAAGATATCTTCACTGTAGCTTTAAGACGGAGCCTGCTAGAGCTTCAGACAGTCTTTTTGGCTGGGATCGCCAACAATGCCACAGGTCTCATAGGACTAAGGTTGAGCCATGCTGAAGTGTCCTTGAGCAAAGCACTGGTTACCTTCAATCCCCGGGGGGATTTCAACTAGTGTCTGTCTCTGAAGGGGGCAAAGCCATAAAAAACACACTCAAAACTTGTCAATATCTCCCAGTATTGGCACTGTTTCACATAAAATGTTGTCATTTTATTGAAGAATTGCATTCAGCAATATTCAAGTATCTATGCAGAAAATATGAATCGTTTAAAAATGAATATATAATAGCTTAATACCAAGAACAATTTTTATCTAATAACTATCGACATCGGATGTAATATATCTTGTTATTTAGTTAAGAGAGGGCAACTCAGAGAGGATTTGCTTTCTAAATGAGGATTCCAAACATTCCTCACGAAGAATGTTCAGTCAGGGCTGCCGAGCCACAGGCCGACAGGAAAATAAACTGCTCTTGGCCGTCATGCCAAGCCTCTTCCTCAACTCTCCTGGCTCTCCGGATCATCTGCGCAGAGTGTGAGGATAGAGGCAGAGGAGGCCTGTGGTCGGTGTGTCTCAGGTGCAGGCCTTCGTTGAACATGTGGTTCTCATCAGGGAAGGCGGAGCGGAGGAGCAGCCGGTTCACAGCACTAATAGGAATACTGTGCTGTATAAACATTACTCATCCTCTTATCCTCTCCGGTTGTGTTTGCCTTGGCATGCTCAGGGCCATGTGAAGCAATTCTGTTCGGACCATTTTGTGTCGCTTTTGTGGAGAGCTTTCCTGAGCGGAGCTGACGACGCTGTAAACTTTTTGGGCTCTGATGAAAATTTACAAAGCACGAAAGTTTTGCGAGCAAGATTTATGGCTTTGATGCACTGTGGGAAGTAAAGCGGAGTTTGATGCAGTGTGGGAAGGTTCAGGACTGGCCACTTGATTGGATGTCTGCATGGTTGCACAGTCACGAACAAAGGTTGCCTTAACTGTGCGTCCACCCTTTTGTTCCAGCATACAAACATGCAGTGGGAGGCATGGGGGACGGGGGGTAGGGCTGCAGGGAGTTGGGGCACACATACAGGCAGACGCACGTTAAATTACAGAAGACCCTAAATGTCTGGGGAATATTTTATCGAGGCAGTGACAAGGGAGGGAATTGTTTGCCCTGCCTTGAAATTGTGACCTAGTTTTCTGTGAATGTGTTATTCTAGTGAGCTGTGGCTTGCTCATCATCATGTAAAGAACCAGGGGCACATTCTTTTTTTGTTGTTGTTGTATGATTCACCCAGGCAGGCAATACAGAGATGACTTCAGTCCAATTGAATAGGTACATGACAAATAGGAGATGCCTATAACACCACACAAACACACTGATCTGCATGCAGAGTCTTTGTATGACGGGGAGAAGGTGCAGGAACCCCCCTATGACTGTGACAAAATGGCTTAGAGCTCCGACCAGGCCATCCTAAAATAGTCCCTACATCAAAAAGAGATCTGGGAATAAGTCCTGTGAAAGAGACTTCTGGCTTGGATTATGTATTTTGTTCCATGGCCAGGAATTTATGTGGTCTGTGAGGGTTGGACGAGTTCAAAGATTTCTTTGGAAAGTCACAGTTGTAAAACAAAAACTCTCTGTACTTTGTGTGACTGTGAATCTCGATCTCAAAACACTTCAAGACCTGATTGAGCAATTTTCTCTATTTTGTTACCTCTGCCAGGAATAGATGCAAACGATGTAATTAGAAGCGTTAGATGTGTGAAAGCAAGCCAGGTGTCCGGGATGCAGCTGAAGAGAAAATCTTGCAAGACTTCGCCGATGCAACATTCTTAAGACTTATTTGAAGCTTAACCAACCAGGTTCTTTTATAGGAACAATGAGTCAAATGACTCAATATACGTTAAAGGTGTCATTCGCAGTGATGGATCCTCAGAGAATTATGGTTCTAGAATTCACCTCAGCTTTAGATAGCTTTTTAGTGTCTTTCAGCTCATTGTTTTGCTTTTATAGCCATCAACTTTACCATTTATCAGCTATGAGGTACCCATGATACACTAAATGTTCAGAACCAAATGAGAGACGGACATAGTGGAGCATTTTTTAGCAGCTTAAGAGCCAAATATTTTCCCAAACCAGACCTAAAAGAAGAGTGAATATTAGAACAACATATGTAAAATGAACTGCAAATAAATGCAACCACTTGCACTTAATACAAACATTTTGGGCTCGTAGGAAGGAAGAATACTCTTTTTTAAATTCTCGTTGCTCAAAAAATTGAAATTGTGTAAGCAATTTCACATTCCGTACTGCATCTTAACCATGTTCGAGTGTCATTGTGAGTATTTGCGTGTATGCCTGTGCCTGTATGTAAGTGTGTGTATGCAGGTAGGCCCCACAGCGTGTGTGTGTGTGTGTGTGTGTGTGTGTGTGTGTGTGTGTGTGTGTGTGTGTGTGTGTGTGTGTGTGTGTGTGTGTGTGTGTGTGTGTGTCTGCATGCCTATAAGAGTTTGTGTGAGTGAGAATGCTCTTTAGTCAGCTGGCCATCAAACTCCTCTGCCCACACATGGCTTCACTCCTCCACATTCAGACACAGTGATGAGTCACATGCTCCATTCTTACACTTTTGTTCTCACAGTATCTTGTTGGGACATACTGACTCTTATCTCTCCGTCACACACACACACACACACACACACACACACACACACACACACACACACACACACATAGAGGACAGAACTTTCTGTCTGTCTGTTCTGAGTCTGCTTCAACAAAAGCTTCAAAGTAATTTAATTAATAGAAAAAAACTTTAAATGTATTAAGTTTTCTTCGATTTGTCCATCTCAAATGCGTTGTCTAGGACGTCTTGTCCTGACGTTGAACTTTGGGAAGTTGAGGAAGTCTCCAGCAACCTCTTTATGTCAACAGTGCAGTAACCAGTCCTGTGTGTGACATCAGCAAAATTGTCCCAGTGCATTCTCATCAAAGGGCTGCCACTCAATAGGTGACCACAGGACATGGGCGTATAATGAGCCAGGAGTTGATGAGTGGAGACGAGAAGAGAAGGGAGGAGAACAGAGTTGAGTCTGAAAAGAAAAGCAAAACTTTAAAAGACACGCTGATATGTAAACGCTAATAGTTTTATTCTCATAGTATTTTGTGGTACTTTAATAGAGTACTAAACTAAGATGGTGTACTTGGTAAACCGCATATTACATTACATAACATTTCATTTAGCTGACGCTTTTATCCAAAGCACTTGCTAAACAAACACCGGCATGTTATGATTGTCTTTTTGAGCATGTTAGCATGCTGACGTTAGCATTTAGCTCAACAACAGTGCAGTCTCACAGAGCTGCTGGCATGGCTGTAGACTCTTAATCTTGCTTCTTACCCTTAGATTTGTAATATGGTGTGTTATCAAAAATGTTTGTGAAAGTCACATTCTGCACATCAAGTTTGAAGCGTCGTCTTATGTCCCTAAATGTGAAAGTTCAGGAAATAGCTTTTGTAAAACCAACTTTCCTTTCTACTGCACTCAAAGCATGTAACAGGGTATGAATTGCCCACTACTCAACTAGGGGGCAGTGTCTACATTTATTCAACATGTGTAGTATCTCATGTTCCCTCACCCTAAAATGGAGCTTTAAAGCAACGAGACTGTAAATGACCTCTAGTCTAGATGGTGTTGAACTAAAAGAATCAAAAAAGTAGAGAAATGATGCATGTTGTTCAGGTAGCATGAAATATTATAACGTGGGCCTCGTAGACACTGAGTTGATGATTTACTCAGTAACTACCTGAGTCATATAGTTCAGCAACAAGATAAGAAGAGCACTTGCAAATGTGGAGACATAACTTCCATGTAAACAGACGACTCTCACCCCCACGTTTTCACCCAGTGCGCCTCTGAGGAAAACATCTCCCAATGTGTCCATGATTGATCGCCGGATTCTTTTACTCAGCCCAAGCAGTGTACTTTAGAAGGCTGCGGAGATATGAACAGAAATAAATATTACAGAGTAGAAAAAACGCGCAAACATCTCCTTTTCTAAAGAACAAAGAGGCTCATTATTGTTGTTTATTTTCTCACAGATATTCAAGAGTGTTACGAGGTGACCTTGCAACTGAACACAGAACACACGGTTGTGAAAGAAGACGGCAGGAAAGATGCGTTGGAGGTAATTTTTTCCTTCTTCACTTTATAGATTGGAGAAAATATGCATAATGTTTACATTGTACCCGGTGTCACACATGCAGCCGAATGCCGTGTCACTACCTGTGTCCCTCGCACTCCTACGTGGAGAAAATGTTAGCATGAGTCACGGCGGCTATGACTTGAACCTGGTGAGTGAGTGTCAGGCGGGGGAAAAGTCGGAGGAGGGCACACATGGGTAGAAGGGAGAAGAGGAAATTAGACGGAGTCAAAAGAGCACTGATTACCATTTGCTCATCAGTGGATTGCTCTCATGAAGTCAGCCAGTCCTTTCATTATAACAAATGTTTGCAGTCACAGGGTTATTTAAGAATGTTTTCCGTATCAGACACAAAACCCAGCAACTGAAGTGAAGGAAGCATGGCTGCATTTTTGTGTAGATTTAAACCATATTCAGACGTAAACTGAGGATACCACACAGTGGTTAAAGACAATGGATCATTTAGTTTGTAGTTCCACGTCACTGATCTCCTAATAGTCTTCGGATGGGTAGGAACCCCTGACTTCATGTCACTAACATGATTTAATATTGCCTCATAACTTTCCTTCAGCTATGCCAAAATGTTAATGAAATTGATCTTTGGCTGACTTCTATAGCCCATTAACTGAATGATCTCTGGCCTGCTTTTGAGCAGAGATTAGAAAAACACTGTAGCGTCTGCTTGTGTGTGTGTGTGTCTGGTTATTTGGCTGCACTCACAGTCACGCAGCGTTAGTCTACATGCGGTACGTGGGGGTGCACATGTATTCAGAAAAAAAACAAAACCCTGATTTCAATTTTAGCAACATTTTAAACATTTTAAAATGTCCTTTTTTAGAACTGAATTTAAGGCACAATGCCCACTTTGATCCCTTTTGAATCTATAAACTGGATTCTTCCACTGAAACATCAGACTAATTTAATCAAATTATGTGGGCCTGACAGAAGCCTCAAAGACCCCTGTTCCATAACGAGAAAGGCAACAGGCGATTTTCTAACGCTTATTGTTCTCATTTATTATTACAAACAGAACAATTGTAATGCGACTGGTTAATGTGCTCAATAAAACTGAGTGTACTGGACTGTATTCAATTTATTTACAGGCGTGCCAGTGTGCAATAGTTTATTGATATTATAATATTATCAGTTCCGTTCAAATATACTGTTACACCACAGAAATGGGAATGCACCCATACCTTGCCTTTAGAGAGGTTGAGTCTTGGTAGTGTTGGAAGATAACCATTCACTGTTCACTCCAAAATACTCAGAGCTGGAAAGAGCCCACTAGAAATTGGTTTTAAAGCTTTTCTCAGTTCTTATGCTTCACAAAAGCTCTTCAATGAGCTGAAATGTATCTAGAAGCATGCAGCACGCTGATTGAGTCTCTAACAATTGGTTATATGCATATGCATTAAAAGAAAACCAGGACAAATCTCCAATATCACACTTTTAGCATTAGGCTGTCATTTTAATATTTACAGTAGAGAGACAGACAGGAAACATGGGGAGAAACGCAGGACCCCGGCCCCGGCCCCCTGCGGTTATATAGTACTCGTCTTAGACCAGGGGGCCACCATGACACCCCAGGTGGTTTTCTTTGGTTACGTTCAAGGGTCAGGAAAACGTGGGTTCAGTTGTGGACGAGCCAGAAATATGAGTCCATTGAATTTATTCTTCTACTTAGCTGTGAGTTAGAGAGGACACTGCCACAATATAAACTATTACTTACCCACTTACATCAGTTTATCCTCAGGAGATATCTTTATCTTTTTTTTTTCATGGTAATCGTTTGATGGTAACATTGATTCCCTATTTTTTCACCTGTTTGGCCTGAAAGGGGATTTCCCTCTCGTGTGATCTATCTCAATCCTTTTCCTTTACAAAGAAAGGATAGCTTCATTGTTTCTTGAAACACCTAATAATAACATTTATTATTGCTCACAAACACAACTTAACCCAGAAGCTCACCATTCTGCTGCAGTTTTTTTTCTGGTCTTAAAAGACGGGCGCACATTTCCAAGTGTATGTCAATACAATGCTTTCATGCCCCTATGTGAGTTAGACCAATGAAGTTATTAGTTACTAGTAACTAGTTGCCATTAGTTACTGTCAGGACGGGCCTCTCCTTTCTGAGCCACCTTTCTGTGAACGGGGCTAAACATGGAGCAGGAGGATTGTGGATTTGACTGAGCTACCCTGCATGTTTGGTTGATGGGATCTATACGGGATGTCACATGTAGCTCATAAAAATAGATTTTTGCATATATGCAAGTGTTTCTCAGTCATGTAAAGTGCAAGCCCCTTTTCAGTGCTTTTTAGGCCGATAATACAAACGTGATATTGAAATTACACAATTCAGTGCTCACATGAGGATAAGAACTTTTAATCTAACATTATTCCTTCGTGCTTAGCAGCCCCTCCATTCAGTCAATCACTTAATGGCAATATGTTTTTGAATTTCATGTGCTAAGTCTGAACTGGATTATGTATGGTCAGGTGAACAGGGGAACTACAATAAACTAGTCATTTACTAGACGGTATTAAATGGACGCTTTAGTGCAGAAGACTGAGTTGTCCAGTCCATGACTGTTCCTAAACAGCTCGAGCGAGTGGCATTGTTTTCAACAGAAAGGATTCTTGGTGTTAATATTGTTATTGTTAATATAAAAGTCAATATTTGTAGATTTTTTTAAAAGTTGAATACTGTTATCCTGAGGATAGACTTGCTCAAATACTTTTACACAATTGAATCATCACTACTTAGGTCCGTTTGTTCAAGTTTGCATTTGCACTACAACGTGGAGTGACAGAAACTGATTCTTTTAAACCGCTTTTAGCATTTTCAACCATGTATCCATCACCTCAGTCCTCAAGTAACCTAGTTACCTGAAGCTATCTATTTCAACCAGTTATCCATTGCTAATAAATGTCACCATTTATCTATACATTTCTTATTGATCCATGACGATCTGAACTGATTTTGTTTGAGGACATTTGTCAGAATAAAATCTGTAATGTTCTTTCAGCTCTGTCAGTCCATCCAATGTACGTTATATTATAAAACTGGTCATATATTTGATACAATGCAGGACACACAGCAGATATCAACACACAACGTGATCTATTCCTTCTTCCCGTATAGACAGGAAAGTAAGAGACAAAATATAGGTCGCCGCACTTCCTTGATGCTGAAACGCATAAAGTGAATTGCAGTGCCAGATGTTCATCATCTGTCACTCCCATAGGGAGAAAAAAAACATGACAGTGGTTTGAACTTTATTCTTCCGTCCTAAGCTCCTCTTAGTGTATTCTGTGATCCACCCTGTCGAGCTTCTAATTCAGTGCAGCATGGCTCCTGATCCTTCCCCACATCCTTCCCTCTCTGGATCCCAGCTGCTTGTGGGGCCCAGGCACAGTCCTGGAGAGAGAAGGGGAAGTTTGAGAGGGAGAGAGAGCTGCTTAATGGACACCCAGTGAAGTGCTCATCAGTATTCCAGCCATGTTGTCACCTGAGTGGAGGATGGGATGGAAACTAAATGAGTCTGCAAATTCCCTGATTTGGTGCAGAGTAGCAGGTGAGAGTGGAGAATAGCTCCTGTGGAAAATAAATGAAAGAAACCGTGGGAGAAGAAGCTGTTTTTTTTTTTTGTATTCTAGTTGATTTCAGAATTTGAAAGTCATTAGTGTTTTCATTGCAAAAACGTTTTTTATTGTGTAATAATCCTGGAATAACTACGAAAGTAATAGCCAAGAAGAAACTGAAACATTTCATATTTAAATATTGTATGACTTCAAATTATTAATTGATGGACTCATTTCAAATGTGTCTGCACAATTTAGTAAGTGCACGTGTGCTTGTGAGTCTGTAAGTGTGTGTGTGCACAGTGCAAAGGCCTTAGTTGCCACTATTCTACAAAGCGGGCAGCCCTGGCTCTGGCAGTGTCAGTTGACCTGCCTGTCAGCGCTGCCATGTGGGAATGGAGCCGTCAGAGAGAAACTCACTTAGCATCTCTAAAAAAAAAACCCAAAAAAACACATAATATATCTGATCCATACCAGTGTAACAACAAAGAAATTTGCAACAACCTGTCAGTTGCAGTGATGCCAGGTACAGCAGCCTTCATGCTCCGGTGTGAGTATATTCATATACGCACTTGTCTTTTCAAGTTGAGCAGCTTTCATTTTAATTGGAGGTATCGGATGAGAGAGAGAGAGAGGGAGAGAGAGAGAGAGAGGGGGAGAGAGAGAGAGAGGGGGAGAGAGAGAGAGAGGGGGAGAGAGAGAGAGAGAGAGAGGGGGAGAGAGAGAGAGAGAGGGGGAGAGAGGGGGGAGAGAGAATGAGAGAGAGATAGGGCGGGGGGAGAGAGAGAGAGGGGGGAAGAGGGGGAGGGAGAGAGAGAGAGAGAGAGAGAGAGAGGGGGGAGAGGGGGGAGATAGAGAGACACAGGGAGAGAGAGAGAGAGAGAGAGAGAGAGAGAGAGAGAGAGAGAGAATATTTGTGTTTGGAAACTTTAAAAAATAATACGTTGCACCAGTGATGGCCGGCTCTAAAGGCTGCCGTCTGCTGTCCGTTGAAGTTCTGTGTGGTCTTTCACTGTGGGAACGGTCTCAATGAATTTCAGGTCCTGTAGACTCTGTGTACAACTGTCCACAGTCAGTAGGCACAAGTACGGCAAAAGTGCTGTCAGAGCTAACAGTGTGAATCTCAGGGGGAACCGGAGGGTGGGTGCGAGGTCAGGATGGCTGTAACCGCCATATGAGCAGCAGTGGGGAGCTTTAGCCAGTGGGGCTCGCTCACGTGCACGAACATGCACTGAAAGCACGCGAAGCCGGCCCGGCAATGTCAATAAAGCAAAGAGAAGCTTTGATGACAACAAAGAGGGAGGGTGATTTCATTCTCTGCTCAGGTCGTCATTAGTCCACTATATCTTTATGCAAACAATACTTGTTTGCTGCTATGTTAATGCCATGAATCTGCTATATTGGACCTTTTTTTTTTAAAAGACTCTTACA
This sequence comes from Ophiodon elongatus, assembly GCA_016806645.1. Classification (NCBI taxonomy): domain Eukaryota; kingdom Metazoa; phylum Chordata; class Actinopteri; order Perciformes; family Hexagrammidae; genus Ophiodon; species Ophiodon elongatus. The sequence continues at coordinate 943,658 of JACSYO010000469.1, forward strand.
ACCACCTGGATGTAAAAAATATTCTGTTTGCTCCACGATTTAAAAAAAAGAAGGCAAATGAGCAAATTTCCCAAAATGTTGACTTACTCCTTTTTAAAGATGTTGGTGATGATTGTAATCTTTTAAATATCCAAAAGCATGTCCTGATCACTGCCTGTCCCACAGGACCAGGAGGAAGAGGACGGTGTGTCTCGGGTGCAAGTGACCAGCAGGAGGAGCCCTCACAAAGTGGAGCGAGTTTCTGGCTTGGTGACTCTATCCCATGTCGAAGTGCCAAAGGTCAGTAAAGCGAAGCAAAAACAAGTTTTCCGAGGGGCTTTCTGAACACGACTTCTCCTCAGTGGTTCTAAACGGGCTCCAGAAGAGGCAGCTGCTGCTAATAGAAGCAGATACTAATGAACCTGATGATGTGATGATTACGCATTCACCATGACAGTTTAGTGAGGCGTCACAAAAGTGCCCTGGCGTCATGAAACATCTGTTACGGTTCGTAAAGGTCGATGACCTTTTGAAACGTTTTATTGATGTTGAGAGACGTGACCGCTAAATCACAAAGCGGTCCAGGAATTTATTTCTAGGGATTTGTTTGATCAGTTTGAATGGATGGAATCTGTGTTGTTTATTGTGATGTTAATATGTCATGCTAAAAATAAATTAAATTCATTCATTTTCTCTCTTCGGCATTTCAACACCTACAGTAATAATTTGCATCTATTATGCTCATGCGGATCACAGTAATTAATAGTATTTAGGACAGTAATGGCCCGGCCATTTTGTAAATATTTTGTCATCACTCTCTTCACCTGCAGCTGTAAAACACTTCAATCTGAAAGTATTGGTTTATTTTGTACCATGGTGTTGCTCTCACTGACGCCCTGTGCTAATATCAAAGATTTAAAGGAATAATTCAAACATATTGGAAAATACAGCTATTTGCTCTCTTTCTGAGATGAGAAGATTAATAACACTCTCTTATCTGTCCATTTAAAAACAAAACTAGCAGCAGGTGGTGAGTTTAGTTTCGCATAGAGACTGGAAATAGGGGGAAACATTTAACTTGGCTCTGTCTAAAGGTAACACAATCCATAACATTAGTACCTCTAAAGCTCAACAAATTAACACATTACATCTCTTTGTCGTGTAAGAACTACAATGTGTGGTTTATGACAGATTATATGCTATTTTATATATTTGTTTTAATTAGTTTTTTGTTTGGAATAAACAAACCAGATACAATGTCTTAATTAGTGATCTTTAAAGGTGCTTGTAATCTGATTTTGTTACAATTGGCTCGCTGTGTCCCAATTTCCAGTCTTTATGCTAAGCTAAGTTAACTCCCTGCTGGCTCTAGCCTCGCATTTAACGCAGACACATGAGAGTGGTATCGAGCTTCTCATTTAACCCTTGGCAAGAAAGTGAATAGGCATATTTCCCAAAATGTCGAACAACTTCAAAGAGTTGTGGTCAACCTGCTGCTTACATGAACAACAGTCATGATAGAGATATGTCTCATAGGCTAGCCGTGTTCCTCAGTATTATTAAAAGCCCTTGTGTTCACATGCCTTCCCCATTACAACACAGCCAGCGGCACATGGCAGCACAGTGGCCTCAGGCGTTGGCTTTTCAGCTGAGCCCGGAACTAGTGCAATGGATGGGTGAGGGGAGGGGGGGGGGGTGGAGGGTGGAGGATGGAGGAGGTAAAAGAGAGGGAGATGCACGCTGTAAGCACATGGATTCAATGTGTTCGTATGATAATGTCTGCATAAGGACACAGTGACGGCACAGGTTGACTCTGGATAATATGTGTGTGTGTGTGTGTGTCTGTGTGTGTGTGTGTGTGTGTGCGTGTGTGTGTGTGTGAGAGACTCCCTCTATCACATGAAGGAGGGAGGTGAGGGAGCTAAGGAGTCGCAGGGAACGTGAGGGAGGGATTGAAAAGGGGGGGTGGGGGGGTGTAGAGAGAAAGATATAGTGGGGGAGGCTGGAGAGAGAGAGAATGCAAGGCGGATGAGAGGCGAGGGCCGGTGCAGTGCAGAGCTGGAACGGACACCCAGAGCTCAGCCTTCCTCGGGTTGCCATGGAAACCACATTCCTCCCCCGCCTGCATCCCTACAGACTGCTCTGACTCTATCTCTCTCCTCGCTTCTCTGTTTTTCATCCTGTCTTTTTCATTCCCCTTTTAATTTGTGTCTTTGTTTTTTTTTTTCTCTCTCTCTCTGTCTCTCTTTCTGCTCTGCTTTTTTACACCATCGAGGCATTGAGCACAATCGTGATGATGCACACTCAGCAAGCACATTGATTTCATACGCATTGCTCTCTGTGACAAGGTGAATGGGTAATTACACAGGGTTTATTTTGCATTCCCATGCCCTGATGGACACATAAGAACTTTGTTGTTTTCTCTGCATCTCTCTATTTTCTTCTCTCTATTTTTACTCCCCCTTCTGTTCAGCACCATGCTTCAATAATGCCCCCTCTAGTCATCGCGTTTCTGCCCACACATAGGGCACCTTAGCTTTGTTTCTCCTCAGTTATGGTGTCTGTCGTGGACCGACAGCACCTTCCATCATGTTTTATCAACAGCTTTCACCCTCCTCGGTTTCCAGTCTCATCTCTTAACCCTCTACTTGCACCCCATTTCATAGCTCTCTTTCTTTCTGCTTTTGTCTTTTCATGCATGTACAAAATCTATGCCAAACACTGTTCCTTTGGCCATGCAGCTCTGATACAATCTCCCACTCTTGCCATCTTGTGTCCCTCATTTCCCTCCACTCCTCATTTTGCTCCATGTGTATGCTTCTCTCTCTCTCTCATTATTCCATCAGTTGGAGGTGCTGTGTTTGGTGTGTGTGTGTGTGGTGGAGCAGCTGTTCTCTGCCACTGAGGCCTATTAATAGGAGTCTTAGCCATGTAGCTTTTGTTTTCTGCGTCTGCACTGTTGGGAGAGCATCATGGAGGCTCCTCGGCAAGTTAATTTGGCTTTTAGCACAACACTGATGAGTATCTTTCATTCGCTTGGTCTGACTGGCTTTCTGTCTTGGGGTCTCTCTCCCCTTGCTCCCTTCACACGTAACAAAGCTACAATTCATTGAGCAGTGAAAGCATTAACTGTAAAGATTCTCTGAAATATTTATTCCTTTCGATATCTGCTTTGTAGGCAAGACAAGCGGATTCTGCTAAGATGCAATGATGCCTGAGAGAGACTTTTAAGACCTGCATCCTAACCCCCCTCTTGCAGTTAGTTAAGGCTACAGTAGAGCAGCTTAGTACGTGTTGATATGGAGCTGCCTCTTTAAGACTGCCTCACTACCGACTGTCCTTTTATGGTGCCGCATCCGGTCAGGTGACGAAGGAGTAGTCACAAAGCTTCTCTGAGAAATGCCTAGAAATGACTGAAAAGCTCAATACATGGTGTGTGCTGTGGTTGGGGGTTGTAATGCTCATTACAATAACGTGTGTGTGTGTGTGTGTGTGTGTGTGTGTGTGTGTGTGTGTGTGTGTGTGTGTGTGTGTGTGTGTGTGTGTGTCAGAGGGTGTCCAGGTTGGTTTATGTAATAAGGGCTGTGCAGGCTGATGCTGAGCTGATAGTGTTGGGGGAGCTGCAAGGTGGGATGCGGAAAAGCATCTCTGTTCAAAAGCACAGGATAATTTCCTCGTTTATGCCATAAATCACAGTTCCTTCTTTTTCATTGTCAACAGAAGGTCAGAGGTTACTGCTTTCATTTCACAAGATGAATTACCTGATGCTGTTGATCCACTCCTTTTCAGTCCAAGCTGTTTAATTGGGCACAATATTTATCAAAGACCGCGCACACACAAACCCCACTTATGCATGCATGCATGTATACCTATATGTGTTATAGGTGAATATATGTTTTTGATATATTTTATATTGCCATGAGTCCTACAAGAGTGCTAGTCTTTTGGGTATTCTAAAGCCAAATTGTTCTTATTGTATTTTCTAGGATAGTTATTAAATTTGGTAAGAGTCAGAGTGTAATTGCAATCTAGCCGTTTCAGTCATAAAATCTTTGTCTCCATGTTTGAAGGAAAACTAAAAGATTGCTGCATTTCTTTGATAGTTTTATATTGTTCTATCTCTAGTACTATTTATGTTTAGTCACTAAAGAAATGCCAGTAACTGAATATTGCTTTTTCTGCTTGGCACTGTGTCACAAATGGCAAAATAATCTTATATAGGTGACAGCTTTATTACGTTATAAACTGCTGATTAAATTTGACAATATCATGTAATCTAATACAAGGACACTGCGAACGACAACCTGAAAAATAATAGTGTAATTGAGTCCAATGAAAACTCAGGGTACACAACCGCAACAAAAATCTGCACAAACTTTGTATTTATTGCCGGGCTAAGGTTTTTGATTCCACTATATTGTACCTATGTAGGTTTTATGCCACTTGGATAAGGTTGCAATTGCCTATATTTCCTGTTATCAGCACTCTGATGAAGTGATTACTCTGACAGAAGCAGAAGTGAGCAGCATTACATTTTATTAGTGATTAAAACATAAAGGATATGTTTTGTCTTCATCCAAAGAATTAGGTTGGAAAATTAGATGTCTTACACAAAATACACACCAACACTACATTAACCTTCAAGACCCTTTCTTTCCTGTGATAGTTGTAATGTGATTAGTGCATATTAACTCCCTGTATTCCACTTCCTGCTATCATACAGATACCCAGCAATTGATTGGCTCTAAACGACCGACCAAATTCTTTATATATTTTACATTATGTAATATTTAAAGGGAGAGGTTTCTTTCCCCGAGAGGTACTAAATATGTCTACTTAACCAGTCTACATCACAGATCTGTGTGTTTGTGTGTTTGTGTGTGTGTGTGTGTGTGTGTGTGTGTGTGTGTGTGTGTGTGTGTGTGTGTGTGCGCGCGCCCACCCATACAGATGACATATCTGTCTTCGTTCAGCGCAGAGGATCTTTCTCTGTCTGTCTCTCCTGCCTTTATTATGTGTATCTTGCCTGCCATTCCCTCATTTTGTGTGCCGTACAGTATGTGTGTGTGTGTGTGTGTGCGTGTGTGTTTTTTGTAACTGCAAACCCTGTGTGTGGTAAATGTGATGTGGACAGTTTATAAGAGAGACGGCGAGGCTGGGGAAGAATGGTTGCAACATGTGCTCGGTCATGTGTGCTGTGATCGATATGCTTACATCGTCCTTTCAAGCCGCTGCCTCGAAGCCCCGCCTCACTGCTCTGATTGGCTTCAGCTGGGTTTGTGGCTGCAGCCGACAATTTAACTTGAGGCATTCAGTGGTTTTTTTGGTCTCTGTTTAAAAGATGGCCAAGTTTCCCCTCTTTTTGTTCGCTGCTTGGCAAATCTCTGTCGGTTACAGTGAAAGAATATCATCATAATGAAGTGAGTTAGTGTAGCATGTAATTTAATGTCACTGAGCCTGCTGTGTGTGCCTCCTGGTAGGGCTGCAACACAATGCAGTGTGCCCTCGCCAGCAAATGTTTCTCAATTTAACAGGAAGGTTGCACATATGCACATTAATATGCGTACAGTTTAAAGGCACTATGTCTTTCTATTTTAGTCTAAACAATGAAACGGCATTCATGTATGAACACTGTAGCATGCAGACTCTGTACAAATGTACTCTTCCCCCGTGCAGACACACCCAGCTCTGTTTCCCGTCACATTTCATTAATAATGCATATATGCAGGGCTTTAATGGCAACACTGTAACATTCCCTCTTAGGTCTCTAAAAAATAAACCTTCACCCTCAGTGTCAGGCTGTTTTATATCTAGCTGTGATCAACCCACAAATTCATAAGCATGCAAAACTGTTCACAGGCAGTCCAATCGCATTACTGAAAATATAACTGCCACACATACATGAAAGCATATAGTCTCTCCTTCTCTCTTTTTTTTCCCCTCACACATTCTCACTCGCAATCTCTTCCTCCACCCACTCGAAAGCCCAAGCGTGTAATCTTGTTGGTTTCGTACACATGTGTTGATGTCATCATTGTGAACATAAAATATTTTCCTTATGGTTCTTAAACGAGGCTTCAGGAGTGCAGTTTTCTCTCACTGTGCTTATTTTGACCCAATACTGCACATGGGCAGGATTTAGCAACACAATTATTTCAACTTCAGTGCTGCTTTGCCAGTAATATTACTAAAAAAGGAAGAGGGGTAGAGAGTGATGTAAAGTAATGCAGCGTGATTCAAATGCATCACTGCTGAGAGGCAGAGACCCAGGAGAAAAAAAGGATTTTCATCTGCTGCACCTGCTTCCATTGTGAGATTATTTACAGATGTGTGTTGGGACACAGAGCCTGAGGTTGCCAATAACTTGCACAAGAAAGCGGTTAAATCTGCGGCTGAACTAGAGATGACCGTGGAGGTGACCAGTTACCAGTCGGAGGGACAGGGGGGGCTCACTGTAAGTTGGATTTTGGCTGCATTGGTCTGATGAAAAACATGGATTAGACTCACAATTAGTGGATCAGGGTCGCGCGTCGGCATTGACGGACCGCAGACCACAACTTCTTGACCTTTTTTATTGAGGAAATAGACAAATACAATGTTTTCATTGTGTCTTGATTTGTGAAGCAGTACCTTTTCACCCAAGGCAGGCAGCAGTGAGGTTTAGTTGTCGCGGCCCCTTTAAGAGCAGCTAGCGAAGCGCTCAGTCCTGTTGGTGCTGCTGCTGCTGATGGCAGCGCTGCCAGTTGATTGGTTGTGGCTGTCAGGGCTGAGGTGCTGGAGGGATGCTGCTACGTATCTCCTCCCCCGCCCCCCATGCCTCTCTCTCTCTCGCTCTCGCTCTCTCTCTCTCTCTGTGTCTCTCTCTCTCCATCTCCCTCTTGCTTGCTTGCATCCCTCTGAATAATCCACATCTAGGGCAAGCTGGCTGAGAGGCGATCCAGTGCTCAGCTCCTCTCTGCAGGCTGAGAAAAGAGACAGAGAGAGAAAGACAACGATTTTCAACGCAGGAGGAAAACCGTGAGATTTTGACAGACCGGGGAAGATACCAAGAACAGAAGAAGATTTTCATCTGCGGATATTATTTATTTATACATATTGTTTATATATCTATATATATATTTGTACACACACATATAGATATTTATATATATACATTTATCCCTGTACATAACTGTATTTGTGCTTGTCTGTTTATATTAATATTTTTATATGTATTTGTGTGTGTAAATATATATGATATATAAACAAAAGAATATATATATATATATCTATGAATTTATATGCGTATCACTGTGAACCAAGAGAAGCAAGAGGAAATTTCTACCATCGGGGCTGGTCTCTGATTGTGTGGTCGTATACAATATTTTGAATTTTTCCTTTGATCTTCTACGTCAAGAGGACAAAGACTACGTGCCCATTTTGTATTTTTGTTTTCCTGTTGCTGCTTCTCGTCCCTCTTGATCTTTTTTTTTTCTACATCCGAGAGGAATAAATCGGAGAGTGACAGGATTTGAAAAAAAGGGAAAATCTGTAGAAATTCCTGTGATTAGTGTTATTTCCGTCGGCAGTAGCGCTCTGTGAGCCGATCACAGCGTGCTGTGTGAGATCTGAGGAGGCAGCAGAGACAGAGTGCCACGCCGCTCAGCTCAGCGTCAGTCCAGCCAGCGCAGCCAGCATGCACAAACACCACCACTGCTGCAAGTGCCCAGAATGTTATGAGGTGACCCGTATGGCTGCCCTGCGTAGGATGGACGCCCCGTCGTATGGAGGAGACTGGCAGGCCGAGCCCTATGGATACCCGCCTGGGTACGGGGGAGGCCAGACCTTACCCCCTCCGGCCTCAGGGGGAGGTGGAAGCATGGGAGGAGGAGGGGGCACTTTGGGGAGAAGTAAGGGCAAGATTATGTCTGGTGGGGGCCCTGGAGGCCCCAACCCAAAGGGCCAATCCAAGGGTGGCCCCAAAGTAAACGGCAACAACTCCAGTGGACAAGCAGGATGGTGGCCCGAGTGCACCTGTACCAACCGGGAGTGGTATGACCAGGTAACTCGTCTTTCTCACTCTGTTAGATAGCTCAGGCCTGTGGGCTCTGACTGGGCAGGACTGGGATCCGATGAGCTGCTGCTGTAGTAAAACAGAGACCATCATGTATCAGCTGTCGATTTATAGAAGAGAATTCATATTTAGTATTCATCTCGAGCCCTCCGTTTCCCATTTGTTGACTGTGGTTCCTCTATCGGAAGCCGAGTAAGGAGAAGAGAACAGGACTGATCCAGTTCCACTGCACACACATAGGGATGATCTTCATGTTTGGATTTGATGCAGATGACTAATGCTTATACATTTAACACACCTAGTGTATGTCGTCAAAGGCTTACGGCGATGCAGTTACCATAGGCCAAAAATGGTGCATTTTCCTTCACTGAAGCAGCACTTGGCTGCAGTTTGCAATTATTTTAAGTTATCTCTCGAGCTGGTAACGCCGACATTAACGACTGACTTTGTACATTAGATGTAAGAAATAGATTTCTCAGACATCGACTAATTGTAGGATTGTGTCTCATTAGCTCAGAGTAGAGAAAGATATGATGAAATCAATCTCTGATACCAGTTCCATTTCTTATTTGGCCTCCAGGCAATTTTGCTCAAAAGAATACCATATAAAATGAACGTGTTGTCGGAAAAAGAACAGGGAATCAGCAGTAATCTGTGCCCAAACGCTGCCTGTCATACGTGCCGCACAGTGTGAATGAAACTGCCTCTTTACGTGTTTCCATTTTGTCTCTTTATTATCCCCATTTATTTACATGTAATTATAAATCACAGTTGATAAAAGGTCATAACAGCTTCAGAAGCGCAGTCTTTAATTAAGGAAGGTGCATGGATGTGAGCATGAGAGTGAGCTCGGGTGGGGGAAGGGTAGCTCGGTGAGCATGAGATTCAAGGAATGGTTCTAGCTGTGCATGAGTATGTGTCTATGTAGTCTCGTATTTGCGGCAAGTGAAGCCGCTGCATCATTTGTAGCCCCTCCGTTTATGTCCGATCGCGTTTTGAGCAAGAAATGTGAGGCCATGGGAGGAAGGAAGGTGAGAAGAAGCACAGGGGTAAAATGGAGGCTGAAATTTCAGTGGCAGAGTGCAAAAGATCCCCCTGAGCTGAGCCCACATATGAACCGCAACCTGACTGATATTGGCAGATTACTACAACCAAGGGGAGGTTTGAGGAGGCGAAACGAGATTGACACTTTCTCTTGGTTCATGTCAAATCCATTGGAAGCCTTTTTCTTCCAGACCAATCAGGCTTATTTCGTGTTTCACACATTGCAAAGCTCACAGCAGATGTGATTATGTAAGCCTTTATTGCTTACATGGAGCATTTTACTATCCAACAGTATTACCACCTAATTTTTCTACTGCTCATTTCCAGCATTCCATATTTAACTTACAATGAAACAAATCAGTATCTAAATAGGTTCCATCGTGATTCGTGTTGGCATCTTATGTTGTTGAAACAGCACGGTTAGTGGATAAACCACTCTGTAGGATCCTATCTGGTCCGGTCCTTTCACAGGATCCTCGCTCCCTTGCTGTAACATGTGAATGTGCACCACACAAGAACTCTGTGGAGGAAATATCTAACCGAGCATTTATACTTTCAGTCCAGGAGCATCTACATTGGAATAAAAATAGAATGAATCAGCGACAGGATGATGGTGGGGGGCGGGGGGAGCAGCAGTCAGTGGGGTGAAAATGCTAGGGTTGAAAAAGAGAGAAATAAGCCAATAAAGGCAGGCAGTGGGCCTGGAGAGGGGGAGGGGGTTATGTAAGAGGAGGCAGTTGGTGGTGCTGTCAGAGAGAGAAAGCCAGCAAGCCCTGACACTGTGGACAAGCATCTGTCCCTCCATCTCTTAAAACAGGCATGCAAGCGGCCAGTGCGCTTCCTATGAACGGGCCATGGCACACGGCGTGGACGGAGACGCACACCCACCACCTTCCTCAGCTCTCCTCAGTCACCATTGCTCATCCTTGGGTGGGAAATGTGAACGCTCCCCCTCCCCCACTACCTATACACAGCCGGAGAGCAGGGCAGTAATCACACACGCCCCAACCACGCACGTCTATTATCTTATAGCTTTCATAACAACTCGTGTTTTTGGATGCTAGCACGATGAAAAGCAATAACCTGACACAGCCATTCGGAATGATCCGACTTGGCTTTTTATAGCTGGATCATTGACATTTCCAGATGGCTTCTGTAGCCATGCACATTTCATGTATGTGTGAGGAAATCATTACACGACCCCCAAGACATGATGATGCCATATTAATTTTTTTCCCTTCTGTCATCTATTTACGAAACAATTGTGCTGCTTTTGTCAAGAGCTTGCTAGGTTAATTATGGATGATTCCAGTTGGGACTATAAGAACATTCTTTAAAACAAGAGCTTTTGAATTTAAATCTGAGAAAAGTAGAGACCTCAGTCTACTGGGAGCTTCAGTCAGAAAGCTCCCTCTACCCCCCAGGCTCCAATATGTCTTTGTGTGTTCTCCAGCTCTGTGGCTATGATTAGCTTAAAATATTAATTGGATTTTACTTTATTTATTAGCATCAAGATTTGGTCCAAAATCCTTTGCCAAACCCGTTGTTTATAACAGGCCTCTGTAGTGGCTGTGGTGTTTTAAATGAATGTACAGGCACGGTCGGCGTTCCATTTCAAACACTTCCAAAGGTGATTACGACTCGAAAGCCTTCGGGCCGCGATCATAAATGTTTGTGCATGTGTGCGTATGTATGTGTTTCTCTTATAGTCGCATTGATGTATTGGTATCATTGGTTTGTACATCTGTCTGATGAGATTTAGTTTGGGCCGGATTTGATGTGCCATTCCTGTAAGAGCAACCCGGAGAGAATTATCGGATGGGATTTACATGTGCTCCATGTCCGAATGTCTTGAGCTAGATCCCCTGCTGTTATCTTGAAAGGCTCCATCTAAAACCTGGAATATTCTCATCAGATCAAGAGAGATTTATACAAGCTTGTCTTGGAATAAAAAAGGCAAGAAATTGTGTGATCCGAATGAAATTGCATGCACTCAGCACATCCATATGTTTTCTTTAGAAATCTAGGGTGAACCCCAAAATGGACATTTTCGTTAAACCTGCAGGTTCAGTTCCTTTCAATACATTCAGTCCAATGTTACACATAATGCTCAAGTCTCAAGTAAGAGAAGTAAGTTTACATATATCGTGTGTCACATTACACATCCGTATTTCTTTTCTCTGATAGATATACGTCAGAAAGACAGCAGATTCCTGACTTGGCATTAATCCTTATAACGTTGGGTAAAGTAGGAATAGAGCGGAGAGCTGCTAGAAAACACATTTCAGTCCAATAACAGGATGAACGCCTTTTAAACTTCACTTTTACAGGTGAGGGCTGCATTTAACAGAAAATTAAGAATGGAGAAAAGCAATAAGACGAAGTGGATGTTATGGATGATGCTTAGCGAGAGGTGGCTCAGAGCTGGTAGTATGGCCCGACCCAAAATATGATCCATTACGATTTTTCTCAAAACGCTCCTCCGTCTTCCCTGACTACCTTATGAAAGGAGGACTCCTCATAAGCCCAGACAACTTTGACCTCGAGGAACAAGGACATCTTGAAAGCATTGCTTTGTTGTGAGCTTTTTCTTATTATTAGACACACAATATGTGTTTGTTTACCGTCACACTTTTGGTTGTAGATCTCGTTCACGTCACAGGCGGCGGTGTGAAGTGGGCTGCCATTTGGTCATTTTTTATGACTTGCCAGAAGTGTCAAGATGATGACTTCTGTTGTTGCCTGGCGGACAAGAACCCAGGTGTGGGAGAGTTTGAAGGCTTTTTCAACCCCAGACTTGGGTCCACTTGGTGCATTCATTCATTCGTTCTTTCTTTAATAGAGCCGTGGTCCTTGTTGTTCGATGTGACAGGTCTGTGTGGTTCTTCTTCTTCTCGCAGTAATCCAAGACTTAATGCTCCAAAATTCCTTTTTGGTCTTTTCGCATTTCATTATTGATTTGATCATATATGTATTGTTTTGATTATGTACTGTATGATATGGTATTTAGATTGGTGTTCTCTTCATCTTAGCATCAAGTGAAAATTGTACATTATATTCAATGCTTTTAATTTGAACAATTCTGAAAGAAATGACACAACAATACAGCACCAAAAATTATAATTATTGTCTAGTACAGTCCCACCAGTGATGTCATACCACTGGCATCAGATTACATTTCATCTGAGGACCCTGCTCCCCTATGCTGCCCCTCTCTCTCACCCCAACAAGCCATTTTTTTTTTCTTAATCAGTGGGAGGCGAAAACAGGTTGAAACAATGTAATTACCCTTTGAGATCTGTCCATACTGCAGCTCAAACCCTGTATTCATCTTAACAATGTGAAATGTTTTGAAACCTGTTACAGACAAGCGCTCCAAATTTCTTAGGATTTTGTCGTGAATTATTGCATCTGCTATAAACTAACATAATGTCTGACTTAACTTCCAGCAGCAAGTTGTTAATGCTCAAAGAGTTTGAATTTCAGCACCAAAAAAAACGTGATTTGATATCAATAAACTACATGTTTAGCCATCCAGGCAAACAGTGATCACTTCAGACCAAAGGATACAAAAGACGCAAAAGAATCTCAGGTTGGTACCTCCAACTTCCTCAAGATGCACCCTGCTGTTTATGAGACAGCTTGTTAATTGAGTTCTCGCAAAACAAAATACCATAATTACATTTTGGGAAAACAGGGCAGATCTTTCTTAAGTAGCAGGAGATGCGTTTCTCTTCTGCTATTTTGGTGTTGAAACATACCTCTGTGCTCAAACGTACTGCAAGATATCATGATAGAATGTTACCATTTCTTGTAAGTGTTCTTGCAAACTGTGCACAGCAATTGAAAAGTGTTTTTCACCACTGTGAGCTCTGATTTTAACAACGTGAACAGCTCTACAGTAGTTTTATGAACTCAGGTTGCTCCAGTGAGAATGTAGAACAGCTACAGTCGTCTGAGATCCACCACCTTTAGTCTTGTGTGACGATAACATAATATAAATAAGAACCAGGACTTGTTATACACAGTCTATGTTACAGTGTAGTTTCTCAATAATCGGAATAACGGTCAACAATTTTTGAAGCATTTTGAAGAGCTAGCAGGCTTTGCACAAGATTATATAAGCCATTACTGTTAAACTGAAAATAGTTTCAAAATGTAATGTAGTACAGTGTGTTAAATGTAATACAAATCTACAATTTGTTGCACAAAGCTTTAACTTTTTCCCAAATTTGGGTACAAGAACTAAATGGAGCAGCAGTTAACTCAATATGTTTCGATAAATGATAAATGATAAACGTTGCAACGTAGATGATTGGTTCATCCAAGAAAATCATTGCATCTCTTTGCACTCAATGCTTTGGTATTTGTACTGCAGAAAACATTAAATTCGTAACATTTTCAATTACACCAAAACAGATTTTTGCTACAAGAATTTAATTATGATTGAGTTGCCAATATCCCATTTTACTTGTGCTATGAATTTGTATGACATATCATTTCATTTTAGTTGTCTGCTAGCAAACCTCCTACATCATATCTTCCCTTCTGCGCTTGCCACACACGCGTGCACACACACACACACACACACACACACACACACACACACACAGTATAAGCACACACACACACACCCATGCCCGACACAGACCTTTACCAAAAAACAAAGTGTTCTTTACCCATGAAAATGTTGGGGTTAAGAGAGGATGTGAATCATGGGAAATGCACTACGAAACAAGAGAGACAAGGTGCACTGCAATATTTATGTGCACTTTGACAAAAGTTTGCTTTTTATACGCTGCGAGAGGGAGGTAGGGACGGAGCGCCCGAAAAAAAAGGCCGGTCAGACGTTGATGTGAGCGTGCAAGGAGGACAACCGAGCCACCATTATGGGAGCTGACGCGGTTGATCTGCGATGGGGAGCTGCTGTAGCTGGGACCTCAGCTGGGTTGAATCCCACCTCCTACACTTCTCTTAAAAGCCTGTGTTGCTTTACCGTTGCACTGCGTTCACAGACCGAATCTGCTCTTATTCAACATGGAGGTCCGCTGTGAAATGTGGAATTTGCTCGAATGTGTTTTGCCCTCTGCCAACGCAGATTCTAATGCTCATCAAGTGGTTTACTCATTACTGCAGTTTGACTATAGCTATGTGATGCATACATAGGCTTCCGCACAGTTTACAGGTGCAGTGGCCTGAAGCTGCAGATCGTGTGTGTAGAGGTGTGCGTCCTGCTGGAAGCTGAGGCCCCTGTGATCCATATGGTCATTGTCAGAGGCCCTGCCAGGGCTCAGCCCCATATCAGCTCGCCTGTTCCCCTCTCCGGCTCTCGCTGCCAGCCAGGGGAGGAGAGGAGAGGAGAGGAGAGGAGAGGAGAAAAGAGAAGGGAGGGGAAAGCTGTTTGTTTGTTTGCTTGCCTGCTTTGTTTTATTTAGGGTTTTTTGCTGATCACAGTAGCGACTGGCCTAGAAATGTGACTGTGCTGTGCAGGGCAGAGTGGACTCCTGATTCAGCGATGGAAGCATCAGATTTTCTGTTCGAGAGCGAAGCGAGGGACATGGGGCCTTTGATAGAATGAGATGGCAGCGTTAAGCGCTGCCATCGCTGTTGCTGTTAATTAAAAGAATCAGACGTCAGTGTGTGAGAGATTGTATGTACAGATATGAAAGCTATTTTTTCCCTTCTATGCTACCCTCATTTTTAGCAAGAACGTGCTAGCGTTCTCAGCGAGGTGCACCAGCTCCATCACCCACATGCTGCCGTGGAATATGTGTCTATCCAATCAATACCAGAGAAGAGCTAGTCCCTAAGCCTTCTGACTCCTCTTCATTTTTGTGGGGGTGTGTGGGTGCTTTCAACAGCGCTTGTGCTTCCATGGCTTTTACTCAACCATCATATCAGCTGTTATTTTGGTAACACTTTACAATAAGGTACACAAACTCCTGAGTAGTACAGTACCATATTAACAGGAGCTAAGTGCTGAATAATGCAGACCCATAACTAATACTTAGGTTCCAAATGATTTAAAATGAGTGATTAAACAGAAGTTAATCATAAGGTCCCAGAGAAAAGACTGACACAGTAGATATTGTGTTAATGAGCAATGTCTAAGGATTAGTTTGTACACATTTGCGAATCTGCATACTGACCACATTCGGTTTTTCTTTAACGTACATTCACTAACAGGCTAAGGCTTTTTATAATTATTCCCTGTTTTATATATTTTCATCAGAAGCCTTCCTGTTTTCTGATCTGCTCCTTTGTTAATTTGCTTTTGAAGAAACGTAAAGCTTCCTCCATGTTTTCCTGTTGTCTTCATAAATTCATGCATTTCCACAGCACTTATTCCATCCGCACAGCAATATAATCATGTCACACTCACCCCTCTTCTAGAGAAGACATACTGTTTTCATTCAATAATTACCTTGTCGCCTCCATTTTGCAGTTTTTAAATTGCTTTTAAGATCGTGTCAATGGAACCCAACACTTCCTGCTCAGATGTTTCACATTAAGAGCGATCCTTGGTTCAAAGGGCATAATATCTCCCATTCTAGGGCGGCTTTTAATTTGAAACATCTGCAGGAAGTAGTTGAGATATATTTATAGTAATTTACCATGTCTTGATAAGAGATGACTGGAATTAATGAATAAATGAAAAGAGCGTTTCTGTGAGAGAGGAGAAATGCGGATAGTAATGAATTTACCATGTGAGTAATTTCACCCCTCCTCAGTGTTATTTTGCCCGACCTGCACTACTTTGTGCCGGACAGCTATCATTTACGACTTGTCTGTTGTTTGAATACCAGCTTTTATGTGAGAATTAACAGTATATTTGGAGCACTTTTACATGAATACTTATCGTTGTGTCATATTATTGGATAATACAGTCACACTAGATGCTAGCTAGCTAACTGGTCATCTGATACGTAAAGGCCTTTTTCACAGAAGGCAGGTTAACAGAAGGAAAAGCACAGATGTACACAACTATATGAATAATGGCCAAATTCCATTTAGCTGCTTCAGTTTCAGGGTCCTGGTATCGTGCATGCTGTCTCCTTGTCACGCTGTCATGGTTTACTGGAACACTGACATAACACAGAGCCATCGTTGGTGTTGTTAGTAACACCTGTGCCTTACATGATATGAAGTCAAAATATCTGCTGTGAAAAAGACCTATTGTGGTGGTTGTCAGTTGAAATTTGTTGATACCTTTGCCAACATGATACCTGAGTTTGAGTGCCAATACTTTTCCACTGCCTTGCTTTGAAGAATAAAATTAATTTTTCTACAAAACACTTGTCTCATTTAACAAAAGGAGCTCAACTTTAAGAAACCAATCAAAAGGTTGCCAAAGTATCCAAATTATTATCTAAATCAGGAACTATCTTCTCAAAGAATAAGAAAATATGACTAGAAATCTGACCAGGAATTTGATGACTTTCAAAAGGTTCTCAACATTTTGACACAGATACATTTCTGTCGTACAATACAAAAAAGTATTGAGGTCCGATATTCAGCCCTGGTTGTGTGATGTAGAGAAACAGTGTGCAGTATTTAAGGGGATCTATTGGCAGAAATGGGGTATAATATTAATAAGTATGTTTTCTTTTGTGTAGGCTCACCGGAAAATAACGTTGGTGGTGTTTTCGTGACCTTTTAATACGAATTTACATACAGAGCGGTCCTCTTCACGGAGGTGGCCGCCATGTTTCTACCGTAGCCCAGAACGGACAAACTAAACACTGGCTCTAGAACGGACCATTAGCGGTTTTGAGTTTTTCGCGTCGTCCCACCGTACTTCTCCTACACGCTTGGCACACGGTGGAAGCCTCCCTGCTAGAAGCCGCCAAATCCTACACACTGCACCTTTAAGGTCAGTCCCTCACGAAATGTGAGGAGGAAAGTCAAAAGCAGCAGCTTCACAGTTAGAATTTAGTCTAACACAGTACAATGCTAAATCTACTCTCTTTAAAGGCAAACTAATTATTTATCTGCGTTATCAGGAACTACTTGTTCGCTCGTGCTTGTTCCTCACTCATTCATTGGTAACTGCTCGGGAATTAATTCACCTTATTTCAAAGTGTTATCGTTGTTTTTTGCTATTTCACACACTAAACAGCATGTATACATGACATGACATATAAAAGAAGCCCTACAGATCTTATTTATCATTTATCATAGCACTGACAGTAAGAACACAGGTAGACTACAAATCCTGCCGTACATCAAGATGCACGGGAAATCATTTGAGCTCCATTAAGTGAACTAATGTTCACATTTTTAAATCATCAACTGAATGGGTTTTTTTTCTTCCATTTTCTGGGAACATGTGTGTGTGTGGAGGACATTTGGCGAAGCAGTGCATTTCTTACCATGTGTAGCTGCTCTGAGTGCCATCTCTGTCTAATGCATTATCCAAGCAGCCCTTCAGCCATTTGGTCTGGCCTCTCATTTTTGTATGTGTGTTGTTTTTTCAGCGTTCATCATTTCTCTCATCCCCCTCCTGTCTTCCACTGCCCTTCTCCTCCTCCGCTCTTTCTTTTTTCATACATCGTACGAATCAAAGGCTTCATTTTCGGGTGTCGAGCAGTATTCAGTGAGGATGCTGCCGCAGCAAACTATCAATAGGATTAGTGTAGTTTAGTATGTACAGGAACACCACATCTACGCCTTGTCACTCGATGTTTAAAGCTGACTGAGCTCGGTAAGAATTGTATGTCGTAGCAGGATCTCTGGTGCATATTTGAGTGAAACATAATTTCACTTTATGTGATGGAGATTTTGAACACACACCAGAATCTGGCCTAATTCTTAACCAAGAAACCTTCAACTGCTCACATGACATTAGTATTCACTATATATACAGCTCAATCCTCTCTTCTAACCTAAATGTGAACAATAATACTGTATTTACTGGCTCACATATACTTTGAGTTGTTGGAACTGTGGAGTTCCCCGTGTAAAACGAGCAAGATCACTCCCACAGTTTTTTAAACATCTCTTTTACCCAGATTATCCAATAAAGTTTTCTAATAATTAGGGAAAAGAAAGATGCACACAACCACAGTTTTACTTGGCCTATATCATTATTTGTCATGCTTTAATTTGATACCATACTTTTATATTTTTTAATGTAGGTCTAGTTGCACAATAAGGTGGTTAAACATCCGATTATTGTTTTGGTTGATGCTCTATATTGGTCAGCATGAATCATTTTCAATAATCCTGATGAATTTGGTCAAATCTGGACTGATCAGTGCGCACATAAACTGTATAAAGGGCATTCAAGGTGACTGGTTTTAAGATAAACTCAAGGAAAAATGGAGCTGTAGATTAGCTTAATGTCATCACGTAAAACTTCTCTTTTGTTTCAGTAAAAATCTGGGAGACTATAAGTGTCCCCTGGGACCTATGTATATGTATATGTATATGTATATGTATAAGCTGCGTTTTGTACTTGCAGCTTCTGGTTATGTGAACAGTATAGACATACATATATATTGTGACAGCATATGTTTGGCTCACATGGACTTCCTGTTTGCCCATTGAGCTGACAAGATGAGAGGACAGCAAACATTTTCCAGACATATGTCATGTGCACAGAACCACAGATGATCCTTTAACTGGTCCCTCTTGTATATTATCAGTCATTATTTTCTATTAGTGAGAATAGACTCCGTCTACTCGCTGAGTTTGGAAAAACAGAAACACACATCTCAATCTTAGAGAGAGAGAGAGATAAAGAGAGAGCATGACCTCGCCCTGTCACGGATATAAACAATACAAGCAATCCCAGCTTAATATCATACATCTTATTACACTGTTGATGGTACATCTCTGCCTTGAAATTGCTTTTATGGATTTATTACTTTTTGTTTCCCTCTGTGTGTCTGTGCATTTCTTTTTAAATATTTCTCCACAATGTAACAAAACCTTTCCCAAAGCAGGCCAAATCCAAATTCTTCCTCATATCAAAACCTTTAGATTACAATTTGAAATGGTCTTATGAAGCATAAACTGTATGTAGAGCAATATGGGCATGTTATAGCTTTCTGGATGAATGTTTTTTTATGGCTGGAATTTGGGTCTATGGTTTGCTACCATCTTGCCAGTAGTTTGGAAAGCAGCGACCACCACGGCTAGGTGTTATAGGCTGAGCCACCTGACAATCTAATCAGCCTCCTTATGGAACAGTGATTTGTCAAAATCACCAGCAGGACACATGCTAATGAGGGTGACATACTAATAGCTTTTTAGACTCTAATTCTGTTCGATACAAGCTGAGGTTTCTGTTTTCTTAGATCATCTTGCACCCATTAGAGGAACCTCCACACTAGTTTTAACAGAAATTAAATATATATAAAGTATTTCTGTTGGCTCATTCAGTCTGCCGCTGAGCCTCTCCTCCTCACCTGTATATATGTTCATCACAGGAAATCTACTTAAAACACCTGATTTCCATGTTTGTCTACTTTTATCTGACCGATCAACAGACATCAGGTGGTGATCAAACCTGATTCTTACTATCAGTGGCAGCAATGTAAACGATAGATACGCATGTCTGCAGTATGGAGGGTCAAATTCAAGTATAAGTCTGCTGGATTACCAAGGTATGCTAAAAGTTTCAGCGTATAGAAAGTGGTTAGCAGGCAGTGGTCCAACCTCTCGGTTTGCAGCTACATTCTTACTTCTGTACAGTAATATTAACTTCATTCATGGCTGATTATATTTATGTTTTAGTCCATCAGCTTTACGTGTCGGCTTTGTGATTGGCTCGCAGTCACAGATGTTTTGCATAATTGAGTTTGTTTCATCACTAAATGAAGGCTAATACAAAGTAACCCTCAGCCCACCAATCTCATCACATGTATGTTTATGGTGAATGTTTTTGTGGTAAAGGTTTAATTAGAAATTGAAGTAAGATTTGATATTGCATGTCTGCATTCTGAGAATCTTTTAATGTATGAAATAATGAACCTATTAAATATGTAGATGGATATATTATCCCTGTTTGGGGGACAAAAAGAAAATGTCTCACTCGATGAAATAGTCTGAACCAGCCTCATAGCACAGGTTAGGTACTTCGCCAATTGGCAGATGTCAAAGCAAGGCCAGATGGATTTTATAGAAAAGTTTCAGCAAAATTCACACTTCATCACAGATCACACCCGTTAAGTACAGTATGACACAAGCTAACATATCAGTCTTTCATAAGAATAAGAATTTTGCATTTGGGTCGTTTTCCATTCCCAATACCTGATTCTATAGTATATACTCCAGATTAGGCTAAACTTCTCCCCTACTGCTGTAAAACGATTACATGCAAGAAGAATTGCCCAAATGATTCTTGAAAAACAACAAAATTCTTGAATCAGATGCTGTAAACTACCATGACTTTTTTTTTCTCAACATAATATGGGATTATTTTCTGTGGTAAAGACCAACTGCTGCCATTCAACATTAACAGATCGAGTTGCCTTTAAGATGTGAAAGAAGAACCAAGCAGACTTTTGTGACCCTAATGTTTCTTCATGATCACACCGATGAAGGGTTAATCCCATTGCGTGACCTAACAAAAATGTAAAAATACAATCGTAGTTGTATTGTATGGTTTCATGAGATTGAGAACTTAATAACATCCTTTCCAAGGATGAGTCAATGGTGAAGGCATTGTCATTGATACAGCAACTTTTCAAATATATGTTTATGTACTAATTATTTGCTTTGCAAATTGCAAAAACCTTTTGGAGAAAAAATATCCTTTTTGTTTTACTTTTAGTGGGAATATTGTTTCCAAACCAGGAAATATAATCTTTTTATATTACTCAAAAATCATAGAGAGGCTTTTGGATGAACATTGAGTGTACAAAGCACAAAACCTTGCCCAGAATTTATGTCCCTCATCCCACTTGTTGTAATGTTTAGGCAACTAAAAACACTGTCATTTTGGTTCCCTAATTTGATCCCTAATAATGTCAAAGAAATAGACTGACATTTTGGAAAATATATACATCTGTTTTCTTGACAAAGACTTGATGAGAGGTTTGATACCAGCCTCATATCTGTATGTTAAATATTAAGCTACCAACAGAAGACGGTTAGCTTAGCTTAGCACAAAGACTGGAAGCAGCAGGAAACCACTAGCATGACTCTGTCCAGAGGTCAAAAATAAATCTGCCTCCCAGTACATCTAAAGCTCACTAATTAAAACTTATATATATTAAGCTTGTTTAAGCCGTGCTGGTTGGCTGAGTTTCCCAAAAAAATAATAATGTTTGGACAGAGCTAGGCTATCTGTTTCCAGTCTTTAAGCTAAGTAAATCTTCTCCCGCATCTAGCTTCATATTTAACGTACAAACATGAAAGTGGTAGCAATCTTGGCAAGAAAGCGAGTAAGTGTAAATGTCAATTTCTTTCATCATACTTTAGATGGCAGTAGTGGATATTGTTTGGAATACAGTAAGGAGTACAGTGTATTGAAATTAAACATTGAGCAGATTATTCATTTTGAACATTTTGCATTGGCAGCGAAGAGCTTGCAGATACATTAAATACACACATTTTGTTATTTTGATTTTTTTAAAAAAGATGTAATCCAGCTCGCATTATGTTTCCTAAATGTGGATTGATGGCAATTTACAAATCTCCTGTGTTCACAATGCAGTGGAAAGCGGCAATGCCGAGCCCTCCTCCAATGCGAACCAGTGAGCTTCTTTTCAGTTGTCAGTTTGGGCTGTGATGATGCAAGAGAGGAGGGGATGCAGGGGTGGGTGGCTGTGAGAGGAGAGTGGCAGTGAGGGAGGGAGGGATGGGGAAGGGGGGAAAAGAGGTGAAGAAATGAGAGGTGTGGCGTAAAGACAGGGACGAGAGAGGTAGAAGAAGCCAGTAAGGAAGAGGAAGGCGAGGGGAGGCGGGGGCACATATGAGCATGTGCTCAGGCGCAGCCCTGTGTGTTGCCATGGTGCAGGCTCAGTCAGAGCTGCACAGTAGCTTTGCTGCTCAGCTAGCTAATTACCCACAGACTGCAATGTTGATACGCAGGCGGCAGAAGCCTTCTGGATTTCCAAGAGCTTTTTTGATTGCCGCACTGACACTATCGTACAAGTAAAGGAACAATCTATTTATATGGAGGAAAATGTATCTCAGATGACCCCGCAAAATAGAAATACATTCTGAAAGTGAGCTGTAGGTATGTGGTGAGCAGCATTTTTGAACATTGTAGTGGTGCTTCGCTGTGTCAGCCATACCACTTGTGTAATATAAAGAGCTCTCTCAGCCCAGAACTTTATTGTCCGTAGAATGCCGCTGCTTACTGTGAGCCTGCAGATCCTGATCAGCCTGCTTATAAAACCCAATACGCGCCATTGTGGATTAATATTCACCATTAAAATTTTCAATTATGTAATCAGCCAAATCCAAGCCCTGCATATGCTCGCAAGAATATCTCAGCAGGCAGGAATGAGGGGGGAGGGGGGTCTGAATGAGAGGAATGATGCAACTTCAGCCCATTCACCTAAAATATTTAAGTTTGAACAAAGATCTGAGGGCGTTGAATACACCGTCATTCTTACCACAATAACGTTAGTGTACCCAGGTTCAAATGAAAATCAAATCTATGTCTAAAGGTAGAGTTTTGTGCAAAGAACACATTGCCATGTTTTTAGTTCTACAAGCACTGATGTACGGCTTGTCAAAGCATCTATTGCGTTTTATTATGTGATAAAATATTCAGTCAGTACATGTTTATGTTCCCTTTTTTATCCCGTGGAACAATTTGACTAAGTGATGAGCAATTTTGATTGTTAACAGTGGAGACAGATCCTCCTTGAAACTTAAACAATATTTTAATCTCATGATTTTGTTCATAACTAATCTCAACACAATACTGAGACGCTTTTTTATTTGATTGTCAAGGAGCTGCTTTCCTCTCAAATAAATCAGACTGTATTATTAAAATTCGAATGTGTTGAGTTTAAAGATGCATTGAGAAATGGTTCGACATATTACATTACAAATTCATAAAGATAATTTTGTAGTTTCTGTTTTGTTACAGAACTGCTCACACTCACAAATACTGAATGAGTTTAAATTATTAGTGAATTTATCGATTAGGTGTTGGACAGGAAATTAATCGTGAAGGAAACCTAAAGATGTTAAATTGACTATGATAAAAACGAAACAAGCTGCAAACTCTGTGCTTGACAAATGTCTTTAAGGAATTATCAAAATTGTTGCTATTTATTTTCTCTATCAGGACCATTAATGTTTCAGTTTCTAAAAGGATATTCAATTCAACCACTTGTGCATTTTTATATTGATGCATCGTGTATTTTTACATACATTTTTCCCAAATATTCTGTCCAACAGAGCAGGTTTTGACAGCCAGCTGGTATTAAGTCTGTGATCGCATGAACCTCTGTTAAAAGCATTTCCAGCCTTAATGTTTGAGTGTTTTCAGATCAGTGTTTGTGCTATCTCTTCAGTCCATTAAGGCGGCTGCTTTAATCACACGTTCTTCAGGGGACGCTGTGAATCCTGAACACAACCCGAGGTGGGCAGAGAAGAAGGGTAAATCTGGACCCTCGACAGGAGGCAGATTGATTTGGCAATCGCCAAAGTGCTACAAACGTTAAAAACAATGCCCTGGTTTTTTTTCCCTCTGCTGTTTGGCGCTAAATACATCAGCATATGGATAAATGTGCTCATGTATTCATAACTATCACAGGGAAACTGGAGGCACGGCTCTTGTTTCTGTTGCCTCGCCCGTTGTCCTACTTACTGTAATTCTTCATCACTTTCAACACCTACACTTATTGTGAGCCAAAACTCAGGCAAGTGTAGTGAATGGAGATATGTGAATGTGTGGGCGTTCCCATGTGGAGCTTATAGAACAGCATGAAAACTCAACCATGACAGGAGGATCTCTGCTGCTGTATGTAGAGACATGCAGCAGCAGAGATCCCCCTGGGAGGTGGGGATGAGTGGTTTTAATTGGGCTGAGGGTCAAAGTTAGCCTTGTTATGTTCACTATGGTATTTTTTTACAGTGGAGCTGTAAGTGCTCTGTATTTGCTGTCAGTAGTTTTATCGCTGTCTCATGATTTTGATTTGTGAACCAGTATCAGCCGAGGAGCCGTAGTTTCCATTTGTTCTGGTCTAAAATAGTACAGTCACATTTAGAGACAAAGAAAAACTACGAATGACTGAGTGAAGCCTTGTGGTGTAAAAGGCCGTAAAAGGAAATGAGAGACAAATCTTCTCCTCATGTTTTTGCATCAGATGGGTTTAAGGACCATCGTGGCCTGAGGGGAGAGTGTTTCTTACATCGTTGGGTTCATGAAGCAGAATCACAGTCCAATGTTCCCAATTAAAAGAAACGAAAAAGTCTAAAATTGGAAGGGACTAATTGCAGCTCAGAAGATTGTGTTCTGGGGTGCTCAGGAAATGAATGAGAGAAATGAAGGTGACAAAAGTGAATCAGAGCAGAGTGAAACAGATTAGAGAGCTCTCATTGTAAAAGTACAGAGCATTGTGGACCATCGGGTGTGTTTTCTGTTAGTAAATCGTTTCAGATTGTTAATTTTTATGTGCATCCCTTTTAGCTGCTGTGAGATACTTTTCTGAGAGCTCCTGTAGTCAATAAGTTCGAGCTGCAAGGAGAGAGTTAAGACTGATGGAGGCAGCTTAACACCTTTTTAAAGAAACACTTTGACATTTTGGGAAATTTGCTTTCTGGCAGAGAGGTATATGAGAAGATTGATACCTTCTACCTATACCTTAGCACAAAGACTGAAACAGCTGGCCTCTGTCCGCCAACAAAATCTGCCTGTCCCAGAATCTCTAAAGCTCATTCGTTATGTCTTGTTTGTTTCATTTTTGCAAAAAGTAAAAAATTTACAATATGGTGTTACAAGGGATCATGTGTCATATTATTTCTTCTAAGCTAAGAACACCATCATAACCCATTGGTTTATGTACAAACTATACAAATGATGAATAACATTTCAATTATTGAGCTTTAGAGGCACTGATAGGCAGATCTGTGTTACGCTGTTTCCACTTCCAGTCTTTATGCTAAGCTACGCTAACTGTCTTCTCACTGTGGAATCGATCCTCTCCTCTAACTCTGTTAAGCGAATAATCTGTTTTAATGTCCAAGTATTGCTTCAGTGCAGTTTGCTTTGTGATAACACTAAAGAAAACCTTCATAACCAAATATGTCCAGGTAAAATCCACAGATGCAGAGCAATGTGTAGGTAGATAAATTGCTGGATGCATGTCTCACCTCTTTGTCCAGGGAAACGTCACCTCAGCAATCTAAAGGCGTCACACAGACCACACAGCATACAAACTGAAGCAAAACAGAAAAAAATGAATTCAAATAAATCAATCAAAAGAATTTACTTCTCCATCATGACACCACAGCAGCTGAATCTTATAAGACACCGTTGTTGTTGTTGTTGTTGTTGACTGAGGTGGCAATGTGACAGTGGTGAAAGCATCAAAATGGAAGCGCTCACAGTTGTGTGGTTTTAGGCTGTCACCGGTACTCAGCGCAGGATCCAAAACACCAGAGACGAACAAGCTTAGCAGCTCTCTCAGCTTAGCAACAAGGGATAGCAACTAGTCAAGAGCTGTGAGGTAACACGCTGCAGTGACCTCTGATGTAGAGGAAGCAGTGGGGGCGAGATCAGGGGAAGCATACTGATGACACGCGCACATGACAGGCTTCCTTCATTATGGAGACTTTCCAATTGGTAACGTTCACCATGGCTGTTACTTTCTGATGGAGCCTCCTGATGTTGCCATGGGTGATATGAGACCAGCCGCTGGTTTAAATTAGCCATACGGTTACTAACATTACAGTGTATCTGGATAAAAAAAAAAAAAAAACTATGATGATTGATGATGAGGAAATCATTGTATTTCTGTCGCCTCACTCATTAGCAGCAACATTCGAAAGGCAGGGATAACACAATCAGATAATTAACACTGAGGCATCACTCACAATGTGGCTTTTATATACATGTGCAGTACTTCATAGTGCTAAACTGGGTACTCACTTCTTTTTCTTTTTTTTTATAAAAATCAATTTATTGATTTATCTGCAAGAATTGTGATCTAGTCACCAGTACACATGTTCACTTACTGGACACTAATGTACATCAAAGTTAAAGCACGCATGCACAGAGATGCTGCCATGTTCAAACCTGATCAATTGTCAGCAGACTTGTAGAAGGCCTTCTTCAGCAACACTGTTATGAATATTCATTACGCTAAGTACATTTCCCTCTGTGGCTGCACTTGTGAAGGTCAAACTAGCCAGCTCTCATTTGGAGCTGCTCAGCATGACAGAGAGGTAAGCCAGAGCATGCTTTTGTAATATTACATAAAGATGAGGAGGGAGCGCTGCTGACAGCTGTGACGGGCTATTAATTATGGTTTCATGAATGTGCGTCTGTGGTGTGTGTTGGGAGGGTTTGGGAGACGGGGCCAACACAGTCACAATGCTCAATCATAGCCATCAAATCAGAAAACTTTTAGCTTTAATGGGGCCATTTTATGGGTGAGCTAATTAATTTCCTTGTGGCTGCCTTATTGAAATGAATGCCTGAATTCAGCTGGCGTTGTAGCAGGAGTAGGGAGCAGTTGACCTTTGCCGCGATGGGATTTTCTTTATTACATCTCGTTATTCCGCCTTTGTCCCCGACAAAGAATGCAACATTGAGCTTCGACGGCGTCCGCGAGTAAGACATCTCTCGCTGTCATGCGTTCTCAGCTCCATCAATCTGTCACTTCTTCTCTCACCTTGCCTCTCTCCTTCCCTCTTCCCTCTGGCACGGGGTCCACAGCGTGAATGAGATGTTGGGTGCATGGTAATTGAGTAGGTATTGATTGGACTGCAGCGTGGCCTACGAGAGGCCAATGAGAGCCGGGGGATCAGAGCAGCACCGCTGACTGCGTCTCTCATCCCACATTCTGCAGGAAAACATAAACGCAGTGCCACTAGAGGCATCGGAAAACAAAGGAACATTACACTTTTAGGCAACATAAACACGCCTTGTTGTCCTACATGTATATCTGCAATGAGCTCTGACTTAAGGCCGAGGAAGAGCTTCCTTCAGCATTGGCTGTATCATTTGACTGACTGGGTGCATCATCTGAGCGCGGCTGACTGTCATATTTCACTGCGATGTCACCACTGGAGACTGAGCTGCCATGTCGGTGTGCCTGGCCCGAGAGGAACTGATGTGGAAATGTTTCCTAAGGTGGAAGGGGTTATTGCCCTGTCAGCATGCCGTCGCATCTGCACATGTGAACCCTCTTGTTCTTCCCCTCCATTCTACCTGCGATCAAGGGGAGGGCTTAAAAAAAAGTAATGCTGACAGGTGAAGAAGAAAGCCAGGGTTTACCTTTCCTAAGATAGGGCATTATTGTCATCAGCAGCTTGTGTACACGTCATGCATTTAAAATGAGATCTTTTAGATTTAGATAGATAGCCTGAATCTGCACAAAGGTAACAACGTAAATGTTTTTATTTCCATATGGATCAAACACACAAGATATAAAGTGGTAGTATTAGTGAGCTTGAAAGTTGCTGGTAGGGGAATGTTTAGACAAAGCCAAGCCAGCTTTTCCTTCGATGCTTCCAATTATTAGGCTACGCTATGTTAGCCGACTGCTGGCGGTAGCTTCATATTTACCGTACAGACATGAAAGTGGTCTTAATCTTATCATCTAACGCTCAGCGAGAAAGCAAATAATCGTATTTCCCCGAATTTTGAACCTTTTCCTTTAACCTAGATGAGGTACAGTGTAAATAAATATAGATATAAATATGGATAAAGATAAATATATGATATATATGTGTACGTATATATATATATATATATATATATATATATATATATATATTTATATATATATATATATATATATATATATATATATATATAACTATGAGCTACAGTATGGTCAGATTAAATCAATTGTCAGCTGATGCATTTGTGTGTCAAATTTGTCATAGAGGTGTTTGTTTCCTGACTCCATTGCAGCGATATCGTCATTTTTAAACTCGTGAAGTGTGGATTTAAGGAGTGGTGTGTGATGTGTGTGTGTTTTTTATGTGTGTGTGTGTGTGTGTGTGTGTGTGTACAGGCAGCAGTGAAGGCAGTCGGGCACAACCAGCCCATGGCCAGGCATGTGTGAGCACAGAGCCGCATAAACTGCAGTGAGAGAGCCCTGAGAGGTGAAGCAGGGGGGAGGTGGCTAAGCGGGCTTGCAGGCCAATACCGTGCAAGCACCGGTTACCATGACAACACATTGATTATTTAACAATTTGGACGAAGCCTGTGTCCTGCACTTGCCAAGGTTCAGTGGGAGTCTCTGTGGCTTTACTGTCCCGAGGGTCTGCAGCCAAGTGAGTGTTGTGTGGTGCAATGCCACCGGGACATGAAGCACAGTCACTGTGATGCTGAGAGACAAGAGGCAGACACACAATCTCAACTGATAGAAGAGCAAGATGATAGATTGATGAATAAGAAGCCATTATGAACAGATGGGTGGATGAGACGAGGGAGTGAGAGAAAGAGAGAAAGAAAGAAAGAAAGAAAGCACTTTAGCAAGTGAATCTTCTTCTCTCCCGGTGGTTAGTCGGGACTTGTTGTAATGATCTCATGCTGTGGAAGCAGTCTGGACTCATTGTCATTGTGTGTACATGACGTCTTTGTGTCCAGCATGCTCACTTGCTTCCATGTCTCAGCCTACATTTATGGGTTTCCATGCAGTGCCAAAGATATTGTAGCCCTGAACGCTGTATTGCAGGTGGGCAGAAGTAAAGTACGACTGTCTGTGAAAACAGTTTATAATGATTGAATTGAAAGGAAATATGGAGATTTTATGGTAACCATATCCAGATTTGGTTAATTCCGGCCATATCTGTCAGTCCCACACAATAGAGCTGCTTCAACTCTCAAGACAACTCCATTTACACCTGACATTTACATCTGTATCTGGATAAGGACAAACACTTTCATGGGATCGAAACGACTGGCTTTGTGATCGGATCTCAGCCAAGTGTAGATATTATCCATATAGCATCGAGAATCAAGTTCGAAGGTCACCTTACTCCTTCTCTATCTGCTTGAGGAACACCTGGTAAAAGCTACAGGTATTAGCAATAGCTAGCAAGTCTTCCTTTTATAAAAAAGTGATGAAAATGAATGATGCCCATCCATGGCATCGCTTTGTTTGATTGGATGGATCGGATGTCATTGTCCAGAAAATAAATCAAGAGATGGATTAATACCAGGTGCAAATAAGGCCTTCTTGTCAAATTCTCAAAGTCTAGTCCAGGTCAAGTGACAGGTCTTCATAGGCAAATAAGTCTTTCAGGTCTTTGATTTCTGATCATTATGGCATTTGAACATTTTCCTTTCAAAACTGATAATAGTGCTTCTTGTCCTTCCAAGGCAGCGGCAGTGTGGATTAAAATTCCACACTGTGTGGCCATGTACGGCCTGTCGTTGTCTTATATATCTTTCGACCACATCTGCAATCTTTTTATGTCTCATCTTTTGAATCTCTTTGAGTCATATGACCCACATTCACATGCAACACACCGAAAGACATTTCCTTTTATATCCTAAATCAATCTGTAAGAGGCTGCGTTTGTCGTCACCTTTGTGATCTTCAACCGGAATATAAAAAAAAAAATCCAAGTTAGCGTTTGTCCCCAGCTCGTCCTTTGAGGGCCTTTTTAGCACAGACAGATCCAACCTCTAGTATGTGCCATAAACGTCAGTGGTGGTCAAATCTTATGGTTTTTAATCCGCTGTTTTCCTCTTCTGTGCAGCAGGTTAGCGTAGAAGTAAAATAAGTTTACCAACAGCCCCAAGGAGGGAGGTGTAATCCATCCTAATCCAAGTTACCTGAGTACAACAACAAACTCATGTTGAGATTAATCATGTTGAGATTATCTTCCATTATTCCTTTTTGTTTGCTTGTTATGTGATATTCAGATAGAGGGATTACGTGGCAATCCCAGGCCAGGATAATACTGCTGTTTTTTGCGACTGATGGGTTTATTGTTTTTCAGATGGACTTGTAGGTTCAGTGATCCCATTGAGCGGCATTGGTCCACTATGATACTTATGATAAGCACCGCAGGCATTATACTGTAACAGGTGTGTTTTGTCACATGTGGCCTCGGTAGTGGATTCAGTAGCTCAGCCTGTCAGTCAGCAAGGGACAATAGTAACCGGTGTATTCCCCTGTGTTGTCCTCAGGCCGTGTTTCATCAGTTCTTGCTGTATGTGCTTTGGTTTCATTCACAATAGACCGTCACTAACATGGCTGCTCTGGGCGTCGCACTCATAATACAAATGTTTTTCCTATTAAACCCTTTGCTGGATTTAGGTTATGCGTTATGAGTTGGGGTCTAAGATGAAGGGGGACAAAAGCGCAAAGCATTCATGAGAAATGTGCAAACACAAGCACACAGACGCGAGCATCTGTTAGTCCATATGCAGATTACAACGGAGGTCTGATTGTGCTGACTGGGGGAGAGGGGGGAGGGGGGGTCGGGGGGGGGGGGGTTGCAGCCACAGCTGTCCAGAGTCATAGCACATCATCACCGAGTGGAGCCGGTCAAATCTCCAGCTCCTGTTTATCTGGAGAGCAACCTTCATTACCAGGAACTCACTCAATGAGAAGGGGGAAGAATTGGAGAAATGAAAGGACACCTGCACACAGCTTGTGAGGGGGATGAATGAGTTTGATTCAAGGATCAGATCTATTTATGAGTTTGTTTCAAGCTCGTGTTTTGTGTTGCAGCCAACTTGATTGAAAATCCTTCAGTGCCTTTTAAATACCGCTCAAGTAGTATAATCGTAGACGTTTTTGAACGCGTTTGTGTGTATTTAAAAGGTCGGATTTGTCAACCGTCAGAGGTCTTGATATTCTATACCATGGAAGCAATCCCTTTAATATCTCTGGATTTATTATACCATTATGGGACATTTTGTAATTCACTGGGCAGTTTTTTTTTTTTTATATATGATCAGTGTGGTGAAATAGCTTGACTTGTCAGATTAAATGTGCTGTGTTTGCCAAAGACAGACATTCCAGTCCTTTTTATTTTAACCAAAGAAACAGTGATTCATATCGGGATATACAGTAGTACATTTTCTGGAAATTCAGTTGAGAATTTTACATTTATAATTAAATAACCGGATGAGATTGAGCATAAGGTGATATAAAAAAAAAACTTGATAATTGTGATATTTTGAAACAAATACCTGAATATGAATATATATAAATTTAAAGTGGGGCTCACTACTGGAGCATTTGAAACACTTTCAAAATAATTTGTAATATAATGAAAGTACAATCATTCTTTCTTCATTTCATTAAGCTGGAACACTCAAATAATGCAGGAAAATTAAATCACTAAACTGAAAAGCAGCCTTAAAGCCTTCACGAACAAAACCAAATCCACGATAACATTGAATCTTATATCACAATATCATATTATTGATTGTCCAGCTCTACATCTATGTACATCTAATATTGAACTACAGACTGACACTCTTTCTCAGATATCTCTGCGGGTCGTTCTATAATAAACAACCAAAAAGCCCAATAGTACAGTTAATACGTATTCATATTTGCTGATGTGATGAATCAGGAGGAAGATCACGATTGGCTCTTTGGACTCAGGCACTATCTGCATATATTAGAACAAAGCTGAAAGGGTGAGATTGGGGGAGGTGGGGGAGGGGTAAGATAGGCAGCTAGTGATTTTCTCCTCAGTGTCAGACCTCGGGAAGTGTAATGTCCCCAAGCAGCGCCGTCAGCATCCCGTCACCCACACAGCTCAATCAAATCAATAAAAAGTAGACAGCCAGTGTGCTGAACTAGAAGACGGCCATCAAGCTGCTCCTGAACCAACTCGGTGTCTCCTCCTTCACTCTGCTTCTCTGTTTCCACTCTGGCAGCTTTCCTTCCGAGGTCTCAGCTTCTTTGATTGCTCTGCAGACCTCAGATGGAAATAGAAACACCAGGTGGCACAATAGAGCTGAGCTGCAGAGTTAATAGAACTGTGAAACTTAATATGTAGCTCTTGTAGTTGGGTTCAACTGGGTCTTAAAGGCTGATTCTGTTACTGTGCATCGATGTGTAGCCAATAGGTCATCTGCACTTTACATTTCACCCTTTTCACGTGCCCTAAGAAAAAAAATGAAGGGCAATCGATGTTTTCCATAAAGTAGCATTCATGCCACAGAGGGGAGCATCAAAAATAACATTTAGGGTCAAGAAAACTCTTCGCTGAAATCCATATTGATCATTTATTTTCGTTGACAACCTAAGTAAGTGGCAGAAGAAAGATCAGAGTATATTGGCCTAGAAATTCAGAATTCAAACTTTAAACAATCATTATTTATTGTAATTATTTTTCCAACTAATCTTTTTTTTTTTGTAATTGGGAAACAAGTCAACACAATTTCCCAGAACCCAATATGATGTAAAACCGAGAAAAGCAGCAGCTCAAATTTTGAGAAGCTAAAAACATTCATTTTTTTTGCCCTTTCCCTTGAGAATTGACTTTAATGAGAATATTTTTTTTATGAATTTACTACCACAGATTAATTGGTTAATTATTTTTGCCTTATTTGAAAGGATAACACATTAATTCCACATTAAACTGATATTTAACAAGTCTTCATTTTGAATTTTTAGTAATTGACTTACAGATAAGCTTGTAAAATATCAGAAAATAGTGAAAAATGCCCAGGGTGACATCTTTAAATTGTTTGTTTTGTTCGAACAACGCTTCAAACAGAAATTGTGTTTAATTTACAGTTATATTAATCAGAGAAAAGCCATATATTTGAGAAACAGGAACCAGTAAATGTATACCTGCTTGATGAATGGCTTAAACAATAAATTCATTATCAAAATTGTTGTTGAATAATATCTATAACGTCTAATGGATTAATCAACTAATCATTTCAGCATTACACATTTATACTAAACTAAATTATAGAATAAAATATGACATGACCAGACTAGACTTTGCTTGCATCCCTCTAGTATTCTTACAATTGTACATGTAGTCAGTTGAACTGAATGATTAAGGAGCCATGAAATCATGAAATCATGCATTTTGTATGTGATTCTACGTGGTGTAATTTCTGTGTGAAACGAAAGTGAAAAGGATGTGTGGCATAAACGTATATTGTCCCAACGGCTGGAACCACAAGCCGGTTTCTTTTTTACGAGATGACCGCAGGACGTCCGGCTGTGGCGGTTAATAAGCAGCGGTCTCTCTGCCCCAGTCCTCATTCTCAGTCCTCGCACCTTTCCAACATCCACACACACGCACACGCACACGGACATGCACACGCACACGCACACATACACACACACATACACAGTCTCATCCCCAAAGAGATTCACTGACTGTTCCCATGGCATCCGTTCACTTTGCTCCCAAGTGATAGTGTGTGTACCGCATTACGTCTGTGTGCTGCCAGCCTCACACACTGAGATAATGTGTATCTCTTCATATTCACAGGCCAACCCTCCCCCCATCATCGTCAACGCAGACTCACTAGATGCAGGCCCTTATGTAAGTATCTGTTCTCTCTCTCTGTACAGTATATATCTCTCTCATTCACACTCCCTCTGTGCATGAGCGCGCGCGTGTGTGTGTGTGTGTATGTGTGGATGAAAAGGCCTCCTCCTGGTAGCAACATGCTGTTTGCCATGTGGACCAACATCCATTATCCTTTTGACCCTGCCGGTTTGTGGTGAATGTGCATTCTGCAGTTGCACATTTAGTGTCACATTGCATGTGCATTTTAAGAGAGAAAGACACTTTTGATTGCAACAAATCAGAAATTTGTGGAGGTATTTCTAGTTAGTAAAACAGTCTGGTGAATGTATCTGTATATTTTGTCGACAATCCTATTCTCCGTGGTTCAGTCTATACATCAAGTCTA
This sequence comes from Ophiodon elongatus, assembly GCA_016806645.1. Lineage (NCBI taxonomy): Eukaryota > Metazoa > Chordata > Actinopteri > Perciformes > Hexagrammidae > Ophiodon > Ophiodon elongatus. The sequence goes on from JACSYO010000469.1 coordinate 977,737, forward strand.
CTGTACAATAATACTACCGTATCATATGGTGAAGGATTTAGCTGAAACATTTGAATGCATCTATTCCTAGAAAATGACATAATGCAGCCTCGGTGATGTAACTAACCATTATGCTTTTTTATTTTGACAGGTAAATGGCAGTGATGGGATGTACAAATACGAAGAGATCATTTTGGAAAGGGTAAGATTTACCAGTTGCTTTTTACATTTCCTACCACACTTTACACATTCCGTTTTTAATGCATTTTCTGCATGATAGGTAGATTTCTCCCCACTAGGTGGTAGTAAGCAGCTCAGTCTTCACTCAGTGAGTTTAAAGAACATGAAAACACAGAGAAATATCCTAATTACTGTACTTTACGAGAATCATATGTGATACTTCTTGTTAGTGAAGTTACATCACTGCAGTAAGAACGTCTCATGTGAGTATGGGCACAGAATAACGCCAGTGAGGCATATATCTTTTTACATAATTCTGATGCACATGTCATCAGCAGACGCCAGAAATGTAAAGTGCTCTCCTGTTCAATTGTTCAGCAGCCACCACTGCACTTGTCGGTGGCGGTTCAGCTTGTAGTGGCAGAGCTTTATGTTTCTACTCTCATTATTCAACCCACATATAAATGCACCTCCGATCCCACGATAGATGCACACCATCTCTCTGCGCCTTCCACTATAAGTGGCATTTCTGCATGCGGAAAGCTTAAATAAGCTATGCAGCGTCACACATTAAAAGGTCTGTGGGTGTGTAACATTTGGTGGTAAGGCCCAGTGTACTCCTCTCGGCTCCAGAGCAGCACACTGGGAGGCCTCAGCCTCCCTCTGTCCTAATTTGTTGTGACTGTTGCTCATTAATTATAGAAAATAATAAAGTGAAGTCTTTTCTCAGCTGTCTTGTTTGCTGCCTGTCTCCGTGGCCACGGCTGTCAGATGCAGCAGTGCGCTTCGACCCACTGGATCCAAAGGGGTCCTCTGTCATTTCAGGGACAGGAGTGATGGGAGGAGGTAGCGTCTATCTCTTGCAGACGGTGAGAAGCATCATTTCTATTGCATGATACACAGCGTATCATGCAATAGAAATGATGCTTCTCAGCTCATCTTTACTTTAGATCATAAATCAACCTTTCTGTGAACACGGGGCATTTCTAACACTGATGCATCTCTGTGGGTTGATGGAATAACTGTGACATTTTGAATGAAGGGCCCTCTTCTAATGAAATACGCGGCATTATCATTTGTTACATGCAAGGACGCACGCACGCACGCACACACACACACACACACACACACACACACACACACACACACACACACACACACACACACACACACACACACACATTACCGTGAAAATGGACATCAGAAATGCCTGGTGAAATCCCCAGAGCAGTATGCATCGATCACGTGTTCTTCTGAGATACCAATACACTTAAGAGCCACATTGCACTGACCCTGAGCCCACATTGGGTTCATCACTTACAGCTAAGTGTATGTGTGTGTGTGTGTGTGTGTGTGTGTGTGTGTGTGTGTGTGTGTGTGTGTGTGTGTGTATTGTTTATGGTACCCCACTGAAAATGCCAATCATAACCTGTGTGCAGGGGAACTCTGGCCTGGGCTTTAGCATTGCTGGAGGAATAGACAATCCCCACATTCCCGATGATCCGGGGATCTTCATCACCAAGATTATTCCTGGAGGAGCAGCTGCTATGGATGGAAGGCTCGGGTAAGTTCTCCTCCTGTGCAGTTAAAAATGCTTCACAGGTGACTGACAAGCAGATAATAAGATGAAGAAACAACAGAAAAGACAAAAGCAATTCAACAATTTGAGACCAATGCACGAGACAATAAAATCATAATTAAAAAAATTAATAAAATAGATTAAAAGCTATAATAACAGTAATAGTAGTAAAACAGTGTGAAATACAATCTAGACTAGATGTCACCCCCCCTCCTCACCTCGCTCTCTTCCTCTTCTCTTTTCAAGCTCCTCTGCACCTTCTGTCCTCTCTCTACTCTAACCTCCCCACTCTCTTCTTTAAAGCTCACCCCCACCGTGTCCCGCCAGGCAGTGCTGTGTGGGAGGCAGAGTCTCTACAGTCCTCTGCCCCCAGGCTCTGTGTGTTTCCTCAAAGTTATGATTCACTGAAAAACCAAAGCCTGAAACATACAAAAGTTATGATACGGAGTGCTTTTTTTTGTATGTGCATCGGCCAACTGACAGGATGATGTGTGTGATATATATTCAAACGTTTCCCTCCGCAGGGTGAATGACTGCGTGCTACGTGTGAACGATGTGGACGTGTCTGAGGTGGTTCACAGTCGGGCGGTGGAAGCCCTGAAGGAGGCGGGGCCAGTGGTGCGGCTGCTGGTCCGACGGAGGCAGGCACCACCCGAGACAATTCTGGAGGTCAACCTGCTGAAAGGGCCCAAAGGTCAGGGACACATCCCTGTCATCACACACTAAGATAGATATAAATGGTCATTGTCACGCAAGCTTCTCGTAATAATGCTGAATGACCACTACACAGTTTTAAGATTGATTAAAGTTACATTTATTGGAATAGCTGTGGTGTTAGCTGACTTTCTAAGGTTTATGGGTATTCTATTTGGGAACACAGACAAAGTATTCAGTAGAGAGGAGGTCTAGACATGGAATACATCTAAAAATGTATTAAATCAGAGGTGATTCTATGTATAACTATAGACGTATCTGACTGTATGTATTACTCAACCAGGGCTTGGATTCAGCATCGCCGGAGGGATCGGCAACCAACATATCCCAGGAGACAACAGCATCTATATTACCAAGATCATAGAAGGAGGAGCTGCCCAAAAAGATGGACGGCTGCAGACTGGAGACCGCCTGCTTGCTGTACGAGCCTCCCTCTGACTCAGTCACATATTGAGTATTCAAATCAAAGAGAACTTATTTTACATGCTGTAGTTAGCTGGCGAGTTTAACAAAAATTCAGCTGTAGTTGTTAGTAGTACTTATTACAAACACCTATTGCTTCAGCTGTGCATGCATGTGCTTTATGTAGATGACTGAATGGTTATCGGACACAAGTACACTCCGTTATCTCGCCCCATCCTGTCATATTAGGCTTTAGATTAAATACAAATACAAAACCAGTCAAACATTTTTAAACGCTATATGTTTTAGGAAATGTTGTTACATTTTTTAGAGGTGTTTGTTACTTTTTATTTTATTGTAAATGACTTACATCTGACAAGGCAAACCCTTGGTCTTAAATAAGGTAGCCGTAGCCAGCATACAGTGTACTTTTTTAACATGCTGTGTATTGGCTTGACCTTGCCAGTGCAGCGGCTTCTGATAAGGCATAAAGTAAATATAAACAAATTACTAAATATTGGCAAACAATCTTATAATTTTCTCACCTTTTTTGTTAGCTTTTTTTTAATTCTAATTTCTGTAGCTGCGTAAGATCATTTTTGCAAACTGCTATGAGCAAATAAAAGTAAATAAACAATTAAAATAAACACTCAAATTAATAATCCCTTCAGGAACTTGACAGTTGATAAAATAGTAGGAAGATAATAATAAAATACAAATGCATCATTGTGGCATTCAAATGGAAGTTCAAGACAGAGACATGGCAAGCTGTTGCTCCTCTGAGAAATACAGAGATATTTGTTGTGTCTTACTTTATCAAACGACATCTAAATACTGGAAAGAGCACAGAGAGACGTTTGGCAGTCCTACTGTCTGTGTCATTTGCAAATTGACTATATTATCAACTATACTTTACCCCAGGGATCAAGATCCAGGCAATTTCGTATCAAAAAACAGTATCAAATCTCTCAGTTCACACAAACTGTACTGCGAGTTATTTACAAAGAGCACGTTGCTTAATATAATATATGAGGTGTTCAGAAACTTTTGACTGACAGTATATTTCCGTGGAATCTTTTCTTAAAAGAGAAACTGCAGAAATTCAGGGCATCTTGAGAACCTCTACCTACTGCTTTTGACCTCTGTTAACGCTGCGCAGCACACCGACCTTTCACTCTGCTGTTGAAATGTACTGAAATCTCATAATACCTCCAAGCTATGATTCATTATTGTGTTGGCTGGTGTGATTGCTGTTGTGATGCGTGATGTTGTCACAGTGCAGCAGAGACACTGGGTGTTCCAAGTGTTGATTCTCCTCTTCTCTTTTCACGACAATCATCACATACAGGTGAACAACATCGTGCTACAGGACGTGCGTCATGAGGAGGCAGTGGCCGCGCTGAAGAACACCTCCGATATGGTTTACCTCAAGGTGGCCAAGCCAGGTCCTGTGCACCTCAACGACATGTACGCTCCTCCAGACTACTCCAGCAGTACGTATCTACCTCTTCTCGTTGCTGGTCGCGGTGAAAACACTGTTTACACACTCTCCAAGGCACAAACCACATTTTATACTCGCCTAAGCAGCCAGCTCCAAAACAAGAGCAGGTTCATTTATATAAAGTGTCTTGATATAAGGTTAAGGGTGATTTATAAGTCAAGGTCCGTGTTAGAGCGCTTTACACTGGGAATCATCTTTTTATCTTTGTCAAAGATGTTGGTGTTGTATCACTCTTCTCTCCCCAAAACTGCTATGCCCAGACACCCACATAGTGAATGTAGTGAATGCACACACACACACACACACACACACACACACACACACACACACACACACACACACACACACACACATAATCCTACCCACAGCAACAACAAGCGCAGTTCTCTGCCTCCCACTGAGTGTGGATGGTTTCTCACATCCCACCTGCTCATGAGAGCCCACGATCTTGAGCTGCAGCTTCTCAAATTTCCACAGAACAGTGATTTTGTGTTCGAGGGGGCTATTGAGGGCTTTTTTGTATGTTCTAAATGTTTGCAGTTAGGTTTTGCAGGGTTTAAGCGCACCCTTAATGCAGACTTAACCCCGCTCTGACAGCATAACCCGTGGTCAGATGATCTGGATTTGAAACGCTTGTTTTATCACGCTCTGCTGCCTCCATCAAGAATGAAAATTCAGGGGAAAAGAGTGTTTTATGCCTGTGATCTGTCTTTTGCCTGCACGCACAAGTACATCACCAACTTTTCAGAAAGAAATCCCCACTTTTTCCTTAGTTGAGAAGAGGATTGCTAGATTTAAAACATCAGGTCTAGATTACTGAAACATCTCTGTTAATACTGTACAATAGTCGGTGCTGGTTGCCTATTGTGTAATGATGAGCACAGATGGAGAACAGAGACAAGACTTAATAAGCCAATTTCCTAAATGTCATTTGAATTCTGGTTTCATACAACCTGGGTCCTATTTCTGTAGTTTTGGCCACCATTCAAGAATATTGCTAATAATAATCATTGTTCTCACCAAGTTAATTATGAAGATCTTGGAACGCAAAGACATTGCTAAAAAGAAGGGTAAGAAACAGAAGCAGAAAATTAAGACAAATTCATGCATTTGTTTTTTTTTGTTTTCTTTCCCTCCAAATAGAGCGGTTTAGAAAATCTGGCAAAACTGTTGCCTAATTTACAGTTTGTCTGCGTCTTACGCAGCGCTGCTGTTGTGCCAGTGTTGTCATCTTGCTCTCTTTCCCCCTACTGGCATGGCCCTCCCTCCAGCCTTCCCTGCCATGGTGGACAACCACGTCGGCCACAACTACATGGGGGCAATGGAGCCCAAGCCAGTGTACCCGCCGCCCCAGGTCACTCCGTCCAGGTACTCGCCAGTTCCCCGCCACATGCTGGGGGAGGAAGACTTCACAAGGTATGTTCCAGACCGGTTCCTTCATGATTGACTCTCCTCTCATACGTTACACTCATACAGGCTCTGGGAGTGTAAATGTGAATGATTGCTTGTGGAAATCAACTACAGTTTTTTTTCTTGCTGTTGTAGTAGTAAGTGAAGACTAATTGCTGTGGAGCTAAATTGTGTAAGATTAAATTACTCAGTCTTTGAATCAATAATTTTTTTGTTTCCATGGGTTTCTCTTTGCCTCCATTTTGTTGCGGTTTTAAAGGTGTTGTCATGGTGTGGTTTATTTAAACGATATATCTACATACAGCAATTTAAATTGCTCCTATGAAGTGCTTCATGAAGCAAAACAATGCTTTGTTTACAATTTTGTCAGCTCATCAGGGCCCTGGTGGTGCATACTGTATTCTAGCTTGATAGTGTGTGGTGGCTGTGTGCTGACCAAATACTTTGCAGAGAGGCCTCTTGTCACTTCTTGTACTTGTTATGACTGTGTTTTAACCTTTGACCTCATATCCAAGTACTGGATCAAAAGTAGCATTCATAGAGGCTTGATTGGAGTGCCCCACAAGGCCTTGAGTCATCTTAACCCACAGCTCGGGGGTGGTGGGGGGAGAAGGCTGTATTCTCCCTGTGTGTGCGTGACTGCATGCAGGCGTTTATGAGTGTCTGTGTGCTGTGGAGTGAATGTGTTACTGAATGAGTGCTCGTTGTGTGGCCCTGTAATGTCCTTGTACAAGCTGTCTACATGACTTGTATGTGCATTTGTCGCATCTTTGTTGGTATGTGTGCTTTATTTGTGTCCTGCACTTGTCCCGTTCACTGTGATTCCTGTACCCCACAGCAGGGCTGAACCTATTTACAGTGTCATCCACAAACCTGGGGACATCAAGGTGCCCCAGGCCCTCTACAGAGGCTTCTGTCCTTCCCCTGCTCCCTTGTGCCAAGGTCCACTCCCCTTCTCTGGCAGGTACTAACCTAGTCCATCACGCCTCGCTTAGCTAACCCTCCTCTACATAGCTTAGCACGTGGATCCGGCATCAGACAGGAGTAGGGCCAAAGAGGGACCACAGCCTCACCAGTGGTATGTTTTGCCACACAAGCAGAAGAAATAGACAGAGAGAAGAAAGATGGAAAATGACTTCTTTTAGCTTTCTGTGTCTCTGTGTTTGCATGTTTGTATGTTTTCTCACCTCACGTCGTTGCTGCTTTGTATTCTGTTACGCCAAGTATGTCGCTGCTTTTTTTATGTTTGGATGAAACACTCAATTTTCGACTCGTATCACACTCCCATGAATTGTACTGAAAAACAAAACACTGTAAAAGCAAATTGACTGTAGAGCTGAGACGTTTTCTAAGACATTAGCTTATTATTTCTTGCCCTTTTGTGTGTTTGTTTTGTTTTTTGATATACTTTTCATATTTTCAAAGATCTGCCCCGCAGTTGTTATTTGTCCATCAATTTACAACTAATCTGCTCACGTCTATGAATCTAAAACAATAGCGCTCTGTTTATCGCAGTTTTAAAATGGAGTCGTACCTGCTCCTCACAAACACAGCTCCACGGGAGTGCAGCCGAAAGGGCTTCACGCTCCCACAAGCTGCTCAATTCCATCTGTCAGGAGGCATCGACAAAACTAAACCTCCATCTCGGGCCAAGCTACTTTCACTGGTGGTTACAATAATATACATGATATTTATGGCAATGTGTTTGGCATTACCAAATGGGCAAAAGGCCTCCTGTTTGTTGATTTAGTTTAGCTTATTTGTTTCTCATATTTATTACACTACATCCACAGTCTTGCCCCTTGTGCTTCACCTCATGGATGAATGCCCTCTTGTGTCTCTGTGTGTGTGACCCATTGCTTTTGTGTCGTGTGTTTGTTTTGAAAGTAGCTTATATTGTGTGCCATTTATGCCATTTCTTTGCCAATATGTGTTTTCCTGTGTGTGTGTGTGTGTGTGTGCGTGCGTGTGCGTGTGTGTGTGTGTGTGAGAGAAAAGGACAGATAATGGTGTTGCTGATTGTCTGAAACTAAAGGCAGGTTGATGTGCTCAGTACAGGATGATAGGGGGGCTGACTGGAGCCACCCAACACAAATATTCGTTGGAATGTTTTGCCTGCTGCTCGAAGTATGTCAATATAAACACCAAGCCTGGCTGTTACGATAAATGTAATGGGGGAGTAAGAGCTTGATCTGTTCGGGCCAGCGAACCAGTAGCAGCAGACAGTCCTGCAGCTGTCATGATTCATCTGCACACTGGGAAAACCAGGCCATGCACTCAGGTCTTACCCCTCTCATCACCAATGCTGCCAGCACCAATCACACACACATACTGTACACCGAGACATTTGCTCCTAACGCACACACACACACGCAGACGCACGCGCTTTAAGTGCAATGCACAATTATGACACGGACGCATACCTATGGGTATACATCTTGCACACCAGACAGCTCGTAAATCAGCGGTGCAAATTAAAACGACCTCCATACTGTGACCATGCGTGCACCTGTTTGTCCCCAGTGGGTTTGTGTGTCATGTCCGCTGCAAAATCAGAAAAGAATGTCTCGGAGGACATCATGGCCGACAACCGACTTGATCCCAATCACAGCAGATGAGCATCCAGCTCCATCACACTGACAGACAGATAGCAGACACCTCCCTCCAGCTCCAGCAGCTTCCCCATTGGCTCCGACTGGGAGGGGTTATTTTAGATGGATGCTGTAGTAAGCACAGGCTTCTGCAGAAATGGAGCAGGCTGGTTGTGAGGAATGAGTCAGAGCTTGTATCGGCCCTCTGCCCATCTGCACATCCCCCTCAGTGGTGTCATCACAGACACATCCTCCCCCTTCTCCATCTGATATTACCCCTTTCTTCTGGAGACATGTCAGTACTGTACATCCTTATCTCTGTCCACTCGATAAGAAATATAACCTCTGCGTTTAGATATGCATGTTTGGTGTCAACATACTTGTGTGCAGTGGGGACAGTGTGCACAATCACGGAAAAAGCAGCTCCCCTCTGCTGGTCCTATCAGGGCTGCAGTTGTTAGATATACACAACAATGCTTTTAGTTGGGCTTTGTTCTGGCACAGCTTACGTAAATACAGAAGCCTGTGGACTGCAGCAGCGGGTGAGCTAATCAGTAACTTTGTGTGTCTGATGCACACGCACAAACGCAAAACCTTTGACTGGTGAGCGCAAGGATTCAGTCATCAATAACGAGGAAGTATTTTTATAACCTGCAAAAGCAAAAAGGGGAGTTTTAAATAAAAGAAATCACAGCGGATTCAGCAGAGTACTCGTCTTAGGTGTTAATCATTCATCGCTCCATTTTATTCTTACTCACAGTGAGAGGCATGAAATATCTTCAACTGTCTATCACCTTAGCAGTGAATCATTTTTTCCCTATGTCAAATGAGAAGAAAATAGCAGGCCATGAAGAGGAGCCAGCCACAGAAAATACATGGGTGAAATGTAAGCAGTGGAAAGGAAGACGGAGACAAAGCATCATTTTAATTTCATCAGTATACGCTTCTATTCATAAGCTGATGTGATCCATTCGGGGGAAAGGGAGAGATAAAGTGCTGCGAGAGTTAGTGCCTGTCTGTGGAAAATGGCGTCCATCTGCAGTGTCCACCATTAATCAGCCAAGCAGAGCCAATTACTGGGCTGAGTCCAGGGCAGCATGACCCGCTGAACCCCGCAGCCCAGATATCCATTCACAGCTTTAGGATTGAGCTGCGACCAACCCTGAAGCAGACAGGGGGAAAATAACGGGGGGGGGGGGTTGAATTAGAAAAAATAGTCGCAGGAGAAATGGCTGGGCAGAGAGAGAAAGGGTTTTTACCGCTCTAACTGTTTACATTCCTGGCATGGATGAAAAGGCGAGGGAAGGGGGGGTGGTGGGAGGGGGTGGGAGGTAGGTCTTGTGATAGGGAGGGAGGACTTGATCCCTGCATTTCAAACTGTAGGTATTCGCTCCCATTTTCCATGAGAATGGCCTGGCGGTTCACATCCTATGGACAAACAGTGTCTGCAGAAACACACACATGCATACCGCACCGACTGTAAGATAATAGAAAGTTGCCGGCCTTATGTGTTCCAATATTCCACAGTAGTCTACACATTATTTTCCTGTGAGCCTCCAGCCAGGTCACAGAATATGGCGCCGTCAAATCAAAGGCCCCGAAAGTCAGTTCATGAGCTCCTCAGTTTGTTTACACTCTGACAAATTAGCAAGGAGCTTCTGGGAATCTGTCTGTCTATTCTCCAGGGGACCAGGGCTGACAGACAGGAATGCTCTTGTGCTGTATTAGAGAGAGGAGGGGGCGGTGGGGGGGGCAGAGCAGAGACGAGGGGACGGCACGTTGTGAAAGCGGATCAAACTTGGACAACCAGTTCGACACATCCGCCAAATCCTGACGCTCTTGATGCAATGCAGTCCTGCTTATTCCAGATATGAGTGAGGGGGGATTTGTGGCCTCTTCTCTTCGAATTGAACGGAGATTATTTGCATGGGAGCGTTAGGGTTAAATGTTCAGTCTTGCCTTCCTGGTGATGATGAGGAGAGAGTGTTTGTGACAACCCAAAGAGGGGCTGCTTCCCATCACAGCACACGAGGATGAGATAGGGAACAACAGGAGCATCTAAAATTGTGGCCCCTCTCTCAGTGGAGGGCCAGAGAGCGAGAGGGAAGTAAGGGCGATGGGCCATAGCCACCATGTTCACAGTCAACATCTCATCTTCCATGTCGCTGGTGAGGAGCCTGCCTGAACGCACTGTTAGGAAATGTTCTTTCCGAAGCAAGCACCATTTCCGGATCCTAAGGTAACCATGGAGATCTGTGTGCCTCGTCGAGATGGGATGAAAAGCTCACGATGGAAAGCGAGGTTATTTTAAGCCTGACTTGTTTGAAGGCAAGTCAGTTGTTTTAGCATATTTCAAGGCGTTTGCCACTTGTCTTTTCTTATTTTTTTTTTAGCTTTTCATCTCTTATACAAAAAAGATCTAAAAGGCTTTCGAAAAAAAAAGCAAGAATGTTTTAAGCTTTGTCAGTACAGTCATATTGAATCTGTCCCTGATTCTGCCTTGTAGAAACACTACATGTTAGGAATCCTGCAGACCCAGACTCACTATGTTGCTTTTGATCTTATCTAGTGGTCTTACAAAATACCATCTGCATCTAAGTTCAGTTACTGAAATGAACACACTTTAACAGTCTGGTTAAACTTCCTGAAGTCTTTCTGTAGGATTTACTATTTAGGACTTTCCGATGCTTTTAATTTCTTTTCGTGGAGTAATCAACGCTTTTAGTTTTTCCAGTCGGTAATGGGTATGATTCTGAAAGTCTGGAATGCTGCCTCGGCTGCCGTCAATGGGCAAATGATCTTAACAGCAGATCTTAGAGCGCAGCCACTAGGGATTGAGTAGGAATTGTTCCTGTACACTGCAGGCTGAGTACTGCAAGAGAAGACCACTAATGGGAACCATGCAGGGTTTTCTGTTGAAGAGTGGAAACTGTGCGCGTGTGTCTCTGTGTGTGTGTATGCCTACGTACGTGAGTGCATGTAGGTTTATGTGTGCATTCGTAAATAAAGTGTGCGTGTGTGTGTGTGTGTGTGTGCGGCCAACGCTGGGCTTCCTAGAGTGTGTGTGTTTGCCCTCGTGTGAAGTGTGTTCTCAGAGGGCTTTTGCTGGACCATTGCAGCGGTTTGGCCTCTCTTGCATCTTAAAACTGAGGCAGTCTGAATAGCCCGCTGAAGGATGAGTCATAGTGGCTAAAGCTAAAGCAGAGTGGGTCTGTCGAGCAGGAGGTGGCTCATTGTGTCTGTGCACATTAATATGAGTGGGTGTTTAAATGTGTACACGTGTGCACATTTCCATGAGATTGCCACGCAAAGCAGAAAGTTCTAAAGCCAGCAGATGATATGCATTTGGATCCAATCGTGTTGCTGCTTGTTTTATTGCATTCATTGTATCTATTGCAAAACTCTTTGCAGTGTTAGCAATGTAATCCACATTATCCATGTTAGCATTGTGATTACTACACGATTACTACATTGTTAATCATTGTGTTCTACTGGTGAGTGGTCCTGTAGATTCATCATTTAAATGTTCTATTTAAAGCACTCACTTTTAAATATATGCAGAGTGTATCTACAAAAAGATCTGCAGGCCTACGGCTTGCAGCACTCGACATTTTGGGATCATACACAATAGAAGATGGCTGTTGCCTCTGTATATGCCTCTCTTGGTGCTGTTCCTATTTCTGTTTTGGTTATATCGCTCTGTCTGCCCATCTCCTCTATGCTCTCTGTCCTGCCCTTCACCCTGACGCTGTCGCTCTGTTTGGCAGGGAGCCGAGGAAGGTGTTGCTGCACAAGGGCTCCACAGGCCTGGGCTTCAACATCGTTGGCGGGGAGGACGGAGAAGGTATCTTCGTCTCCTTCATCCTGGCGGGAGGGCCGGCTGACCTGAGCGGCGAGCTGAGGAGGGGCGACCGGATTCTCTCGGTCAGTATCTCAACCTCAAGCTTTCTGTTTGCCCACATCAACGACTGTAACCAGTTTTAGGCAGTTCAGCCGACTCCCATTGTCAGAATAATGATGACAGAATTAAGGTAGCCTAGTGTTTAGAAAGCCAGCAAACATCTGCCCTGCTGGAATGTCCTTGAGCATAACATTGAATCCATAACAACTCAGAGGGAGCTGAGCTGTGCTCGGCCAGACAAGATAATTCTTTCAATCAATAAAGTATTCATTGAATTACATATTTATATCCCTTGACTTATATTTCATAACTCTTAACCTTTTCAGAACCCAGTGTTGCTCTAAATATGTGTTTTATGTTAATGCTGCTTGTGTTCTGAAAATACACTGCGACACATTCTATGAAAAATAAGTAATTCAAGTTGTTCTAAGCATGAATCAATGTTTTAACTGCAACACTGACTGTGAGGGTTATTCAAAATGAGTGGTCTTGTCTTTCAGAAAGTCATATCATTTTCAACCAAACCTATAATCTGGTCATATGTATTGAGGGCAGATCTTACCTCCACAAACTGGAATTAAACCATCCAGTTTAAGGATAAGCTCTTTTCCATCCAGCTAGACTTGTTTATCCTTCTCTGGATCTACACTGGGTTTTCTTGCTTAAAGGTTTTGTTGTCTGCCTGGTTTTATGCAGGTGAATGGAGTGAACCTAAGGAATGCCACACATGAGCAGGCGGCTGCAGCACTGAAGAGAGCTGGACAGACTGTCACCATCATAGCTCAGTACAGGCCTGAAGGTGAGGCCCTGCTGTCTCATATCACACATTAATACCACATGGTATTCTGCCAAAATGGGTCTTGAAAGCACTTTTGATGGGCGGTATTGGAAAGGGTTATCGTCAAACAACCAAAAGTATTCTTGAGCCAGATTGGCCTGTTACGTACAGATTGTTTTGCCATTTGGCCCCAACTGACCCCCATCTACTGCCATCTGCGAAACGTCGCCTCCAACTTACAGGCTTAAATAATACGTAATTTATTTTAGTTTGTGGTCATTTGATTAAACACAATTTTATTTGAATGTGAGCAAAATATGAGCAAAAAATATTACATCTCTTAGAACTAAACTTTGATACAAGATCCATTTTAAGACATAGCCACAAAATTACCAATTTATTTAAAATACCAAAACCAACTGACATACAGTGACCCTGGTCTGCAGTTGCCCACTTTGCCTGTTTGGTAATCCAGTTTTATTCTTGCAGTGTATTAAAGAGACAGTATGCTGATTTGATAAAAGAATCTGAGGGAATTTAGGTAGCTTTCTATGTCTGTACAGTAAACCTTGAAAGGCGCTGCAGCTCCATGCAGCCTCACATTGACAAGATTCCAGGACATTGTCTGGCACTAAACACCCTGTAAAACCACACACGTGCGGATTAAACAAACAAGATAGCGTGCGTTAAATGTAGAGGCGCTAGCAGGAAGATTGTTGTAGTCTTTGGACAGAGCCAGGCTAGCTGTTTCCACTTGTTTCCAGTCATTGTGCTAAGCTAAGCGAATCGGCTGCTGGAGGTAGTGGTAACAATCCTCTCTCCTTTCCCACTCTCGGACATTGAGCAAACAAGCGCATTTCCGAAAATGTGTCACTACCGGTATTCCTTTAAAAGCAAGACATGGGCACCGTCAAATTGCATTGTGGGAAACGTAGTATCCAGCGCTCAGCTTATTGGCTCACACAAGGCAATAAAAGTCAGAATATATCTGCCTCTGCTGCTTTTAATTAAGCAAACACCTTTAAGAAAGGGCAGCACTAAATCACAGGACTACCGCTTAAATGTTTCAATGAAAACATCGGCTCCATCTGGGTTTGGCGGTGTCTCCCTGACCAGCGCTGGCTGCGAATGAGGGCAAGGCTACAGGTATTCACGTTCAGGGGCGGAGCCTGTGTTAAGCAGGCTGAAGTGTCGATCCGAGGCTCCCTGTAGGAAGTATTCAGGTTCAGGGGCGGCGCCTGTGTTGAGCAGGCTGAAGTGTCGATCCGAGGCTCCCTGTAGGAAGTATTCAGGATCAGGGGCGGCGCCTGTGTTGAGCAGGCTGAAGTGTCGATCCGAGGCTCCCTATAGGAAGTATTCAGGTTCAGGGGCGGCGCCTGTGTTGAGCAGGCTGAAGTGTCGATCCGAGGCGGGCAAACGAGCCGCGGTCGTCCTTCCTGTTCAAACCCCGAGCCGCGCAGTTCGTGGACACTAACCCCGGGACAGCAATGGAAAGGGGACTCTAAGCCGACAGCGCGAGCTGCGACGCCGGAGGGAAAGTTTAGAGAGACTTTCAAACGAAAGGTGGAAAACAGAGGAGGAGGACGAAGGAGGGGGGGAAAAACAAAAACTTCCAACTGTTATCTGTCTACCAGCCCGTGCGGATGGGGGATGGGCTCGACTACAACAGCAGCAGAGCAGAAGCCGCATGAAGTCGCCGATGACTGGGGGAACAAACCGGCGGAATAGTAGCCACGGGTTTCATTTAGTTGAGGCGGGACGAGGAGGAAACGCCGCGGAGACTTGTTGACACACTGAAGCGGGAGCGAGCTGTCTGAGGTAACAGGTTCATTTTGGCCGCTCACGTTACTGTACCGAGGTACCGTCGGTGTGTGGCTCTCTCTGGGTTTAACGTTCCTCTCTGGGGAAGTTACAGTTGTAGCAACACGGGCTGCAAAGTGTGTAACCAGCCCATGAAAGCTTCATGTGGATGCCTCACCCCTACTGTACTCCTGTGGGATACTCCTGTCATTACCTGGAATCACTGGTTGTTTGTTTTTAATTTCTTCATTGCATTTCCTGCTTGAGGCCAGTTCAAGGGACTTTATGTTGTGAGTTATATGCAGCAGGATTTATTAGTTAAAACAGTCCTTTTTACTGTTTTTGTGGTACAACCTTGTTGCTGGGGACACAGGTGTGTTCAGACAGGTGTTTGTCGGCTTGGTGGTGGCGGTTTTGAAAGGGAACTTCACCTCTGAACTCACCTCTTCACACTTACATTACATCAGTTTGCTACACTACACTTTGGACTCATTAACTACAAGTCCATTTGTTATGCTGACTAAAGCGGAATGTGTGTGTTGGCTAGCCGGCGAGTTTCTTCCTAACTTAAACAGTTTATTTCACTAAAGGACACCACTCTTTCTTTTTAATTGTAAATGTGCATTACAGCTACTTTGGCGGCTGAATTTTTCCCCAGTGTTTTTGTAATTCCTTGCATGTGTACTTGAGCGTGCTGCAGTAATGCTGTAACAACAATTGAAAGGATATTGTGAGCTTTAGATCAAGGCTGAGTTCTCAGGTTGGACTATGACAGGAATGTGAAGGGGCATAAGTTGTAGCATGCGCTCACTCTATATTTCACTCCCTTTTAATAAAGGCCTTAAATGTCCAATAACTCTCCAAGGTCATTGGAATTGCGGTGGAACAGGATCAGTGAATTGGCACTAGGCTAAGTTAAGCAAAGACACAAGCTTAAATCAAAGTTGACAGACTGGCTGTATAGGTTTTCCTACTGCTGCAGAATACTGATTATAATGCTTCATTCTTGCCCATGTGAGTTCATGTTGTCCTGCATGCCAGACCAATCAGGCAGCATCTTGAATAACGATGTGGTTAGCTGAAGGGAACCTTTGTTTTCCATACCAAATCATGATTTCAGCTCTGCGCCCCTTTTGTATCACAGTGAAGGACACTTATCTGTTTGTGTACAATGCTTAACTACTCAAAACACACGAGCCGAGCGCTGGCAAATGATTGACTTCCTGCATCTCCACTGGTGACCTGAAATCTGTCGCCAGTAATTCTGCTGGCATCCTAAAGCGGTGTGTGACATGTCGTTCGTTTGAGTTTGGAGCAGGAGGAACCCCCAGTGAGATGTACAAGGACAGTTAGTCAGGGGGAGGAAGTGGAGGGTGAATGCTGGTTTATGCAGGGCAAACTGCCTGCAAGTATTCTCAGGGGCCGGGGCCTGGGCGTCTAAAGATCTCTGATGGAAGGCCAGCACTGAAGACTACAAGAAGCCCCAACAGAGCTCACAGGCTGCAGCAGGAGGCCGCCCTGACTCTCAGTGGCTTACTGGAGCATCACCAAGTCTTTAACTCGCATTCAGCTGGAAGGAATGGAAGTGAGGGGTGTATATCCACACACTGCCTTGCCTCACTGTCAAGGAGTGTAATTACACAAAAATCTTTGCATGTAGGAAATGGGAGGAGAACCGTGGAGGAAATGTTAAACTCAATGGCCCCTCAGCAAACTCACACCAGTTTGCATTACAGAAATAGTGAAGCCAGGGTCTACATGTTCCTCCTGCAGTATATTATTGGTGAGGGGGTGTGTGTCTGCACTGGCCCGACTATCCCTGAGAACATAACACACTCTCACATTACAAGTGCATGCCTGCTGTGTTGCATAACTGGATCAAAAGAGAAGCGACCGCCCCCCAAAATAAAAAGGCTGTACGACTAATGAGGACACGCAGTGGGAGTGAGTGATACAGAATAGACCCAGTTTCTATTAGCTGTCTTTTCTTCCTGTGGGTCACTCCTAAAAATAAAGGCTAGCTCTTGTGTATTTAGTGCTTTAAGAGACAGAGTTGTAACGTTAACCATTGTGGACTTCCATTCCCCTGTATTTCCGTGGTTTGCTTGTGAGTAGTGATGTTAATGAATAATTGATGTTGGGTTGATCCATATAAAGACTCAGATTAGTCAATAATGTTTTAATATAAACTGTAAATATGGCTGATTCCTAACCAGGTAGTTAATTATGTTCCTATAACAACCAGTAACACTTGCTGTAAGTGTCATCAGATAATTTGGCTAATTTATGCTGTAGGTCACAACATAATCGTTGATACAAGAATGGTTTAAGATTTGAGTGTTCTGCATGTCCATCCAATACAAGTTTTTACTGTCAGTTTTGTTCAGCCATTTGTTAAATAAAGGCAGGCAGAGTGGCTGCAGCAATTTGAATTGATGGCACTACTTCCTTTTTTTGGTCATTTTTATTTTTTGACTCAAATCATTTACAGGTGTTTATGTAATATCTGAGTCAAAGTATTTTTTAAACTTTTACTTATAAGATGAATAAATGGAGAAAGAGACGAGGAAATACACTTCTTTAGTGACTTAACAGCACTTTGTGAGGGAAATTGCTGAAGTTTGCCTTCCTACTTGTGAGTGATTTGAGGTTTAAATTATGTTGTGACTTGGATTTGTATCAGTTCAGGCACTTATGTGAAAGTTACTCTGTGTGCTTGATATTTGAGACGAGACAAGCGGTCAATACAGAACTTAGGTTTCAGTATGATGTTTTCATCTGCTGTGGCTCTGTTGTGATTCTCCAGTATCACAGTGCTCTCTGTTTAAGTACTGGGAGTATCCTTCCTTTTCTGTGTACCAGGTGTTAACTTCCTTTACTGTTTCATGTCGTTGGAAATTACTGGAAACTGAAAGCACTTCATTATAAAGGAAGCAAGTGCTGCAGATAAATCAGAGGTTGATTTGTGTGTTTCCCTACTCTGTTACACAGACAGTGTGATGTACTGCACGTAGATGATTGTGTTGCAGAAATGCATGTGTGCTGATGTTGTCATTAACAACGAGGCGTAGTCGCAATTTATGGTTTAGCTTATGATTCCCACCCTAACTCCCAACAGAGGCTTGAAGCCGGTTGTAGTTCGGCGCTCCTCCTGAATGTGTGTGTGATGAATCATTTGGACATTAGGAAACCAGCAAAGCATTTAGCTCTTCCACCTACGCTACTTATAGTGCAACATCACCTGTCCAGCTCTCAGCCAGCCCTTCAGGTTGGTGTTATTGTGAAGCCGGGCATTAAGACGGCTCTCTCTACTTAGCTACTCTTTATATTGTCCCTAAAACCCCTCCTCTCATGTCTCCTGTGCCTGAGAGCCAAGTGGACTTGGCTGAATGGCTGTTTCCGCTTGTGCTGTCTCTGTGCTAGGAGTGCTTGGACGTTGCTGTGGTTACAGGCAGTCAGGCGGTGTCTGGTTACCTCACCTTTGCAGCGTCACCCTGTTGTATTGTTAACCCTTTGAGCAGAGACCAGGGTGGAGAGCTGGCACTAGGCCCGGGGCAGAATGTGTGTTTGCTTTGAATCCTTTAGGTTTCGGCAGGTGGTTGGAGTTCAGCAACCTGGAGACTGTTGTTGCACCTGTTCCGAATTTTTTTGGGAGATTGGACTGAGTTCTGCTAAACCAGCATTCTAGGCATGGGCATTTTGTTTTTCAAGGCTTGTTCGACAGAATCTGGACTTTGATCTCCGGTTGTTCACGTTACAGGAAGTGTTGCCAGCTATGGATGATTAAGCTGTAAGGTAGGAGTCGACCCCTGAAGGCACGGCAGTAAAAGAGATATGTGGAATAAATGTGGCCGATATTCTCTCGCACTGGTTCTTTTTATAGGCTAATTATGATCAAGACATAGATATGTTGTGTCATTAGAAGACGTGATTCTAGTTTTTCATAAATGGCTAACTTCCTGGGCACAGCTGTACGACAGGAAACATAGACACTTATTCATTCTAACTGCAATTAATTTCATCAGCAGTGTAAATCATGTTTTAAGATTTTTATATGTTGGTTGCTCACAGTGCTGCTTTTATGTGGTCCCAACACCTCCTTTGTGTGATCACATGAGCGACCTAGTCTACTTGTTTTTCTAGCTGCATCTGCCGGTCTGTTTATCTAACTGTGTGCCGTGTGGTGCGGGAGCCTACCTTGTTCCAGCAGCCTGGGCACAGCTCGCCGCACACAGCAGGCTAATGAGAGCATTCTTAATGAGGAGGTCCAGGTGGATTCATATATCATCCCTGTGCTCCAGAGCAGCAACTGGATTTACACACCTATGACAAATGGTCATGCATTTTAAATTGTTGGAGGTCTTTCTTTTTTCTTTTCTTTTTTAACCACACTAAAGAGCCCATGTTGAACTTAATTAATTTGTGTAATTAATTACGTGACATGAGACATTACTGGATGTGTAAGGCAGATCTGTGATAAACCATCTGTTCCTGGGGTCATTAATCAGCCTAAGGATTCGCTGAACCTTTCCTCTATTCACTGCAGCGCCAACTGAGACACAGAGATCTCAAACAGTTTTCCACTGAAACAAGAGGCCCAACACCCTTTTGGCCTCTTTAATAGCTGATGTTCAATACCACCTTCACCTTGGGTGTATCAACTCATTTTTGACACGGTGTGTTTTGTTTGTTCCCTCCAATGCAGAGTATAGTCGCTTTGAGTCCAAGATCCACGACCTGAGGGAGCAGATGATGAACAGCAGCATGAGCTCAGGATCAGGCTCCCTGCGCACCAGTGAGAAACGCTCCCTCTATGTCAGGTAAAGCTGAAGCAGACACACACACACACACCAACACACACAATGATGCTTGCACTCGCGACATGATATTGTAAGATCTGTAGTCAAAATAGCGACTCTTACATCATGAACTTCTACCTGCCTGTCGGGGAGAATAAAGCCTGAAAGCACATGTTGTCAAAAAGTAGCCCCACTGTCAGAGTTCAGCACCGTGACGTATCATGACGAAAAAAACATGATTCTTCACACTGAGCTTGTTGTAGGGTGACCTATCATTTAGGCCATTGGGTTGATACAATTCATCACCATCATGAAGTTGATGGACGGGCATCCCCTGTTGTTGTTTTGATGCCACATATGACATTGACTCTACTCTGCGTAATGCAGATTGACAGTGGGGCTTGTCGAAGTGACCTGTGTTATGACACTTTGGGCCGGTTGCCAATCTGGATGGAGGCTCATTTAGGAATTAAAACAGGAGACATCGCTCTGCTCACATAAAAGCAGCGAGTCACAAAGGGCTTACACGGGTCAAGGTGAAAGGACTGTGTGATGTAACTCCACAGTCCAAGTACTTGACCATATTTCTGCTGAAGCACTAATGCGCTTCACTTAACCTAAGCTTAATAGCTACATTACTAGATTGATTTAGGCTAAGTTCAACAGCAATGGACCTTACTCAGATATATCAAAAGTATTGAGGTGTTATCTCATTGGATCCCCGCTATAGAGCGAGGAGTGTTAACCATCTGACTCATGCCTCTCTTATAGACGGTCTCCTATGAGGCATGTAGAGCCTAGCCTGCTCCTGTGCGGGTGACTAATCCCACAGTTATGTTGGAAAAGCTGTCTAGCTAGCCGGCTAATGCAGGAGCCGCCATGTCCTCCCAGCCCAGCCTCAGGAATGTGGAGGTGTTAAACCTCTAAGGTGTTCTCAAAAAACCAAACAAAAGAAAACAGTGTCACATGTGCTTACACTCTCTCGGAAACGCTCTGCAAGTGTGTCAAGGTGCTATAACATGGTTACGGTTAGGAATCTGAGGTAAAGTTCCTTTGTTAGGCCTGTCACAATAATTATGTTAGCGACTTGTCGTACGATATATCGATGTGGCCTCTGCCATTTTTGCTGTTTGTTTACATAAGAATGCCACCAACGTTTTCGCCAATATGATGCTAGCATAAACAGCAGGGTTTTTCCACCATTGTAAGACTTTGGCAATGCGCAGACATGCAGCATTTTTTGTTAACAGAGACAGAGAGTGCATTTTGATAATTATTTTGGTTGTGTGGTTTTTATTTTATTTAAATCTTTTTTTTAATTCATCAACAATATTTTAACATTCCAATTCCATTGTCTGAATATACTTAATAATTAAAAGTTAATTGCTCTTTGAAAGGGTGTACTTGCATTTATTATATTATCATCATATCAGTGGCATGAAATGGACTTAAAATGACAATGATATTGTTTATTGTAATTATTTATGGGACCATTTATCGTCCAACTAAAGCAATTACAGTGACAGGTCGAGCATTAGTTTCCCTGTCAAGCGCAGCAGCAGATAAGCTTCCACTAGATTGCATCATGAATATTTCAGTTGTTAGAAATGCTTAAACCAAAATCTTTAACCTTGATACTGGACCAATGTGTATATATCCTGTAGATATACTGTAAGATTGTGGGTCAAGTAAACTAAAATACCTTTTAGAAATGACTGGGTTTACCTGTCTGACAAGATAGTGACGCACTCAGGCAGACAATACACACTGACTGTCTGTGGTGGAAAGTATTTGGCAACAGCAGTTAGAAATGTCAAGTGGAAATGTATGAATGGCATGCTTGATTATACGCGTTGCAGTGTGTGACCTTGCTCTAACCCTCCACCGTGTGCTTTTATTGCAACATTATTGTTGAGAAGTCAAGTCACAGCCCAAATGCAAGCAATGTGAAATAATTAAAAGTCACAACTGATAAAGTGATGCAGGAAATTTAAAGCTGCCATTTTGTTGCCAAGTGTGGAGTAAATTGATCTTGCTGAATCTGGACTCTCTTCACACAAATTAAAGATAAAAGGACGGAGTGTAACCCCAGCCGTTGTTTTGTTTTTTTGCAGAGCTTTGTTTGACTATGATCGAACGAGGGACAGCTGCCTGCCCAGCCAAGGCCTGAGCTTCTCTTATGGGGATATCCTCCATGTCATAAATGCTTCTGATGACGAGTGGTGGCAGGCGAGACTGGTCACACCACATGGAGAGAGCGAGCAGATTGGGGTCATTCCGAGCAAGAAAAGGTACACTCGCTCTGCTAATACCTGACAAATGCTAATGCGACTACTACCATTCATGCTCATTCTAACCGTATTTCCCCTTTTTTTTTTCTGCCCCAGAGTGGAGAAGAAAGAGCGAGCCAGGTTAAAAACAGTCAAGTTCCACGCCAGGACAGGCATGATTGAGTCCAACAGGGTAAGTGTAGAGGGCCAGCTGCTCCCTGCCCTGGTGCCAGCGAGGCTGTCTTCAGAGCTGCTGCTGGGCTCCCAGGGAGATGGCCTACTTCCCCCTGAGTGTGGGAAAGAGACCAGCACCTGCTCACTGAAGCGGGCACAAAAAGCGCTCCTATTACTGTATGGATTACACAGAAACTCCGTGGAGATGAGAGGTCCCCGTAACCTCCACAGCTCAGGCACTCAGTGATATTAAGAAATGTGCACTTAGAAAATGTCTGAACGTCTGTCAGAGGCTGATCCGTCAGATGTAATTTGCAGAAGTATAAATCAGCTGTAATGTTGTCTGTATCATCTATAATGCAGGCAGATTCAGTTTAATGAAAATGGTACATGTTTAAGTTGGTAAACAGAAGCCTGTTTCCTTCACATTGATGTGCCATCCATTTTCACCCATTACCTGCTTCTCATTTTCATTATTTGATGTGTATTGTTTGTTTACATTCCATTTGTTTTTTTGCATGGGTGTTGAGTACCCTCATTGAAACCCATTCTGTTTTTGTTTTCACCCTCTCGTTGCCCCCCTTCCCCCCCCTTCTCACCCACACATCGACAAGCAGCCAGTCAAAGTAAAGCGCAAAAAAAGCTTCAACCTCTCGCGCAAGTTCCCGTTTTACAAGAGCAAGGAGAATATTGTGCAGGAGTTGGGAGAATCTGAACGTGAGTACCAGCTGTGTGATCGAGGGGGGTGGTGTTGTTTTTTTCGTCCTATCCCCTTCATGCTTCAGTTCTGTCTCTCAACTTTCATCTTTCCGCTCACCTCCAGGGATGGTTTGTGTGACGGCACCACTCTCATCCCTTTCTCACTGTCCCAGAGAGATGCCCCACATGCAGAGCCGGCATCAGGCTGGAGGTGTGGGGTCCTCTCCGGTGTGTCTGTGCATCTGTCTATGGGCTCCAGAGGAGTGTGTGTGCGTGCTGCCGGCTGTGTGTGCGTGCGTGCGTGGGGGCTTGGCTGCATTAACACACGAGCCTTCTAACACTGTGATGCTACTCCTTGTATGAGTCCTGATCAATTCTCCAGTCAGTCACTGACCCACAACAAGAATCTCATTAACTGGACTGAAGCTTTAACACTTAACAGGTCAAAATCCCATTTTAATGGGATTGGGCTTGTGTAATTGAAAGACCGTGGCTTACTATGAACAAAGTGGGGCTCAGGCTTAATGAGCACAGCACAACGCCATGTGTCAGTGGGCCTGGCGAGCACTACACAGCACTCCTCTCCCTCTCTTGCCCCAACTCTCACTAACCTCTTCTTCTTCCTGTCTGCTCTCTTCTCTTGGTTTCTGCTCTCACCTGTCGGGACACCTAGGACTTCCCAGGGTTAAGCGATGACTTTTATGGATCAAAGAGTTTGAGTAAGTGTGTGGTTGTACTGTGTCAAGCAAGTGTCCCCTGAGCTCAGAGAAAAATGCTTTGTCACTGCAGACCCAGCTGGGAATGCTAAACCACACACATTTAGTTTAGAGACACACACACACACACACACACACACACACACACACACACATAGAGACCTGCGTGCCTGCTTACACACAACACACACACGCCTCCTCAGATTCACAGTACATATAAAATATGCATTCCCAAGGGAGGCTGAGTGAGCGTTACACTTATTCTGAACGTCTCATGGGGTCTTTACGATAAATGTTTATCAGAGTTTTGTCAGATAAGGTCACACAGGGCTGGAATATATCTGTCACCAGAGCAGTGTGTTGCTATGCCTGGTTGGAAACACTTTTTCCCTCCAGTTCCCCCGAGTCAGCCAGCTCCTGCCTCCCTCCTGTGGACGGCACAACGCCTGTATGTTTTCTTTGTCTTTTCCCTGATATGAGATCTGCTGCCACAGGCACAGATCTAGCAATAGGAAACATTGGCCAGGGATTTCAGGTCATTTGGGATATTGTCACAGGAAACACTTAATTTCCTATTGCTTGCCCCTAAAACCACTTCCCTAATATTGCGAGAGCATGGCTGCCGACCCATACAATACTTCTCCTTTCTTTATCCTCTTTTTTTTTTTTTTTTTCTTAAATGGCCTAGATGTTGAGAAACAGGGGGCTTTTCTCTGAGGCTGGTTTTTAAATGATCTGTAACTCGTTCTTGTGCTTTTGCAGAATGCCTGACATCCAACACAAGTGACAGTGAAAGCAGTTCGAGTGAGTCACCTTAATGTCTCATGGTTTGTTTTACACTGCCCACATAGAAGAATGAATAACATGGTAGATGTTCTCAAATTTACCTGTGAAATGACATCTGTAAAATAATATTCCTCTTGGTGTTTTATCAGCCATGACGCCTATTGTTGTATTTCTTGAAATGAGAAACTTTCTGATGAGTGTTTTTGTTATTACAGAGGGACAGGAGGACACGATTCTTTCCTATGAGCCAGTCATTCGACAGGAAAGTGAGTGATTCACTCCTACACAATTGAAAACAGTCAAACTATACATTCTAAGTTTCTACATGAATCCTCACCCCCACCTTCATCTCCAATGCAGTCCACTACACAAGGCCTGTGATCATACTGGGCCCAATGAAGGACAGAGTAAACGATGACCTCATCTCTGAGTTCCCCCACAAGTTTGGCTCCTGTGTACCCCGTGAGTCTACAGCAACGATCAGATGCCGACAGTCCCACTGAATATAGCGGCAGTGATGGAAATGGATTTGTCTCGTTCCCTTCTGCAGATACGACTCGTCCGAGGCGAGAGAACGAGATGGACGGCCAGGACTACCACTTTGTGGGCTCGCGAGAGCAAATGGAGAAGGACATTCAGGATAATAAGTTCATTGAGGCCGGCCAGTTCAATGAGAACCTCTACGGGACGAGCATCTTGTCTGTCAGAACTGTGGCTGAGAGGGTAGGCACCGCGGCTCCTGTTCCTCCGTACGATTCGGTTACCAGATTGGGTTTGGTGTATTTAAGATGTAACCAGAGGCATGTTGGGTTTCCTGCTAAATCCGAAAAGCAGACATTTGTAATTAATGGTGAACCAAATGTTTTGTTTGCCGGAGTCCTCGTTGAAGCATTTCGAGAACCAAAATCAATCCTTCATAAATATGTGGTTTACTTGTGTACAAAAATCTCAAAGTGTCTGGTATTTTCTCACAACATTTATTTCTCCCTGCCAGCAGGGGAAACACTGCATTCTGGATGTGTCGGGGAACGCCATAAAACGACTGCAGCAAGCACAACTTTATCCGATTGCCATCTTTATTAAACCAAAATCCATTGAAGCCCTAATGTAAGTTTGAGCTTTTCTTACATATTTAGTTAACATTCGAGTGAAGAGAGGCGTGTCTGCGATGCTAATCACAGCTACTTGTCTTTTTCAGGGAAATGAATAAGAGGCAGACGTACGAGCAGGCCAATAAAGTCTTTGACAAGGCAGTTAAGCTGGAGCAAGACTTTGGAGAGTATTTCACAGGTTGGTCTCACTGCCCTTCTGCTTCGGGTCACCGACGAATATCAGTAGCTAAGGATTTATTTTAATGATATTTAATCTGTCAATAATATTCTGGATTACTTGGGTAATAAAAGACAATTGAGGACCAACCCAAAGATATTCAGTAGACTGTTGCCTGTCTGATCACACAAGACGTACAACAGAGAAGCTGAAACTAGATATTTAAAACAAAAGATTAATTCACTGTCAATCAAATTAATCGACTAATCTTTTCAACTCTAATGGATCTTTTTGTTTTATTTTGTGTATCAATTATTTTCTTCATGAAATGTCACAAGAAGAAAACGATGACGTGAAGATTACGTCGTCGGTACCGGTTACAAACCGGCTCGGTAGTGAAGAGTATTATAGTATTTGTAGAATTAGATTCCAGTGGTGGCTGCTGAAGATAGACACGTGTGATCCAAGCGTTTCCAATTAATCCAAAACATCGTACAGTCCAAAAGATATTGAAAAAAAGATTGATATAATCATCCAAAAATTCTCGTGTTAATGTAACAAGATATTCTTCCTAAATGAATATTTGTTTACGTTTTGCCTTTCAAAACAAAATTTTCACTGTTTTAAATAACTGTTTGCTCTCTAGCCTGCCTGCCACACATAAAGGGAGGCACACGAGTAATATTCATTAAAGAAAGTTGATTTAATAAAAAAAGGCTAACTAAATCTGAGGAATCACTTTATACAAATTGAGGATTTTATTGAGTTCCTCAATACAAACTCTGAATGTAAAAAAAAAAAAAAAAAAACCGTTTGATACAGCCTTATTTATCATGCAAAAACAAATTGGCAAATCCTCACATTTGAATTAAATGATGAATTGATTATCTAAATTGTTGCAGATGAATGATCAATTGACCAACATGCATATCTGCCCTTGTGTTTGTGCCTCCAGCTATTGTACAGGGTGACTCACTAGAGGAGATCTACAACAAAATCAAGCTAATCATCGAGGAGCAATCTGGTCCCTACATCTGGATCCCCTCCTCAGAGAAGCTTTGAGCTCCCTGCCGTCCCCTCTGCATCGGTGCAGAGCTCCCCTCCTGCCTCCCAGAGACCCCACCCAAGCCCAAATAGCCCCCCTCCTCACTTCCTTTTTG
This sequence comes from Ophiodon elongatus, assembly GCA_016806645.1. Lineage (NCBI taxonomy): Eukaryota > Metazoa > Chordata > Actinopteri > Perciformes > Hexagrammidae > Ophiodon > Ophiodon elongatus. Next base: position 1,004,445 of record JACSYO010000469.1, read on the forward strand.
CAGATATGTTTCATATCAAGTTTTAGTGTCATCATTATGTTACTCTCTAAATGAAAAAGAAGTCTTATCACCATTACTGTGACTGTGCACACCCCTGCATGAGTTTCTCAACAAATCCATTCAAGACTGGAAACGCCATTCCAAAGGAATTTGTCAAATGAAAACAAAAGGGAAAAGGAATAAATCCTTTTGTGAACTGGGACTGACTGAAGATCAGAATGTTACAGAAATCTGGAAAGAGGAGTTGGGATTCAAAGAAGAAGTTGCAGGGAAACAGAGACAAATCATACCAAGTTGGAACACTTTGTAAATGTTCATCAAATCACATTTAAAAAGACGTGCAAGATGAGAAGTGAAGACCAATTAAGGTTTGTTTTTTCTTTTTCTAAAAAGACTGGATAAAATCGAGCCCTGCTGATGGTGTTGTTCAAGGAGTCATCTCTCTTGTTTATAAAGACTGAGGAAATTAGTGGAGCCTACAAACTGGTGATCTATTTATCACAAACCAGCTTGCTGTTTGGTCGTCTGCCAGTTGTCTGTGCTGCAGCTGATAAAGACTTCTCGGGAGGCAGATCAAGAGGAAGAAACGCGTTGTGAATCTCTACATTTATATTATGAAATCACAAGATAAATGATAAAATCCCACTGAGATTTTACTACATATTAAAAACTACACATTTTACACTTCACTAGAATTGTCAATTTGGAGGGCTGTTAGATTTCTCTTTTTCTTTTTTCTTTTCTTCTTTCTTTGTGGGATTATTTGCTTGTGGTTTTTAGCTGCTCTGTGTAAAGGATGGAGGTAGAGAAGTGTAACTGGGCTCTCTGCAAAACACCAAACTGCCTTACATCAAATACAAATTCTGTTTTGTGACTACCTGTTGTCTGTGAGGGAGGCTGCACACAATTTACAACGAAAAGAGAGGAAATATTCTCCTCTTTTCTTACCTTTTTTCTTTTGTGTCCTCCGACTGCCAGGAGGCCTGACTTGAGTGCAATAGTTAAAACAAAGTCTCACCTCTGCAATAGATAAAATGAAGTCTCACCTCCTGTGGGCGCGTTTTTTTTTTCTCCCCTGTATTTCAACCTTCCTTCCTATTTAATAATTAAAAATTGGCCATCGGATTACAATTTGAACAGCCAGAGCCTCCTAACTCATGTTGAGCAGCAGACCACCCGATTACACTCTCTGCCTTCCTAGAGGATTCTCTTCTGATTGAATGGTCACATGGTACTGTCCTATCTGCCGCCATGACGGTGGCCTTAAAACGGGTAGAACAAGACAATAATTGTATTGGATGTCCTAACAATTAAAGAGTAAATTTAACCTGTTTTTGGATTGTCCCCCTGTCCCCCTACCAAAAATATCACTAAAGTTGGGTTTGATTAAAAAAAAAACCTACATGCTTTGTGCATCTATACACGTATGAATTCTTAATGAATCTGTTGTTGATGAACCACTGTGTTGAGCTCTTAGTGTGTCTGGGGTGAGCTAAACCGGCTCAGGAGTCTTTGAACGTACAGATACCATTTCCCCTGCGAGTGAAAGGCCCCCGCGTGGGCGATCGTCAAATGTGAACGAACAAGCACTTGATGGTACAGCCGCGTAGTTAAAGGCGTTTTCAACCCAACAGTGTAATCAGGCTGTATTATGTGTCTTCTCTTTTTTCGTGAGGCGGGGAGCTTGTTGAAGCACGGCGGTATGGTAACCTTTTTGAGTTGGCTGTATGGCATCGGCGGGGGATAGAAGTGAGCTGCCCCACCCTCCCGTGCAGATCTTGGCCCTGTATGTTAATGTGTGCATGTGAGAGAGCACGTCTGAAGGAGGAGTACTGTGGCCCCTGATCCTGTGAACGTTCTCGCTTTCCTCCTCAGCTTTTTGACGAGTGCAAAGGATTTTTTTTTTTTTTTTTTTTTCTTCTCAGAGAGCCAGACCCAACAGGAAGTGGTAACCTAGACCTCTGGGTCCCCCCTCCCCCCTGCTCTCGCCCACCCACAGAGCACCTGTACCTGCAGGCATTTTCTGAACAGGTGTGCCCACCTGCCAGGCACCACTGCTAAACCAGCTGTCATTACCTGTGTCAAAACCAGAGTTCAGGGAATAACCGAAGGGAACAGAGCCATTAATAAACTGCTTGCAGACTGTTTCAAAGGGTGTGGTAGCTGTACAATGTAAATAAGCCCCCAGCAGATCGCCCTCACCTGTGCTTCATGCATGTGTGAATCAAACTGGGACAAACATGTTTTATAGACCACAAATGTCAGGTAAGTAAAGTTTGAGCTACTCTTGAGATATAATTTCCATACAAATGTGCTGTATTGTTGGTATTTCTCTTCAAATGCCTATTGGAAAAACTTACCTAGTCAGTGGGGAATTCAATTCCCTCAAGTAGGGCCTGTCTACATGTGATTTCTTGTGGAACGTGTCTGGGTGTATAGATTTAAAAAAAAATATATTGTAAAATAAATAATTAAAGAGATGCAGGCAAAAACCTACACTATCACAGAAACCAGGAGCATTGATCAATACATCATTAGAAGTTTAGAATTGGTCCTCTCTGGTGTTTAGTTGAAATACAGCTGACTGTTAACAATGTGTGTGGTATTCATACCTCAGTCAGCCATATCAAAGCCCAAAGAACTTGATTTCATTTTACTCTTTCCATTGAGGTTGTGGTATATAACGAGATGGAACCTGAATGCCTCTGTGTGTGTATAATTGATGAGGGTCTTTGTTCTGATGAGAGAAGTGATGACATATATGCTTTTATTTTTTGGGGGGGTGGGGGGGGGGTCAGGGTTCTTGTTTGTACTTTTGGGTGATGTTTATGTTATAGCACATCTGTGCAGTAAGTGCTTGCAAACATGAACCCTTTGATTGTACAGTAGTTTCCTTCCTGTCACTGCAGGTGGTACAGCCTATCGGGACACTTGGCCTCATGGTCTTCCTTGTCCTAGTCATGAGGGAACACAGTCCTGCAACTTTTGTTTGGGTTTTATTTTGGGACTTGACAAGAGTTTATTTGTTTGAAAATAAAATATGTGACTCAGTTATGATTTTGATCTGCTTGTCATTGCGCTTAAAACAACTCCGTGGCTTTGAAAACAATTGAATTAGAATTTGATTTTTTCAAAGATTATTCTTTGGCATTTTAGCCTTTATTGACCAAACCTGGATAGAATATTTCTTAACCACTTGTCTCGCAGGACATCCCACAATTACACAGACTCAAAGCATCACTTTATCAAACTGGAATATCCGATGAACATTTTACCACAGCATCAAAAACATTTAACTGCAACAAACTGTCTGAACTGAACAAATTTAAGTGCGAACAGGCAGTTAACACTGAGACCGCTGACTGGTCCCAGTTCAGTTATTCCTCCATGACGAGGTTCTTCTTGGCTTTGTCCAACCTGTCCAGGATTTCACTGTAGAGACCAGACATCTGTGGGTACACAAGAAAAAAAACCCACACAGCTTATAAAGGTATTGGCTCTGAAGGGCCTACAATGATGGTTATATACTTGACTTAGCATAAGATGTGTGTTTCTGGCGCCAAAGCCTCAGGTTTACCTAACCAGCAGGATAATTCATTCTCTATCATGCTCCACTGCTACAACCGCCCCAGTCTGCTTCCCTCCCTCCTCTCCACCAGGCCTGTACCTGTGTCTCGTAGCTCTCCTGCAGTGATCCAAGGTGGCGGATGAAGCCCATGGCGAGGCCACACCACTTCTCGGCCTCGGGGTACTGAGCCAGGCTGTACAGCAATATCCCCGTGTTCCAAGCCCGAGTCAGCAGCCACAGGGTCTCCATCTCTGGGAAGTCGTCCGGCTACAGAGAAGAGCAGGAAGATGTTCAAAAGGCCATTAAAGGGAGGCCACCTGGGTGACTCGCTTGCACCAAGTGTATGGAAGGAAATCTGTTTTTGTTTTTTTGTTATTGGGTAAAACCTGTGAGTAACTTTCATCCAATCCTGTTCTACTGTATGTTAACCTTTACTAATGCTTTGAAGTCTTAAACAAACTGTAAACAAACTGGAAGGTCTTATCATTTCTAAAGTTTCACTCGTTTTTTCACACAACTTTAATCTTGGGCTTTTCACTTTGATCCAAAGAATTCCACAGCTTTTGGAGTAATAACTCAAAATGAAAGGGGAAATATGCACTGCCTCTGAAGCAGTGCAATGTCTCAATAATTTGATGCCTCTTTCAGAGCTGCAGCTCACCGGCAGTACGATGACTTGTACAGCACATTAACATTCAAATTGGCAGGAAGGGGGTGGTGAATGGAAGCATCTGCTAATTGAAGTGCGGCTGAAAGCCCATTGATAAAAAAAAAAAAAAAAAAAAGAAAGAAAAAGAGGCTTCTATACCAGCATGCAGGCACGGAGTGGAAGAGAGGGGGTTAATTATACAGCAGGGAGCAGTCCTGTTGGACTGAACAGGAGGTGGGTGCCAAGGGATGGCCGCGTGTGATTGGCGCTGACTCACTGCGGCTGCAATGATGGACAGCGCCTCCTCGTAGTAGTCCCACACCTCCTCGAGCACATGGGCCTCCACCTCTGACACACCGCTTGGGAGGGACAGCTTGATCAGGCTGTGAACACACTTGCTACGACAGAGAGACACAAAAACAGGCACACCATTGGAACCCCTTTTCATCCCAGTAAGCGCGTTGTGGGAACGGATCACGAATTGAAATATCGAGGGTATTTTCGTGTCGGGTGGTTGGTGGGTTTGCCTGCAGCAAGCCGGGTCAGCCTGTGGTTGTTTCTTGTGCAGAGAGAGAGCAACCCTCAAGGCCTTCTTACAAAGCAGAGGGAAGTGGGCTGGAGGCTCCATGGCTAAGGCTACATGTAGAAAGAAAAAGATGCCAACATACTGCAAATACTAGAACGTGTCTCGTTTCTTTTCATGTGTCAGCAGAGATCAGATGAACACTGCAGCATTTGGTTTGTCTTTGTCTTTACCTGCGATCGTCTCAAGCACCTTGGTTTCAACATTTTCCAGCTCCAAGACGGACTCCAGCACCGTCTCAACCTTGGGGTCATTCAGCTTAGCTCGAGCCTCAAATTCATACAGCAGCAGCAGCGTGTCTGTGGGGTCCATCGGGGAGCTTCCTACAAGTACGTGGTGAGAATGCATTTCTTCAGCTCCATTTTTATTAAGACGTGCAAATAAATATTATAAACATGGCTGTTATTCGGGTAGTGAAGCTGCTTGAGGCACCTGACGCTTTCAGGGTTTTCCAGACCTCCCAACAGATCTGAATGTACTCCAGAGCCTGAGTGAGCTGCTCAGTCTGTGAACCAAACGGAAACACGTCACAAGCATTCTGGATTCCTCATCGCCATCTAGTGTTCGCTTCCGCTTCAAAGGCAGAGGGATTAAAAATGAAACGCCTACGCCAGCACCAATAATGTGGTTAGTCACCTCTCCTCTCCACTGGACTTGGTAAATTTCCATCCATGTGGATGGCGAGCGAGCTAAATGTGGGAGATGGGCAGAGGGAGTGGGTGGCACACCTGGGCAGAGTGAGGAGGCCTCCTGCAGAGCTCCAGAGAGGCGGCAGCCGCCATTAGCAGACACGTCTTCTGGCCCATGAGCAGTGTGCGATCAGAAGGGCACAGCTGGGAGAGCTACGGGTTCATGCAGATGTCATATTTTCATTTTGATTGCAATAACCCACAGGGAAACTGGCTGGTTCAGAACAAGAGAAAGACGGTGTTTTTGTGATCTGAAGGTGTTTTTGAGCACATTGCAAACTGGGAAAGTTGTGGTACGAAGGAATTTGAAAAAATCATTCTCTCCTCATTCAAAAACTACTTCTGGTGTTAAATTGCTTCATCCCAGTTTCTCTGGGACATCTACTCAACATCCAAAAGCAGAAGCTTATAACTGTAGACAGCAGGGCTGTTCTCAGATATGAATGCATGTGCGCTCAGTCAGCATCTCACGGAGAATTAAAGATTATAAATCCACTTACAACTACAGGTATTCTGCTGAGTCAGAAAGCCAGAGGACAGAGGGGTCACCGTGGTTCACTTTGATTCTTTATCTTAAACTAATATCTTTATCTTTCCAAAGCAATGTTAAATCCCTGTCCAGGTGTTATTGATCTACACCCCCGTACTGTAGATATTGATTAATTCACCTGACAACGCTAATAAGGGTACTTGCCTGGTAAGAGAGCACAAAGAAATCCCTCATTCTGTCAGGGCTGCTCTCGCACTGCAGAGCCGAGTTCCATGCTGTAACAAGGACACACACACACACACACACACACACACACAGACAAAATGAAGGTGCTGCAAGATTTTTAAGCGATAGCATACCATGTCAGATTGAAGTGACGAGTAGAGAACGAGTCTCAGTACCAATCTTCCTGAACCAGTTAGCTTCCTCTGTGCGTTGCTCAGCAGTCATGCGAGACTGGTGTGAAACTTTCTGCAGAGCTGCAAACAAAACATTACAGCTGATGCCGTAGTTGAGACGTTTCTTCTCAAAAATGCAGTTCAACCCCTGCTGCATATGTACTCACCCATTTTTAGATATGGCAGCAGGACATCCAGATTCATATTCCTACATGGAGTAATGTAAGGTAGGGCATGTGAACCTGTGCTTTTGATGCGTTGAAAGCAGCATCAATAATACTATACAATCACACTGTATTAGGTACTTTCCCCTCACCTCATCTCATCACTTGAGCTTTCTATTGTGGAGAGCACAAGTCGAACCAAACACCTATAAGAAGATGAATGGAGAAACGGGTGTTGACCTCCTTTCTCTCACCTACTAACTGTATTATACAGAGACACACTTTCAGTGGAGAAGCAAAGGAATATAGGTCAGTGGATCATAGAGGTGTATGGAACACTAACAGACTCACTACAATCTCTCAGCGGCACATAAGCCATCTTTACTAAATGTTGTCACTTTATGTGTGAAACTCTACCATCGTGTTTTGTTCACAGTCTCAACACATGAACGCTGAATGCTTTAAAATAAGCAAAATATAGATTTAATTCTGTTCTAAAAGCGAACTGTAAGCAAACTACTGCAGCATGGAAAACAAAAGTCAGCAAAAAAAGAGAAGGTAGCCAACCTAGAACCTAGAAATGAATGTCTATAATGCTTTGTGAAGTACTGGGACTTATGTGTGTGAGGTTCTGGATTCCTTCTCCTTTCTAGCTTTCACATGAGAGATATTTTATCAGAACAGATTATCGTTTTTTTCATGCAGACAAATAATTGATGTTGGTATTTAACTCTTCATTTGTATGTTGCAGTTCCCACAGACCTGAGAGCCGTCAGAACCTGAGCTTCATCTTCTGAGTTTTCACACAAGCTCTCCAGCGCCTTCATGGCAGTTTCCTGCTGTTCATTCTGTCACAGGGAACAAACATCCTCCTCATTTATTCCACCACCCACCAGTCATATTCATCGCAATCATGCAGCATACTAAAAATAGGATTCTTTTTTTTTTTTTTTTTTACTTTACCCTCACTAATTGCTAATGGCTGGTCGCTGTCCAGTGTGTTTGCTGATTGTAGTTTGGGGAAGGGAACATGCACTGATCAGGTTTCTTTTTCTAAATGAAGTGAAATAGGCCTGGGCAGCTGATGGACAGCAATGCTCTGTCTCTGATAGCAGATTGTTTTTACCCAACGATGAGGAGCTTTTCCTGGAAAGATGCAACATGCCCAAACATCTGATATCATGCTTTTCTCCCCAGATCAGTGCAGTGACAAGGACGCGATCCCTTACTGGCTTTCAACCCACAAACTCCAAGCTGCAAGTACCTCTTTTGAGGACTAAACCCAACTAATTATTTTCCCATTAAATCCACAATTCTTCACAACTGGTTTACAGAGACGAGTAATGAGTCCTTTGATGAGTCCTACCTCCAAAGCAATCTGAGCAGCCAGACTGAGGAGGTTGGAAGCAGCATTCTCTGATACCAGCAGCCCGTCCTCACTGGCAACAGGACTCCTGGACAGAAGTCCCATCGCGTTCACTGCCTCTGCAGCTGGTACAAATCAACAACCTCATCACCACGGAGAATATGATGAAAATGTGGCTGTAAGGAAATTGCAATACTACTACCATAACAGCTTTCCCTCTACATGCATCACACAACCAATGTTTTGTAGATACCTTTCTTCACATTCTTCTCCTGCACTGCAATCTTGTAAACACTGAACTGAGTGAAAATGCTGTCAGGATCACATCTCTCTGCTTCCTTGATCGCCTCTTTGGCCTGAAAAGCACAAGTTATCAAAGACATGCAAACACACATCACATACATAAACTGTAAAAATGCGGGAGGAGCATTTGCCAAAGTGGCTGGTAAAAAGCTACCTGGTGAGTCCTGACACACGCCACTTACTGTACAACGCATTTACTTCCCTGACTTACTGTTACGGGCTCAAGTTTGCTTACCTTTTCCAGTTGCTTCAGTTGCAGGAAACAGGAAGCTCTGTTCCTCTGCAGTTTGGCTGAGTTGGGCTCCATTTGGCCTGCCTTGAAGAAACTCAGGGAGTAGTTATACCACTGAAGAGCCTCTGAGTAGTTTTTGGCCTGGGAAGAAAGATGGTGCGTTGTTATCCTTTGTTCATCTCTGTGTGGAAATTAAACCTTTGTATTGAACCTGTGCTAACTAGTTAAGAACAGTGGGCAGTGTGTGGGTGTGTTGCTATGACACAACAGTGCTGATCACTAAGCTCCCATGCTGATAACTATACATGGGTATGTACACTATAAAAATATCTTGTGAATTATGGAATAACATGGCTATGTTTAGCATACCTCAAAGTGTTTGGACGCTTTATCCCACAGCATGACATGTAGACTTGTGAGGGCCTGTGGAGACAGCTGTTTTCCTGTATAGTGGCCTATGTGGGTGAAACAAATAGGAATACTAACACTAATACAGAGGCACATCTACAGTGTAATCCCTGAATTATTATAAAATTAACCACGTCAAACATCTTTTGAACAAAGTTTTACTAGAACTGGAATGCAAAACTGCAGTACCGGTGATGATATCCTCTATCTTCTGTTTGCCCAACAGCTCCTTGCCTCTCTGCAGCAGTAGCTCAATGTGCAGGACAAGAGCAGTTCCCAGGTCAGGGGACGCCTCAAAGTGCTGACACACACGCTTCAAATGCTCAAATGCCAGCGTTTCTCTAGAAAAATCAAAACAGACATTCAGAGTTGAATAGCCGGGCATTCCTTAAAAAGAAAATGTGTACATGTTTATGCGAGGCTGTGTGTGTTTTGACAGAGACAAGTGAGAGTACTAGTAAATATGTTTGTACCTGTCTTCAGACATGAGTAGTTTCACTGTGCTCAGACACAGTTCAAGAGAAACCTTCGATTCCAGCATGTCATTAAGTCCTGAAAACATATTTTCGTGATCTGCTTTTAATGCTGTGCAAGTCATCCATATACACACAGGAACACACCAAGCACAAGCACAACCTTCTACTGTTTGAGACTGAGCAGCTCTGCTGGTACACCGGACATGTCTTGTAAATCCTAGGGAGCAGTTACATCATTGTAGACACTTAGACTATTTCTGGAGTATTTAAACTCATCAGTAGCCGTATTGAGTTTTTACAAATCCACTTTTCTTTCCAGTGGCCTCAGAGAATCAAACTAGCAACATTTCCTCCTCGAATCGACTTCTCTAACCTCTCAGCTACCGACGCCCCACTGCTGCTGCTTGGTTAATGAAGTTCTGTATAAATAATTCAATGAGGTTTGAGTAATAACTAACCTGCTCTGATATGATCGTCTGAGGCCCCACATCTCAGGAGTATTCTGATCTTTAAGTACAGCCCAGAGGCGCTCACACATTCCTGTCAAATTGCACAGTACAATTGCATACAGAGCATCTTTTTTTTTAGTAAGTGCATGCCTCAAAATGCATATGTGAAATACAATTTTTAAATTATATATCCCACCTTGTTGGCTAAGCTGACAGCATTAAGAGCCTTCTCCTGAAACCTCTGACAGTCCCACTCTAAATAAACAGTGGCAAGGAACCTCAAAACCTTGGCCTAGTGTGAGGGAAATTGACAGGGAAAAAGACAGATTAAAATAAATAAATAACTATTTCAATTTGTACTCATTGCCTGTACTGAACTTTGTATTGCACTATATTACCTGGACTTCAGATCCAGGGGCGTATTTCACATTCATTTTCCCAATTTCATAGCTTTGGCTGAGAGAGAAGAAGAACAAATTACTTTCCAACTGGATCGTTTCTCAGCACCTTTCTGTAGAAATGAAACATTATATTTACCTCAGCCAAAATGCGCTGTCCTCAAACTTTCCCAGATTGTAAGTGTCTATTCCAAAGTTATAGCACATAAGGGAGAGGTACGCCGTCTGCATTGAGTAAATATAGTTAACTTTCCCCACTTTCAATAGCAATATGTACTGTAAATGTGTTGTTATAGTAATAACAGAGGTCTTCTTTTACATCTTTTGGTAGCCGCAGCAGCATGTCTTTACAGCGCTGCATATAGACCACAGCCTCATGGTTGTTCCCTTGAGTTATGGCCTGCAAAGAAGAGACTTGAACTTACTGTTAAATGTCAGGAAACATTCCTAATTAGCACAGAATGAGATTTCCCCCTCTCATTGTTTCTCAGTTCGCATTTTAGCTGTCTCACACTTCACACTGCAAGTCTGTCAGAATAGCACTTCCTCAGCTGCCAAATATCACAAGAACAAATATTCACGTCGAAGGTGTTGAACATCACATGCGCCACAGCTCACCGATTCTGCCTGGCATGAGAGAATTCGAAGCAGATCCTTCTCTACATCCCCCTTGGATGAAGCGTTGTCAGCTGTTCCGTCACCTCTGGACGTTAGTTGGCCATAGAGGGTTTCCAGGCTCTAGGGATATTGAATGTTGGATCATTTTTATAGACACCATATTACTGTATGCTCGAAACTACGCTCTCTCAATTTGAGTGTTCACTTTTTTCATCACCTTGACAGCGAATCTTAAGAACTTATCTGCCATCTGGGGATTCTTGCAGTCCAGCCAGGTTCTCCCTGTTTTGCTGGCCATCTGTAAAGATTACACACTGACAAACAGACTTTGTCCCCCTGAAATGTTGAGCACTCACAGAGGGTGCCTACAGTATTGCATACCAGGATCTGCTTACGGATGATGCCCTCTGTTGGATTCTCAGGCTCACAGCAGCACAGCAGACTGCATGCGACATGACGCACTGTGAGTGAGGATGGTGAGAACGTTTGACTGTGGCGAGACACAACCCAGACTAACCCTGCTTGTAATCCTCACATTGTGCCGACATTTCAGATGAGACGTCTGGTCAATTCAACTGTCATGATCATCAGTAGAATGATCATGTAAATAAATACTGCAATTAGAAGCGTACCTTTTGCTTTCTGAGTTGTACTTATAGTGCTGCCCACATTCTTAGTAACTGCCCAGTTCCACAGCTGGATGGCACACTCCTCAAGCTGTAATAGGAGGAAGAAAATGAAATGTGCATGCAACTCACATATTCTGCAAAGTTATAGACATATAAAGGTGACATAATGCTATATTAGAAAAAAGATTACTTTGATTAAACTTTACAACTTAGTTACAGAGGTCATTTAAATTAAAGTAAAATCAGACTGATTACCTACATTAAATATATTTTTTTATTAAACACTACCAACTATAAAAAGGCTTGTTGGTATTATGGAAGGTCCTGCATTGCAAGAGTGACATTTTAGATTTTACTGTTTGCTAATTTTTTTATATTAGTTGTTTATTGTTGCTTTGATTTGTTTTTTATTTGATTTACTATTACTGTCAAATTATAACTCTCTCACAAACGTGTGTCTACCTGTGGATCTGGTATTTTGGGGAAATCCTCCAGGCCAGAGACCTCAGAGAAGAGTTTCTCTATCACCTCATCATAATCTGTCGGCTGTTTGTGCAGCAGATTATCTGTGAGACCTGAAAGGAACAAAAGAAAATCAAGACATGCTGACAGGACACAAACTCAACCATTTTCTTGAAAAAGGTCAAATGTTTTTCCAAAAATAGTTACTGCTGCAATGGCTAATTTTACTTATAATGTGTGTCTTTTGGCAATTTGAAAAATAATTCAAAAATGTTGTTGTAGCTTTCTGTTGACAAAATGACAAATTATGGTAATCTGTTAACACGATTATTTATTCTATTTATTCAGTCTAAAATCACAAGTGCATTACAAGTTTCCAATCCAGTATTCAAGAATCTGAAATAAAGAAAAATTAACTCTTCAAAAGTTCAGAAGCCATAACGTTAACTAAATGAATAATTATTATTTAATAAATAACATTAATTTCAACAATTGTATATTAAAATTCCAATTGATCACCCATTGTCTTCTCCCACAGACTATTATAACTACCAGGTGATTTGATTGAGTCACAATTGGGCCAATAAAGCATAATTTATCATATTTAGGTAACTTAGGTAAAGTTAAAGTTGATTGAATCAAAGGAGGCTTGTTAGTTAGCCATATTAATGTATCACATACTCTATTAAAATCCACTTTGCTCATGTGAGCGAAGTGAAGGGCAAAATAAGACAAACAGACGGACATTAGCTTAAACATAGCTACATAAACCAGCTAGTTCAGTAACGGTTAACCTCTGACCTCTATGGTTACCTAGACAACGTTACTGGCCCACGGCCCAGATAAGCTGGAAGTATCGTCAATAAAACTACGTTATCTACAAATAACGCGAGTTAGTAGTTAGACCGGCTGAAAGGGAGGGTTACTCACATTTAACTGTCGAAACCAACCGCTCCATGTTTTAGGTTTCTCTCCTGTACATCTAAGTTAGGTTAGTCGGAGGCGGATGTTGGCGCCGTTTGTTTGATTGACAGCTGCCACAAAAGCCGCGAAGTTTGTCCAGGAAGAGCCTGAAGGTGAGTTTAACAAAATTTACGTTTGTCTCCAAGACTGTCTGTGCATTCATATCCTATTTTTACTCTGCGACTGGTTAATATTGTCCAGAATATATAGTTAGCTCATACTTTCCATGATTATTTTACCTTACATTTTAGTTTAGCTGGCATTCCAGTTTGACATCCTCTCATGGTTACTAACGTTAATGCTGGGGGGCAATCATTAGGGCAAGTTATGTTCCACCTGCTTGCAACAGTGGAACAAAGGTTTTACTGGTTGAAATTGATATAATTCTGCATTAATGCATGACAAAAAAAGCCTCAGTTGCTGCTGTTATTTATCATTATTCTGCAATGAAAGGCCCTTGGCTGGGGATGATGAGGAGTGTGTCTCCCATGGTCCTGCAAGTTCTCCAGCTCAATGTCCTCTAATGACCTTTCAAAGGGTTTTATGTTCTCAGCAATGCCTTTTCCCTTGGTCAAATGTTCACTGTATGTTTGCCCGGGTCGACATGTGGAAATCAACCATCTACATGGCATACTGACGTTATAGTCACTCAGATTTGACAGACAGAATTCTTAAATTAAACCGACAATAGCAATTTCACATAGGCCAGTTTCTCTTTGTAAACACAGCTGCAGCAATTAACCTTAATTATGGGTGCACTAAATTAGTGGCAGTACCTGCTGGAAAGGTTGCACAGCCGTAAACTGTTAACGCAACATTGCCAACATAAGCTCTATAAATTATACCTTTTCTTTTTCTTTTGTTCGGACAAGTTGAAAAAACATGATCCCGTCATATCAGCAATGAGATATTTTACTCTCAAGATATACTAAAGTTTCTTCCCTAAAAAGTGGAGCTAGTGTCACATGTTAAATGCTGAGCCAAACAAACAGAATCTGGTGGCCTAATTGTTCATTTCTTGTGCAGCATCTCTATCGTAGTAATAATGGGGGACTTGAATGCATTTCACTGTCTTGCAGGTCTAGATTTGCAACATGTACCACATGCGCTCCACTACTTGAGTAAACCAATACTCTGTTTTTAGTCAGCCATAACCGGCCCATTTAACAAAAGTAACCAAATCGTTTGGCCAACATGACTGAGACCTTTCCCCTTTTAAAACAGTGGAGTAATCACAGCCGGCATGCACATGTACTCTGTTAAGAGAGGGCTCTGTTGTTCTAAAACAAGATATTCAGCGGTACCTTAAAGTTGACAGCTAATTCTGCTAATATGGTACATTTTCAAAATCTTTACTTTTTTTTTTATTGGATTCCCTTTTGAATTTATGTATTTTTATTCCATATTACCTTCTTCCAAATTGTTGATAATATGTGTTTTTTATAATCCAACAATGGGGATGTTGAACTTAAAATACGACTGTACACTATAGTTGTATAATCTTTTGGAGAGAGTCTCAGCTCTTGACCCGTGGGCCATTTACTTGCATGATAAATTGTATGCATGATTGGTTTCTGGATTGTGGTTTCCGGATTGTTTTAGGTTTTCCAACTAGTGCAGACCTCTGTCCAGGACCCTGGCTTAAAAACAATCCATAATATTGCTCTCATGAAAGAAATTGTTTTGTTAATATCGTGGCCTATCAATCTTATTTTTTCCACCAACATTTACTGCGTAAAGTGATATGCCTTGCTTCCAAGGTTGCGGTATGAGTGGGGTCTGGAGACTATGACATTGTTTCCGCTCGAGACTGACAGTCATTTGATCAGCAGGGCAGGCAGTCAGACCCCCCCTCCCCCCTGCAGAAAAAAAACCCGTTATTTCTACCGGTTCATTCACTGAAGAAGACTTTGCTGTTGGGGAGAAAGGAAGAGCGCATGCTGTGTGTGTAGAACCAGTTAGTCCCCCATAGTGTGTTTTGAACACCAGATTCTAAAATAATACACTTCAAACCCACCCCTATCAGCTAGCAACTTCCACCAATTGTTCATCAGGAGACATATCTGCTGCCCCCTTAGCCAAGTGGGAATGTCTCCTTGACTGAAGACTTAAATGTGAACACACACTAAGAAGATTGTTGAAGCAGACAAGGCAGTTTCTTGCAAACCTCACCTCTTATTTTTGCATTTAGTGAGTTACTTTCTTTTTCTTCAAAGGTGTAAGCCTATAGCGTATCATCTTTACTAATATGTCACCATTCAGACCCGAGAGCCCATCTCTTACAGACATTTTCTTGAGACCAATACTATTTGACAGTCTTGTGAATTTTAAATGCCACGTTAAGCTAATTCCCAAGTCTACAAAGTGAGAGGGGTGACTTTAATGTTTTATCACCACCAGATTGTTATAGGGAGTGTCCACTGTCAAAAAAGTGAACAAAGTAGAAGTAGAACAAAGTAACGCAACACACAACAATCCTATATTGCCCCCTTTATTGGATGAAACCACACAGAAGAGAGACAGATTTTTGTGTGCGCTCGTGCCACCAAATACGGACGTACTTTTTGATATCCTTGAGTTATTTCGTGCAAAAGCAAATGTTTGAATTCTTGACTCTGAATCCCAGAATGCAAAAGAACTCCCACGACCGAGATGTTATAAAGATGTTTCCCATGTTCTCATGTGACTTTTCACTCTTTTCCTGCTGAGTGGTGCTCATCACATTTCACCACTTGTGCTGTGCCTAATCTCCGCACTCAAGATCCAATCCCTAAAATGGTGGCTGCTCAGTCCGTGGGCGGAAAGGTGAGGGGCAGGATGTTCTTATTTACAATGCCTGCTACTGTGACCTGCAACGGCAGAGCGATTGTTGTGGTGATAAAAGAAAACAGTCTGCAGCACATCCACACACTGCAGGGTACTGCTGAACAAAAGAGGATTATTTACATTGATATAAAAAGCAGTGTGTCCTGTTTCTGAAGTTAAAAATAAATCCAGCAAATATTTATTCTAAACACTTGAACAGATAGATTAGATCTGATATTGCAATGATTGTTAATGTTCTATACTCTGAAACAAGATTACTGCTGTTGCCTTTAACCTCGGTTGTTTTTTGTCAAAGGCAACTTTACACACAAAGGTCAGATGAAAAAGGTTTAATGATCTACTTCTACTAATTTAACTTCAAACAGTCATTCAGAAACATATTCTGACCACAGATCAATGAGGTGATATTAATCACGATTGAAACAATGCTGTGATAAACCCACTTTTGGGTCATTTCAGTTGCCATTTGAGTTTTCAACTGAAAATAATTACAATTACTGTGATTTTCTATTGCATATTTTCATGTGTAATAGTGTTACTATAACACCCCTATGTATCATTTGTAGGAGTCACACATCACGTTGGTCTAACACAATGTGTTGCACGATTACCATAGATAATCATTATTTCTCTTGAGGTTATCCCCTCCTCAGTAGTAGCCTGAAGGAAGGAGTTTGTCCCCCCCAGAGGAGTGACGTTGCGTCCTCTGTGTCTCCATAAAACGTGCCTCACGCATGGACTGTAAGTGTTGCACAGAGGCGAAAGGGAGGAGAAATTGTCCAAGGCGCGCATGAAAAGCAGTGAGCAGATTAATCTGTTTTTTGTAGCCTCCACCTGAACAGTCAGACCACTCACTCAACTTTTATTCTTCGCAAACCACTGAATTTAATTCATCTTACTTTTTTTTATTTTTTGGGGGGTTCGAGAGCACCTGCCTCGAGGATACAGCGGTACATCCGTCTCCTCTTTGCCGGATCGGGAGTTGGACTACCCAGCTGCGCAGGAGAGCTCCCCCGCGAAACGCGCCATGGGAAACGGGAGAATCACTGCCGCTTGTTGCATGTACACCTGAGGGGTTTTGTGGATTAACAACACGTTTTTTTTGTTAAGAAAAATAAGTATCTTTTGATTTACTCGCTTTAAGAAGAGACTTTGTTCAGTCACGCGGAATCATAAGCCTCTGCCAAGGACTCTTATTACTTTATTTGTAACACCGCGGTGTGGATTCCGGTGAAGAGCCGCCAGGATGGTCTCATCCGACTGTTTCAGATCGTTCGTTGTCATCTTGTGTTGTTCATCACTCACAAATGGTAAGAAGTCATTCATGCTCTTACAGATCAGTTATTTACGCGTAGAGCTGTATGCATGAAAGAAGAGAGTTTTAACATCGCGCTGTTAGACTCGTTTCAATGAATGGCTGAAAGCATGTTTCACAGACATTTGACAAAATCAGCTCTCACTTATCAGAATAAGTGAGTAGAGTGGCTTTTTTATTCATCTTAATGATAATCGTATTCTTATCTTTGAGCTGCCACCAAGAGTTGAATTATTTGGCCGTTTTGTATTTGATCCTTACATTTGTGGAACGCGTTTTATTGTTTATGGATATTTCAGTGTTTTATATTTCATATAATATATAATATAATATCCAATTTTAATGTTTTGGGAAAATGATGTGTCCAGGCTGTCATTGGACCTGCAGTTCTCACTTCAGCCGCTAGAGGTAGTCTCGTCCCGTTGTAATTGGGTGATTATTCATGTTAATAAAATGTGTTGACTCTGACAGATGAGGAGACTATATTTTAATATCAGACAGATTTTATTGATACAATTTTGATTTGTTTGACTTGTACTTTGTCTCAGACTGCCTGATATTTGAAATCAGCCCCGTGTTATAGATTATAGAAAAACGTCTATCCAGCAATTGTTATCTGTGAGTGAACAGGATTAAATATTTTGGGAAGAGAGAGCCTGTTTCTTCAGACAGTACAATCAGTGTCATTGTCTCAGTGTCACTGCACAAAAACAAGATAGATAGATAAACGGTGGATGTTCTTCCACCTCGTGCTAGGTCTGGTGTGCCACTGAGATACACACGAAGCCTTCCGCAGCATTCCCAAATAAACAGTCTATCCAAACAAAGGAAATGCCCCTCCCACCCCCCATCACACACACATACACGCGTACATGCTTTTAGCCTACGAAGCTTTGTCTACGATGTTTTTGAGTAGATTTCCTTCACTGTCCACACACAAAGCGTGGGAAAGACACAAGGAGGAAGCGGACGTAGAGGCAAGAGGCAGCCTGGAATTGTTCTGGCGAGTAAAGGTCACGGAAATGTGACACGCTACCTGAGCAAAGATTTCTTCCCGGAACTCCTTGTGCTCACATTGAGCGATGTCAAACTGCATCCACATGACAATGGCAGGGAGGACAGGAGGGTATTGTTCCTGCAGGGGATCCACTGACTGGTAGAGCCATTAGTTCTGGATGGTGCATCAACTTCTTTCTATTCATGCTGAGGTGTGTAACCGATGTATGTGTAAATAAAGCACAGAGCTGCACAGAAGCAATTAATTTATGCGTAACCACAAATATTTAAGTTCCATGCTGCACCCTGTTAGTGTCATAATATTAAAGTTATTTATCATTCTACTGAGATACAGTTTAACAGTCCTCTGTTTTTACATTTTCACTCAAGCAGAAAAGGTAAACTGTGTCTAAAAGATAGTCTGACCTTTTTGGTATTTTGTTAATAATTCACTTGTAGCTGCTTCTTATTGAAAAGTGAGCACAGGTCAAGTGTGTTGCTTGGTGACCTTTTGACACCAATTTAAATGAAGCATAACAGCGCAGACTGAGAGAGGGAAACTTTTTGCAGCTCTCTGCAACATGATGCTTGCATTTCAGATTTATTTCAGTCGGCCTGTGTAATGGTCAATGACTTTCAAGCCTTCTGCATATCACTTTGGGTGTGATGCATGTTTTATTGATTCACTGAACTGTGTCTGTGAAGTTCATAGATTGCATGCTATGTCCAGGTCATTAACTACAATTATATCTTGTGTTGTTCTAGGCTGACATTTACATGATTTTAGTCAGTGGTGTTTTAGGGTACAGGCCAAATCCTGGAAAAAGCAAGTGAAGCATAGTGATGATTGGAAGAAATAGTGATTGAAGGGATGATTGAATTTGACCCTGGAAGCTGCCTCGTTATTTTATCGTCCTAAATTCCGTTCACTCACCATGGTCGCATATCTTCTACATTACGTTGTATGAGTAAAACATCTGTTTTTCTAAGATGAGGACAGTGTTTGTTTGTTTGTTTCTTTAAGTCATCTTTCTAGAAGAGTGAGTTGATGTGTCAAATTTAGTTTTGGAGTTTTTTTTCTTCTTTCCTGCTCCGACACTTGAGATGGAGTGGAAAATGGGAGAGATGAGAGGTCAGCCAAGTTCAGGGGGGGGGGGCTCATTGCTCTCTGGCGGTACGTCTGGGTCCGCACAGGCAGCACAAGAAAAACACATCCATGCACGCAAACACACTCACACACACACTGACTCACCTGGATTGGGAGTTTTACCAGCAGATCAGGAAAAGCCATTCCCTTACACAGGGATTTAACTTAACAAATTGCTTTGTGTAGCTGTTCTTATATGATTGCAGCATCTGGTCCATAGTAGGCATATCCATCCTGAGCCAGCAATATATTTTCTTTGAATCTCGCATGAGATTTCAATTTCAAGGAGCTTCTGTCTGCCAACCAGTCTTAATCATATATTATGGAACAGGAATCCTCTGGTTTTACCATTTTGCAGTCTCATGCAGGCGATTCCTGTTTGTTGGCACTACTCAACTTTATATAACCTAGAATGGCCACCCATCATGGCCAGATGTTCATTTATTTTGCTTTTTTAAGAGCAGTCTGGGGAATTTTTGCCTCCTAATCTCCAATGGCTAATATACGGCTAATAAAAAAGGCACTCTCCCTAACTGTTGTCTTAACCTTGCAGTTGGCAAAGTGGACGGGAGGGAGAATACTTCAGGACACACAGACCATGTAGCAATGGTTGCTACTACTTATTTTGGCAGGTGGTCTCAGGTCTTGTCAAGGTTTCATCTTTGTGTTGTAATATTTTGTTTGTCTTGAAAATCTCAATCCAAAGGCAACTTTCCATGAAACATCTGTGGCAGTTATTATTTCACAAGTGAAATAATAACTTTCATAATTAAAATAACTATTTTGTGTGTAGCATGTTGCATTGGTTTCCAATTACTATAATTATTAGACCATCAAAAGGCTAAACAGATCGCGTGCTACCCATTTACACTTCAGGACAGGAAGTTCAACCCAGTGGTCGTTTTGCTACTGTTTCGCTCCTCTCACCATGGCCACATTACAGCTATGATGACTCACCAAGAGTGACCCTGCACTCTTTTGTGAGGCTGTAATTCACTCTCCACCCTTTCAATGTCTTTTGTTGTTACTGGAGTACAAGGAATAAATTGGCACGGTTAAATGAGGGAATTATCATGCCATATTGTTACTTTTGCCTTGAACACACCAAAAAAAGATTGACTGTCAAGATAGGCGTTTTGTTTCATGACGGCACAGGAAGTAGGGGAGATAAAGTGTACTCTCTGCAAAAGAAAAGGGAATTCCGCACATTATTTCCTGCACTGGAAGGCATACGACTTGGGGTTTCCCGTCATATTTAGTGATTCATCTCATCCAGTAATGGTGTTTTTTATTATGCAACACCAAGCATGATCTACTAGTGGCATGCTGCAACACCAAACATCTACTAGTGGCATGCTGCAACACCAAGCATGATCTACTAGTGGCATGCTGCAACACCAAACATGATCTACTGGTGGCATGCTGCAACAGCAAGGGTGGAGACATTTTACCAACAGTTATGCCAGCTCATAATGTCCTTTCTTCTCGGATTTTAATCTCAGCTTCTTCATTCTTATTCACATATAACTCAGTTTATTGTATGTTCAACCTACAGTTCTGTAAAGTTATTTTAAAATTGTAACTCTGTGCAGTTATTTGATTGAAGTATAAAAAATAATGGGCTGCAAATCAGTCCAGAATTATTAGAAATGAATACCAACAAGATGTATAATAATAAGGACGGACCCCACTAAGTCAATTAGTCGACTAATCGGTTGTTTTGGGCTCAGTCGACTGAGATTTCATAAGTTGATTAGGCATTTTTATGCTTTTAATGCTTGTTCATGCCGAATGACGTATTGTTAGGAAATATCTGAGCACATCTCTCGTAAACACAATATTAAAAATGGTGCATTTGCATGATTCTTTGTGGAGAAACTACATTTTACAGATCTGTTGAGTAAATCAACAATAGATTAGTTTACTAAATGTAATTGCATAAGAATGTCTTTGGTCAAGGACAGCACTAATAATAGCGAACAAGAGCACGTGACTCAGATCATCTTGCCAGAGCTGTGTAAACTATATTGTCACCATGTAAAATATTTTTTTCTAATTGTATATTTTGACATTTGATGAAAGCTGAGCATATAAGGGTAGTCTTGGGTCAACAATTTCAGCTGCACTGCTGAACCTCTGGCTTACATTTATTGAAAGTTTTTGTCATTGTTTGGCTGTTGTCTGAGACTAAATATTTAAATGGAATTTTCTGGGCCTCAAACATTTCAGAACATTTCAGAGTAGATCCTGGAATCCAACAATGTTTGAAATTTTTGTCTTTATTTTCTGTGAACCTACCACAAATGTTTTCCAAACATCGTGTCTTGTGCCACTTCCCCTCATCAATGCCAAGTTAGGACAAGGACATACAAATGTGATCCTGGTCTAATGTTAGTAAACTTGGCCCTGGGACAATAATCAGTTTGATGCCGTGTGGCTCAAGACCCCATCATCAGTTGAAACATAACCAGAAGTCAGTCTCTCAGTCGCTCTCTCTCTCTCTCTCTCTCTCTCTCTCTCTCTCTCTCTCTTTCTCTTTCTCTTTCTCTTTCTCTCTCTCTCTCTTTCATTTTGTTTGCTCCATGCCTGTCCTCTTCTTAATGGCTCTTAATGAGAACCAGCTTCAGGGCTCTTTGAACCAACACAATAAGCACAATTTCTGGCATTTTTCAGGCTCTCTGCTGGAGGAATGCGGCACACAGCTGTTACGGGGGGTTAGGGGTGTCTGGACGCTTGCTGAGGTCAGCTTTGGGCAAGCAGTGGGGCAGGTGGGAGTTTTGACGGTGTGGGTGTTGAGAGACGACCGCGGGAGTTTTTTTTTTTTTCAGTGGGTTGCTGGGGGCCCCTGCTGATTCATCCATCTGTAGTGTGTTACTTAGGAGAATAGGGGAAAATGTCCAGTTTTAATAGATGAGCTTCATGTCAGTGCAATTCAAGGTCAGGAAGATGTTTTTGTTGTTGTTGGTGTTATGTGTTCAAGCAGATGCCAACATTCTTACATTGGTTGCTTTTGTATCACAACATCCGAAATCAGTGTTGCAGACAGACGTATTGTGCTTTTTATTTTGCCAATTGTATTGAACAGGCCCTGGGGATCAGATTCAGTTTGATTCATTATTTGCAAAGTTCTCATTTCTAGCAAATTATTCAATTATATGACTCGCTGCCAATTCGTGGATGTGAGGTCAGAAAACACAAACTAGAACATTATCGAGAACATTTGTGTGACCTTTCAGGAGAAATCAACAGATAGTTATTAACTTGTGATTTGTAATTTCTGGGATTGTTTATTAAGCTCAGGAAGCTTGAGTTTTATTAATATAATATACAGCTGAACAGAGCGTGGTATCACAGCATGAAAGATCATGAGCCACATCCCTTCCCCTCTGCATAACCTTGGACAATAAAACAATGATGTGCTAATATTTTATGAGGAAGTCGATATTGAGTGCTACTGCCAACACTGGCATCGTCGGCTCATTCTTAGCCCAACAGCTGTTCTGAATAATAGACAAATACTAGCAGCATGTGTGTTTCTGTTTGTGTTTTTCTGTATAAGTGTGTTTTTCATTTGTAAACGCAGGTGTACTTGTGTATGTGTCTTGTTTTTCTATATGCGTGTGTATCCGCGTGTGTATCCACATGTGTATCCAACGTATGTCAGCATATCAGTAAGCTGTTGTGTAACGCCATTGTCTTTCTTGATTCTGGCTACAAATAAAAGTTTCCCTGAAGACTTAATAAACTTGTTTTCTGACCATAATGACAAGCTGTTCAGGGAGCCCAGTGAAAAGAAGGAAATCACATATGGGACTGTGACACCTGCTGGATCGCAGTCAGAATCTGTTTCCAGTGTTGATCACTGTTAATAGGGACCTCTCAACAGTTACAGCTGGCTAGAGGCCAGCTTCGATTCAAACATCTCGACCTCGGCTTTTCCCCCGTGATAATGTAATACAGTAATAGCACTTAGAGCGCAAGGTCGATGGTCAATGAAAAAATTACTTGTTCCTAAAAGAGGAAGGGAACACCCATGAAAGGAGGTTGAGCAGTTGATTTAGAGGAAATGCATGAAAAGACACTCTACAGGGTCTAACATGCTTCCGGTATTGTCCCCTCCCTCCCTCTCTTCCACCTTCGTTCTTTTTTTCTGCTCATCCCAGACCACTATTCATTCTACTACTTGTCCTCTCAGCACCGGAAACATCCCCAGTGTTGTCACAGCGGCCCATCACTTGCATAAGAGCCAGGAGCATGTCGGCACAAAGTGAACCCACATGCACAGCGCTGAAGAGATTCATGGGGGATGTCCTCCAATGTTTTTTGTTGTTTAGTGTGAGAGACAAACAACATTGATAAGGTGCTGTAGATGAGCAGGTTTGTTGGACTTTCTCACTAATAGTGCTCTATGTGTGTGTGTTCAACAGGACGTTTGGAGACACAGCACTCGCCTAAGATTCTGCCCTCTGACAATCCCCTCATTCGACCTAAGGACGAGTCGTTGAACCTAATATGCAGGTATGCAACACACCTATTTGTGTCAATGCCAAGTGATCCAAAATTACTTACTTACTATTTAAATACAATCGTTACATCAGTGTTCAATGTCATATTTAGCTAATATAATTAATTGTTACAGATTATACTACCCAACAGTATATAAGGTATTCTAATTGGCTCCACCTCAACCAGTTACAACAATAACATGCTCCTTCCTGGTTAATACATTAGTAAGAGAAATCTGATATTATTTTATGTTTTTTGCAAAAATTACTTTTAAGTTTGATCCTTAGTTAGTGTGGAGCTTTAAAATGGTTAAGAAACAGTCTACATTTAATACTGGTGACTCTATATGACCTACATAAGTAAACGAGACCATGAGTGAGAAGATTAGCTTTTTCTATAAGTTATTCTTAATACTTGTCATTGGTACCACGAGATTGGATTTTGTGCAAAATCAGATGAAATCATGCAGGTCCACCAGAAACTCCTTCAGCTCAGACTCCAGCTGGGCAGCAACCAGCCCACCGTGGACCGACCCAGATCCGGCTTCGCTGCCGCCTTCAACCTGCAGTTAAATGCTCTGGCGAGGGGAGGAGAGCTCAGCGCCCGGCAGCAGCGTCTCCTCCTCCAGCTAGAAGCAGAGCTTTGCCTCGCTTCTCTTTCGATTCCCGACTGGGAGCCGACACCAACACCATGATGCTGGAGACCCAGCTCATATTGCTGGGCCCACTGAAGGGAGGCACGGGAGAACCAGAACCAGGACTGTGCGGGGCAGACTGTCAGACCCTGCCGCAGTAAAATGGGAGGTTTTCTAAAGGGACACCAGTGCTCGGAAACAATGCCACTTTTTGTACAGAGGGATAGTCAAAATCAACACAAAATGAATGTTCCTTGTAGTAGCTTTAAGTACATTTTGTTTTGTTACTTTTACTTACCGCAATGTAACATTTTCAATGAGGGACTTTTACTTGTGTTTGTGGTATTTATTCAAGAGCTTAAATGATCTGAATACTTATTCCACCACTGCATGTAGATTTTGATGAATATGTGAATTCCTGATTGAAAAAAAGTAAGTATCTTGTCACGTAGGAAATCCTAATCATCAGTTTTTGCAATAATTAAAGAAGTTCATGACCCTAGTTTTTCTTGCCCTTTCTCGGTCAGTTATCAGAGGTCAGTCGGGAGGAGAGGAGTCAGTGTCTGAACTGTCACTGCAGCCATAAAGTTTAGACTCTTGTCTTATAACATGACAGAAAGGCCAGGGGGAAAGTAAACGGCACATGCCTGGGCCACGGGACACTTGCTGGCTACAAAGATGCTAGGACAATCCTTGACAGGAACAAGTGGTGTACCACATTTATCAGCCTGTTGCAATTTCCTTTTGGGATGGTGGGACCAAAGGGTGCTGCCTTCACATTTGTTAAGAATTTAGAGAGTCTTGCTTCATTTTGTAGGCCCGCAAGGAATGTTCAGGAACTCATATCTATCTAGTGTAATGCTTCCCTATATGGCCATATGCTAAGAGGCCTGGCCCATACCGTACCGTCTTGTTTTCTGTCACTGGACAAGAGCTGGAGGTTGCTTGACCCAAAATTCTGCAGGCAAAGGCAGTGGTATGCAAGACATGTTTGATGTTCCTCTGGGATCTCTTTATTGAGAGTTTTAAAATGGATGCTCTGTGGAAAGAATGTGTCAGCTGAGCTCATCATTCAGGAGAAGCATGTTCCCATGTGAAAGTTCAAGTAACTGGATGACTTGAGATTAACTCAAAATAAACTTAAAATGAACTTCAAGTCAGAAAGTTCCAAGGGAACAGCCGCTGCTTAAATTAGAACGTTTGTGAGTTGCCACCTATGACACTTTTTCTCGAAATGGATACAAATTTTTAATTTTTTTTAATGTTTACTTTTTTCTTTCAAATTGGAAAGAAAAATAACATATTTGATAGTACATATTGTTTTAAATGTTCTACACAAAGTAGCCTCAGTCATCAAATGGTAAGAAATGTTTTCTTTGTATTCATCTAATAGTGTCCCTCTCTGTCTTCTGTCAGAGGTCATGGCCCGCTGCACTGGACACTTGCTGATCCCAGTCGATTGCACTCATCAGAGGGCGTGAAGATGGAGCAGTGTGATTCCAGACTTCAATCTCACTCACACTGCAGCAAACTGACAGTCACAAGCCTAATTGTCAATGACACAGGAAGCTACAGCTGTAAATACTCCAAGAATGGTCTAGAACACATCACCTCGATCTACGTCTATGTCACAGGTGAGACCTGCAAAGTGCTCTGACCACTTTAGATTATCTGTGGTTTTTATCGAATGCAGTAAATTAACCAGTAGTGGGAATAAGAGAACATAAGAGAAACCTGTGCAGTCTCTGATAGATTTATGACACTGACATTTTCCCAATGAAGAATGTACGTCATTTTCTAGAATGAGAAAAAGTGAATGCAATGTTGTTTAGAAATACAAATAATTGTTCTATAAACTAAACCCCAGATGAGAGGGGTTTCTTTTTTAATTGAGTTGTTTTTCTTCAATCTAAGATTTAACTATTTGTTGTTATGAAAGTCAAGACTTCTGATAAAAGACAGGTTTTCACAGGGTGATTGTCATCTGCTGATGCCAGTGGCAGTCAAACAGTGGCTCATAATACACAGAATAAGATGGCTAATGATATTTCCCGCAAGATACAAGAGCTGGAAAACACCCATTTTAGCAAAAAAAAAGGATTAGTCAGCAAGAACGAAAGAAAAAGAAAAAAGTTGAAAAATGAAGAAAGTCTCAAAGAAAGAAAGAAAGAAGGAAGTGAATACAGAAAACGACAACATTTTGCAATTTTACACACTTTGCATGACTTCAGTTATTCCTTACAAATAGGAAGCTGACTTTAGCCTCATGCATTCAGATTCTAATTACACAGCTCTCCTTCTCAGAAAGAGAGAGATAAGGTGGTTTCTTTGCTACTATGGTCTCTTCTTGAGGTGGAAGGGTGAGTGTGATTGCACGGGAAGCCCTGATCATTTCCTGCTCCAGCTACTGTTTTCAGAAGTCTCCGCTAAAGTGTCACATGGCACCAGTTACAGTTACAGAATCATTGAAATGGAGATTGTGTTGGGCGGCATAAGGAGAGCAGATTTTAAGTGTTGAGTCAACCTCAGCCCATTTTAGCTAGATGTGTGTGCATTTATTATAATATATATAAAGACATTAAATAAACATAAACTCATGAAACATTGGTCTAAGGGATGTGAAATAGTTGTAGACAATGGCTAAACTACATGCTGGATGCACTTTGTTCCCTCTTATGAATGTGGTTCCCAGGCCGCCTGCTGTGCCTGTGTTTAGTCTAACGCTTTCTTTTCAAAGCCCTTCAGCTGTTTATTACATAATTTTCCATGCTTACTTTTCAAATAATGGTTCCTTTATCACACCACTACTGCTTGACCTCACACCAATTGCAGACTATTTGTGTAGTCGTAAATTTCCCACAGCGGCCGTGTGATGCCTGGCTGCCCAGTAGGAACACACCACTAGCCTGATTACTCTATCTGTGCTCTGCTGCCTTATCCGGTTAGAATGAACTGATCCGAGATATGTTCTCTGTGTTGGATGCCCTGACATTGCCCTGATTCGATTGCACAGCTAAAGTCAGCTCTAGCGTTCAGAACAACAGCTGTAAATTTGCTACAAAACATGGTTATCCCAAAAGACAAAATGGAAGTGGCAACATCTGCTTTGAAATGTGATTGCTGACTGACCTGCATTTTAGATTGCACTTTCAATTTGAGTATTATTTTTTTTTTTGTCTTTTAGATCCCGAGCAACCATTTGTGGAGCCCCAGCCTCATAAAGTCTTGGGCATCTACAGGCATGAGACCAGCCTGGTGATTCCCTGCCGGACGTCCTCTCCTGAAGCTAATGTTACACTCACAGGGGTACGGTCTCTCAAAGACAAGCACTTGACACCTTCTGCTCATGATTGGGCTGTATATAGTAATACACTGTATGTGCTCCATAGACCTGGTTGCACATGGATTTAGAAGTAAATCACACAGTACATCATCTCAGAAAGCCAGATTGCTATTAATACCACAGCAGGGTATCCTTATCGTATCCTTGGCGTCTTTGGCACTCTGTGCTTAAGGCATCTTGCTGGTTCTCACACCCTTTGTGTGTTAAATTCCTGAGCATACAGAAACAGACCAGGACAGTGGCTTGTCTGAGTGAAGCTCAGGGGCGCCGATCGGAGTTATTCTGTCTGCTTCCTGTAAGAGCAGGAAGGTGTTCCAAGAGTGTTTTTCTCAAAATAGACCCTCAGACTAAATTTAGCCCCCCTTCTCTTCCAAACATCAGGAAATCTAGTAGAAAAAGAGTACACACTGTGTCCAGTAAGAGGAAACAACAGGCAACTTATCATGAGGATTGTAACATCTGATTCCAGAATGCAGCTGAAGATGTCAGTGGAGGAGAGCTCCCTCAGTGATGTGGTTTGCACAAGGCTTTTTAGGCTTTCTGTCAAACGTAAGAACCTGGTTGTGATCACCAAAGACAGAATGAAAACCATCTTGACAAAGTTACCATGCCAACCACAAAGTGTGCGCTTCTTGTCATTGATATAATATGATCATATGACATAGTGGCTGCCATGGACAGACACATCTAACTCAGATGGCACAGATAGTGCTTGTGTGACCTTCCTGCTGTATGTAAATCTATGGCACTCCTCGTTTCTGCTCCTTTTCCTTCCTTCCCTTCCCTTACCTCCTCTCCCAGCCAAACTTTTGGACTGAGAACAAACAGCAGCAGGCACGTACATCCTTTTTCCGAGTCAACACTGTTTTGTGCTCCATTGCATAAATGATTACAGAAGTTACACTCCACAAAACAATAAAAACTAATTAGATCTTCACTCTAACAGATGGCTGTCCCCAGCTGAGCCCAGTAGAGCACAAGTTACATGTTAAATGAAGTTGAGTGCATTACACTTCAGTCTGTCTGGCTCAGTGTTCTTTAACGAACATCACAAATGTCCCCAAACATATACGGTACTGACAAACCTTCTCTGCTCTACTCTTTTGATTGCAGCTCAAACCTTTATCAGAGAAGGTCATTAAGGAAATGGTCTGGGATCCGAAGGTTGGATTCAAGATTCCCTACGGTCCCAACACTGAGAATAGCATGCTCACCTGTAAAACCGTGGTCAACGGTCGTGAGTTCATGTCAATATACATCCCTAAAAGAATGAGTGAGTTTGTTTTCTTTTTAGCCATCTTGCTCATTGAAAAATATAAATTTGTGGCGATTTCTCTGTTTCTTGAGCATTTCACAGTTTTCTTATATTTGTCACCATTTTTACAGCTCTCGTTCTTAATAATGTGAAGATCACCCCAAAGCGTGTCAAAGTGTTGGTTGGAGACACCCTCATGCTCAACTGTACTGGTGAGACCACCTATAATGGAAGAATCAACTTCACATGGGATTATCCAAAGAAGAGAGTAAGTTCAGGATTTACTTTTGACATAGTACTGCTATATGTTAAACACACCCTCCCAGGTTGTAGCAGTGGAGTTTATAGTTCCTCCTTTGTCTTCAGGACAATAAACATTATACGAAGAAAACGATGGTCCACCCTGCTAAGGTTCATGTGATGAGCAAGACTTTCATTTTGCCAAACATTACCATGGAGGATAAGGGGGTGTACAGCTGCAAAGCTGAGATTGAACCCACGAAACACAAGAATGTCTCAGCAAAAGTCCTTGTCTATGGTGAGTATGCTTTGGATGAATTAAAAATCAGGTGACGACTTCCATGAGCTACAAAGTTTATTACAAAGCATAAAAACACAACAAAACTGTCACACATTTTTACTTCTAGATAAGTCTCACTGTGGTGATTCTACAATGATATGATGGTAACTTTGCTTTTTGATGGATTCTAATGTCAGTCATTCATCTTTTGTTCCAGAGCATCCATTTCTCCATGTCTCCTATAAGCCTGAATCATCTAGTAGGGTGACTGTTAAAGAAGGTAAAAAGAAGCTTTTGTTTGACCCCATAGTCAACGCTCTGCCACTACCGGACATGTTAGCGTGGTAAGTAATGGTTTACAGTCTCAATAGAAACTGCTGATTATGTATTGAGTGAACGAGCACCTTTATGAGTCAACTTTCCATTCAATTCTTTCATTGATTCTTACTCTTTATCCATGGTTTAAAAACCTTTCAATGCCTCCAATGTTTAGGTATAAGGATGGGGTCCCTATCAACAAGAATTCCACCTGTTACAAGATGTCTGGTTACAACTTGATCATCATTGATGTGCAGCAGAAGCATGCTGGGGCCTTCACTATAAGCCTGGGCAACCAAGTGAAGGGCTTGTACAAGAATATGAGCTACACGCTGATAGTCAACGGTAAGCTGTTGCCATAAACCTGATAATGACTGCTGATCCTAAGGAAATTAAGCAGTGCCTTGGCTGCCCCAGCACTGTAGCTGCTTTCAGTGCAGTTCACTGGACGGCAGGTAGCAACTCTAGTATGAGAGGAATTTGGGGGCTTGTTGATTCCAGCGCTGGATTGACGTAGCAGGGGCAGCTGTTGTTGATTATTGGGGCTCTTTTGGGGGGCTTGGCGCAGTGTGTAAATGGCCTGGGCTCTATTCTGCACGCAGATTCCAGCCGCTCCAGACCCCCCCTAGTCCCCAGCATTTATTTGCATCCTCACCATGTGTATATACAGTGCAGCTCATATAAACAACATGTTCCATACAATATGTATACAGCTTGAGGAAAACAAGGACTGAGCATGTAATTGATTGTTTTAACTGAATACTACTGATAACAGTTAACACTAGAGGTTATAAATGTTTTAGCATGTTAGGTGGAAACTTTGATGAAGTATGCTTGCTCTCGAGAAGTGTGCCTCAGCTACTTCAAGCTTGTCATGGGGGGCAAAGCTATATTAATTTCATTCTTTAAACATAGCAATCCCAATAGTGTGCCAAAAAGTTCAAAACCAGCCCCCTGTGGTTTCTATATACTTTATTTATTATCCAGAACTGTCCTGCTTCACAACACTTTGATTTATTGGATTAACAAAAAAAAAAAAAACACAGACACAACTAAACAGTGAAAATAGATTCCTGGTATCAATTATGGAACTATTTCATCAGTTGTTTAGGGCTGTCAAGAATGCGCCAGATTATGAATGTGTCCTACGTGATGGAGTGTGCGTGGCGGGATGCAGGTTTTGTGGTTTGCCTAGCTATGTCACTGTGTAGCCTGACTATTTTAGCTGTTCCACATGTAGAGAATGGCATAGTGATGTGGACCGGCACAAGGATCTCCGTCTGTTGTTGATGGGTGATACACTGATGGGCATGGGCCATTGTGGGGTCACTCTTTGACCTACAGCCCCGGGCTATCCAATCATCCTGCCATTCTTCTTCTACACAACGTCCAAAGGACAACTGGTGTGCACCTTTTTCATGGCTATCCATCATGACTGTCGGCCCTCATTATAAAGACATTATGAGATTCCTCAGTGGGCTGGGGTGGCGGATGGTTGATCTAACCTGTTGTCGCTCTCTCTGTATCTCGCTCTCCCTGTGTTTTTGTGTTCGTGTACTTATGTGTGTTTGTGTGCACTTCTCTCTCATAGTGAAACCAACTATTTCAGAGGCAGAGCTTGCCACTGTGGACGTGCAGCCCTACATGTTCGGCAAACAGTATCAGCTAACCTGCACTGCTTATGGGATACCCTTGCCAAACATCACTTGGTTCTGGCAACCGTGTCACTCAGACCCTGCGCTTATAAAGTGAGTCACCAGCTTGCTATATTCACAAAAATGTAAATGTTTAAACTTGATTTTCTGTAAACTTCCTCCAATCTTGAAGAATTAAAAACACATCAAAAGGAAAGATTCCCATGATGTCATGAATACCTAACATAATCAGATTCAAAATCAATTACATGCCACTAGCTACCACATAGTGGTCCTCCTGTATCGAGTGTGGTGTTACAGGTATACTGTATGTTCAGATTTAGCTTGCAGTTTACAGGAGATTTAAAAATGTGGATTCAGGTTACTCTTAACCCCTGAAGTTTTTCTTGCTCCAGAAAAATATATGTATATTTATTATCTGTACGGCTGAACAAAGATGGTAAATCATGTAAATGTGTCTGTAAATACAAAGTCATGTTTGTTATATTGCACAGCATTTGCACAAATTGCACTGCTGTGTTGGAGGACATAAACTTAAGTACCACCACCTACTGGAGTTGTTTTCACAAATGCGCAGGAAAACAGCATCACAGACTTAACAGTGCATACGTGTAGGGTCCAGACCCACCAGACCAGCCCGGGTATCCCACTGTCAAACAGATCTACATTGACTGAATTGACTCTGGCCCAGAATACGACACATTAATCAAAGAAACGCAGCCCTCGGGAGCTGCCCCCTCGTTTGTGGTCAGTGGCTGTGTAGGCTGAACGGGAAACACAGGGGAGATGTATTAATCAGATTCCCAGAGCTGTTAAACACCCGACCAGAACTGAGTGTATGAGTGACTGTGTATGAATACCGGCCTGGTAGTGAACCCACAAACAAGATGAACATTCCCCAAGATCCTGGCTCGTCAATGGCAGCAGGAGACCTGCGAGTCGTAAGATCAGGAAAACAATGGGTCATTACCCTTGGGTTATCAGGCCTCAACACCATTACCAAAAACAACATTGTGGACCACTGCACAAGAAAGAGACACAATTATGTTGCATACTCAATGGTGTTAATCCACCAGTGCCTCTATTGTTTCAGTTATTAAAAGGTCTCTAAAACCCACTTGTACTTGCCAGATTTATGATAAATTATAGCTGAGCGTTGAGGCAGAGCAACTCTTTCTGCCTGGCCAAAAGATAATCAGGTCTGGCACTATGAACAGTGGCAGGCAGCTAATGAGACAAAGGAACAGCTATAGCCTGGTGGGAGGCCAATTGTGCAAAATGTTTGTTTTATACAGCCCTGACCCCGTAAAGTACCTGTCACTGTAAATCCAGCGCGAAGCCCTTCAAGATCATATCTCATCTAAATCTTTGGGAGTTTGGAGGGTGACACGCAGAGAGTGGGGAGGGTTTAGAGGTGAGGGAAGCTTACTATATTGGATGTGGAAGGAGGCTGATAGTGTAGGGGGCAGAAATATGGGGGTGTCTTTATCACCAGGTTGAGAAGTTATCAGCTGTCCCTTGTTGACCGCCAAGGTCTTAGGATCAACCTTATCTCCTCTGGCCAGAACGTGTGTGGGTGGGGGGGGGGGGGGTTCCTGTACGAGGTGACGCATAGCACAGCCCTTCCTGTCGCTGTTGCTGTTTCCTCCTCTCATCAGGCTGATTGTTCCCCACCACGGGCGGTGAAGGGTTTGGGGGTGGTGGTCAAATGAATGCTTTCTCTTGGTTTTATAACCCAGACAAGCTGGTCTAGACCTGGACTCAGCCCACATCAGTCTCGGTGGTCTTTTAAAATACCCTCAGCCTTTCAGAATCAGGGCTATTAAAGTAGGATAGCACAATGCACTTTATAATCGTGTGATGTATTAACATAACCTCAAGATTCCCAATTTAAAAAACATGAGTCTTTTTTCTTCTGTGTTGTATTGTTTAAGGTCTAACGCATCTGCAGTTGTCTCTACACATACTGACTGCATGACTAGATGGTCTTATTATATTTTTTCTGTCCTGCAGTTGCATTGATCATACCAAGCCACTCGCGGTCAACATTGATGACATGGGAAATTACTCCCACAACTGGATTAAGAGCATAAAAGTCAAGCCTGAGCTGGTTAAAGGGAAAAACAAGGTATGTGGTTCAACTTCATTTGTAGTGTTGCACAACGTGAAATGTGGTTAACAAATATCAGTGACCAACTCAACAGTAAGATTTATATGAGAATTGGATCAAGAAGAAGTCTGAAGATCTTGGGAATAGCCCAAAAGCTAGGTCAGATTCAAGTGGAAACCTCTTGTGAAGGGGCTTGAAAGTCAGATGCAACATCTGAAATCCATAAATCCATACAATTTTCCTGCTATTGGCAGTGATGCTGTACTTTTTTTCACTGAAAGTGATTAATTTTGTCTGTATTAGTTTTGACTTATGTAACTGTGACCAAAACCCATGAAAAAGCCTTCAGCAGTCCCGTCTTGTTTGTCATTGTTGCTCTTAAAAAATCTTGATTTATTCTTGGAATAAACAACCAAGAAAATATTTGAAAATCTCTTTTTTTCACATGTATGATGTGTTGCATCTGCAGGAAGATCCTAGATTGATAAATAATGTACATTTATAACATAAATGTAACATACTTGAATAACTTACTGCATTGGTTTTCCTTCCTATAATGAGCAAGCTCATTAAGACCACACTGTTCCTGTACTTTGAAAGGGTGAACCCATAACACAGTTCATTTTCCTCTCATGGAATGACATACACCTCCATTTCACAGTTTTTTCATATGAAGAAGGCCTGTATATGAAGCAGCTGCAGCTTCATCCTGGGCCTTGCCAAAGAAACATCTTTTATTCTGACATCAGTTAATCATTTCTGCTGTTTAGACTCTTGGATCTAAGCCTTGTAAACAGTACAAAAGCTATATGGCTTAAGCCATGCATGAGCCAAAAGCTTTGAACAGACTTTTATAGATTCTACCCTCCACCATTACCTGTGAAGAAGAGCCACTGCACTCACTGAAAAACAGCTGGAACTGTGCTTCTGTTATGTAAGCATGTTCTGCTTTAATTGCACCAAATGTAACTATAGAAGCAAGATTTGATCATGAAAGCGGTGCATTTAAGCAGATAGAAATATTCTGTCACACCAAAACATTAAGCACATTTAGTTGTCTTACACCTCAATTATTTGTTTCTGCAAAATCAACACTCAGGTGTGAATGTGGGATCTACCAGTCCATCAGCTTTTCTTAGAAAACATCAAACACATGTTTTTGTGCAAACCTAAACACAATACGGAAACTATAGGTGTCCTGTGGGAGCCATTGACTAAAATTGTTCACCCCAAACATAATTAAGAGCAGGCCTCCTTTGCCTCACAAGAGTCTGTCTATAGGATTAGGTCAAAGAAACCCATTACCGCAGTATGGGCCAAGTAAGGAACATATTCGTTGTTATAAAGGCTGGAGAAAGAATCCGTGATCATTCTCAATACAAACTTTCGGTTCACTGGTTTCACCTGTATTTCTGGTTCATAAGTAAGTGGTTTATGGTCTCCTGCTCTGTCATTAATCACAGAATGAAACTCACAATCATTTAATAATTGTAAATTTGGCAATTTTCATAGAGCATCAGTTCTGATAGGTCTCTGACATAAATAGGGAGGCACCACTTATTTACAAGTACTTGTGCCCAAACGCTGGTGCTTTATGAGGGTTAGGACTAAGGGTCAATGATAACAAGCAGAAGTTTAAAAGAACAGGGATTTGTTGGAAGTGAATTCCTCTCTGTCACCCCACATAAATCGTTTGGGCCTGTGAATAAGAACGTAGTCAGGGCCGGGCCTTTCAGTGCCTCCCCAGAAGGCCCAGTAGAGAGGGAGACTGGCCCGGGTCATAATATAAGGAAAATACCGGGGGGCACAGAGGTCACAGTGCGTCTGGTCAGGTCACCTCTTAGGGACTGTGCACAATTGTTTAAATGACTGTGTTCAAGCTTGGGTTACATCATGGTGAGTAATAGCCGTAACATAACACCATAAGGCCACTCCATCACTGTTTTGACAAGTGTCAGAGCAGTATGAATTGGACAATATGATATCACTTTTAAACACATATTCTGTTACTGCCTGAGTGTTTGTATCTTGAGCATTATAAGTACAGGGACGCTAAAATGGTTTCATGGCTACAGCTGTGTGTCTTGAGAGTCAGCACAATAGCTCCTTCAAGCCCAGGAAGTTTAGGCCAGCATACACCCAGACAATACACCCACATCATTCACGCTCTTTGATGTAGCTAACTGGCCCCCAAAAAACAGATGTCACCCTGAACACTAAACAGAGCCCCACGGAGTCTGGCCCTCACCCAAGTCTCACTTATTATTTTGTCTATTTAAGCCATTAAAAGGTTGTACTGGTGCAATGATAAAATTGAGAATGGCGTTAGAAGTGCTTTTCAGGAAATTGACGTTGAGGCCCGGCACTAGATCTATAGGGCAGGTCTGAAGGAGACTCAGCGGGTTTTAAACTCCAGATGTATCCTTTCATTAATGTTACGCTCTGGAGAGTATAAAACAAATCACGCTCTGGACCTCTTACCCGCCTGTTAACAGCGACTCTGCTCTGATGGTGATTAAACCTCAAGGATAAGTCACACTGAAAGTTCAAGTCAAAGCTGAATTCTGAATTTTGATATTAAGCATTTGTTGTTTATCTCAACATGTTTTTTTCTGTTTGGAACAATTAGTAATAATTGCCCCATTTATCCCAATTAGACTGTGAGCACCTTGGTGATAGGAGAGGCTATCATGTCAGGAAATTACTCATGTGTGGCCCAGAATGAAGAAGGCAGCAGCACAATGACGATCCCTTTCTACGTTGATGGTAAGTGGGTCACCAGAATATGAGCGCTGACATATTTAAATCTGAACTGCTCAGCTGAAAGTGCAATAATAGCAAAGTGCACTATACTGTGCACTGGATTCCTTCAAATGATCTACACGTACAGTACACGCTGTAATGAATTGCAAGAACAGCGAAGGAATGTGCAGATTGCATTGTGCAATAAAGAAACCAGAGGGGGGCATTAATTGAAACCATCTTCCACTGTAGCTGAGCGGCTTCAGGGTGGAAGCGAGGCAAACGTGTCCAGAGCCATATGGAGTGCTATAATGGCACGCTTTTAAAAATAACTATAAATAACTGCATTCCTGCTCCGGTGCCAGCAGGTCATTCCTCTTTCTCTGTTCGCCTTCTGCAATGAGAATTTACTTTTTTAATGTGCATCTGAGCATTTACAAATGTTCCCAACAGAAATATCCATTAAGACAGTCACGTAGTAATCGTGGGGATGAGGTGTCACTGCACACAAGCACAGTTCACTGTGCAACAAAGTGAATCACAATTCTTTAAAAGCTGAGTAAATCACATCTCCTGAGGGGTGACGGATTGCTTTTGGAGAGGGATGTATGTGGGTGAACCCATGCTTGAGGGGATGCCAAGTGCCAAAAAACGTGTTTCCCAGAGTGAGAGAATTCCCAAGAGGAATTCAGCTCTCTTCTAGAGGTGAGTAAGGAGAAAGATGGAGAATCCTGCAAAACAAGAGGACACAAATGTAATAACAGCTGTCTTCTTTTACGGAACACAGAATGCTTTCCAGCAATCTGAATAAACAAGCTCAGTCTGGTTCCCCTGGGGCCCAGACTCAGCTTCTCTCCAATCGCATGAGTGCAGCAGCGCCGTCAGCCATGCAGTCCAGCGGCAACGTGCTTCCAATTAACAGTGATGAAACAGGAAATAACTGCAAATTTGACATTCCTGGCATTGCAACAAGCAGCTTTGTGTCCAAAAAAAAAAAGTATTGTCCAACACAAGATCTCGGGCCAGCAGGATGTGTGTCTCTGTTCACGTAAAACAGATAACGTGGACTCCTTTATCTTTATTCATAATTAGTAACTGTCGTTGACCCCATCTGATCATTGAATGTATCTGGAACTGAGGATTATTTAACATCATTGAAATCCATTGTCACACTAGATCACCCTGAGAAAATCACCATCGAACCTCGGGCCGCTATCGAGGGGGATGACGTCACTCTGACCTGTCGGGCAGCTCGCTACCTTTACAAAGACCTACAGTGGTTGGATTCCAGGAATCAAACGATCACTTCCAACGTGTCCAGTCTCCAGATCAGCAACTACTCCATTTCTCTTTCTCTCCGTCTGCATAACGTGTCCCAAATCAGCACTACAGGTTACAAGTGCCAAGCATACAAGCTCTACAAGAAGGTTGAACTCAAGACCGCTGCACTTCTTGTGGATGGTGAGTTAGAGGAGGATATAAGAAACTGATTGATCAAATAGTCAGCTGATATATGCTTATAATAATTTCACATTCTAGCACACACAGAAAACAAACTTGCAACACTTAATAAGTCGCTGTCTGATCAAGACAGTAATAGAGAAACAGCAGCTTTAATTCAAACCTTTGTTTATGTTTTGTTTTTTGTGCAGTGAGAAAAAGCCCCTGGCTGAGTCAAAATCTGACTAATCAAGATGTGAACAGTAGCAGCACCCTGATGCTGGCCTGCTATGCTCTGGGAGTTCCTCGTCCGTACATCATGTGGTACAAAAATGGTGTTCAGGTGGAGGAAGGACCAGGTAACCTGAGAATGCTATTCCATGTGCTATGATTATCATATGATATGATGCAATTTCATAATATTGGTGATCAGTGGCACAAGTGCAATCCTGCCGCAGAACTGCACAACTGGATGAAGGGCTGAAAGAGAAAGAATACATTTTGTTATTAGTAAGACTGTATCAGCAGGTGAAGCTGTCATCCGCTTTGAAAGCCGCTGACAGTTTTTCAATGTGTCAAAGATCAGGCCAGCGTTTACATTTTTTCATTGTAGGCCATATTTGCTCAAGGCACAAGTAAACAACATTTCTGATTCAGACTGCGGATGATGCCATTTCTGAAGATGAATTTATAGTTTCAAAACCCTAAAGTTCCTATCTATGCATACTGAAGACATTTGTGAAGTTAAGCTGCACTTTCTATTGCAATTGTTTATATAAATATGGCCTGTTGGTAAAGTAAAGGTTGCATTCAGTTGTATTCAGGTAGTCATATATGCATTTATATGCACACAATAATGCCACTACTTCAAATACTGTGAGAAGATGAGTATGCTAAATCCTTTTAGGTATTTGCATAACCTGAGCTCCCACAGAAAATATTATTTCTGGCTCATGGTGTTTAAAACATCCTCAGTAGAAACTAAATTATTCTGCATAAACACAACCTCAGATGCTGTAAGAGTGGGTTACTTTCCAGCCACAATTTGTATACACTTAAGTGCCTGAAGATACACTATAGCATTTCATCTGCTTTTGCACTACTGCCAGCCTGCACTTGCACAAAAGATTGAGTGCCAAATGTTAAATGCCACACCTTTTAAACTTTATCAGTTTGACTGAGAGATTGTGTGTTGCAGGTATCACTCTGGGAGAGGACGGGGTTCTGACCATCGAGAGGGTGAAGAAAGATGATGAGGGTCTCTACGAGTGTCGAGCCAGCAATGTTGAGGGTATTGCGAAAACCAGTGCTGTTGTTACTGTGTTTGGTAAGTCACTCATACACCTTGAGACATTAACTAACTAACCATCAAAAAAGACCCGACACTCACCAACAACTTGCTGCGTTGTCGGTGGAGTGTTGTGTGCTGCTGTCAGTCGGGCTACACGTCACATCCAATACACTAATCATCCATCAATTACAGTGAAGTCATTCCATATTCTGCATGTCCAGTCAAAACGTCTCAGAGGCCCTCTTGTTTTCTTGTCGCCACTACAAATAGCTCTGGTCTGACTTCATTATGAAAAGTTTCCCCCGACAGAAAATCTGTGGCTGCCAGGAATGCCAAGTAAATTCCTTCTAGGGTTTTATGATCGAGGCTCTGGCTGAGAGTCCTTAC
Source organism: Ophiodon elongatus (assembly GCA_016806645.1). NCBI lineage: Eukaryota > Metazoa > Chordata > Actinopteri > Perciformes > Hexagrammidae > Ophiodon > Ophiodon elongatus. The sequence continues at coordinate 1,043,775 of JACSYO010000469.1, forward strand.
CTTGAGGACGTGACCTCTGTGAAGTGTTAAGAGGTCCACTAATGAGTGCAAAAAGATTGACTGCTACAACAGCCGAGGGACTGGAAACACACAGTAGATAATTGGAGTAGCATGTCTCTTAACGTGTGTGTGCCTGTGTACCTTTAAATGTATAAATGAATTGACTTGAAGGTCAGGATGGCAGTGTAGGTGAGATTTCATGCATGTAGCTTTTTCCGAATTGATCCTAATTAATCTGAACTTCAATTTCTCTTGAAATTCAACAGTTAGTGTTATCAATTCCATCTACACCACAAAAATATTTCAGCAACAGGCTGTGTGCATGTTCTGCTTAGCTGTTTAGTTAAAGATTACATGAAAAAGGAGCCAGACAAACAGATTCAAGGGATACAATGCTTCAGAGTGGCGACATGGATTGTTAGAAAACAGTGTTTGGAAGACAATATTATCAGAAAAGTGTGGTATGCATTTCCCAAACAAACCAGAAGTAAACACTAAAGTGTGTTTCCATTTCCTTTTTGTAAATAATCTCGCAGAGAAAATGAACAAAGAAACAAATAAACAAAAGATTGACAAATTTGGAACAGAATGTTTTTCTTTTGATCCCAATTCTCAACAAATCCTTCCCAATATTATATGACAATTTATGAGATCATAAAAAGTACACAGGGGTTTCTTTGCTAGAGAGGTCTTGTAGTTGACAATAGTTTTTTCTCTTTCCAGGGGATGAAGGCAAGCCAAACGTTGAGGTAATCATTTTGGTGTGTACGGGAGCTGCAGCCACGTTCCTCTGGCTCATGCTTATCCTCTTCATCCGCAAGCTAAGGAAGGTAAGACGTTATGTTACTTCTTTTTATCAGAAAACATATGAGATGGGCATTTGCCAAGATGTGTGACATTCAAGTGTCATGGCATTTGTCTTTTTTTTGTGGTAATTCGAATTTAACAGACTTGTGCTTCTTGTGAAATACAGTTAAGTGGAAGGACAAATTTAGCCAGTGTTAATGATTTCCACATTTCCTTGCATGAGTGGATGAGTGGGAAATGATTAGCTCGTGTTTGTATGTTCAGTCAAAGAAGACCATAATGTACTTGTGCAAATAAAACAACGAGGAAACATTTATGCACCGTTGATCTGGCCAAGTATGCATAGAGCAAGTCAATTAAAAAATGTTTACTACTTACTGATCACTTGAAATGAAACAAAAGTTCAAAACTCTGCATTGTGTCGTGGTTGTCATTGTCAAAAACGTATTAGATCATTTATATTTTGTCATCTCACACCCTCAGCAACCGGCACAATATAAGATGGGTCCGTCTATCATCATTGACCCTGACGAGTGTCCCCTCGAGGAGCAGAATGATCTTCTTCAATACGACAGCAGTAAATGGGAGTTTCCCCGTGACCGACTGCGACTAGGTGAGATTTCATTTCTTTAGAAACAGTTAGTTTCTGGACGGTTAGTTTCTGTTAAATCGGTTAAGCGCAAAGCTGAAATCCATAACTTTTGTTGTTAAGATGATGTTTAAAGAATAACAGAATATCCAGAGCCACACTTGGGATATCTCACAATATTAGTGTGTGTAAATAGCTTGCTAGCTGGATGAATGAAAATGTACTCAACCCAGCAGGTAATGCCCCTGATGATTTGTTATTTTCCAATGCAAAAAATATTTTTCCTGTAACTTTCATTTCCATCACTGTGTCTGGTTTGAGCATATTTGATTGGCATTGTCCGGACAAGAAGTCCAACTACAAAAGGTTAAAAGTTAATTTTAAAAGTGTTTCATGTTGAGAATATACACAGCCGCATTAAGGTACGTGGAATAGGTGTCGACCCTCTCTCCAGCTGTTGTGTAGGGTCATTACTTATCAGTGACCTGCACTGTCATCCAGTCTTAAGTGAGCCATAAATTCTCTAGAAGAAACGCCTGGCGTGTGTTGTTTTAATTATAGACCCATCGCCTGACTGACAGGGAACCTGGTCTGATTTTTCTGCCTGTGGGACAGGAAACTCTAATGTTGTCCTACTTATCGAATACCTTCTTCCTTTGCCAGGCAAAACTCTTGGCCATGGAGCGTTTGGAAAAGTGGTGGATGCTTCTGCCTTTGGGATTGACAAGCTCTCAACCTGCAAGACTGTTGCTGTCAAAATGTTGAAAGGTAAGATGTCAAAAAAATATATATTTTTTAAAACTGAGACTCTACTGGAAATTATAGACATTTGTTTTGACAGAACCACTTGTTCTTTTTCACATAAGTAGTTACCCATGTGGCATCATCCTGGAGGTACCACCACTCATGACAGACAGGCTTGCATTAATGTCACATTATCTGCTGTTGTATGGGTAGCAGATGAATAATGAATGTCATTTCTGCAGAAGATTTATTGCTTGCGTACATTACAGACTCAAGAGCTACAGCATCACATGTGCCTGCAGTTAATGTTTGTATGGCGTACCGGTTATAAAGAAATCATGCAACGTCTGTTCCTCGCAAAGTGCAGTTAGAGGTAAAGGTTAGGAACTCTAATCCTGTTCTTGAGAAAGAGATGCAGAGCTGACAGCTCAGATCAGAATGTCCAAAATCTGTAAGTGAAGAAGAGTTCAAAAGTTGAAGATGCAAGTACCAAATAATTTTATTTTAAGAATAATTATTTTCCCATTCCAACGTCTTTCCAAATATTCACAACAAATGTTTGATCAATAATAAAAACAGGAAAACCAACAAGCTAAAAAGTTTTCATTATTATGTTATTACTAGAGAAGCAAACTGCAGAACCATCAGTAATCCAAGATATGGGGATGATGTATCATAAATATAGGGCTTATGTATTAGATGTATTGGTCACTGTCATATCATTAATCATGTCTCGGCATAAATCACAGACTCTCTGAGAGGAACAGACTCTGGCGTTTGTGAGTCGTAGGTCAAAGTTAATGTAAAGCAGCAGGTCTCCTCAAATTGACCGTGGTTTAGCTAGAGACTCCCTGGCTGCTTTAGCTCATAAATATCAGGTCGGTCAAAGCAACATAAAACAACCCTTAAATCTTGGTGAAATCATTGTTCAAACTTATCAAAGTTGGGTATTTAATGTGAGCACTTTACGATATATTTTTCTAATTTTGTTGGCATTCATCTTTGAGAATGTTCTTCATCAAAAAAGCCTCTTCATATCGCTGGGCCTAAAGCAATATTATTATTTTTCCATCATATTTAATGAACTCTCAAAATTAAATTCCCCAGTAATCCATCTAACAATGTTCAGTTTTTTCCCCCACATTCTTGCTATACATGCAAACTAAGAAAGAATGTATTCTTATAATGCAAGACAAGGCAGAAAAAAAAATCATCATCTGTATGTTCAGATTTTAAATGTACACATTTTCGTATAAGCATGTCGTATATTATTGTCCCCATGCATCCAACGGTTGGGTTTCCACTTCCAAAAAAAACAAAACTTATTATTATTGAAATATTGATTCCATATTGTGTGTTTGAGTGTTTTTGTAATGTTTGTTTCCTCCTGTGTATAAAAATATCTTTCAACATAGGAACAGACCTGCGTAGACTTGATTATTTTCCATAGAAGTTATCTTTGCATATGATCTTAACTGAATCCTCTGGTGAGGTGGTCTCATCATCCATCTTAACTTCATAAAAAGTGAAAATCTGTTTCTTATTCATTTTTCAATGAGTTTGGATACCAAGCATTCATATTGTTGAACAGAACATTTTTAGAGTGATCCTAAAACAACATTAAAGGACAATGAAACACAATGAAAATCAAATTTATTGTGAACATGTATATCCTTAGTCAGGATGTTTAATACACCAACCGATGCTGAACAAGTTTTTAATGTGTTTGTATTATTACAGGAGGCGCTACGTCAAATGAGCGGAAAGCTCTGATGTCAGAGTTGAAGATTCTGATCCACATTGGCCATCACCTGAACGTGGTCAACCTGCTGGGAGCCTGCACGAAGCCTGGAGGTGAGCTTTACTACTGAGGTCCTAAAAAGGGATCCCACTGTTTCAATATTTGGGTATAGAAAATATAATAAATACAAGAAAAAGTTTTCAGTTTGACTTTAAAGTAAAAATTGTCATCTCTGAAGTGGGAATAATCATGAGAGATATACCATTTTAACAGGCCCATTGATGATGATAGTGGAGTTCTGCAAATACGGCAACTTGTCCAACTATTTGAGAGGCAAGAGAGATGACTTTCTCGTCTACAAGGTGAGGCACGAGCTGCATGATTTAGACTTTTCGACATTCTTGCTTTCTCATCATTCTTGCAATGAGATTGTCAGCATTGTGAGCAGTGAGGGACTGTTTTGACAACCATATAGAGAAGCCCCATGCATGTCACCAGCAGTGTTTGCCCTCATCTTATTTAACATTATATATATGTGTGTGTGTGTGTGTGCTGCTCAGAGCCAGGACGGTAAGGTGGTGTCGTCAGGATCGGGCTGTGAGCTGAGCGAGCTGATGAAGCGCCGCCTGGAGAGCGTGGCCAGCAACGGAAGCTCAGCCAGCTCCGGCTTCATCGAAGATAAGAGCTACTGCGACTCAGAGGAAGAGGAAGAAGGTAAAGGTCAAGCACGTCTTGCTTCCTGTCAACCCCCCTGTTTGTCCCTCCTGCTGTCTCTCCCCATCTCCCCCATGCTCCCCCTCCTCTCACCTCTGCTCCACCCCTCCTGCCCAGGAATGAAAGCTCCCCTCAGATTGTTTTCTAGCCTGAGTCTGATAGGACATTTCCTCCTCCTGTTCAGCAGTACAATCACTGCAGCAGGAGCCACTGTCACCCCACTGAGCCTGGGGAGGCGTCTGTTTATTTCCTGTCCTGACCTGAGTGTTGCTCTGCTCTGTAGCTCCAGCTCGGACACGGCACGTCAGCCATGTTGTTCCTGATGTGTTATTTCTGGTTTGATTAGCTGTTTACTCAGGTGGGCCAGTGGAAGGACTCCTTGTGAGTTCCTCTCTGAGACCTCCGACCAGCACACTGGGCCCACAACCACACGTTTCACCTGACATTTGAAAAATAGGAGGAATTGTAATTTGTTTTCATTTCTCGTCTGTAAAGGAAGTTTTCAAGACCGTGTGTAGAAGGAGACACGTACGTGACAGGATGGACTGTTAAGATTAGGTGTATTAGTTTATTATTGTTTCATTTTATCTGATTTATCTGACACAGAGCTGCTGATCACACTGACTGCATAAAAAAAAACACTTAGATGATTTGGATTATTGTCCTAAATGTATATGCCATATATATCCAATCAGAAAAATCTGTCTCACTGGGAAAACTTTGTGTTCTTTTCTTTCACAGAATCTGAGGATTTATATAAGAGAGTCCTGACGTTGGAGGATTTAATTTGCTACAGTTTCCAAGTTGCAAAAGGCATGGAGTTCTTGGCTTCACGCAAGGTATTTTCTTCACATAAATCATTCCATCGAAACGACATTTTTTTTCAAACAGCTGCATATAATCTTTTTTAATCTATAGTGTAAGTGTTGTGCTTTTTATTTACATATCATGTTATTTTGATATTTATTATCAGATAGCAATAATTATGATAATTTGGACACATTTTACTGTAGTGTAGTGAAGTATAGTGAAGGATCGCCACGCTCACTCTTGTTTACTGTAACTGGAGTGTTTAAACTAGAAATGTCAACAGTGTCCAAGTAGAAGCAAAATGGTTAAGAGTAGTCAAATCTTTCAAAGTTGCAGTTACATGCAGTTTATACAAAAGGTTTCTGCATTGTAAATAAATAAGTATGCAGCAAAAGACAACTTAAAGGATTTGAATTCTCTTAAATTTAAGTGTAAACCATTTTGCCTCTACTATGACTCTGTTACTCCAGTAAAGGTTATCAGTCTAAATATCATTCATTGTTTAAGTCATTCATAATTTTGGGGGGACCGGATGGGACTGATTGAATGAATTGAATGAGAACGAAGCCATTGTTGTAGATAACCTGTGAGGGACTGTTTCTTAGCCTGGTTATGGAACACTTCATCTCCTATTGTAATGCCACTGATGACTTGACCATATGTTGCTATGCAAGAAGCCGCGCTTTATAGCATGCAGAGTACCGTTAAGTCAATTACGTGCAGAAAACTTGCATTGAAAACGCTCTTGTTGATTCCTTTTTTTTTCATTAGTGCATCCATCGTGATTTGGCTGCACGAAACATCCTGCTATCTGAGAATAACGTTGTGAAGATTTGTGATTTTGGACTTGCCAGAGACATCTACAAAGACCCGGATTATGTGCGCAAAGGAGATGTAAGTTTATTCAAATCCAGTCAAGTCTTTTTCCAGCTGTCTGGTTTTTATTGTCTTATAGAAAAAATATTTAAAGCATTTTCATTCATAGATAACGTGCAAAACTGTAAGCTATCACTGACTTGGCAGAAAAAGTGAGAGGACTGAATAAATTCAGCAGTTCTTGGAAATCTCTCAAAAAATAATTGAGATCAGTGTGTTTGTTTGAATACTAGATTATGAAACTAAATAAGTCTTAGCTAAATCAAAAGCAGTGCCAGCTCACACAGTTTAAACAAACTGTCTCTCCACAGATGTGTAATTAGTGAGATGTCCACACCACTGAGATAAGAGGGGAAATGATTTGTTATCTTAATATTTGCACAGGCCAGACTGCCGCTCAAGTGGATGGCTCCTGAGGCCATTTTTGACAAGATCTACACGACTCAGAGTGACGTTTGGTCCTTTGGTGTTCTCATATGGGAGATCTTCTCTCTGGGTAAGTGTCATGGCTCGGTATTGACCACTACTTTTATAGTTCACACCCTGCTTACAAACATCACACATTCAAACTTAAGCCTCTTTCACACATAGTTCTTGATAAATTACTGGAATAACCTATTCACACATGCACTACATTCAGGAACATTTTCATCATGGGCATTTTTCCACATGCCATGGCAATGCTCGAACAGATGGGGTAAGGGACAGTACAGCAAATGGCAGTTATGCAACACTTATGTATGCCAACCGCCATAAAAGCCAACAGAAGAAGATGATCTGCATGTACCCGGCGGAAGACGTCTCTTGTTATTTTCAGGAACATGGCGGAGAATTGTTTTTGGTCGTAAATGCTAAACCGTAAACATGTCTTGGATTTAAACATGTCATCAGAAGAGTCTTGTGATTGGTTCGGTCGCTGCATGTCAGATAGACGTGACCCTTTACACGCTTGTCCCTGCAATGTTACCGTTTCATTCACAGCACCGCGTTTACCCAGGTATGTTATGAGGTCCCGAGGTGGGTCAAAATATTGACATTCATTTCACATTTACTGGTAGTTTGTGTTAAACCTCCCCACATATGCATAAAGCCTGGCATCTCAGTCAAACACGGGGTTCTGTTATCCGAGATGTTCCGTGAGAAGAAGAGAGCTCTACTAGCTTGGTGGACTCGCTCGGTGCCCCCAGCTTTACAGCCTCACCAGATGCCTTTTTCTTCTTCTTCCGTGTAATTGTGCCCTTAGGACAATAGGGTCTGTGCTTACATTGTCAGCCTGAGAAAACTATTGTCATGCCACTCTAACATTCGTGAAGTTCGTCTGTGATTTTTAGTACAGTCATGGGACATTAAAAGGAGAGAACACCTCCTATTTAAGTTGTCCATTTTGTCCCAGCTGGCAACACAAACTCATTGTAACCAGGCAGCCAGATCAGTGTAAAAGTGTTCCCCTGCTGTGAAACCACTGCAGTCTTTAAGACAGCATTGTGTGTCGGCCCATGATTGCCTGTGCACCGTGGCACAGAGCTCACCACACGTTTCTATAGCAAGACTCAACGTGAAATAATGTATGTTTAAATGGCACCATGGGAAGCAGTGGAAACTTAAGAGGAAGTGCAACCAAAGTTGGATGTATTGCTTTTCTGTACGTTTTGACTGTGCTGCTATTGAATCACCGCCATACGGTGTCGTCACCCACTGCAGTTGAAAGAAAAGTGTGTTAAATTGCATATTCTTTTAAATGTAAAGCACACTGACGTCATTATGATACTTTGCCTTTTGTCTTTCCTTCTTTTTCTTGGTTTCTTTCTCCCTCTTTTTCACTCTTGACACATTCTCACCACATTTTTTCTGTTAAAGAAACACTTACACATCTGGGTACTGTTAGCGGGGCCTCAGAAAAATAAATCAGGAAACAAGGATACAAAATGACCAAGAAAAAATGGCAAAGAAGTGAGCTTTGCAGCCCGATCATGTTCAGAGGTTAAAAGTTTCAGGGCAACCAAAGTGTGTTTTTCAGATCTATCTGTGAACCAAAAGTGAGTCAGTTGCGTTTTGTGGGTTTAAATATCCCAAAACCTGTTTGAATAGTGTTCACCATGGGTGAACCCGGCCTGAGTGGTACTAGATGCTTGATATACATCATTATCAGGATGAGATTGCCTTTAAATAGAGAAGAGATGAGAGAATATTCTGTCTCGTCATAAAACACATTTCAAACAGGAGAGACTTTATCAGAGTGAAACAATTATTTATTACTCATGCACGATGAAATGAATAGTAAAGAGTCTTTGGCGACTGTACGCCACCGTAACAGAGTATATTAAAACGGGGTAATGATGCTGTGGTTGGATGAGGATTATGCCACCCTGGAGTCTAGACGCTTGTAGTGTGGTAACGAAGGGAGTTGCTGAAGATCGGATATGATGGAGACTGGAGGTGAACGGGGTGGAGAAGTGTAGCATCGGTTCCCACTGTAATTACCATGACTGTAACTGACAGCAGCAGAAAGGAGAACAGTTTTACAAATTTACAAATGACAGCAACTATGTGATTGGCTTCGGAAAACCGTGGCAGAATCTTGTTGGTTAACTTAAAAGTGAACGCCCACAATCAGCTGATAGAATAGAAGCCGCAGAGGGAGAGAAAAGGAGAGATTTGTGAACAAATGAGCGTGTAAAGAGAGTCTTCCTGACTGAACTTCTGCTAAGCTTCATATCTTTGGACTGTATAGATATTTTATAACACAATAAGGTACAATATGATCATTGCATTGTTTGGCTGCACTATAAAACGCACATAATACATCAAATTTAAATAAAATTATCTTCAAAGTATATTTTCTACTACAAGAAATGTTTAAGTAAAAGTTTCGAATTTGAAATTTTAGATTGATTTGGGACCGTAAAGGGATAGGTTTTTTGAAGTGGGGTTGCATGAGGTACTTATCAATAGTCAGTGTGTTACCTACAGGAGAAGGCTGTCGGCACGCCCACAGTTTGAGAAACAGAAAGGGGCAGCGGCACGGGAGCAAAGCAATGTACTGTTGTGGATGGGAACAGCAACAAAAAGTATTTTAGACACCTAAAAAAATCATTAAATTAGGAGTACAATATTGTGCTATATTTATAATATATTCACCACTTTACCTTACCATCAAACAGCCCTTTCCGATGGGGAACTGAAGCTGTTATCTATGCTCTCTTCAAATTCACCATACTGCTTTCACCAAAACAGAACTTTTTACCTCGCAGAACAAGGCAGGTGCTGGTCTACTGCGGCCTCAATCAGTTAGTTAGGTTGTGTTATTGTGTGACTTTGGTGTTTTTAAAGGTTAGATTAGATTTATCAAAGAACGCAATATAAAACACAAACTAACCGACTGAGGCAGCAGTAGACCAGCGACTGCCTTTGTTCTGTGAGGTTAAATTACTGTTTCTGTCAAAGGAGTATTTTTAATTTTAAGAGAGCACAGCTAAAGGATTCAGTTCCCCGTCGAAAAGGGCCGTCTGACGGCAAGGTAAATTTGTAAAGATATTCTAAAGAGTGTACATTTAAAAGATACTGATTTTTTTAGGTGGCCACTTTTTTATTTGTCTAAAATGCTCCAGCAGTACACTGCTTTGCTCCAGTGTCCGTACTCCTGTCCGCTGGACAGACATTCAAACCCTTTTTTGTTGTGGTTGTTCAAACACAAGCTGAGGTTTAATTATAAATTTGAGTTTTATATTGTACATGTGGTTTCAAGCAAACAAAACTATTATTTATGACTCATGAATTTGTATCAATAACATAGAAGGGCCAACATTTTACAAAACCAACACAATAGGATATTGGCTACAAGTCGGTTCAGTGTATGACTGTATGTTTTCACAGCGTGAAGTAGGCTTTGCCTCTAAATTCAAATTTCATTACCAACGTGATTGTTTAAAAGTAGATACAATTAGTGGGGGGTTTTGGTTGGAGACTGATATATTTGACAGATTCATGGCTCAGCAAATATAACAACATTACACATTCACTGTATGTCATGAGGGGGCCATAGTTACATCATCCAATCAATTCTTGTCAAATATCCTTCATATTTATTTTTTCTAGCGAGTGGATGTTATTCAATCTGTAAGAGCTTACAAACAAATCAGCGAGATGTTTTCATGTAAAATATTGGAGTTGGAAAGCTGCAGTGATTGTTACCAGAAATGGGACTTTAATGTTCCCAGTAGGGAATCAATAATGCAACAGAGTCTTGGCAGGTGTTGTCTTTGTAACTTTACTGCAGAATAATATTATTAATAAACGCTCAGTCTGTTGATCATATTGATATAATCAAAATGTTGTGAAGAATCATTTATTTTCTATTCTTAGCCCAAGACTTGGTGTTGACGTTATAATCAGTCATTTTACCAGGTACTTTGAGTCTTCAAATGTACTACAATGACTACAATAATTTGTCAGTTTATTAGGTGCACTTAGCTAAAATGAATGTGGTCAAATACAACAGTCCTACAATACAATAACTCCTCCTTCATGAGGGTTATAAGATCTGAGTATAAGAACTGAGTGTAATTGTATTACACCATTCTTAATCTGATGTATTGAGTGCACCTTTCACAATTTTCTTCAATCTTTTATTATTTATGCAATATGTGTTTGAAATTAACCAGAACCAGCTTTAGGTATAATATCACCCTAAGGATTTACTTCGGAGACTTTTAAATACGTCAACAGTTTATTCAAATATCAACATTATGGTAAACACTGTAGGCCTTATGTGGCTGAGACTACTAACCTCACTGTCTTAAAGATATTCTTACATTTGGATTTTACAATGTCATTATCATGTAACCTCCCATAATAGTGTAAGTGACAACATACATCATACAGTACCACCAAGTTTCCCATCAGAAATGTCAGTTCATATAAATATACGTTGTATGGCCTTTTTTTAAGCACAACAAACAACGTAATGAACCTCTCCCCCTCTTTCCTCTCCCAGGTGCCTCCCCGTACCCTGGCCTCCAAATTGACGAAGAATTCTGCTGCAGGCTGAAAGAAGGGACCAGGATGAGAGCACCAGAATACTCTTCTTCTGAAATGTAAGAATCCCTATTAACAATTTCTTCAGTAAACAAATGAAAGTAAAAACGTACATGCCTGCTGTCCACCTTAATAGAACAGGGAAATGGAGTCAATATGCTGTGAATCTGTCTTTGAAAACTGTAGGGTTGGAAACATTTAATTGTTTGAACTATCATAATATTCTAATCTTTACAACGTTCATCCTATATATCTGGAGACGTCTTGTGTATCACAGCCAGCTCCATATTCCAAGCTGGATGTTTTCCTCAAAGATTCGAAGAAAGTATAGGCAGCAAGTAAAAGCCTCCCATATCGATATACACCTAAGAGGAGGCATTGTGTCTTTCTCCCTCTTTGTGGTTGCACCAAAAGGTCCGAGGTGCCTGATAAGAATCATGGGTAATCCTGCCATGAATGGAGCAGGAAGAAACATTAGCTACTGATTAGCTCTGCAGCGGCGAGCTTGAAGCTCTGAACCATTTTCTGACTGACAGTGGCGCAGATGTAACTGAGCACCACGTTTAAATGCGTTGTCTAGAGTTCTGGAGAGACTGGAGAATTATTTTGAGTAAGTGCTGTTAGATGGTGCTGGACATAAATATCTGTGGGAGAACAGAGAGTACTCTTCTGTGGTATCGTTGCTGTCAGTCAGTGATGCAGCTTGGAGAAATATTTTTGTAACAAGAATACTTCAACTTTTATGTCCAATGTACAGCCGATCCAGACCCAGCGATCACAGTCTGAGCTCCGAGTCTCCCGGCAACATGTGTGCCGACTTTTTGTCTGGTTTTAATTTAAAATGGCGCATTTAGTCCACAAAACATATTTGTTTTGAAAGCATAATGCGGCACTTCTGCTTAATAATGATGTGATATCCAAAGGTTCAGAGTTTTAAAGCAGCTTGTGCCAAGTAAAGCTAACTAAATGAATGTATCAGCTTTGCAAAGAAGACAGTGATTGGAAATGATAGACAAAATCTAATCCAGACTGTTGTTCAGAAGATCTGTAGATGCAGACCGACTGGTGCCAAGAATCTCTCGTACTTTCCATCTCGGAAAAAATGGAACGGCCAGATTATATATTTTGTACGAGTATGGCTGAGAGGCCTGCGTCTAATTTAAAGCTCAGATAAAAAACCTGCTGATATCTGGGTAAATGAAAGTCAGTGGGGTGAAGTCCGCTGATTCCCTGGACGGGTCTGCAGTTGATCACACGAGTCTGTAAGGCCAGAGTTTGACACCATGACCCTCACCCCAAACTTGTAATTTATGAATGACGCACATGAGGTTCCAGGCAGTTTTCAGCAAATAATTTTGCAAGCAGGAATGTTGTCTTCCATCTGTGAATAAGATCCCCCGTCCTGATGCATTGCAGAGGAATTTAGCGGATGCTGCTCAGAGAGTTGGAGGTCAATAAATAGGATGCTAACTTCCCATCCTACCACAGTTGCCCAACCGGACAAAGTAGTGCAGTTCTACAAAATCTCAACAGATCTCACACTCACACACACTCACACACACACACACACACTCAAGCAAGCGGGGGAAGGCTATTTATTCTCATTGTGGACCAGGCAGGAAATGTGGTTTAAATTGTGCCGTCATACAATGTGTCTACTTCCCCTCATCAATGATATGCATAAAGTCTGTGATCAAGCTCTCCACATCCTGTCACCATTAGGAGGGCTCCCACCTGGTCGAGTATACTTGAACAAATACTCTACACAAACACAGATGGAGAGATGGGGGGAGGGGGGTTAATAAAGCAGCATCAGACCATCTGCTTTTCCAAGTCCTCAAACTTGAGATTGACCAATATGATGCCAAAATGGAATTACAATTGTTATATTTACATGAAACTTAAGGTATCTGTAGGGAAGTATTGGTTGCTGCAACAGAAACCGGAGAGGGATCCATCACCCCCATCATTCCCAATCAGTATCATGCTGTAATTTAAACAGCAGCCATGGTGCTCTGTTTCTAAATTTCTCCACAAAATTAGACGGGTCACTGTGATGGAAACTCACATTAAGGCTCAGAGTCTTCCCACATGGGCAGAGACGCTGACAGCCTGTCAGAGACCTAAGCAGGGCTGTGTGCTCTCACACCCAAGACCAACAGAGGATCAGATACGGCCCCAGAGGCTCAGGGTCACCTGAGAATAGAAAACAGGGTGTGTATGAATACTCTAGATGACAGTCGAGTTAGAGGTGGACCAGATGTGGTCGCTCAATGCAACAAGGTTTCTTTACTGGACTACCAACCCTGAGGATATTTATTTAGCTTTTTAAAGGTGCTTAGTCACAGTTACAATACATCAACCCAAATATACAGTATGTTGTCCGTTGTCTTTAGCATTCAGAGTGTCCGTCCAGTACACTGGAGGCTTGCATTTGTGCATCTTGCAGTCTGTGTTCAGTGGTGTGTTCTTTGCTCTTAGATATCAGACCATGTTGGACTGCTGGCAGGGCGAGCCACTGGAGCGGCCGACCTTCACTGAGCTGGTGGAACAGCTGGGAGATCTGCTACAGGCCAGCGTGCAACAGGTATGGTAGACAAGACAGAGAGTGTACTGTTTGTACTCTACATATGATGTGTCATAGGATTATTTTTAACAGTAGCAGGAATCATCATTTTATGATCAGCAGCTGTTGAGCTGTGGTGTGAACTCAGACTGAGAGTTAAAGAAGACATGCCAAAGACATTTTGTGGAAGTGTTTTCTCAGATAACAAATAACGTAGCAACATTAAAAAAATATGTAATATCCCTACCAAAGGAATCGTGATCATACTGTGGCTTCACAAAAACACTAGTTCTGCATAATGAGTCACAAACGCTGCAAATATTTAGGAAACAGAGTCAGAAGAGTCCTGTCGCTGAAAGAAGATTCAAAGCGGGGTCTCGCCCAGGGGGGTGCTCAGAGTAACTGAGAGGGGAAGTAACATTCAACACAAACACTTGGCTCTCTTTGAAATGGCAACACACTTCAAAACACATGGAAAAACAATGATATTATTAGTGTGACGCAAGTTAACCTCGTCTCGTATGACTGTTGTGAAATGTCACAAACAGTTGGAAGTTTGTAGGTTTTACAAGGCTATCAGAAAGTTTTACAGCTGTTAGTTCTTATCAGGTCAACAAATATGCACGAGGGAAAGAAGTCTGCATTTGATTATTATGAAAACATATTAAACTGAAAGGAAATTACACCTTTACCAATAAACTTCTTTACAGCAGACATTTTGACTGGCCATAATAGTGCTTAGGTGTTACTCATAAGACTAACAATGGATCTGATATATTCAAGTGTCCCAGTAAGCCGCAGCAGTGTGCAATACCAGGATGCTGAAACTGAAGCGGCTAGATGGAAATTAGCTGCCATTCATTTTAATGATAACACCTTTGCTTTTAAGGAGAAAACAAATGAGGTTTTCCATAGGATCAGATGGACATCTAGTCCTATTCTCCATTCAAATTAATACAAACAATGTACTTGAAGCTTTCACCATCACCTCCCTAGAGCACAGAATAGGTTAACTCAGTGAGCTACTGACATTTTAAACAAAAGTGGTGAAAACTTAACATGTTTTTGAAGAAGATGAATTAAACTTGACAAAAG